>JAUPFT010000007.1:53642312-54842312 GCA_036936625.1 Parnassius smintheus behrii
CTGTTACTATGACGTATACCGTAAATTTGTTCATCACTTCATTTTAATAAAAAAAACATACAATTTGTAACTGAAATTATGAACACCTCAAATTCAAATTCAAATTCATTTATTTGCCAGAATGTATGTGTACAATAAAGTATGATCTTAAATTATGCATAATGGCCCATTTACATTCTACCATTTTATATGGCGTGCAAATATTTAATTAGTATACATGCAAAAAAAAATTTACAAGTGGGAATTCAATTAAAATGTCACATTGTTTAATGGTGTGTTAATGTCCATACTTTCATTTTGTTTGTAATTAATTAATTATTAGATATATATCAATATTACTGACTCCGGATTTATTTTCCACTAAAAGACATAAATTCGTTTAGATCGTAAAAACATTTTTCTTTTAACCATTGTACTAACTTTTTTTTAATCGTGGTTAAAGGTAACCCTTTAAAGTCGTTGGGTATTTTGTTATACACTTTTATAGCATTAACGTAAGAGTTCCTTTCATACAATTTGAGCTTGCATTGAGGTAAGTATAATTTATGTTTATTTCTAGAAGCTACATTTCGTTCAGTTACATCTATTTGCCTTTCAAAATGTTCGGGATGCTGTTTTACAAATATGCATATTTCTTTAATGTACAAGCATGTTAATGTTAAGATATCGTACTTTTTAAACAAGGGCTTACAGCTATCCGTATACCCTGCTCCATAAATTGCACGCACACATTTTTTTGTACTCTAAATACTTTTATTATATCTACTGAATTGCCCCACAATAAAAGACTATATGATAGTACTGACGAAACATATCCGTGATATGCACAAAGAGCAGCATCAGTTGATACCGTGACTCGTAATCTCTTTATTGCGTAGAGAAATCTGTCCAGTTTGTCACAAACGTAATCGACATGTGTGTTCCAGTCGCAATTTTGATCCAACATTATACCCAGAAATTTGGTACTTGCTACTTGTTCGATGATAAGATGATAATGATAAGATTCATTATATTTAACATTAATATTCAATAGTTTTCTCTGGTATGCCTGAAATTGGATTATTTTAGTTTTTTCCATATTAATCTGTAAATTATTACAATAAAGCCAGTTTATTATATTTTTGATTGCTTTATTTATCTCTGTTTCATATGTATCTGCATTTTCGCATTTCACGATAAGGGTTGTGTCATCAGCAAACAAGATTGTGTTATGGCGAGTGATATTAGGGAGATCATTAATATACATGAGGAATAAGAATGGTCCCAATATACTGCCTTGTGGCACGCCAAAGTCATTTATCTGATTTTCGCTTCTGTAAAACACTTTTTTGTCTTTATTGACTTTAGATATTTCCACACATTGTTGTCTCTCACATAAATAGTTTCTCAACCAGTCGTTAGCTTTACCTCTTATCCCATATTTTTCTAATTTGTGTAAGAGCAATTTATGGTCCACAAAATCGAACGCCTTGCTCATGTCCAGGAAGATTGCCGCAACTGGAACGCCATCATTTATGGCCTGGGTGACAATTTTAATCAAATTAAAACATGCTAACGAGGTTGTACTATTCTGTTTAAATCCAAATTGCTCCTCTTTAACTAAACGATGATTTGTCGTGAATTCTTGAAGCCTTCTCAGCATAATCTTCTCGAATATTTTTGACAATATGGGTATCCGCGTGACTGGCCTATAATTATTCATTTCGTATTTTTCGCCTTTCTTAAAAAGTGGCTTAACGATTGATTTTTGTAATATACTTGGGAAGGTACCTTCTTCAAAAGACATATAAATTAAATAACATAGCGGTTGACATATGTATCGTGCAGATAATTTAATTGCAGTGGTTGTTATGTTATCAAATCCTACTGCGTTCGTATTATTAAGACTTTTAATTATCCGAAATATTTCCATAGCATCAGTAGGTTTAAGAAATATTGTATGGATATTATTAGTCGTGATAGTTTTGTTTATTTCCTCAACATTATATTTAAAATTATTGTTATTTATCAAGTTTATATAAAAGTGATTAAATATGTCACTTATTTTCTTTGGGTCGTCATATATCCGATTATTTTTATTATTCTGTCAATTTGTGTTTTCGTATTTTGGTCGTCAATATTTTCATTAATTACCGCCCATATGGCTTTACATTTATTTTTATTATTGTCTATATATTCCTTACTTTGTATCTGTCTCGATTTATATATGCACTTTTTAAGTATGGAACTATATGATATATATTTTTTATTGAGTATTTTTCCCTTTGTTTTATCATATTGTTGACTAAGGTAGAGATATCTTTTCCTTATACATGATTTTCTAATGCCCTTTGTCAACCATTTATGGTTCCCTTTTTTAGTTGCCCTTTTTATTGTGTGTATTGGGAAGCAAAGATCAAAAAAAAGTTTAAATAAATTATGAAATTCAACAAACGCCTCTTGTAAGTTATTTTTTTCGTATACAGTTGAGAAAGTAAGAGACGATATGCAGCTACAGAACTTATCCATGTTTTTTTTACTATAATCTCTAACATCCTCATACCAACCGCATATTTCATACGATTTGGTCGTTTTGAGCGCAAGTGTTTGTCCCGTTTCGTGATCAGATAAGGCGAGGTGATGTACCTCGGCTTTAACTTGCTTAATGTTGCTTGCTATTTGATCTAGACATAACAATTTTCTTGTTGGTGTTTTAATGTGCAACTCAATGTTAAAATTTTTTAATATACTTTGTAACTCCTCATAACTCTTATTTGGTTTTAAGATTTCCAAGTTCCAGTCACCGCAAAGAATAATTTTTTATGCTTTTTAGTAATTCTTGCTAGTAACTGTTTTAGCTTTTCAAGAAATATTTGTGGATTACTATTAGGAGTTCTATATAAACAGATAATCGTAATCTTATTTACTTCTACGCCACAACATTCAAAATTAAATTTACATGTCAAATCATTAATATTAGTAACGTTTTTATATTTCAAATTGTTATTTAACATTATACATACCCCTCCTCGTTTACTGTCCCGTGAATAAAATGCAACTAGTTTGTAACCAGGTATTTTAAAAAGCATTTCTGTACCTTTTTTAAGGAAAGTTTCTGTCAAACACACAATATCTATCTTTGAACCTTTTTGTGAAAACTCTCGGATTGCAAATGTTAGTTCCTCAGATTTATTTATAGCGCCGGCAATATTCTGGTGAAATATTCTAAAATTTAATTCGAAACACGACACGACAGACGAAAACATTTATTTGTTTCTAAAGGCAACTGTGTGTCAGGTTGTTCATTTAAACACTGTATTGATTTTTTAAAATAATAGGGTATTGTTTCCTTTTTATAAGTTTCGGTATTTACCGTTTGCTTTTTGTTCAAAGAGGCAGTAGCAGAGTTCAATTCCTGGCGGTTATTACCTGAATGTACATTTTTACAGGACTTAAAGTAGAAAGGAATTGTGCCCTTCTTTGGAATAATTTTGCATTCTGTTTTAGCCTTTTTCATAAATAATAACATATTTTTGGCACATAAAAAATTATTTTTATAATAGGTTGAGTCAATCTTAAAATTAATTTTTTTACATACATCTAATAAGTAGTAATATTTATTATACGGATAGTCCCATTCTGTATTTATAAATGAGCAATTTTTAAAGTTGTTACATATAACTTTTAAATGGTTATTTAACATATTTTCATTTAAATATCTGTTTTATAAAACATTAAATACTAATATTTTAGTTTTTCGAAAGTATTTGAGCATTGTTACTAATTCTATTATTATTTTGTTAGGGTTGGTATAATTTTCTCCTATACATATTATTAGATAATTATCTTCCGAATCGTCCAGTTTATAAATAGGTTTAAGAATTTCCTCCGTAGTGGCATATGGTTTTGTAGTTGAAAATATCTGGTAATTTTTGTACTGAGTATTAGTTCTTGATTGTGTAAGTAGTGTAGCCAACCCTGTGAATTGTTGTCCTCCGAATGTAATTAATTGGGATTTTGGCTTGTTCTCAATAGTTTTAGAAAGTTGCTGATTACTGTTTACTTTGTTTTCTTTATGCATATTTAATAAAGCGCCATCTGTTGTGTATTGATCGCACTTTTTAAAATTAAGTTTGTGCACTTGTGATGACAGGCTACCTATGGTATTAGAAGTAGCTAATTCAGTTGTGTTTCCTTCACAAGATTTTGTCTCAAGTTCAGTGAAAGTCATATCCAGTTTCTTTCCCTCAATAATATTAAGATTTTTAACCTTACAGCTTTGTTTTTTTATAGTTGAACTTTTTTTTGTACTACTTGGTGTTACGCTACAATTTTTTTTTAATTTTTTTATGGTATTATTAAAGTGATGTTTTCCATGGTTAAGTTATCTATTTCGTTGTTAGCCGTATTTAATTGCATTCTCAATCGTTCAATTTCCTCGTTGAGTCTTTCAAATTTTTCGTAACTTAGACCGGTTGACAATTGTGGTAGGCTTTTCGAAAGATATTCGGAATTTGTTGACTCAAATGAAGAATTTGGCGAATTAATTATTGTTTTATTTTTTCTTAAGGTAATATTTTCAAAATCCATGTCTGGTTTTTTATCTTTTTAACAGTTCTATAAAAAACTGGTTCTAAAAATACACAAAAAGTAGCACGGATGGGATTCGAACTCGCTTTCTACAATTTCATACCATGTCAAGAACGCTAAATATTAATAGCTAATCGCGCTGTACGTAATCGGTCGAATATAAGGATCTAGTTCAGCTTGTGTGAAATTTGAACCCAACAAATTCGTTATGCTGACTCATTGATAAAATATTTTTGCACTAATTTTCACAACACTTAATATTTTAGCACTAAATAGGTCGTAGTTACACGGTTTCTTATGATTACTTCACTGACACTATAGTATTTTTCTCTTTTAAAGTTTTATTAATTGTAAAAAACGTAGTTTACTGGCTGGATGTTAATGAAATTTTATTTTGAGTTTTATGTAATTATTCTCATCTAATTCTACTCATCATCATTCCTCAATAAGATCTCATCCTAAACCAGATCGTCAAATATCCATTTAAACCATACTAAAAGAAATATGTTAAGAGCGTTAATAAGAGAGAAATCTTTGTTTGACTACAAAAACAAAAGATAACAATAAATAAAAAGTATTTGTGTAAGATCAAAATAATTATGTCTAATTTTTAGTAAAGGTACTGTTTTTTTAATAGCTGGCAAAAGAAATCACGGACGAGCATATCTTACCTAGAGTATAATGTGAAAAAAGGAAAGTTATAGCAAGATACAAGTTGAAGAGAAAGTACCTATATATTATATACAAACTAGCTAAACCTTCCAGATGTCCTGCCAGTTAATATCACAGGTTGTGTACAGCAAGGTCTTTTTATTTTAGCGAATGCTATTTAATCTATTAATTGCTGAGCTTGATTGAAAAAAAAAAACAACTAAAATAAAAGAAAATGATTTTGTTAGTTTCTATTTTATTTTTTAAACGTTTATACACAACATTTCGTTGTAATCTTTTTTATATGTATATACAAATACGTAAACACTAATTTTAAACACACAATTTCTCATCCTATCATTTGAATGCCATCTTCTTTTTCACGTAGCTTAGAAATCTATCAAAGTAAATACGTATATATTTTGGTTAATATTATATTCACACCATCCCAATGTCAAAATCACAGACCAAATTGTGTATAGGTTGAGTAAGGTAAGAAAAAGCCATTACAGAAAGCTATTAGTTTTACAATATTTACTGATGGTGTAAATTTGACACACTATGTTGAAAAACGAAAATTTGTTGTAGAGTCACAAACCTTGAAAGTTACGAGTAATAATGTAAAAACAAAATAGTTAAAACTAAATGAATTCGCTTTTTCTTTATTCTTTTGACACATTTTCTAATTTTATTGCCAGGTCCACACATTTCATACAATCCATTGCGTAGAGGTTCCGAGGTTCTGCAATGTTATTTGTAATTGATTTTCACAGCAGTAAATCACAAACAATTTAAAAACTGTGATGGTGATTGCCAAATTACATGAAGCTATACATATTAGACTATTTTCTTTTTGAATTTTTGCATCTTTGTTTTCACTAAGTTATTTTAGTTTTAAGTCGTTGATTTGCGGTTTGAACAAACTGTTTGAATTTAATTTACTACATTTAAAATACAGTCGGTTGTATCTTATACATTCGTTATCCACTGGTATTTTGTTGGCGACCATATTACCCACTTACATTCTATGTACCTTTTTTATAGAATAAGTGTGACAAATGTACATCTGATGGTAAGTTGATAATGAGACCCATAGACATCTATATTTATCCTCGATTACAAATCAAAATTCAGATGCGTTGTCACCCCTTAGGACTAAGATGCAATGCCTGCTTTCCAATGAAAAGTGTCTCCGGTTCTCTATACTCATCAAACGAAAAACAGCATATAGCTGTAGCGTGGACTGGAATACTGTAATATTAATATTTTAGTTATATTTAACTGAACTATATACCTTACATAAGACATAGCCATTCACGCCTGTAGAGTGGTAGGCTGAGACTACGGTCTTCCATTTGGCATGATCCTGACAAACCTCTCTCGCCGCTTTTACATCCTATCTACGCGTATATGTATATATATATATATATATATATATATATATATATATATATATATATATATATATATATATATATATATATATATATATATATATATATATATATATATATATATATATATATATATATATATTTGTATGCTATACGTATGTATATGCTCGGTGATTAAGAGTACTCTTAATTTGGCCCATATTTAATATCTGGTCAATACGGTCGCTAGCCTTTCTCGCTCTGCCGTTTACTTCTGCAACATAAAATTGCTTTGTCACCCTTTCCTTATTCATTCTTTCTACATGACCAAACCACCGAACGAAACAAATAAGAATTTATATAATATCAATAATTAAATTATATAGTTATAGCTCATAGACTTGGAATATACTGGGGTATAGACGGACATAGTGTACAAGGGGGAAGAAAACTCCTTATGACAAAAGTGCAGGATGGAAAAGGATATCAAATCTCATGACTGTGACGACATGTTTTTAATGATCGGCACAAGTTGGCACGCAAGAAATAAGCTCATAGATATTTTGTAATTTTTTACATTATAGTGTTATTTTTTGTAATTCATAGTTTACCAAAATAGTTACGTGTTCCGTGAGTAACTGTGGTATCAATAATAGAAATAATTCTCATGGTCTCATCCACATTCCGCAGGTAAATTCGCAAGACGACGTTACTGTTACGACGCATCTATATTTGTTAAATGTTTATGTTATAATATTATAGTCTCTTTACTTCCATAAAAAATGACATAAACAAATATATCCTAAGATTACGATTACATAATTATGCATGCATAAAAGAAAATAATAATACAATTCAAAATTTTTATGATTAATAAATTACAATCAAATAATTTCTAAATTTTATACAACTTCTAAAATATTAAATAAATAAAATTTTCAGATCAGTTTATATACAAAATTCATAACATAATTCATTACGGACCCATCAACGGGTGAAGGCCTCCTCAATTTTTCCACGTCTATCTGTCCTTTGCCTTTGTAATAAGTTTATGTATATACTCGTATACTGCTTAAATTTTAGAATAATTTTAACTATTTTATTACTTTTTATGTTTTGCCATGAAAAAAAGGTCACGTATTTGATAATTTGTGTGTTTTTGGTAAATTGATTTTCAAACAAAATATTTTACTTTTACGCTAGCGATTGGACTAAACTTTATCAAAATTAAGAGCCCATACTACCACAAATGGTTTAGCATGATACTTTATTATGCCGAAAATATTGCAGCATTAATTTTGAAATAAATATATGTTAAAGTTGAGGATTAGTGGTAAGTACCATGTAAGAAGAAAACATGATTACGTAAAAATTTTTCAATAGAAAAAATCCAAAGTTACCTCCAAACCGAACAATAAACCGCTGGTATTCACAAAATACGTCAAATTAGATCATCAAACTTTGCATACTAACCGAAATAACTATAAAGCGGGTCTTTCGTTTTATATTTTTTTAATTACCATTATTTTAACCGTAAAAAGAAATTGCCTAAACCATCGGCGTCCTGAAGCTTGTTCCCTGCCACGCAATACCCCCGCTCAGTCTCGCTTTGGCTTTCGAACGTAAAATCTGTGTCGCTTACGCTCAGACCACAGATTAAGGAACAAGACGACGTAAAATTAAAATGGGAAATAACCATAATAAAATAAGAAACCACCGGGTTGACGCAAAGAAACAGACAAAAATATGATAAACCTAATGAAATAAGTTTCTACCGACCTATCTACTTACATTATTAGTGATTAAAAGTGGAAGTGGGGGCACAATTAGAATTTGAGCTGAGGTTGTATAGGCTCTTAATTTCGATATGTATGAATGTTTATTAAGAATCGATAGACTTGCTTACACATCAAAAAGATGAATGAAACTAAATGCTCGATTTGAAAATATATTCTATCATTTTCTTTTTTGTTTTCTTTTAAATTATTAGAATAAAAAGTAAAGTAAAGTTACATCCCATATACGACCAACTGCTGGGCACAGGGCACTTCTCACTTCTGGGAGAGTTTTAGGACAAGGAAGAATTTGCCACGCTGCTCCAATGTGTGTTGGCGGACTCCAAATATCTTTGAAATGTGTTTTTATATACACGCCGAACACTTTGTAAATCAGAATTATTAATCATTAACAATTTCATTAGTACCGGTGGGGACAAATCTCAATCGAAATTGATCACGAACAGCTGAGTAATTTTCATTAACAGTAATTTACCGCGAGCGCTAAGCACCCGAGCTTACTACTACTACTACAGCTTATTAGAATGATTACAGAGAATCTTTTTCACTCAAATAATCTTTTTTAAGGAAACAGGCAATAAATCGTTATCATTATCATCATCATTCATTTGTCCGATGCAGATTATTTATTTTCCTTCATTCCCGGTGTTGTGGTACTAAGATTCACTATTTTTACAGGGAATGATCACAGAAACAAGGTATCAATGATACGGTGTTTTAATTGATACTGAACATTGAATTATATTTAACCTTATTAAAGACCTCACTCACACATGCTTACTGTTTATCTTACATACAACACAAATGCATTACATTATTGCTAGAACATGCCGCCCACCAAAGGACTCATAAAGTCCTTTATTATTTAACATGTTACATTAACATTTCATACACACTCTAAATATAATAATTTTATACGTGACATTTGTTAAACAATATACATGTGTACATACATTTGACAAAGGTAACACTCAAAATTCATTAAGCTTTACAAGTAATAGACATATTCCAATCGAAAATGTTTAAAAGAAAATAAACAATTTAATACAATTTTCATTTAAATGTGAATACATACTAGAACATTTCATAGAATTAATACACGCATAAAATAAAATTTTACCATAAATTATTTAGTATAAAACACCAGTCTATATCTATGGGTAAAGGACACAATTTGTTCATTGGTCTATGCACTACACTTTCACCACTGTTGACACTATATACCCTAGTCACTCTATCATCACCTGGGTGCTTATCCACCACACGACCCAGCATCCATTTACCAGGAGGGAGATTGTCACATTTTATAAAAACAATGCGCCCTATTTCAAATTCCTTCACTTTTCCTTGCCATTTAGATCTCTGCAGTAACCTGGTCAAGTACTCTTGTTGCTACCTTCGCCAAAAATCAGACAGTAGCTTCTGTTGATGTTGCCATCGTGACAAGTGACTGACAGAAATGTTCTTTAGATCAGAGTGGGGTACATTGATTGGAGGGTTGGGTAAGTGGCAGTATATTGTCTGTGTCTAAGTCATCAATAAGGCTAAGAGGGCGTAAGTTAAGGCAAGCTTCTACTTGACACAGTAAGGTTGTCATCTCTTCATAGGTTAGGTTGCAATTTAATATTATTTTCGTGTGGTATTTCATTGAATTGACATCTTGTTCCTATAATCCGCCCATGTTAGGACAATAGGCAGGTATGAAGTGCCATTGTGTGCCATCTAGTGCTAACATTTCAGATGTGTGACCATCAAACTTCATCTTGGCGTCTGCCCAAGCTATAACAAGTTTTTTGTTGGTACCTACGAAGTTTCTTCCTTGGTCGCTCCAGAGATGTGCACATTTTCCTCTTCTGGCTACAAATCTTCTGAAAACTCCAATAAAGCCTTCGAGGTAAGGTCTTCAACCAATTCTAGGTGAATGGCTTTTGTTGACATGCAAACAAAAATTGCTATGTAAGCCTTAGTTGTATTAAATTCTCTACCTTTAGATCTCAGGATTTGGTAAGGGCTAGCAAAGTCTACTCCACTATGTAGAAAGGGTCGAAGCAGGTGTAATTCTTACACGAGGTAAGTCTAGCATTAATTGTGATTTCGCTGCAGCGTTTTGTTTGGCACATATGAGGCACTTGCGAAGTTTAAATTTTACCAATTTCTTTGATTTCAGGATCCAGTATTTTAATCTTAAATATCCAAGCATCAATTGAATTCCACCGTGTAGTGTCTTCAGGTGAGCATCAGCTACTATTAGTGCACTCAACTGATTTTCACTGTCTAATATAATAGGATATTTACTATTTTCATCAAGGTCCAAGTGACGTAATCGGCCGCCCACCCTGCGGATACCTTCATGATCTAGGTAAAGTAAAAAAGACTTTATTTTACTGTTATTTTTTACCCTTTTTATTGATTTAAGGTTTTGTATGTCTTCTTCAAATGTGTCCCTTTGTACAATTTTTATACATATTTTAAAAGCTTCTTCAAATTCCCTTGTAGTTATTGTAGTTTCCTTATTTCCTAATTCCCTTCCTTTTAAGAATCTTTTGCAATATGTTATAACTCTTAATAGCTCCGTTAAATTATCACATCCGTTAAACTTAGTAGCTATACTATAACTTTCGCTTGTTTGTTTTAGATTTACTTGTACTGATATGATCTTTCTTTCTAGGTTCGTTGTTATGTTTTCTGGTCTGCTGTATTTAATATAACTTGTGCTTAGCCATTCAGGACCGTTCCACCACATTTAATCATCTTTTAGATCTACCAAATGCTTCCCTCTAGAAGCGGTATCAGCAGGGTTATCTTGTGATTGGACGTGATACCAGTTCTGGTTGTCAATGTTGTCTAAGATCTCAACAACTATGTTTCTCACAAATGTATTCCACCTAGCCAGATATCCGAAGAGCCAAGAGAGTACTATCGTGGAATCCATACACGCGAATATTTGACAAGTAGGTATTTTCAAAGCTTCTTTTATCTTTTTAGGAGTCCCGCCAGGAGTACAGCCCCTTTAAGCTCCAGACGAGGTAAGGATTGAGGTTTGATAGGAGCTAAACGTGTTTTTGTTTTTTTTTTTGGAAGTTTTACAATGTTTACAAACTTCTAGAAGACTGTCGCAGCGTTCTCTCCCCGAATGAAATGGTCGAAGCGAAGAAGTTGTTACTCAATTACTCCGATGATTTCTCGTCTAACGATGCTGACACAGGGAAGACTGGCTTAGTTAAACACAAAATAAACACAGAAGAAGAATTGCCTATCCGTCAATGGCCAAGACGATTGCCGGTAGCACGTGAAAAGGAAGTGGAAACCGTGATCATGGGAATGGTGAAGGATAGTGTTATTGAACCTTAATCTAGTTCATGGTGTTCACCCGCGGTGCTGGTAAAGAAAAAAGACGGCAGAATGCGTTTTTGTGTTGACTACCGCCATCTGAACGACGTTACAAAGAAGGATGGCCATCCCTTGCCAAAAGCTGATGACACGCTATACAGGCTTACAGGAGTTAGTTTAGTTTAGCACGCTGGATCTAAAAAGTGGCTACTGGCAAATTGAAGTTGACCCTAAGGACTAGAAGAAAACTGTGTTCTCGACAGGAAAGGGTGTGTGGAAATTTGAAATAACGCAGTTTGGATTATACAACACTCCAGCAACGTTTGATAGGTTAATGGAACTTGTCTATACCAGACTAATTTGCGATGCCTGTCTGGTCTATTTGGATGACATTATCAACGTAGAGCGTAACTTTGAGGAACACTTTTAAAACCTGGAACGCGTGCTCATGATGATTCAGAGTGCCAACCTCAAGTTGAGTCTGTAGAAATGTTTACTATTCAAACGGTAAGTTAACTTTATAACCAAATCTCTGCACGAGCTAACCGAGGAGAAGCAACATTTCTGCTGGGATGAAAGTTGCGATATCGCATTCCAGGAGCCCAAGGACCGTCTGTGCAAAACACCAATTTTGGAGTATCCTGATGCGTGCAAGGGATTTATAGTTGACGAACTGACCATGCTGTACTGAAATGGCTATTGCGGTACAAAAATCCAGAAGGACAAGTTTCGAGGTGGATTGAACTACTGCAGAAATACGACTTTGTAATCGAACATCGCAGCGGAAAATCTCATGGCAACGCGGATGCATTGTCGAGAAGAACTTGTCTTGAAGATTGCTAGCATTATACTAGGCAAGAGGGTAAGGAAGTGGTATCTGTGAGGATGCTCAGGACGGCCACCTCAGCAACGAGTGGAAGGACAGCTTACAAGAAGCACAGCAGGAAGATCCGGGCATTAAGCCGATTCTGGAATGGATGAAGGCCAGTGATCCCAAACCTAAGTGGAGCGACGTCTCAGCGATGAATTCGAACACGAAAAGCTATTAAAGTTAAATTAAATTGCAATTCCTCTGGTGTGGCGGTTGATAATGGGCGGCGGTAGTCACTTGACATCGGGTGAGCCGCATGCTCGTTTGTCCCTTCTTATATATATATATATATATATATATATATATATATATATATATATATATATATAGCTCGACAGACGTCTACAGCAACATCCTTTAGGATGTATTTCCGATGGGTGTTGATCTTAATAATGTGATCTTTGTTGTACAGACGAAACTCTCGGTTTCCCCGAAGAGGTCACCGAAACGTAGCCAGTTGAGGGAGGCGACTGTATCTACGAAGGGCTCATGTAGAATCTCTGTGGTATCTCACGTGGAGCTTCTTCTCCTTCCATACAGTCTACCCGTCAGAAATGCTTTGTGGTGTTGGGTCCTGCCATTGCTGGTTGGCTAAGGATAGAGGGATAAGCCCTTTATCACTAGAAATGACGTCATTATAGTTTGGATCATTTGATCTCGCCAGGAAGTAACAACGGAGGCTGCATGCTCACAATGCTTTCGTGGCAAGTACAGCCTCATTACCGACGATCTCGAATGGTTAATTCTATGGGACGTCATGGTAGTGCGCACTTATTATTATTATTATTCACCTTTCCACCTACTATATCTTTTCACAAGACTTGGAGGTTACAACGAAATACGTTAACACAGAACACGTTGCATTAAGATTTATACAAATCTTCACTTTGCATAAAACTTTCGTTTACTCGAAAACGTGATAAGCATATAAAAACTTTTTGTCACAAGTTTTTCTTAAGGGATTTTGTGCTAAGCAGGTTATAAATTTTTTGGAATCCTTACAAATATTCCAGCTCTGACAAGATTTGGATCCAACTTTTTAATTTTATTATATTATTAAATGCAGGACTTACATTCATTGCTATTTTACCTTTTCACGAACATTTATTTTCAAAAATAATCGTTTGTTCTAAAACGTATATTCGCAATAAGACTAAATTAACTGACAAAGCACAACTAATTAGTCAACTGAAGTGGCAATGGGCCAGCCATGCAGCTCCCAAAACCGACATGAATAGGTGCCGATGGCTCGGAACCGCGTTTTAGTGCATTCCTTGGGGGAGGTTTATGTTCAGTAGTAGACTTGTGATAGATAGATAGATATTTTTAACTATTTCCTTGGAGTTACTTAGGATATTAAAGCGACTGACTTAGCCTAACAAAGGTCTGTTAAATCTTGCGTTGAATACATTATAAATGGATTGTAGAGACAAATGCTGGCCAATTAATCTGCTTTAAATAAAATTAGTTTTACGGATTTTATCGCGTATACTTGTTTTATATTTCCGGAACTATTAATTATATAGGACATAAGATTATTGCTTGAAGTAAAATTGAAATTAATGTGCACTTTTTTACTTATTAGTACAATACAAAAATAATAAACCAGATTTACTATCATATCAGGTAATTTTTTATAGAGTATGAGCAACAAACGAGCAAATGATTTCTTATATTTACGAGAACACTACACATTGAAATAATACCAGTTTTAACGAAATTTATCGCGTATATTTAACTTTTTTACCCGACGTTTCGAGAGCTTTACAGCACCCATGGTCACGGGAAGGACTGAGATGTTCAACGTCCAGCTGTCATAGTTAACCGCGGTTACCATAGATTAAAATTTTAACTTTTGTTCCGATCTACACAGTATGAGCTTATGGTATGGAGTCTTGCAGTTGTATGCTTGGGTTGGGATTTAATTTTATTTATTATAGGATCCCAAGCAGATGGTAGCAGCCATCTTCTCTATTGAAATTAGGATGTTTTTTGATTTCAATAGCCTCGCGAATCATCCTTGGAAGAAATCGGTGTTCTTTAGCGAGGATTTGTGGTCTATCAAATCTGATGTAGTGACGGGGGTGATCTTGTACATGTTCACAGACTGCAGACTTCCCGGAGCGTCGATTCTTCACATCAGCTATATGTTCTTTGACGCGGGTTTTAATTGATCTTTTAGTTTGTCCTATGTAGGAGAGACCACATTCACAATCAAGCTTGTACACTCCTGCATCTTGCAGAGGGACGTTACACTTGACTGATGGTAAAAACTGACCAATCTTCTTCGGCGGCTTGAAGTATGTTTTGATGGAAGCGCGCTTCAAGATGTAGCCAATCTTGTCAGTGACTCCTCTAACATATGGCAGTACAGCAGGTACACGCTCGACTGTGGCCGGCTTCACTCGTTCTCTGTGACGTAGGCGTGGGACCCGAAGCTTGTTGTCATGCAAAACTTGCTTGACATGTTGGAGCTCGGCAGCCAGGTGTTTACTGTCACAGATCCCTCGTGCTCTCTGAAACAAAGATTTACCCACGGTAGCTAACTGTGAAGGATGGTGGTGAGAATCACCGTTTAAATATCTATCTGTATGGGTCTTTTTTCTATACACAGTATGGCTCAAGGTGTTATCAGGATTCTGAATTACTAACACATCTAGAAAAGCTAAGGAATTGTTTGCCTCTAACTCCATTGTGAACTGAATTTTAGAATTTATAGAGTTAAGATGGTCTAAAAATGCAGTTACTTTATCTAAAGGTAGAATTGTGAAAGTGTCGTCTACGTACCGCTTGTAGAATCTTGGATTTATGGGAGAAGTAAGCAGGGCTTTCTCCTCAAAGTCTTCCATGAATATGTCGGCGACAATGGGAGATACAGATGAGCCCATCGCCACACCATCTACTTGCTTGTAGAACTCCTCCTTCCACAATAGGTAGCCAGATGTAAGGCAGTGTCTGAGTAATACTGCATATTCTGCGGGCATGTTGTTTTCTTCCAGCCTTCTAGTTACAATTGAGATGCAGTCTTCAACAGTTAAACAATGACTGCACATCAAAACTGACCATAGTTTCATTGTCTGCCAGACGTAGGTCTTTAATCTCGCTGACAAAATGGTAGGAATCCTTTATGTGTGCTCTTGTACGTCCCCTGAGCGGTGAGAGTATTTTCGCTAAGTGTTGAGCCAATCTGTAAGTTGGTGAATCGATTTGGCTCACTATGGGGCGTAATGGAGCATTGGGCTTGTGTATTTTTGGTAACCCATACAACTTTGGTGATTTGGCGCACGTAGGTATTATCCATTTTACGTCCAGATTTAATTTTTCGGAGTGTTTCTTTATGAGGTCACTAGTTGTTTTTAGTGTGCTATTTGTTGGGTCGTTTTTAACCTTTTTATAAGTACTTACATCCGACAAAAGTTCTTGTATTTTAGAATTATAATCTGACGTATCCATGACCATCGTAGCGTTTCCCTTATCTGCGCGGAGAATCGTAAGTTTTGGTTTATTGCGTAGGTTCTTTAACGCTAAAAATTCGTCTCTGGGAAGATTCGGTTTAGGCACTGAACATCGACGTAACATAGACGAAATGTCTTGACGTATCACCTCCAAATCTTCTTTCCGCATATTGTTTTTAAATAAACAGTCCTCGACACTACAGATAATTTCTTCGTACGGTAATCTGCTAGGAGTTATAGCGTAGTTTAGTCCTTTGGATAAAACCTTTATTGTTGCATCATCCAGTGTTTGTTTTGACAGATTATAGAACGCGATTAATCTATGATCTGTGTTTGTCAATGGTTGCTTTTGGTTCTGGCATTGATTCGGATGTTTGACATTTAATTTGGCCGTTAATTTTTGATATTTTTCTATATGTTTGTTTTTGCATTCGTTATATTTACTAATTTCGAGTTTATTTAATGTTTCCATGCAAAAATTATAATCAAACGTCGTTAAAACTTTCTTTAATTCACTGGATGATGTGTCTATGGATTTATTTATGTCATATAGATCGGAGCGTTTTTGTTGGATTACCGCCCGTAACAACTTTTTACTTGCCTGATTTATTATATAGATTATTGTGGAAGGAGGAGTTCTACAAGCAAGTAGATGGTGTGGCGATGGGCTCACCTGTATCTCCCATTGTCGCCGACATATTCATGGAAGACTTTGAGGAGAAAGCCCTGCTTACTTCTCCCATAAATCCAAGATTCTACCAGCGGTACGTAGACGACACTTTCACAATTCTACCTTTAGATAAAGTAACTGCATTTTTAGACCATCTTAACTCTATAAATTCTAAAATTCAGTTCACAATGGAGTTAGAGGCAAACAATTCCTTAGCTTTTCTAGATGTGTTAGTAATTTGGAATCCTGATAACACCTTGAGCCATACTGTGTATAGAAAAAAGACCCATACAGATAGATATTTAAACGGTGATTCTCACCACCATCCTTCACAGTTAGCTACCGTGGATAAATCTTTGTTTCAGAGAGCACGAGGGATCTGTGACAGTAAACACCTGGCTGCCGAGCTCCAACATGTCAAGCAAGTTTTGCATGACAACAAGCTTCGGGTCCCACGCCTACGTCACAGAGAACGAGTGAAGCCGGCCACAGTCGAGCGTGTACCTGCTGTACTGCCATATGTTAGAGGAGTCACTGACAAGATTGGCTACATCTTGAAGCGCGCTTCCATCAAAACATACTTCAAGCTGCCGAAGAAGGTTGGTCAGTTTTTACCATCAGTCAAGTGTAACGTCCCTCTGCAAGATGCAGGAGTGTACAAGCTTGATTGTGAATGTGGTCCCTCCTACATAGGACAAACTAAAAGATCAATTAAAACCCGCGTCAAAGAACATATAGCTGATGTGAAGAATCGACGCTCCGGGAAGTCTGAAGTCTGTGAACATGTACAAGATCACCCCCGTCACTACATCAGATTTGATAGACCACAAATCCTCGCTAAAGAACACCGATTCCTTCCAAGGATGATTTGCGAGGCTATTGAAATCAAAAAACATCCTAATTTCAATAGAGAATATGGCTGGGTGCTACCATCTGCTTGGGATCCTATAATAAATAAAATTAAATCCCAACCCAAGCATACAACTGCAAGACTCCATGATACCATAAGCTCATACTGTGTAGATCGGAACAAAAGTTAAAATTTTAATCTATGGTAACCGCGGTTAACTATGACAGCTGGACGTTGAACATCTCAGTCCTTCCCGTGACCATGGGTGCTGTAAAGCTCTCGAAACGTCGGGTAAAAAAGTTAAATATACGCGATAAATTCCGTTAAAACTAGTATTATTTCAATGTGTAGTGTTCGCGTAAATATAAGAAATCATTATGTAAACCAGTACGGACTGGTAATTGCAAATAAAATACGCCGATTAGAAGATCTAAAGACTAAGCGCGCAAGATATCTAACAGCCTTAAATTTCTTGAAGAGATGTCGAGACCATAATCTCATTCCTACGTGTGTCAAAATATCCACCAAAAAGGACATTTGAGGAAGCGCTAAGATCTTAAATCAGGCAAGTAAAAAGTTGTTACGGGCGGTAATCCAACAAAAACGCTCCGATCTATATGACATAAATAAATCCATAGACACATCATCCAGTGAATTAAAGAAAGTTTTAACGACGTTTGATTATAATTTTTGCATGGAAACATTAAATAAACGCGAAATCAGTAAATATAACGAATGCAAAAACAAACATATAGAAAAATATCAAAAATTAACGGCCAAATCAAATGTCAAACATCCGAATCAATGCCAGAACCAAAAGCAACCATTGACAAACACAGATCATAGATTAATCGCGTTCTATAATCTGTCAAAACAAACACTGGATGATGCAACAATAAAGGTTTTATCCAAAGGACTAAACTACGCTATAACTCCTAGCAGATTACCGTACGAAGAAATTATCTGTAGTGTCGAGGACTGTTTATTTAAAAACAATATGCGGAAAGAAGATTTGGAGGTGATACGTCAAGACATTTCGTCTATGTTACGTCGATGTTCAGTACCTAAACCGAATCTTCCCAGAGACGAATTTATAGCGTTAAAGAACCTACGCAATAAACCAGAACTTACGATTCTCCGCGTAGATAAGGGAAACGCCACGGTGGTCATGGATACGTCAGATTATAATTCTAAAATACAAGAACTTTTGTCGGATGTAAGTACTTATAAAAAGGTTAAAAACGACCCAACAAATAGCACACTAAAAACAACTAGTGACCTCATAAAGAAACACTCCGAAAAATTAAATCTGGACGTAAAATGGATAATACCTACGTGCGCCAAATCACCAAAGTTGTATGGGTTACCAAAAATACACAAGCCCAATGCTCCATTACGCCCCATAGTGAGCCAAATCGATTCACCAACTTACAGATTGGCTCAACACTTAGCGAAAATACTCTCACCGCTCAGGGGACATACAAGAGCACACATAAAGGATTCCTACCATTTTGTCAGCGAGATTAAAGACCTACGTCTGGCAGACAATGAAACTATGGTCAGTTTTGATGTGCAGTCATTGTTTACCTGTTGAAGACTGCATCTCAATTGTAACTAGAAGGCTGGAAGAAAACAACATGCCCGCAGAATATGCAGTATTACTCAGACACTGCCTTACATCTGGCTACCTATTGTGGAAGGAGGAGTTCTACAAGCAAGTAGATGGTGTGGCGATGGGCTCACCTGTATCTCCCATTGTCGCCGACATATTCATGGAAGACTTTGAGGAGAAAGCCCTGCTTACTTCTCCCATAAATCCAAGATTCTACAAGCGGTACGTAGACGATACTTTCACAATTCTACCTTTAGATAAAGTAACTGCATTTTTAGACCATCTTAACTCTATAAATTCTAAAATTCAGTTCACAATGGAGTTAGAGGCAAACAATTCCTTAGCTTTTCTAGATGTGTTAGTAATTCGGAATCCTGATAACACCTTGAGCCATACTGTGTATAGAAAAAAGACCCATACAGATAGATATTTAAACGGTGATTCTCACCACCATCCTTCACAGTTAGCTACCGTGGGTAAATCTTTGTTTCAGAGAGCACGAGGGATCTGTGACAGTAAACACCTGGCTGCCGAGCTCCAACATGTCAAGCAAGTTTTGCATGACAACAAGCTTCGGGTCCCACGCCTACGTCACAGAGAACGAGTGAAGCCGGCCACAGTCTAGCGTGTACCTGCTGTACTGCCATATGTTAGAGGAGTCACTGACAAGATTGGCTACATCTTGAAGCGCGCTTCCATCAAAACATACTTCAAGCCGCCGAAGAAGATTGGTCAGTTTTTACCATCAGTCAAGTGTAACGTCCCTCTGCAAGATGCAGGAGTGTACAAGCTTGATTGTGAATGTGGTCTCTCCTACATAGGACAAACTAAAAGATCAATTAAAACCCGCGTCAAAGAACATATAGCTGATGTGAAGAATCGACGCTCCGGGAAGTCTGCAGTCTGTGAACATGTACAAGATCGCCCCCGTCACTACATCAGATTTGATAGACCACAAATCCTCGCTAAAGAACACCGATTCCTTCGAAGGATGATTCGCGAGGCTATTGAAATCAAAAAACATCCTAATTTCAATAGAGAATATGGCTGAGTGCTACCATCTGCTTGGGATCCTATAATAAATAAAATTAAATCCCAACCCAAGCATACAACTGCAAGACTCCATGATACCATAAGCTCATACTGTGTAGATCGGAACAAAAGTTAAAATTTTAATCTATGGTAACCGCGGTTAACTATGACAGCTGGACGTTGAACATCTCAGTCCTTCCGTGACCATGGGTGCTGTAAAGCTCTCGAAACGTCGGGTAAAAAAGTTAAATATACGCGATAAATTCCGTTAAAACTAGTATTATTTCAAAACGAGCAAATGTAACGCCCCCCCCCCCTCCCGAACGACCTCGTCTTATTGGGGGGCTTAGTAGCCGTGGCTCGGTCACCTGTGGTGAAAGAAGAAGAATTCACTTGGCAGGCCCAAGGTGTGCAGCCAGCTCGAGGTGGCCACTCCGAGTGGGCTTGGCGAGCCCACTTCGGATGGTGAGCTGTAGTGAGAGGGGTGTCCTCTCCCCCTACCGCTGTAGTCGAGTTGAAGTCGCGGGGATAGAGAAGTGTTGGTATGCCAATGCGCCACTCGACCTATTCTCCTAGACTCTGGCGTACTAGTACCGATTATACTCATAGGAATGGGCATTAGCAACAACATTCTTTGCCAATGTATTGAACAAAATTAATTATGATTTCCTATATTGATGCAAATGCTACAAAATAAATGAAACAGATATTACGGATTTAATTACATTTAATTTTATTTTTTTACTTACGGACGTTTCGGGTGCCTTACGGCGCCCGTGTTTACGGGGACATTGAGGTGTTTGACGCTGTTATAATTAGCCTGCCTACCTTCAGTCTTTGAACAATTATTTTAGTTCTGATCTTGGCAAAACCAGTTCACAGTATTTTGACGTCTTGTAGTGTAAAGCTTGGGTTTGGATTTAATTTTATTAAGTATAGAATCTCAAGGGTGGGTGACCCATCTTCTCTTATGAATTTAGGATGTGTTTTAATTTCAATAGCCTCGCGTACCACCCTTGGTAGGTATTGGTGATCTTTTGCGAGGATGTGTGATCTATCAAAACTGATCTTGTACTGGGGACGATCTTAAACATGTTCACAGAATGCAGACTTTCCTGAGCGTCAGTGCTTAACGTCAGCTATATGTACTTTTACGAGGGGTTTTATAGAACTTTTTGTTTGTTCTACGTAAGTGAGACCACATTCACAATCAATCTTACACTCCTGCGTCTTGTAAAAGAGGATATTATACTTGACGGATAGTCAAAATTTACTAATTTTCTTGGACGGCTAGTAGTAGGTTTTGATAAAAGCTCGCTTCAAGATGTAGCCAATCTTGTCAGTGACTCCTATGACGTTTGGTAGTACAGCAGGCCCACGTACATCCTTGACCGGCTTCACTTGATCACTGTGACGTACGCGTAATGGGGTTACGCGTTGTCTGGTAATACCTGCTTGACATGCTGAAGCTTGGCGACTAAAAATTTTATATCACAAATCCCTTGCACTCGCTGACACAAAAAAATTCCGACTTCAACTAACTGCGATGAATAGTAGTGAGATTTATTATATAAATGTCAGTTGACAAAAGCCTTCTTTCTATCAAAGCACATATAACCGTTTTTGTTGTCATATCGAAGCGCTACTCACGAAAGTACATCAGTGACACCAGCTTTCGCAAACTTTGGAAGAGAATTACGGATGCCCGCAGACCTGCTCACCGGAATACCACATGATGCTCCACGCAGTATAACCGATTATGTAAATGACTTGCAGAACAAAATAAATGACACTTATGAGCACGTCAGACAATCGGGCCAGCAAAGGTCCGAAAAGATGAAAACCCGGTATGACCGCAAAATGAACAACAAAGAGTTCGACGAAGGTTCACTAGTGTGGTTACTCAATCCAGTCCGCCGCAAAGGGAAATTTCCTAAGCTTCAAGCTAAATGGGACGGCCCGTACCAGATTGTGACAAGGATCTATGACGGTAAGTACGGAAAGGTGCAAGAGGTACTCCTATGATCGTCCATGTGGATTGACTGGTGCGTTATTATGGGACCGATAATGCTCGGGACGAGCATGTCTTAGGATGGGAGCAATGTTGCGCGCCATAATTAATACCACTAGCACCATCTAGTATCGAGTAACATAACTAGGAGAGCTTTCTAGAAAATGCTAGGTAAGGTACTCCGGTTTTAACAATGACATCGGGACGTCAGTCACCTCAGTCCCCCGTGACCATGGGTGCTGGAAAGTACCCGAAATGTCGGGAATTAAAAACAAATATAATTAAAAATAAAATTAAACGCGATAAAGTCCGTAAAAGTAGTTTTAGTCAACAAGTTTTAAGTGAAATGACTACCGTGGCAATTAAGAATGAATCTACTTCTTGAAAAAGTGACGAGTATTTGTAAATTTCAGTGTGTAGTGAAGAATGAAGTTTGACCCTTTTGCCTCTTGAGTTGGTGCTGGAGGACTTTTTATACTTAATGCATTAACTTTGAGGATTGCAAATGTTATTTGTAAATGATATTTCTTTTCAGGGACGCAAACCGCAAAAATTTTAACGTACATGCGTTGAAGATATCACGAAAAAAGTATAGTAATATTGGTGGAGCGACGAGCCTAACGTTACCGAAGTCTAATTCCCCGGTCGAACCTTAAACCTATTACGCGAGATATTAACCAAAGTGGACTGCATCTGCGAAATGCTTCTACGCTTATATAATGGCGACTATAACACGCGGTACAATGCACTCGCTCTTCCCTAATAACGAACTATTATTTGCCAAATGTATGAAAGGAATCCTGCTTGATTAGGATAAAACAAAATTGGAGCGGATTAACTATTAAACACAATTATATCAAGTAGGAACTATTAGTAGGAATCTTCTCTCACCGGCGTGTTTCTTCTATGCTGCTTAGGCACTATATTGCTGCGACTTCTGGAACTTCTTCTGTAACTATTTCTCACACGAGGTGAGGCGGGTTTCCTGGAGCTCGACTGCTTCCAGGCTAAAGCGGTTCTACTAGCGGTGTGGTTCCAACGACGAGCGCGGCGGGAAGAGAGCGCGCGTCAGTCGCGCGTGCCTTTTATTCCTTCGGTTGCGATGATTACGTGATATTCTAGAATCATCTTCTTTCCCCTCCCACCCCACCACCCCGATGTATGAATGATATCGTTTGGAAAGGGATAAACGATTTGGCAAGCCCTATCGTCAAAAAAATAAATTGTAATGGTTTTCCGCGGCGTTAAATTTCTAAGACTCCCCAAGTGTCTTCCTAAGCTTTTTTATGTTTCTCAGGTAGAAATATATCACGCAGTACAATTGTCCATGGCAGTCTAGATTTTTTAACACCTTCAATTTATGAATAGTCAAGATATCACATAATAAATGTAGGAATTGATTTCTCAACGAAAAGAAGAGAACGAAAAGAATAGACGAGTGAGAAAAAGGAACTGAAAGAGGGGTAATAGCGAAAAGACGAACGGAGGGGCGTGTGTAGATTTAAAACGAATTGTATCAATTAATTATTAATATTATTATTATTATCTGGTAATAGGCGAGCAGCTTATAGCTGATATGCCTATATCTGTGTTGGTGTTTTATATTAGTCTAAGTTCACACTAAGAATACACTAAATTGGATTGTCTTTACACCATTTGTCCAATTTGTTTTTAAAACTAATCACAGAGGGAGCATCTACCACGTCTTGAGGCAACTTGTTCCATATGTTTATGATTATGTTGTTTAGTGTGTGATGTCAGACATTAGTGTATGAGCGGGTGTGGGCCAATCTTAAATTAAGGAAATCTAATTCCTTTAATAAAATTTTATATGTCGTTTCCACATAGAATTCCTCTTATAGGATTACTTCTACTCTTATAAGATTCACTTTGACGTAAATAATGCGTTTTACTTCCTTTTCTAACAAAACTGAACCAACGAACGGGCTTACATTCCCACTTGATGGTAAATGACTCCTGCAGCTCACAGACAACTGCAACCAACTTCAACCTAAGAAGGCTACACATGCGTTGGCACCTCTGATGACTAATATGGACGCAGCTTGTAATTAAATAAATTATCTATACCTTTTAAACCGAAATACAACTGCGTAAACGCTACTATTTTGTGCCAGAAATATGAAATAAAAAACCTATTTGGTGTCAGAAATATGAGACGGAAATGTAAACTAAACGCAAATATCAATGTCATATATATCCGTCACTATCTCTTTTGTAGACTGCCTCTTTTTCATTACTTTACGTAACTTAACGTTTTTATCCGGCTTTCATCTTTTTTTTTTTGAAGATAACCAAAATAGCCACAAAAGAAGTCATACTGCCACTAGAAACGAATCCTCCAATCACATCAATCAGATATTCATTTTCTTACCATACGGCATGCCTTTGTAGTTTGTTGCCAATGTTGATGATGTAGGCCGCTGGTGTCGTCTGGGAGAAAAATATACAAAAAAAATTTGGTGAGCGCGTGTACATCCGCGGGGAGGGAGACATAGGTGTCACCTCGTATGATGTTCTAGTGCAACTAACTCGAAACGCGGGATCATGTACTCAGCGGTGCAACACCGTTGTTGCAAATATACCTTCACCCTACTGATAAAAATCGCGGTAAGTGCCACCGTCCCCGTATGCACACGTACTTATTTATTATAGAAAAACAGCAAGTACATTAGGTAAGTAACAATGTTTTATGAGTATATTTTTCTACATATTTTATTTTTATTGATTAATATTATTTATATTTCAGGTGTTCGAGAAGCAACGTGAGCGTCGTCAACATCCTCCCCCCAAGTGTCGGTTCGCCGACACTCATTATCAAGCTGGAGAAAGGCCACGCGAGCAGCTGATCGCTTCATCACTCCTGACTTAGTCCTAACGTCAACTACTCTGACTCTGCCGTCTGAACCTGGATAAACCTTTTCAATAATACCTATTGGCCAACAGTTTCGAAATAATGATGGATCGACTACTACTACAACATCTCCTACTTTTAATTGCGGACCTTCCCTATCCCTTTTACGACGAGGAATTAGCTCTGGCAAAAACTCTTTTACCCATCTGCTCCAAAATAAGTCTGTCAACCGTTGGGCAATACGCCACTGTCGTCTAACATACATGTCGCCATCATCAAAGACCCCAGGTACAGGTAAGTTCGACGAAGATCCTAGTAAAAAATGATTTGGAGTTAATGCCTCTTTACTTTGAGGGTCCACCGAAACATGGGTAAGCGGTCTACTATTAATTATATTTTCGACTTCAGCGAGAAGCGTTAATAAAACTTCTTCTCGAGGAGCCCTCTCTCTAAGAACGACTTTCAGTGCCGTTTTCACACTTCTAATCAGACGCTCCCAAGCTCCCCCCATATGAGGACTGGCCGGTGATATAAACTGCCAGGAAACTCCTTTGTTTAATGCTTCGGCTATATTTAAATTTGTCGGCACATAATGCCACTCATCAATTTTACTTAACTCATCAATTTCACCTAACCTATTTGCAATAAAAACTTTGTAATTTCTATGCTCGTTACGTATCCAATAAATAACAATCATTGAATCAGTCCAAAAAAAAACACGTGACGGTTTAATTCTATGCTCCTTTTTTATAGTCTCTGCCAAGCGACATGCTAATAGCGCGCCTTGAAGTTCGAGTTTAGGCATAGTTAACGGTTTTAACGGCGCAACGCGACTTTTACTCGCAATGAATGACACCTGCACGCCGTTGCTGTCTTGTTTACGCCAATAAGCAACACATGCGTATGCGAATGGAGATGCATCACAAAGAATATGCAATTGCAACGACGTCTCATCGTCGTTTACGGTGTGGCCGCTCTTCTCATTCACACCGACAGAATCGTTGCTATAGAAATACCACCGCGGGATTCGAACGTAACTCATTTCTTGTAACTGCGAAATCCAATCTTTAAATAAAACAAATAAACTATCTGTTATTTCCTGATCCCACTTTATACCTACATTCCATATTTCACGCATTAAAATTTTGGATTTTATCGTAAAAGGTGCTAAAAAACCATGAATATCATATACAGACATTATAATACGAAGAACTTCTCGCTTAGTCGGTTTTCGTGATAGTTGTAAAATATCACTCGGTATACGCTTTAACGAAAGATCGAACCCGAACATATCACTCGCGGGAAACCACAAAAGCCCAAGCGTTCGTTCCGGCTGGGATTCAACATTAAACCGTATCGCCATGTCATTTAAAGTCTCTTTTGGCATATCATTAAGAACATCTGACTTGTTACTTAACCAGTTACGCATCACGAAACCACCTTGCTGATTAATATATGAAACATCTTTTATCATTTTTGTAGCAGTAGCGACGTCTGGTAAACTATCGATAAAATCGTCCATATATTGATTTTTCCTAATTGCATTAACTGCATCCGGCATTTTATTCTGAAAGCGCAATGTGTTTTTATTTTGGTTAATATATTGTGCTATAAATGGGGAGCAGTTAGCGCCAAAAATCAATGACGTCATAACATATTTCTTAACAGGATGTTGTATAGGTAATTTTGAACCTTTGTTACTACTTCCGAAGCCTAATTGTTCATTTTCATTGCTTAAATAGATATCTTTCCACAAAAAACGCAAAGAATTAACATCTTCTTTTCGTACATTAATCCTTAAAAACATATCTTTTATGTCCCCTATGATACCTACGCGGTTTTCTCTAAATCGTAACATTATTCCTAATAACGATTGTAACAAATCAGGGCCTTGTAAAAGAAAATCATTTAAAGAATAACCGTTCGACTTTGCTGCCGCGTCATAAACTAAACGCAGTTTTTTCTTATTTGGATTATCTACACCAAAGTGCGGCAAATACCATATTATACGTTTATTAGAGTTTTCATCGGTCTCATTAAGTTCTCTAGCATAACCATTAGAAAATAAGTATCTCATTCTTTCACAATAACGAGTTGCATACTCTTTGTTGAGCAAAAATTTTCTTTCTATTGACTTTAGACGATTAAAGGCGTTAGGGTAAGAGTCGGGTAAATGTAATTCATCGTATTTCCACGGTAAGCCGACATTCCATTGACCATTTACTAATTCTGCAGTGTCATCTAAAATTTGTAAAGCGCGTATTTCGTCTGGGTTGCGGCGCGGCTTCGAACCTACACCAATAGACTCTAACGCGAAGGATCTACGAACCGCATCGTGCAACTGCGCGCAGGTACATTCACCGTTATCGTTATCGAGAGAGAGATCGCTAGCAATCGATTCTACCGTGTGTAAGTGAAAGATACACTGCGACTGTCCCGCCTTTTCGGTGCAACTATTAATGAAAGAGACAAAGCGATCAGTGCAATTAACATCACTTACCATATATCCGTGCACACACCATCCAAGCGCAGTTTGAGTTATGTACGGCTCACGCTGCTTACCACGAACACAACGAATGGGAGAAATTAAATGATGGTTGTCCTGACCTATTAATAATTTTGGCTTAGCGTTAATTCTATGCTCCTTTTTTATAGTCTCTGCCAAGCGACATGCTAATAGCGCGCCTTGAAGTTCGAGTTTAGGCATAGTTAACGGTTTTAACGGCGCAACGCGACTTTTACTCGCAATGAATGACACCTGCACGCCGTTGCTGTCTTGTTTACGCCAATAAGCAACACATGCGTATGCGAATGGAGATGCATCACAAAAAATATGCAATTGCAACGACGTCTCATCGTCGTTTACGGTGTGGCCGCTCTTCTCATTCACACCGACAGAATCGTTGCTATAGAAATACCACCGCGGGATTCGAACGTAACTCATTTCTTGTAACTGCGAAATCCAATCTTTAAATAAAACAAATAAACTATCTGTTATTTCCTGATCCCACTTTATACCTACATTCCATATTTCGCGCATTAAAATTTTGGATTTTATCGTAAAAGGTGCTAAAAAACCATGAATATCATATACAGACATTATAATACGAAGAACTTCTCGCTTAGTCGGTTTTCGTGATAGTTGTAAAATATCACTCGGTATACGCTTTAACGAAAGATCGAACCCGAACATATCACTCGCGGGAAACCACAAAAGCCCAAGCGTTCGTTCCGGCTGGGATTCAACATTAAACCGTATCGCCATGTCATTTAAAGTCTCTTTTGGCATATCATTAAGAACATCTGACTTGTTACTTAACCAGTTACGCATCACGAAACCACCTTGCTGATTAATATATGAAACATCTTTTATCATTTTTGTAGCAGTAGCGACGTCTGGTAAACTATCGATAAAATCGTCCATATATTGATTTTTCCTAATTGCATTAACTGCATCCGGCATTTTATTCTGAAAGCGCAATGTGTTTTTATTTTGGTTAATATATTGTGCTATAAATGGGGAGCAGTTAGCGCCAAAAATCAATGACGTCATAACATATTTCTTAACAGGATGTTGTATAGGTAATTTTGAACCTTTGTTACTACTTCCGAAGCCTAATTGTTCATTTTCATTGCTTAAATAGATATCTTTCCACAAAAAACGCAAAGAATTAACATCTTCTTTTCGTACATTAATCCTTAAAAACATATCTTTTATGTCCCCTATGATACCTACGCGGTTTTCTCTAAATCGTAACATTATTCCTAATAACGATTGTAACAAATCAGGGCCTTGTAAAAGAAAATCATTTAAAGAATAACCGTTCGACTTTGCTGCCGCGTCATAAACTAAACGCAGTTTTTTCTTATTTGGATTATCTACACCAAAGTGCGGCAAATACCATATTATACGTTTATTAGAGTTTTCATCGGTCTCATTAAGTTCTCTAGCATAACCATTAGAAAATAAGTATCTCATTCTTTCACAATAACGAGTTGCATACTCTTTGTTGAGCAAAAATTTTCTTTCTATTGACTTTAGACGATTAAAGGCGTTAGGGTAAGAGTCGGGTAAATGTAATTCATCGTATTTCCACGGTAAGCCGACATTCCATTGACCATTTACTAATTCTGCAGTGTCATCTAAAATTTGTAAAGCGCGTATTTCGTCTGGGTTGCGGCGCGGCTTCGAACCTACACCAATAGACTCTAACGCGAAGGATCTACGAACCGCATCGTGCAACTGCGCGCAGGTACATTCACCGTTATCGTTATCGAGAGAGAGATCGCTAGCAATCGATTCTACCGTGTGTAAGTGAAAGATACACTGCGACTGTCCCGCCTTTTCGGTGCAACTATTAATGAAAGAGACAAAGCGATCAGTGCAATTAACATCACTTACCATATATCCGTGCACACACCATCCAAGCGCAGTTTGAGTTATGTACGGCTCACGCTGCTTACCACGAACACAACGAATGGGAGAAATTAAATGATGGTTGTCCTGACCTATTAATAATTTTGGCTTAGCGTTAATTCTATGCTCCTTTTTTATAGTCTCTGCCAAGCGACATGCTAATAGCGCGCCTTGAAGTTCGAGTTTAGGCATAGTTAACGGTTTTAACGGCGCAACGCGACTTTTACTCGCAATGAATGACACCTGCACGCCGTTGCTGTCTTGTTTACGCCAATAAGCAACACATGCGTATGCGAATGGAGATGCATCACAAAAAATATGCAATTGCAACGACGTCTCATCGTCGTTTACGGTGTGGCCGCTCTTCTCATTCACACCGACAGAATCGTTGCTATAGAAATACCACCGCGGGATTCGAACGTAACTCATTTCTTGTAACTGCGAAATCCAATCTTTAAATAAAACAAATAAACTATCTGTTATTTCCTGATCCCACTTTATACCTACATTCCATATTTCGCGCATTAAAATTTTGGATTTTATCGTAAAAGGTGCTAAAAAACCATGAATATCATATACAGACATTATAATACGAAGAACTTCTCGCTTAGTCGGTTTTCGTGATAGTTGTAAAATATCACTCGGTATACGCTTTAACGAAAGATCGAACCCGAACATATCACTCGCGGGAAACCACAAAAGCCCAAGCGTTCGTTCCGGCTGGGATTCAACATTAAACCGTATCGCCATGTCATTTAAAGTCTCTTTTGGCATATCATTAAGAACATCTGACTTGTTACTTAACCAGTTACGCATCACGAAACCACCTTGCTGATTAATATATGAAACATCTTTTATCATTTTTGTAGCAGTAGCGACGTCTGGTAAACTATCGATAAAATCGTCCATATATTGATTTTTCCTAATTGCATTAACTGCATCCGGCATTTTATTCTGAAAGCGCAATGTGTTTTTATTTTGGTTAATATATTGTGCTATAAATGGGGAGCAGTTAGCGCCAAAAATCAATGACGTCATAACATATTTCTTAACAGGATGTTGTATAGGTAATTTTGAACCTTTGTTACTACTTCCGAAGCCTAATTGTTCATTTTCATTGCTTAAATAGATATCTTTCCACAAAAAACGCAAAGAATTAACATCTTCTTTTCGTACATTAATCCTTAAAAACATATCTTTTATGTCCCCTATGATACCTACGCGGTTTTCTCTAAATCGTAACATTATTCCTAATAACGATTGTAACAAATCAGGGCCTTGTAAAAGAAAATCATTTAAAGAATAACCGTTCGACTTTGCTGCCGCGTCATAAACTAAACGCAGTTTTTTCTTATTTGGATTATCTACACCAAAGTGCGGCAAATACCATATTATACGTTTATTAGAGTTTTCATCGGTCTCATTAAGTTCTCTAGCATAACCATTAGAAAATAAGTATCTCATTCTTTCACAATAACGAGTTGCATACTCTTTGTTGAGCAAAAATTTTCTTTCTATTGACTTTAGACGATTAAAGGCGTTAGGGTAAGAGTCGGGTAAATGTAATTCATCGTATTTCCACGGTAAGCCGACATTCCATTGACCATTTACTAATTCTGCAGTGTCATCTAAAATTTGTAAAGCGCGTATTTCGTCTGGGTTGCGGCGCGGCTTCGAACCTACACCAATAGACTCTAACGCGAAGGATCTACGAACCGCATCGTGCAACTGCGCGCAGGTACATTCACCGTTATCGTTATCGAGAGAGAGATCGCTAGCAATCGATTCTACCGTGTGTAAGTGAAAGATACACTGCGACTGTCCCGCCTTTTCGGTGCAACTATTAATGAAAGAGACAAAGCGATCAGTGCAATTAACATCACTTACCATATATCCGTGCACACACCATCCAAGCGCAGTTTGAGTTATGTACGGCTCACGCTGCTTACCACGAACACAACGAATGGGAGAAATTAAATGATGGTTGTCCTGACCTATTAATAATTTTGGCTTAGCGTTAATTCTATGCTCCTTTTTTATAGTCTCTGCCAAGCGACATGCTAATAGCGCGCCTTGAAGTTCGAGTTTAGGCATAGTTAACGGTTTTAACGGCGCAACGCGACTTTTACTCGCAATGAATGACACCTGCACGCCGTTGCTGTCTTGTTTACGCCAATAAGCAACACATGCGTATGCGAATGGAGATGCATCACAAAAAATATGCAATTGCAACGACGTCTCATCGTCGTTTACGGTGTGGCCGCTCTTCTCATTCACACCGACAGAATCGTTGCTATAGAAATACCACCGCGGGATTCGAACGTAACTCATTTCTTGTAACTGCGAAATCCAATCTTTAAATAAAACAAATAAACTATCTGTTATTTCCTGATCCCACTTTATACCTACATTCCATATTTCGCGCATTAAAATTTTGGATTTTATCGTAAAAGGTGCTAAAAAACCATGAATATCATATACAGACATTATAATACGAAGAACTTCTCGCTTAGTCGGTTTTCGTGATAGTTGTAAAATATCACTCGGTATACGCTTTAACGAAAGATCGAACCCGAACATATCACTCGCGGGAAACCACAAAAGCCCAAGCGTTCGTTCCGGCTGGGATTCAACATTAAACCGTATCGCCATGTCATTTAAAGTCTCTTTTGGCATATCATTAAGAACATCTGACTTGTTACTTAACCAGTTACGCATCACGAAACCACCTTGCTGATTAATATATGAAACATCTTTTATCATTTTTGTAGCAGTAGCGACGTCTGGTAAACTATCGATAAAATCGTCCATATATTGATTTTTCCTAATTGCATTAACTGCATCCGGCATTTTATTCTGAAAGCGCAATGTGTTTTTATTTTGGTTAATATATTGTGCTATAAATGGGGAGCAGTTAGCGCCAAAAATCAATGACGTCATAACATATTTCTTAACAGGATGTTGTATAGGTAATTTTGAACCTTTGTTACTACTTCCGAAGCCTAATTGTTCATTTTCATTGCTTAAATAGATATCTTTCCACAAAAAACGCAAAGAATTAACATCTTCTTTTCGTACATTAATCCTTAAAAACATATCTTTTATGTCCCCTATGATACCTACGCGGTTTTCTCTAAATCGTAACATTATTCCTAATAACGATTGTAACAAATCAGGGCCTTGTAAAAGAAAATCATTTAAAGAATAACCGTTCGACTTTGCTGCCGCGTCATAAACTAAACGCAGTTTTTTCTTAATTGGATTATCTACACCAAAGTGCGGCAAATACCATATTATACGTTTATTAGAGTTTTCATCGGTCTCATTAAGTTCTCTAGCATAACCATTAGAAAATAAGTATCTCATTCTTTCACAATAACGAGTTGCATACTCTTTGTTGAGCAAAAATTTTCTTTCTATTGACTTTAGACGATTAAAGGTGTTAGGGTAAGAGTCGGGTAAATGTAATTCATCGTATTTCCACGGTAAGCCGACATTCCATTGACCATTTACTAATTCTGCAGTGTCATCTAAAATTTGTAAAGCGCGTATTTCGTCTGGGTTGCGGCGCGGCTTCGAACCTACACCAATAGACTCTAACGCGAAGGATCTACGAACCGCATCGTGCAACTGCGCGCAGGTACATTCACCGTTATCGTTATCGAGAGAGAGATCGCTAGCAATCGATTCTACCGTGTGTAAGTGAAAGATACACTGCGACTGTCCCGCCTTTTCGGTGCAACTATTAATGAAAGAGACAAAGCGATCAGTGCAATTAACATCACTTACCATATATCCGTGCACACACCATCCAAGCGCAGTTTGAGTTATGTACGGCTCACGCTGCTTACCACGAACACAACGAATGGGAGAAATTAAATGATGGTTGTCCTGACCTATTAATAATTTTGGCTTAGCGTTACAATTACATAACATAAGATCTTCACTTAACAATCCATAATTATTAAAGTCCATATTCGGCACTTTTTGTGTTGGTAAATTTAATTCTTTAATTTTACGCGCACGGAAAGTAAACATTTCGTTATACGAATTGGTAACACTAACACTCACTACTTGAGATTCACACACAAGCTCGCCCGAGTCCCATGCGCTGCGCGCGCGCAATATCACGTTTGCACCGTATAATCCGAGCTCATCTGCGATATCAGAGGATATCACCGTCACGGTAGCTCCATCATCCAGTAGTGCATGCGTATGCAAACTGCCATTCGGTCCGTGAAGAGTGAGCGGCACCACTTTCAAAAACACCTTGTGACAGTGGGATGCCACCGTATGAGTCACTGTTTCATTGGTGCTGGGATGCTCATCCTCACTTCGCTCCACAGTTTTTAAGCTTTCTTCCAATGGTTTTATCCAGTGCAGTAAACGGTGATGCGGTTGATTGCAGCCGTCAATGTCGCAATTACTGCCAATACAAGACATACCATTCGTATGGCGGGGGGCAAGACATTTGAAGCAAAGTTTATTTACGCGTACAAATCGCCAGCGATCTTTGCGTAAGGCGCGCTTAAACCGTGAACAATCTGCGACACCATGAGCCCATTTTCGGCAAAATTTACACTTTTCCGCGTTTTGTAATTGATTACTATTTGTGTACAACAACGAGTGTGAACGGTGTTTACGTTCATCGGGCTTCTTTAAATTATATTGAGCGTGAATATGACTTACTCCTGATGCAGCTGTTTTAGTGGCTTCCTCATATAAAAAATCACTAAGCAATTCTAGCTTCGGTAAATTACACTCTCGCTGTTCATAAACGTAGTCGGTCCATTTTGCGACAAGCAAAGTTGGAAGCTTAGATACGACAGTCGATACTAACTCCGGGCTGCGAAGATAATCACTTTGTTGCATTGCTTTGGCAGCAGCCACATAATTCTTTATTTTTATTGCAAAATTAATGATATCATTATGATAAGTTAACGGCAACGGACATAGTTTTTTAAGCTGTAAAACTATTTTACTCATAATTGTTTCTGGTTTGCCAAATCGAAGTTCTAAGGTGTCAATTATTAAATCGGGTGTAGTTCCACCAATCAAGAGTGAAGTCACTGCTTCTTTAGCATCGCCACGGAGACATTTACGTAGCCGCCATAAATTCTCTGTGTCACTATATTTGCATAATTGGGTAGATTCTTGGTACGCCTGTTTAAACTGCAACCACTCCATTGGATCTCCAAAAAATAAAGGCAGGTCTTTAGACGTTGCTAATCTTGTTAAGAGCTCCTGGTTCTGTATTTTATATGATGAGGCAGCCACTGCATCATTCAAGGCATGTGCTAGCTTTTCTAGGCCGATTTTTTCACAAGAGTACTCTTCTCGGTTCTCCTCATGCTGGTTTCCTGGAGCATTCAGCCAATTTTCAACTTTGCTGGTCGAAGATTTCATAGCCGACTTGTGGGAAGAGCGTGAATGAGACTCCAATTCTGCCATCTCAGCTGCAAGCTGTTTGTTTAGCAGCTTCGACTGAATATTTGCCTTAAGCTTGGCAGCTTCTGCCTGAGCACTCTTAACTTTGGCTTCTGCTTCAGCTTCCGCTGCTTGTATTTCCACGAGAGCCATAGCTTTAGCGGTTTCGTATTCCAATTGCCGTTTGCGTGCCGTACTTGACGACGTGCCTGAGGTCTTTGATGACTTTTTACTCTTACTAGAGGCACTTAGCGCATTTCCAGGTTTTTCCAGCACTTCATCCTTTAAGCTGAACGATGGTAACACATCTTGGTTGTTCTTGCACTCCGATTTTGCAGCGGTGCCACGTGGTCGTCGCTTTTTTTGCGGCGTAGCCGGCGCGTGGAACATAACTGGTACTTATTATTTTTATATTTTTTGCAGACGACGTAAGGATTCGGCCGAAGGACCACTATGTTGATGATGTAGGCCGCTGGTGTCGTCTGGGAGAAAAATATACAAAAAAAATTTGGTGAGCGCGTGTACATCCGCGGGGAGGGAGACATAGGTGTCACCTCGTATGATGTTCTAGTGCAACTAACTCGAAACGCGGGATCATGTACTCAGCGGTGCAACACCGTTGTTGCAAATATACCTTCACCCTACTGATAAAAATCGCGGTAAGTGCCACCGTCCCCGTATGCACACGTACTTATTTATTATAGAAAAACAGCAAGTACATTAGGTAAGTAACAATGTTTTATGAGTATATTTTTTTACATATTTTATTTTTATTGATTAATATTATTTATATTTCAGGTGTTCGAGAAGCAACGTGAGCGTCGTCAACAGCCAATTTATTTTGTCTGTAAGAGCATTATCTTTTCGGGATAGTGTCATCCCAATTTTTGTAGGACCACAAGAAACATCCATCCATAGAGCCAGCCGTTATAACAAGATAGTAGATCATCCCATTGCAGTTTATGTAGCACATAGACAGCTACAGCCAACGCTTAGAAGGCTAAAAGTCGGCCAAACTGATTAATTTCGAAAGTGCTATTGAATCCAATACAGAAATTCTAACAATTCACCTGACTAATAATCTAATAATGTCCACCAGACAGTATTTTAATCAGGCGGCCAGTGTCAACGGCGACTAGCCATCTATACTAAACAGGATTCTAGCACATAATTACAGAAATTCTAACAATTTACTTGGCTACTAATGTAATAATGTCCACCAGACAGAATTTTATCACAACGGCCAGTCTCAACGGAGATGTGCGCTTGAATAGATGTACTCTTTATTCCCTCACTCTCATAGTCCAATGGTCAGAAAATTCGACACGACTGGAGAGGGCCCAGGCGCTGGCTCAACAACTTTACGAGCTTTCTGAAGCGCGGAGGTAAAACACCACCAAAAAACCCAATAACTGATTTTTCGGCGTCAGGCTTACCATCACTAAACCAACTAAGCCTTTTTGTTTGAAGTTAGTTGCAGGCATCTATGGACTGCAGTTGCACCTCACCACCAGGTTAACCGTAAGTTCGTTTGCCACGTGTTAAGTAAAACAAAATATCAAAATACATTCAACTTTGTAATCCAGTAATTTTTGTTTTGTATAAATATTGTCTTCGCCTGAGCTTTGAATTAAACACTTGCGTAGTATATTGGTATTTTAAATGCTGCACCATGTGATCATCATACATGAAAAGCAAATAAAATGAAGTAAAGATCTAATATTAGGGTTTCAATAACTTTTTTAAAACATTAGGATTTTCTCGTAGTCTCGGTCTCTTTGGTCGCGGAAACACCTTATAAATATAAATTGCTTAAGAACAAACAAGGTCAGCAACAATTATTTGTAGTCCATTTAAATCGTGTTCCATGCAGGATTTCAACCCGCAGCTATCAGCGCTGTAATTCATTGCTTTCGGGGTGAAATAGCGGAAACTATTTAACTAACTATTTCAGTTACGACACCGTACTTAGGGCTATCTTTTATTTTATAAATATATTCTACGTAAGTTACTTTAAGCTCTAGGGAACCGTAAGTTATCTTGAACTTTTGTACGATAATTTGTAACAAAACTTCAACAAATTGGTAAATAAAATATTCCGACCAGGAAGTAGGGGCCTTTCTTCCAACGAGTCTATCAGATGGAGAAGATCATCTCAACCCAGTTTTTGCCAAAAAATTATAGCAGGTCATCATCATCATCATCATCATTACAGTCCTTTACAAGTACACTGCTGAACATAGGCCTCCCCCAAGGTATGCCATGCCACAAAGCACGGTCCTGAGCCACCAGCATCCATCGACTTCCTGCATGTCTTACCAGGTCGTCACTCCATCTAGTGGGGGATCGCCCTACACTTCGTCTACCGGTACGAGGCTGCCACTCAAGAACCTTTTTTCCCCAACGGTTGTCGGTTCTTCGAGCTATATGTCCGACCCATTGGTACTTCAGCTTACTAATCCGTTGGGCTATGTCGGTCACTCTACTGCGTTCGCGTTCTACTGCAGATATCCTGATTTCTAAGTTTATCACGCAGAGAAACTCCGAGCATAGCCCTCTCCATAGCTCGCTGAGCGACTTTGAGCGTCCTCATACGGCCAGCAGTGAAGGACCACGTCTCAGCTCCATATGTCATCACTGGCAACACGCACTGGTTGTACAACTTAGTTTTCAGGTTTTGAGGTATATCTGACGGGAAGATGTGTCGTAATTTCCCGAAAGCTGCCCAGCCGAGTTGAGTCCGTCGATATATATTATATCCGTCGATATAGCAGGTACCATAGTTAAATTTATTTAGACTTTAGACTTCAGCACTATTTAAATTGGCAATTTAAATTTTAAGTGCTAATTTAATACATTTACAGTGGTGAAGGAGAAAATTGTGAGGTAACCTGCAATCTGAGAAATAAAATATGTTGGGGTATTATTACTTTTTCAGCGTGGAGCGGAGGAGGCCTTTGTAAGTCTTAAGGTAGGCCAGTACAAATAAAGGGTACTTTAGAGTTCATCTGACTTCTTGAAGTAGTAAAAGTTTATTTTAAACTACAGAAAAAAAGAATATGCAGCTGTAATATGGTTGTAGCACGAATGGGGTTGGCTCAAAAGGGGAAGGACCACGCTCTAATAGAATACAAGCGTGAAAAATAATTTTAATTCTGCAGTGTTTCTAATGGTGAGTATAGAGAACTAGATATCCTTTTAACTGGAAAGAGGCATACCATCTTAGTTCTCAAGGGTTACAACGGATCTGCATTTCAATTCTCAATCGACGACAAATGTGAATGTCTATGAGCCACAGCATCAACTTACCATCAGTTGGACTATGTGCTCGTTTGTTACCCTTACTGTTTAAAAAAAACACGGGTTTAGGGTAATCGGTGCGAGTCAGACATAACCAATCATTACCTCTACGAGAGAGGTGTGCGTAAGTATTTCCCCATTAAAAAAGTGTGTTTCACTACTATAATTGAATTACGGATTCAAATTCTCGACTATCGGAGCTTTTACTCCGCAGTCCTTAGATGGCATGCCAAGAATTAGATCTTCGTGAATAACATGTTATATTTTAAATTTTCGACCCTTACTACCCTTAGTCTTCAAAACAGAACAGCACTATTGCTTTGTAATATAAAAACACATTACTAAAGAGGCGGACTCGTAGGCGGAAAAAACCAAGACAACTTTTGTTCGTTAAAGGAAAAACAAAAATAACCACAATTCCCCAATTTCAGCTTCTGTTAATCGCAAAATTTCACCCAGAATTTAACGAAAATATACTCGTAAATATAAACAAAGGGATCCAATGTTTTATCGTAAACAGTAATTATTACGAGAGAGAGTAGCAAGGTTTTTCCGAGTTACAATTGACCAGGTTTTAGAAATAACTTTGACATAATTTGTTATTTTAAGCTTTTTTCCATGTGTGATTTTAACAAGTAATTTTTTGTGGTGTTCATTACAGCATATTAAATGTCCAGTACTGATCATAGGCTACGTAGGTAAAGGGGATTTCTCTGTACCACACATAACAGGCGGGTTAACAACCACAGTTTTTATTGTTCTCGGTTGTTATCAGAAAAAAGCTTCTACCGCCTTCTGTTTTAATTTTCCTGTATATAAAAAATAAACTAGTTATTATAGTCTCTTTTAAAACGAAAGTGGTCAAAACAGGTCTGTTAATTCTTTCTTTGTAAAACGATACAATTTGTGTTGGCATTACAATACAGAATTACTTACAGTACACACCGGCTTTCTTTTACCCCATAAAAATATTCCAACAGGTTATGAGCCCCGGTAGTGACCTGAGCCCATAACCTGTGATGTGTTAAGCAGTGGCAATATTAAGTGCAATTGACGAAAATGAGATAACAAGTATAACAGCTCAATGCTCGAGAGAAAAAAGTCGTAAGCCCCGTCGAAACGGCGTCGCTTACGCGTTTTTTTCAACAAGGTACGAATATGTCGTGTGCCTATGTAATAAACATGAAGATAAGAGATCAACTTTGTAATAGGTGAAATTGATATAAACCTTTTTGTAATTATTATGAAACTATATTAGGTATATCGAAAAGAGTATAAACATTCGAATGGAAATTAATCTACTCGTCGTAAAAGTTAGTGACTGTCCCGTACTTACATTACACTGTCCAATACATTAACGATGTTGAAGACTTCTTCAGATATTTTCAACATGATCGGATTAAAATATGTCAAAATAAATGAGTCCAAGTAATACTAATTTGACTAAAAAAAGAACCATCAAAACCGGTGGGCTAGTAGGAGGTTTCGTGAGTTTCCCATCTGTATGGTTCACTTTTCATAATCTATGATTTTCATATAGAAATGGCACCCACGTGGCAGCGGCAGTAAATAGTAAAAAAAATTAATAAATACAATTAACAATGTTGAAAACAATATTTATTAAAAATTCATGATTTCATAAATTCATTCATCATACATTACATACATTCATCTAGCGTCTATTTTACTTACCACCTTGGGTGTCAATCCGTTGTACGATAATGTGAACCTAGCTTATAGAATGAAGTAGGTGGTAACCGTCGGGGAAGAAAGGTTCTCGAGTGGCAGCCTCGTACCGGTAGGCATAGTGTAGGGCGACCCCCCAATAGATGGAGTGACGACCTGGTAAGACATGCAGGAAGTCGATGGATGCAGGTGGCTCAGTCCCGTGCTTTGTGGAATTGTTTGGGGAGGCCTACTTTCAGCAGTGGACTTGTGAAGGGCTGTAATGATGATGATGATATATATATATATATATATATATATATATATATATATATATATATATATATATATATATATATATATATATATATATATACGGTTACGCGGAAAAAGATTCGGGTACTCTCATATATTTTGTTCGGTTGTATATTGCTCGCCAGTGTCCGTCCTTCCTGTATACTCGTATCCCTTCCGTACGCACTGAAGGGGAAGGGGTGTCTAAAATGTGATGCCACCTTTTCGGCCAATGAGGAACGCGCCCCGCCGAGATGCAAGTGGTGTAAGTGGCCTGCTGATATAAGGATACGCACTGCCGTCGCTCGCCCCTTCTTCACTTGCATAGTAGTTCACTCCGCTAGTTAATATTGCAACTCTGTGGCAGTCAGCCACAGAACCGCTAGAAATATCCGCCTCGCATAGTGCGAGTTGTCGTTGCCCACCGCCTCTCTTCCAACACACCACCAAACCAGAAGCGGTGAGGGAACCTTTCTTTTTTTGTTATTTTAGTTGAGACTTTTTGTTTCTGTTTTCCCCGTCACATTTTTTCTCCTACCAGCTCAAGTGAACCTCGTTAGCTCGCGTGCCACGTTATCTATTTTATTTTGGGGTATCAGGAAACCGCACATACAGTTCACCTTGTAACACTCGCATAATAGGGTCAAGGCCCGACCTGGGAATCGGACTCAAGAACCCCTAGGCTCGTCGCCCAACAAATATGAAATGAAAATGAAAAAATGATTTATTGATTTACAATGATGCATTTTAAACCAGTCGCAAGGGCCCCTGTACTAGGTTGGGAACCTGTATTACCGGGTACCCCGCTCATCCACCAAGACAATACAATGTTAATCAATAAATAACAAAAAGCAAGGCAAGATCTAGCATTAGAATGTAAATGAAATTTGGAATATAATAATAATTACATGATAAGCATGCATGCAAAGCATGCACGCGTTTGGGTGTGTGTTTGTGTGTGTGTGTGTGTGTGTATGCGCGCATGTGTGTGTGTGTGTTTTGTGGTTGTGTGGTAGTGCTTTAACAATTGGTGTGGCTGTTCGAAGTATAAAAGTTATGTAATAAATTGTTCAGTTTCGTCGTAGTTTAGTGGTAATAAAAATTGAGTCACTACACGTTTAACTTTAGTCCACGTCAAGGGGTAAATATTCAATCTGCTGTTGAATTTGTTGTAAATAGATATAGATTGGAATACTTATTGCTTTTGTTTAAACTTTGTTTTATTTTGTGGTATATTGCAAATTTTGGCACTCCTACGTTTTGGTGTCTGATGAGGTATGAAAGGTGAATGTCTTTTTTAAAATACAATTCAATATATACATCTGGCGTGTAGTAAGCAATTTGTAAGACTTATGTAGTTCAGAAGTTAAAAATCGAAACGGTTTCAAGAACATCACCTTAATTAGAGCTCTTTCTAGTCTTATTAGATGTGTTTTTGCTGCACCACCCCAAACAGGTATGCAATAACTCATTACCGATTGCGCTAGAGCTTTGTAGGTGGTTATAAGAGTTGTTTCATTTGTAACACACCTGAGTTTTTTAAATACCCATGTTAGTTTCCTTATCCTGTCAGCAATGTTTTCAAAGTGTTGACTCCAGGTAAGGTGCTGATCAATAGTTACACAGAGATATTTGATGGTACTAGTCCTAGTGATTTTATCACATGAGCAATTATTATAGCTATCTAAATATGGCTTATGGCAGGTATGAACTGTTAGGTTAAATTTAGAATTTGGTTGTGTATTTTTCCGTATAGTAAAAGGTATGAATTTAGTTTTGTTAATGTTAAGGGTCAGAAGGTTCAATCTTAGCCAGTTAGATATATGGTATATTCCGGAGTCAGCAATAATCCTTAGTTTTTCCCATGATTTTGCGTTAAAAATGAGATCATCGTCATCTGCGTAGGTGTATATTTGACAATTTTGTAGGCTTAAATTGCATAGATCGTTGACATAGATTAAAAATAGAGTAGGTCCGAGGACGCTACCTTGAGGGAAACCATAAGAGATATTTGATGGACGGCTAAGATATTCACCAAGCTTGAGCTGTTGCTGACGTTCGGTAAGATAGTCTGTTAGAAGGGCGTGAGGCAGGCCTCTTATACCATATTTATATAGTTTGTCTAACAGGATAGGAATAGAAACGGTGTCGAACGCCTTGGCCAAATCCAAAAAGACTCCAAGACATTTGTTACCAGAGTCCAGTTGCTTACTTATTTCTTCAGTTAAAGCTAACACAGCATCCTGAGTAGAAATTCCATTTCTAAAACCAAATTGGTGTTTAGAGAGTAGGTCGTTATCTATGAGATATTTTTTTCAATCTATTATTTATTAGTTTCTCTAGTATTTTTGATAGAACTGTTAGCACAGAAATTGGTCTGTAGTTGTCCACATCATCTTTACTTCCACTTTTATATATAGGGGTTACTAATGCCCTTTTAAATGTTATGGGAAATCGGCCACTTTTAAAAAAGAGATTATTATTATTTAAATAAATATATATATATATATATATATATATATATATATATATATATATATATATATATATATATATATATATATATGTATATATATATATATATATATATATATATATATATATATATATAAATCATCTTCATAGAGGTTTTTTGCCTGAATTCGTTAATATTCGGACATGGTCGCATCCAGAGTGGACATTGAAGAAATTCAAAAACAACCTCCAGTTTAAACTCAACCCACAATGACAAAATTTGTGTAAATAGTATGGCCTAGACTTAAATTTTGATAATTGAGATTAAACTCGAAATTGTTTCTGAATACTGGTCTTTGTGACTCGCCGGAATTACATCGATTAAATTTTGTTTCTATTTGTTTTTGTTAGCATAATAAATCTCCGTAAATTTAGTACTGATATTTTATTTAACCGATTACTTGCGCGTAAACAGACACAATAGTTAAGCAATTGAAATTTTCATATATAATTCATGAGACAGGGAATGAGTTAAGTGAAGAAAATTATGTGACAGGTATAAAACTAATAGAATATAATGGTATAACTAATACTTAATAATAGTCGTAAAGATCGTCTTGTGGTATATTATACCTTGACCCTTTTTACTGGAAACGAGGCACTTTATCTTACTCCTCATGGGTGACTGCGCAACTACATTTTTTATTTTTAATCGAGTACATAACATGTCTATAGACCGTATCATTCACTTGCCATAACGTTCACTGTGTGCTCGTTTGACACCTTAATTCTTGAAAAAAAAAATCTGCGCAAGCTTTCAATTGTGTTGTAGTAATTTTTTTGTATTTTTACTATTTTTGATACGGAATGTACGATAAAATGGACAAAAATATGGCGGAGCGCCTTCAGTTTTAAATTAGAAAATCTTTATTAGTAACAATGCTTTCTTTCTATTCAATTTATTCAAAATGCTTATCATAGTGATCTAATTTTCTTTGAATTTATTTCATTGACACATACATACTGAAGCTAATTTCCGCAGTGATATTATACAATCTTCTTTTTTCTCCGTAGGAAATTGGTCCATTTTTCTGAAGGCGGCTCTTTTTAAGAGTGTCGGAAAAGGTTTTATATTATTTTTTAACATAATTTGATGTATGGTAATGTATTTCGCTATTGTCAACAAAGTAAGCTGTACTCTATTAATTTAATCATAAATTGAAAATAATTTAATTTCATCTAAAGAATGAAATAAAATCAAAATATTCATAACCGTATTGAATATCCAAGATGCAAACATAAAACTTCGATTAAAGTTCGTAATTAGTGTGTAAATTAGTTTACACATAAAGAGAACAAATTAATTAAGAAATTTGTAAGTTTAATTTTACAAGTTACTTACAAAGTCTTTTACAGATAAACAAATTAATTAAACAACAGTCCTAAATAGCCGATATGCTGAAGTCACTTTGCGATGTTGAGCAAATTAAGCAGAATTTTTTCTAATGAGAAAAAAATAAGCTTCAGCGCTGCTGCTCTGGTAAATACATTCAGACAGGTAGACGTTCTCAGTCATGACGGCCTTCCATGCCAATGGATCGCTGTAACGTTTCTTTTAATGCTGCGGCTACACTAACGAGAAATGCCGTTAATTATCGCGTTGAATGTAGGTGTGGTCACGAATTAACGCGATAATTTGACAACGGCATTAACAATGCCGTTTCCCGTTTGACGATAACTCGAATGGCGGTACATCAAAGGATTAACGCGCGAATTATCGCGTTGAATCGGCCACACTACGCTTTGTCTCATTGTGCACGACGAGCGCAACAGGACCGCACGTATGGCTATGATGGAGCGGAAAAACCAAAAAAGTTATTACGTTTCTTGAGATTTTACAAACAGAGCCGTGTTTATGGGATCCGAGACTCAAAAGTTTTAAGAATCTAATTAGAATTATTACCCTTTAAACCTCTGCAGCGGAAGATGTCTAATATTAATATACCTAAGAGGATTTACTATTCAAAAGCCGAGTATTTTTTTTTGTACGTAGTCTTGATGATTTCTTTGGGTCAATTCACACAGAGGCGCGACGCTGCTTGAAGCGGCTAGTGGTTTTACACCGTAAAACGTGCCACCGCGTGACGCACCGCAACGTCACATGACGCATCGTGAAGTCGGTAGCGTAATCTTATTCTTGCGATGGCCAAGTCAATCTATATATTATGTTTTAAATAATATATAGATTGACTTGGCCATCGCAAGAAAACACGATGTATCTCACAAGTAATACATATTATATTAAATTAGATTGCTTAGTGCGATTGCCAAGTCAATCTATATATTTAAAAGTTATAAGATTTTTAACATTGATACGGTCACTATAAAATGTTGTTAGGTTAGCTAATTATGTAATAACTTAAAACAGAAGGACCTTTAAGTAGGGACATGGATCTCACAACTTTTTAAGGTAGAAGAACTGACTTGCGAGACTTGGTTTTTTTACAAGTTGCGTTTTTGATGGCATCTCATTTCTTTTTGTAGATAAGATAGTCCTGCTTTTTTACCTTTCCGGTACCTTCTACTTCTTGAACACCAACAACGTACCTATCTACACCTGTTATACATATAAAAGTACACTGATTCATTCACTGCAAACGTAACTTTGTAAATCTATATATTTATATGGGATTACAAAAATATCTATGCAGTTGGTGTATCCAAAAAATGGACAGAAATTAACAAATATTTTAGTTTTCCCTTGATTTATACACTAAACACTAATGGTATTCTAAATTTAAAGCTTCTATTACTGCTAGAAGTGCCTTAGAGTTTTGATGATCGGTCAGTCAGTGAGTGACAAAATTAAGAAACTTTGACTAGTGATACTTCTTATACTATCGGTTCACATTGAATGAAATTTGAAATATACCATGTATATACAATGTCTACTTAATTACTGAAAACTCAGGCTTCTAGTTTTATCCTCTACGAAGTTATAGAGTGAATGTGCTACTCTAAAAAGTGTCTAAGTGTAAGTTTAGCAATCGATGTGTAAATGAATGAAAACATGAAGAATTAGATCGGCAAGTTTTAAGAGTTAAAAAAAAGTATGATCAGAACTCTTGTCCGAGTGTGTCAGAGGTAAGTAATTCTTTGGTTTGGGTTTTGATTTAAAAAAACTGTATAATAATTCTCCGAAAAAATCTGTCTTTTCTGATGAAAAGGACTTTAAGACTTAATTTTCCCATTAAATTGCAACTAAATTAATAAAGGAAGAAATTTAATAGAATTTAAAGTAAATAACATAGTTATATTTATTTTTAAAATAAAACTAGTTTTTACGGATTTTATCGCGTATACTTTTTTATATTCCCGACGTTTCGATTTCGAGCACTTTACAGCAACCATGGTCACGGGGGGGGGGGGGGGGGGGAGGGGGGACTGAGGTCTTCGGCGTCCCGATGTAATAGTTACCCGGGGTTATTCACACAATAAAATTATAAATTTTTGTTCCGATCTACACAGTATGAACTTATGGTATCTTGAAGTCTTGCAGTTGCATGCTTGGGTTGAGATTTATTTTTATTAAGGGGAAATATAATCTCAAATGGCTTAGCAAGATCATTCGTAATGCCGAAAATATTGCAGCATTAATTCTGAAATAAATATATGGTAAAGTTGAGGATTAATGTTAAGGATTATGTTAGATGAAAACACGATTTCGTAAAATTTTCTCGATAGAAAAAAAATCCGAAGTTACCTCCAAAATAAACAATAAACCGCTGTTATTCATAAAATTCTTTAAATAAGATCATAAAACTTTGCATACTAACTGAACTAACTATAAAGCAGTGCTTATGTTATTTACTTTTTTTAAAATACCATTATTTTCACTGTAAAAAGAAATTACTTAAACTATCGGCCTTTTGAAGCGTGATTCCTGCCGCACGGTCACTTCGCTTCGGCCTTTGAACGGGGAGGTTGTGTCGCTTACGATCAGAATATACATTACGCAACAGTACGACGTAAAATTAAAATGGGAAATAACCGTAATAAAAATAAGAAGCGACTGGCTTGGCGTTAAGAAACAGGCATAAATATGATAAACCTAATGAAATTAGTGTCTAACGACCTTTCTACTTACAGTTTTAGTGATTACAAACATGTCGGTACATAGCATACGACGCGCGGGCAAGTGGGTACGAAATTAGAATTTGAGCTGACTTACTCTATCCCCTTAATTATAGGATCCCAAGCAGATGGTAGCGCAATCCGTCTTCTCTATTGAAATTAGGATGTTTTTTGATTTCAATAGCCTCGCGAATCATCCTCGGAAGAAATCTGTGTGCCTTAGCGAGAATTTGTGGTCTATCAAATCTGATGTAGTGACTGGACGATCCTGTACGTGTTCACAGACTGCAGACTGCCCGGAACGTCGATTCTTCACATCAGCTATATGTTCTTTACCGCGGGGTTTAATCGATCGTTTGTCCTATCTTATAAAATATGGGCACTAGCATCTGCTTGGGATCCTATAATTAATGAAATTAAATCCCAATCCAAGCATACAAGATTTCAAGATATTATAAGTTCATACTGTGTAGATCTTAACAAAAATTAATGATTTTAATCTGGTGGTTAACCATAACATCGGGACGTCGGACATCTTAGTCCCCCCGTGACCATGGGTGCTGTAGTGCTCGAAACGTCGGGAATATAAAAAAGTTAACATACGCGACAAAATTCGTAAAAACTAGTTTTATTTACATGTGTAATGTTCGCGTAAATATGAGAAATCATTACATAATTATTTTTACAATTATATTTTCCACTCATTTTAAATATAAGTTCATGAACTTATATGAATATTTTTTGAAACTGGCATCTCCAATGAAATTGCCACTTAAAAAACTTTACTTAAAAAGTAATCAATAATAGCACATTTTATTCAAATCTCCTCCTCTCTAATATGTAAAAAGAGCGTTATATTCATAACAAAATAATTCTAAAATACGCTACGGCCAAGGAGTGTTCAATTCAATTTTGAGGTCCAACAATAGTTTTAATTGTGCATACATGGATTTGGATTACCATTAGACCAAATTCATAAACTAATTTTTTTCCTAATTTAATACTAAATCGTTTCCGAACGTAAAGGAGCTTGCTTCTCCCTTCTTACATTACTTGAGTATTTATATATATTTTTATTTTACACCTTGAATAATGCCTTGACTTAACAAAGGCAAGAAGTTAGTGAGCGTGGCGAGAGAAGCGACAGTAGAAGACTGTAAATTACATTTAATCAGTGGGTACATTGGACACGACTGGCTTCCCGTTCTTTAATAATTGATTCACTTTGGTCTTGATCATACTCCATGAATCTCATAAGTGATTCTGAATCAATTTTCAAAATTTTATCAACTCCAAAAGTTAAGCGGGATATTCAAACTTGATATCTCACAAGACCAAAATAAAGATACACAATGAATTCACCTAACTGAGAAGGAATAAAACGATTGTTATATTTTTTGTTATAAAGAAATGGTAACATCTATAAGCGATGTATATAATTGTAATGATTATGTTATATTTAATTGTATAGTTCAATATAGCCTTTCGAGTGATGTCGGGACTGCTGTGATTTTGCAATGCATCAGGGATGTAGTACTACGCCAACGTATCACGTCTCTTATGTGCAGAGTGCGAGGGAGCTTCAATACTATTCTGAAGGTTATTAGTGGTAAATCACTGTCCAGTCAAGGACACTGGGTATACATACATGGAGGCACTGGATATACACTCATGCGTATGTACCAAGTGCCACAAACTAGCCCGGAAAATATTTTAATTAATGTTTTATTGTTGTTTTTGTTCCGTTTTACAAACATAATTTGTAAACTCATATTTTGTACTAACAATTTTATGGACCAAAAGTCTGAAATAAATTCATTTTATTTTAATTTTATTTTTTTAAGAATTGATCGCTAATAGATAAAAACTGAGTGCCACTGATAAACATGTCCCGTCCCACAATCCCGGAATAACTCTAAATATGTCAAAGAGCATCGTTACATTGAATTAGCCGATAAAGATTTTAACTCCGGCGAAGCTTTGAATTCAGTAAACATGCCGCCGAATAGCTCCAAATTCGAAGATGTCTATGTCTATCTATAAGTAAGTCTGTAAAATTAGTTACACCTTGCCATCTACAGCACATCTTCTAGTATCAGTAGAAGAGCGCCATTATTAAGAATAAAGTGAAGATTTTGACTCTGATGATTCTGTAAATGAATGGACTATATACCGTCAGTGGAAATGTCGCAAAACAGTTCTGATTCCGAAGAAGACGACAATCAGTCGATATCATACTTGGTGCCACCTACCAATTTCCATGATAAAAAATCAGTAAATAAATCAGATTCGTCAGATCGGATTTAACAGAAGATCTAGAATTATATTTGAAAACGGTTTAGTAGAGCAGAAATCACATTCGAAAATAAAAAAACAGGTTCTTTAAGAATAAAAAAACTATCCCTTGTTTTTCCTTATAATTGTTTGTGCTAAGCATGAATAAAGTTTTGATATTCTTACTAAAGCACATTTTAAATTTATTAAATATACCTATACTAATGCTAACCAAAAAAGCGGTTCCGTGAGATTAATGTACATTTAACTACCTTTTAGTTTAGTTGCACTTGTAATTAATTTGATTATTTGCTGATAAACTATACTATAAGGCAGTTATATCACTTAACAGCAGTAAAGTGCAAGTCCAAGTGTATAATTTAAACAAAGCGTCCAAAATTAAAAGAAAGTTAAAGTAGGTTAGCCACATTTTCGCGTATGATTATTGTCAATGCTACACTAAAAAGCAGTTAAGGTATACTTAACGGCCTTTTATGTTGTAATTAATATTCAAATACAATGTTTCAATACTTACGTTAACTACATTTTTAGAGTTTAAAGAACAGTATGCCAATAATTTCATTCAAACATATTTATAAAAGATTCGTATTTTTTTTTTACATGGATTCCAATAGTCGAAATATTTTTTTCGGCGATATCTATCAAGAAAACCAACTTCGCGCTTTTTTTCAATTTTTCTCTTCGCCTTCTTCCGTATCAAGGCAGTGCTACTGGAAGACCGGTGCAAAGCCGTGATAGTCACAATATATAAAGGAAAAGGGTTTTAGCAGGACTGTAAAACTTACCGTGGTAAGTTCGAGTTAGAGGTACTAATTGAAAGAGTTATGACAGAAACTGATGGTAAAATTTGGGTTCTGCAGGCGGGATTTAAAAAGGGAATGGGGTTTACAGATCAAGTATTTGCCATGCGCAGGATCGCAGAGAAGTTTTTGGCCAAAAACCAAAAAGATTTTTGTGCTTTCACAGACTTGGAAAATTGGACTTATGACAGAGTGGACAGGGATGTGTTATGGTAAACACTGAATTAATTTGGATTGAGCGCTGGCTTAATACAGGCGTTAAAGTCTCTTTTTAGGGACTCTAGTGCTTGAGTTAGGATCAAAGAGGTCTACTCGGACCGTTTTGGCATTAATAAAGGTGCCAGACAAGGCTGTGTAGCTTTCCCGTGGCTGTTCAACCTATTTATGGACAGTTGTTTGGAAAATTTGAAAGTTAAAGAATGCGGGTTAAGAATGGGTGGGTTAACCGTCAAATGCCTTTTGTACGCCGATTATCAAGTTATATTTGCATTTTCGGCGGCCGAGTTGCAAATGATGGCTTACATTAATGAACGGAGAGTTGGTCGAGCAAGTAGACGAGTTTATATATTTGGGATTCGAATTTAGCAGGGATCGGAAATATGATAAGGATATAGAAAGACGAGTGCACGCAGCAAAAAAAAGTAGATGGGGCTCTACACTCTATTGTAGAAAGTCAAAATGTATCATAAAAGGCACGTATGGCAATTCATAATACTGTGTTATTCCATAATTTAACCTATGGTAGTGAAAGTTGGGTGTAGCAGAAGGAGCATGAGAGTAGAATAAACGCAGTCGAAATGCGGTCGTTAAGGAGTATGTTAGGACTGAATCTAAGTGATTGGGTGAGAAATAGTGTGATAAGAGAAGAGTGTGGTATACATGAGGATGTTGTGACGAGGATTAAGAAAGGAATGCTTCATTGGATTGATCATGGAGGAAGAATGAATGAGGAAAGAGCGACAAAGCAAATTTATGTTAGAGTAGTGAACGACAGAGTCATAAAGGGACGTCATAGGTGAAAGTTTGACGACCAAATTGGTGATATATTGTAATTGGGGTAAAATTAAGAGTACCCTTAACCGACGAGCATTTACGCGTAGATACATGGACATGCAGGAGGCGAGAGCGGTGTGTCAGGATCTTCCCAAATTAAAGGCTGTAGTCTCTGCCTACTCCTCTGGGTAACAGGCGTGAGTGTTTATATAGTCAATAGCGTTTTTCTTTTTATAAAAAACACAAGATTCCAAAAGTGCACACTTTATTCCGGGGAAATGTCAATATAAGCTCGCATCGTTCCACCAGCTTTAGCCGACTCTTGGAGGTCCTGTTTCAAGAAATGATCTGTCAAAGTGCTTACTTAATCTAGTCTCTAATGTAGATCCCGTGGCTGATAAATAAGTTGCTATATCTGATTAGTTTTTCCATGGTAAAATGTCTATGCATACTCACCTTGCGGGGTCGAGTTCAGATTAGTTCAGATTAGTTCAGTCGCAGCAAACCATGAGTACATTTTTTTTTCGTATATATACGTGGTATAGTAGCAGTAATGTTTTATGTCTGCAGAACAAATGGTTTGGTCAACCGGGGAAGGAATATCTCTCACACAGAGTACCTGCGTTAAGTAGATACATAATGCTGGAATCGTATGGTGAGTCATAATCACCGAAGATTTTTTTTTAAATCTTATTTACATTTTAAATCTTAATCTAGAACAGGCGAGATGTTTATGGACCAGCATTCACTTATCTACAACTTTTATAAAAATATATCGGGAAAGTTATGACATCATCTCTTAACCGTTAAATTTTACTCTTACTTGCATAATTAGTTTGATTATATTTCCACAAAAATCAAATTAAATAAAAAAAAAAGAAATTAGGATTTATCACAAATTCGGAAATTGCAAGTTATGGCAGACAACAATTATTTTCTTAAATTTATTTCTAATAACAATTAAATACAGTATTGTCGTGTAGAAACTAGTGCTTTACTACGATCCCAAGAGATAAAGGCTTAGACAGGAATTCGCACGATAGTAATTCGATTTAGAAAGCAAGGGGCTGGAGACTCAACTAGAGTCTTCTTACCCAATAATTATTGAGGAAATTGAGAATTATTACTATCATCATCGTTACTCGCCTTCACAATTCCACTCTTAAAAATAGGCCTGATCTCACTTAATGGAGTGACGACCTGGTAATATATGAAGGAAGTTGAAGAATACAAGTGGCTCAGGACTGGCATTCTTGGGAAAGTAGTTGTATCATAATATAAATTGTACGGACACTTTAGTTTAGTTATGTGTTATATTTTTATTTAGTCTACTTTCGTACACAATACCGATAATAAATGAAGTCAATTCAATTAACAACAAATAAGGTAGCATTAATGTTAGTATCAGAATAATTAAGTTTGTTATTGAAGCTAATTTGTGTATTGAGACTTTTATAATTAGTTTATTAATATGCTTTAACTCAGCGAATTTAAATTTTGTGAAGTTTTAGAGTTCAAAATATAGCCGTTGTAGCTCAGTGGCTAAGCGCTCGCTATGAATTTCACAGTACGCGGGCAAACCGGGTTCGATCCACGCCGACACCAATAGAAATTGTTAATTGTAATTTTAAGTCAGATTTACCACGTGCTCGGCGGTGAAGGAAAACATCGTGATGAAACCTGCATTTCTGACAAATAGGAAATTATATATTTCGAAGACATATCAAGTTCGTCAACACGTATTGGGGCAGCGCGATGGACAATTTCTTGCCATAAAACCCTCTCAAAAATAAGTTAATTAACTTAACTGTTAATAAAAAATTAAATTAACATAAAAGTTAATTTAACGTTTTACTAATAGTTTATGTTAAAAACGTAAACAGTTCTTTTTAATTTTTTGCTTAACTATAACAAAACCAGCACAAGATATCAATAAGAATGTCGTCTTATTGGTTATTTCAAATTTGTGGTTATTATCGTTAAGCGAAATATTTTCCTTTCCAGGGATATATAGCAATACCTATGAAGTAAAACTTACTAATGCTATTATTAAAATTCGATCTTTATTGACGAAGATGTCGCGTAAAAATATATAAAAAAAATATACAAAAAAATGAAGAATACTCGTCCAATTATATCAACCGTTTTTCAAAATCCGTACATGAATAAAATCTATATATAACATAATATCCGTCTGTTGAAATAACTGGCAACGTTTTAGCTCTGATGGTCATTTGCATGATATTAAGACTTTAGTAACCGTTTTTAAACATTTTGTCTGTCTGTCTGTCGGGTCTAATTCTTCAAAATGGACGAACCGTCCACTGCTGAACATAGGCCTCCCCCATAGATTGGGTCATAGGAGGGATATTTTTCATAGTTAACACGCTAGGTAACCGCAGTTTTTATTTTTAGTCGTTTTTAGGAGGACGCTGCTGCCCATCTCTTAATTTGTTTATCTCTGTCGCTTCTTACGACACTCACGGCATGATATGGGGTAGTAGATATTCTTACACCGCCACTACTCGGTTTATCCAAAGATAAAAGATGTAATATTTTTTTCTGAAACTATCGAGGAATGTATTATTTTGTAGTAACACATAAAATTTGTACAAAATAACAAATTGGACTGGTATACCAATTACACGTACGCCCGCACAGCCTCTAGTTATTTCTGCGATTACATTGATTTAAAGTGTGAAGGAAATCACTTTCACAGTGATAGTAATTGTAATTTTTTTTTAAATTGTACTTCTTTATTTATTCCGCATTTTGTCTGCTACAACCAACCAGTGGGAAACAAAGGTTCTCGACAGGAAACCTCGTACCGGTAAGCGAAGTGTAGGGCAGCGCCCTTCAAGATGGAGTTACGACCTGGTATAATATTTTGGAAGTCGATGTATTTGGATAACTCAGGCATGTGCTTTGTGGCATTTTTTTCAAGGAGGCCTATGTTCAGCAGCATGATGAATAATGATGATCAATTAATCAGTACAAACTTCTATTACTATCTTCAATCTTCTATATCCTATTATGACGATATTTGTTGTTTAATTCTGAATAAAATTGTGCCTCCAGGGAGCTTCCACGGAGTGTGCTGCGTGAAATGATAAAATTATTATAAAATTATGTATGGTGACACCCACCAAATTTGTTGTCGAAGTGTTCTAAAAACATCCTACTCGCAAGTGCTCACGGTTGTAGTATCGACTAATATATATAATAAATATGTGTACTCTTTCACATACTCGATTGAGTTTGTGTATAATTATTGTTGTATTAATTGTAATAAAATTACTAAATGTATTACAAACACACTCATTACTTTAATGTTTAACGAAAGTCTTGACAACATTATTTTGACTATAACATGACATGATTGGTGTAGTGGATTGTTAACACAAATGAACACCGAACGAATAATAATTCAAGAAATCTGAGTTCTAAACCAGCCTTATAATTTTATGGTTTTTTTCCCAAGATCAGACTTAGTTTTAGTAGTTGTATAATGTTGTAGTAATTTCTAATCTATACTCTTAGTCTTAACTTATTTAATTTACTCTTTGTTGTTTTTGTGTGTATAATTTTGAATATTAATTTTGCCATTTTGTGGAATCTCAAGAAGCCTAGACTGATTGAACCTTGAAACTCTTTATCACAATAAATCTCTTAAAATCTGATCTGACACACCAGGCTTAAAACATTCTAAAACCTTAATCCGGGCTTTTGATCGTAAATTCACTTCAGAAGCCCTGGGATTAAGTAAAAATAAATTGCGCATTCTGGCAAGAGCCCTAACTGGACACCGTTGTCTTAAAAAGGACATGTGCATGCTGGGACTAAGCAACTCAAGGATTTGTCGATTCTGTTACTTAACATAAGAAACGCCTCTGCATATCCTAACTGTTTGCGGACCCTTAACACGCAAACGTAGCATTCATCACCCCCCCCAGAAGAAGTGAAATTGCTCACGGCTAAGTAACTCCTTCTATTCATTGAAGAAATAGGGCTTAACAGTGAACTATAGCCGTAGCAGCCATCACAATAAATCTTTTAGGTCGCAGTGATACTGGTCTCTTTCCCTAGACCTGCATAGCTGCTTGCACAAAAAGAAGCTTATATATTATTTATACAAACATTTCATGCCAAAGAAGTGTACATTTGCAGAACGTTTTAAGTTTTATAAGGCTGAGCGAGCTCCCAGGCGAGGGATTGGCTGAATGAGCGGCCAGAGTATGAAGTCTATTGAAGCCTTGAAGTCACAATACTGTGGATTTAAAAGCGAGCTTGATATACCTTGCGTGACCGATTCATATTAGGGCTAGAAAACATATCAAAAAAAGAAAAGTTATTCTCAGAATGCATCGACACGTTCAATAAAGCGTTGGAGTTAGCACAGGAGGTGCATTGCGCTTAGTTTTACAAAGTACTTTGGAGAGTACGCGTGACTCATCAACATCACAGCGGACGATATTTGCCGTGCGCGCGAGTACATCACGGTTGGATTCACAGCAACAACAACAACGAAAAAAGTTTTGTGAAGTATGCGGTTATAAGAACTATGTTAAATTATAAATTGTATATTATTATATAGTTAATATGTTAAATTTTTCAGTGTGGATTTATTAATTATACATGTCAAAAATGTCATCAAATAGGAGATTTGAAAGAAATGTTCAAAACACAAATAAAGAACAATAATTTTGTAATGGAGGAAAGGGACAACATTGTCGAAGGTTAGAAATTTTATAACATTAGGTCAGTAAATGGTGAGCCTATACAACAGATGGTAACGAAAGCGGACGAAAGCATTTTGTGTGAAATAGCAGTAGTGCCGTTTCGGTGATGCCAAATAATATCTATGAAGCGTATTTTAAAACATAGTTTAGAATGCGTTCTTTTTAATATCATTTTAAATTGTTATGACGGGTCTAAAATAGCGCCCAAGGGTTCCGTGGAATTATCGTTAACGTATGAGAAATGTACAAAGCGAATAACATTTTTTGTAATCGATACAATACATGAACGACCTACTTTGTTGGGACGTGATTTTGTTTAAGATTTGTGGGTTGTTATTATAGTGTAAATGAGAGCGATTTAGGTTCTAAGCTTTTTAAAAAAATATGAAAAATTATTTTATCGCTGCGTATTAAGTTGCTTCTTCATATCGGTATTCTGTGCTAGCGTGATTCTGCCCCAGCCGAGACGAACCATTTATGCTACAACTATTATATAGCTGCAGCGTGGCGCTACTAAATCGTTTGAATCGTTTGAATGCGATCGTCAATCCACCTTCTAGCGTGACGATTGAGGCAAATTCTCCCGACTACAGCAATAACCCATATTCAGTACAGAAAAAAATTACAGGAGCGAGAAAAACTTGCTATTTCTTAGAAACTTTAAAACGACAGAAAGAAGAAAGAAATTTATTTATTCTAGTTTAAGAAGACAGCACAACAAAAGTAGTACAGGCAAAAGAAAAATAAAACCTAATATTTGCTAAAATTAAAAAAATGGAAGATATACTTAAAAAGAAACCTTATGTTGCAGCATGAAACTGCGAAAATTAGCGGTCTCCGTGATACCACTGGTTTTCAACTTCAAAGGCAATTCAGGCAGCTGAGTGCACCTCGCAAATGATGTCAAAAATTAAAAAAAAAATTATATATAAACGGACTATATTAGATTAAGGACTTACTTAGACAGGCCTGTTGGTCTAGTGGTTAGAGACCCTGACTGCTATGCCGGAGGTCGTGGGTTCGATTCCCACCCAGGACAAATGTTTGTGTGATGAGCACGAACATTTGTTCTGTGTCTGGGTGTAATTTATCTATAATATTTATGTATTTAGAAATATATAAGTATGTTTATCAGTTGTCTAGTACCCATAACACAAGCTCTGCTTAGCTTGGGACTAGATGGCGTTGTGTGATAGTTGTGGAATATACATTATTTTTATTAAGGCTTTTTTTAAATGGAACTGAATGGACATATGATATCCATAGTAGTTTTGTAAATAAAAAAATCTCTATTTAATACAAACACAGCTTGTATAAAGATTTCTAAGTAAATTTAAAAAAAAACTAGTCTAGTGACATAATATACAATATCTGTGTATTTTAAAATTTTTAAAAAAATTCTTTAATTAGCTAATACCAAATTAAACCATTTCTTTCTTATATTGTTTCAGTGTTACAAACATCTTCTTAGTAAACCTGTCAGTGGCGGATTTGCTCGTTACACTATTCTGCATGCCGGTTCAGATCGCTAAAGCCGTAACCTTGCTGTGGTACTTCGGGGAAGTCATGTGCAAGACTGTTACAAGTTTAGTAGTACATAATCAATTTTTTTTTACATAATATTTTTACATTATTCATTATTCTAATCATTTTTTTATCTTTATATCTACCAATATAAATATAGTTGTAGTGTCTGTCTGCGTTATCAAAATAGCTGTTTTTTATTAAACTAACGGGGTTATTTACTAGTCATTACGAAATGAATAACAGTTTTGTTTAATTTATTTTGTCCAACAATCTGTCTGCTCGCACTGATCTTCGGATTCGCTGAACTGATTGTAAGGAACTTAACGAACAGATAGATGGAACGTCAGGAGTGATCTAGGCTATCTTATCCGAATAGCTTAAAGAATTTTTTGATAAATCGAAAAAAATCTAAAAAAAGAGGTATTTGAATAACCTTTAATCTAAATAACATCACAATGATAGATACCAAAAAGCAGCAGCTGGGGCGTGTGGCTAGTAAGCTATAATTATAGTTTTAAATTAAATTTTGAGCTTTGGGGCTGGACGTGATAACATTCACTTTTGTTAACACCATCGTTTTAAAATCATATTGGACATAAATCTAAATCTCAATTTTTTATTTCTATCCATTTTAATACCCAGCTCCTACAAAAAGTGAGTATTATTTACACACGACATTGTGGTAATAATTAAAACTTAATATAACTTATATAACATTGTGGGTATAATGAAAACTTAACTTATACTTAAAATTTCTTTAAAAATATGAATCTTCGTAGGTTGATCCAATAATAATGGTTTATAATGAGTCCATAAAAAACAGGAATCAATGCTGGACAAAAATGGATAACCCCTGAAAATGTTCCTGTGTATAAAATCCGATACTAAAAATGTGTTCGTAATTACAAACCGATAACACAAAAGTGTTGGAAGCTTTAGTATGCCCAACTATTCAAAATTATTATAAGCCAATTTTTACTAAAGATAAACACGAATTCATTGGATCTCATACCACGAACAACAATAATTTTCGTACCTGGTGGAGCCTTGCTGCAGTTATATTGGTAGTATAGTTGTAGCACGAATGGGTGGGCTCGACACAACTCGACAAACTTGCACACAGTCCACCAGATGGTAAGTGGTTGCCGCGGCCCAAGACATCTACATCTATCCTCGATTACAAATCAAAATGCAGATGCGTTGGCACCCGCGAGGACTGCGCCGAACTCGAACCGCGGGTTCTCTACATTCACCATACAAAACACAGCAGCGTTAAGCTACTATTTTACTCTGATATTCTGTGAGAGCGTGGTTCTTCCCCGGTCGAGCCGACCCATTCGTGCCACAACTATACTACTAATATAACTGCCGCATGGCTCTACCACGTATAAAGTAGAGTATTAAGTATAAATGCTGATTCCTAAACGACCAAACGTTCTTTGGTTTTTAAATTTACGCGACCTTATCAACACACAAAAATTACAAGGTTACCATCACACATATTTGCAAAGCTCAAGTTCCCTTAGCACGGGGTTAGGCATAGCATAACGGCCCATATACCCTAAGCACGAAATGCTTAAATGATATACCACCATCAGGAAGCTTTTTTTATAGGATAAGGGTGCCAACGAGCACACAGTTCACCTGATGATAAGTGGTTACATCGGCCTATAGACATCTACATTTATCCTCGATTACGAATCAAAATGCAGATACGTTGTCACCCGTGAGGACTAAGATGGAATGCCTCCAGTAAAAAGAGGATCTGGTTCTCTATACCCACCATACGAAACACAGCAGCGTTAAGCTGCTATTTTACGCTGGTTTATATGAATTGCTTTCTTTGCCACATACACTCGCACGATAATACACGCACGTACGCATCCAGGAAGGCACGCACGAAGTCCCACACCTGAGCTCGCACTCAAGCGTAAAGAAGCAGAGAGTGTGAGAGAAAAAGAGAGATAGAAACCTGTACATAACAGGCTGGGACTGGTTTGTAACTTTATTTTACTTTATTTCGTCCCGCATTTATATGATAATGATATTTCATAAAGTGCCATCTTCCTTTATCTGAAATATAATTACTTTGTAGTACTCAATAAATTATGTCTGAATAATTAAACCTACAAACATAGCCTTTAGTGACATATATAAATCATAACAGTATGTCCCTACGGTATTTCAAACCAACGTTCTAAGCACATCCCATGACGCCGACGCCGTTTTAATGGTTGTGATACGCTTGCTCCATTACATTAACGATAATGTATTCACCTGGTTTGATATGCGAGAAGCTTTGATTGATTATTTTAGCTATGAATTGACGCATTTAATATATTTTATTGACACTAGTTTTTTTTTAATATTGCCTTAGTTGCTTATATGTATAAAAGATTTTTATTACTGGCCAACTTAAATCTCAATGTCTTTTGGAGCGTTGCCAGAACGTAAGTAAGCCAGAGCGTTGTAAATTTTTGCGTTATTTTTGTAGTAAAATATTTATAAATTGTATGTCATGTGCGCAGCAGAGCAGTACAGTAATTCAAGTAATTTTTTACTAAATAAATATTTTTCCTAGCTTAATAATTTTTTTTAGTTAATCTTTAATATAACGTGATTTGAAAATTTTAGGCAAACAAAAGTTGGGAAATGTCTACTAGATAGTTTACTGATAACTATAACATAAATATTTAATAAATTTTATTATTCTGTGAATAATGTTTTATTTATTAAACGAAGTAACCAATAACATTTTTAACAGATTATATCAGGATATATATCAGGTTTTCATCGATGCCCCTTTAGGATTGTCGGACTATTGTCTTGTCCGGTGTGTGGTGCCAGTCGCATTGACCTCTCGGTTGCATTCTGCATGCTACCGTCGTGTTTGACACTATAGGCCGGCCGATTAGGATAGCATGCGTTCTTTTTATGCATCCTACCCTTGGGGGCGGGTTTGCCTCTCACCAAACAATTCCAGCGTTATTGTAGATTTTTGCGCTGATATGGTACTTCAGGGTATGAAACTTTTTATTCCGTCATCTGTGGTGCTCATCGGAGGCAGATCTCAGCCATGGTTTGGTCGCTCCTGTAAAATAGCATCTCGCTATAAGCAGGTGTGCTACCGGCTACCGGTGCTGATGCATCAAAGTCTCGGAATGTAAATACCAGCGCTATTAAAAAGAAGTATAAAATCCGCCTCCAGGTCCTTCAGAAGAGTCATTGCCAAGGCAAGTTCTGACCACATGGGCATAATTTGTGAGAAGCAAGTTCGCCTTCCTTCTGAAACCCATGCACTCTGGTCTCTCGCCAAGGTTGTCCAAGCGAACCTCTGTCAATCATCTCTTCCATCTCTGCACAGAGAGGTAGACTCACTGGCCCATGGCGCAAAGGAGAAAGCCCGTCTGTTAGGCTCTCTCTTGTGTCCAACTCGACCCTCGATGACGGGGGGAACACACCGCCGACCATCCCAGAGTGTGAGTGGTCTATGCCGGATATGTGGTTTACACAGCTCTCGGTTCGCAAAACACTCCCCTCCCTGGATGTCAGAAAGTCGTGTGGGCGTGATGGAGTCCCTCCTATTGAGCTGAAGACTCGTGATCCGGTGATGGCACCGGTTTTAACGTATCGTTTCTGGTACTCCTACTCGCAAGGCGTAGTCCCGAATTCTCAGAAGACAGCTTTGGTCCACCCGATCCTTAAAAAAGGCGACCGCTCGGACCCGTCCAACTACAAGCTTATCACCATCACCTCCTTGTTCTCCAAAATAATGGAGTCCATTGTAAACTGCCAGCTCATGAGGTACCTTGAGGATCACCAGATGATCAGTGACCGCCAATACGGTTTCCGTCGTGGTCGATTAGTTGGTGATCTTGTGGTCTACCTTACTCAAAGATGGGCGGAGGCAGTAGAGTCTAAGGGTGAGGCATTGGCTGTTAGTTTGGACATAGCGAAGGTCTTCGATCGGGTCTGCAGAAAGCGCTTTTTTTGAAGCTCCCTTCCTATGGGATTTCCGAGAAATTGTGCGATTTAATCATAAGTTTTCTTGCTAATCGGAGCATCAAGGTTGTCGTAGACGCACTACACGGCAAACGTCTCGATACCATCCACACCATCTGGATGCTTGGCGGTCCACCACTGTACGTTTCGCAAGGAGTTTTCTTCCACGTACAACCTCTCTGTGGAATAGTTTACCACCGGCAATTTTTCCGGACCGATACGACCTGGGGACCTTCAAGAAAAGAGCTTACTCTTTTCTAAAGGGCCGGCAACGCACCCGCAATTCTCCTGGTGTTGCGGTTGATCATGGGTGGCGGTAGTCATTTAACATCAGGTGAGCCGCATGCTCGTTTGCCACCTCTTCTATAAAAAAAAAAGACGATGCATGCTCTGATTACAAGCCTATTAACGCTGGTGTCCCACAAGGATGCGTGCCATCACCAATGTTTCATTTGCATATCAATGATATGTTGCAAACTGGTAACATTCATTGCTATGCAGACGACAGCACTGGTGATGTCTTATACACCGGCCGTGCCAATATTTCTCGGGAAATTGTCGCCAAGTACCGGGTCAAACTTGTGTCTGAAGTCTTTGCTGAACAAAATCTCGGATTAGGGACGACTAAATCTAGACCAGTTCAATCCCCAGAAGACACAAGTTTGCGCGTTTACCGCTAAAGAGGATCCCTTTGTCATATCTCCTCAGTTTGAAGGCCCCCCTTGCTGCTGCAGGTAGCATTGGAATCCTCGACGTTAACATATCGAATGGCGTGCATTTTCGTGTTCACTTGGAGGAGAAGGTCAAATTGGCCTCTAAAAAGCTTGTGTTTGTATCAAAATGCATATTTACACTCTATTTAAAAAAAATTGTACTAAAATAAGTATTCTGATTTTTACTAATTAAATAAGAAGAAAAAATAAAAAAGACGGGTTGCACTCCAGGAGTAAAAGAAAGAAAACTTGAGTATTAACGTTGAGTATAAAATTTTTGATATTTTGGAATTTGGAATAATTTTGCACGAATTGCTTTAATTATCAGTATAAAAGTATCATTTATGTGGTAGAATACGATATTTATTTATCACGCTATCGTACACAACTAAACGATACAGCAGGCGCAGGCATACATTTTCGCCGCACCGTAGAAAGAGAGGGGGATACTTCCTCTCCTACGCTGAACGGCTGTCTCTTTCTCTCCATCCGTCTTACGCATTTTCGATCAGGGTCACGTGTTCTGACGCCAGTTTAACATTTTTACCCATTACAAAAAAGTGTACAACGCCGTTAAAGAAGTTTTCCCTTCAAAAACAAAATTAATCGAAACTGTTAATTATTAAGAAAATAATATTCTGTAAAAGCCTCGGATTGACCACATCCCCTTTGATCTTGAAGCGAGACCACCATCTTAATATGACGCTTTCACTGATGCCATTGGTAGCAACGACATTGTATTAGATCGCGCTTGCTTCCAATATGAGTGCCTATGAATGCACACAGTCCACCTGATGGTAAGTGGTTGCTGTAACCCACAGAGATCTGCATCTATCCTCGACTACAAATCAAGACGCAGATGCGTTGTCACTCGTGATGACTAAGATAGAATGCCTCGTTTCCAGTAAAAGGTATCTTCGGTTCTCAACACTCACCATACGAAACACAGCAAGGTTAAGCTGCTATTTTACCTTGATATTCTATGAGATCGTGGTCCTTCCCGGACGAACCATTTGTGCTACAACTGTATTATAGCTGCAGCATGGCTCCACTACGTTTTAAGTTAGAATTTCTCTTTCTTTAATTACAGGTGTGGCAGTTGCATCCAGCGTATTTACGATCACAGCAATGTCAGTTGACCGATATCTTGCCATCACACAGTCTCTTAGACAGCCTTGGCTGCCCTCACGACGTGGCACATGCATGCTGTTGGGAGTCTTGTGGTTGATATCTCTAGCTATTTTCGCACCTCTGCTAGTTGTAGCATCAGAAGAACGAGAAGTCGTGCCACTTCTTTCAAAAACAAAAAATGGATCTGTAAGTATATAACATAATATGAATATAGCAATACGATTTTAAAATGTTATCATTTATTGTTAATATCAATCAATAAGAAGTTCTGGTATAAATACTATCCTGGATCAATTGACAACATTTTTAGACTTAGATAAACAACATCCCGCAAAACATTCAAAAAGATTTAAACACGATTAAAACTATAAACAAAAACTCAAAAAATATTATTACTATAATATAAAGAACTTTGTCTTCTAAAATCAATCAGAATCATAGTTATAACTTGGTTCATATAATAGTGAAACAGCCTGTATATAATTAGGTAGTTTGCGCTGCCTAATAGAATTGGTTCGTCGACGAAAGCAATGAGCGCTCACATCGGTTGCGCTAATTCCGAACAGTCCCATGTGAGAATTGCAAATAGGTGCTTACCACTTACACAATAAAGAAGGTACATTTAAATGTATACTGTTTTTTTTTTTTTTACTTTTAACAAATTAATTAAATATTTACGTAAAACAGTGTGTTAGTTGCGAATGTAGGTACCAATACAAACTATTATTGGTTTAATGGTACAAATCAAGCAAATATGTAAGAATACTTTTGATAAATAAAAAAGATACCAAGTTCGATCTTGGTCGCAAATAATATATTCGTTTTTATTTAATTATTTGATTGTTATTTAAAATACTTGTTAATTAATTGTTATATAAATTATTTGATAGTTAGTTAATTAATTCGTAATTAAAATTTAAACCGCTTATTTCTTTTTTCTTTCTTCCTCTTCTTCAAAGCCCGTAAAAGTTCATAGTAAGATATAAACTTCTCCCGTTCTGAAGAGGATTTACTGGGAAAATCACGCTTGACTGGCGGAAAATGATAGCAGCACCAGTCGTCTCGCACCTTTAATGCTGCTATCCGTCACAGGTTTAGACCTTTTAAGTCTGGCGTACCTATCGAAAGTTACATTTTTAATTTTCAATCTTCGCGATATGACCTAGTTTTAGCGTCAACTTATCGTTCCTACGTTTTTAATATGGTTAATTGTCTTTATAAATTTTTTTACTGTTTACTTTCGCTGCCACAAGGGTGCTATTTCTATATGGCACCACAATATCGTTACAGACGCGGTATTGTCGTATAAAAATAATGAAACCCCTTGTTTTTTTATAGTGACCCCAGCAGCGGTAATCACTTACCACCTGATGGTAAGTGATTACCGCCGCCCATGATCAACCGCAACACCAGGGGAATTGCAGGTGTTTTTTCGGCCCTTTAGAAAGGAGTAAGCTCTTTTCTTGAAAGTCCCTAGGTCGTATCGGTCCGGAAAATTGTAATCGGTGGTAAACTATTCCACAGAGAGGTCGTACGCGGAAGAAAAACCTTTGAGAAACGTACAGTGGTGGACCGCCAAGCATCGAGATGGTGTGTATGGAATCGAGACGTTCACGAAATTTGGCGGCTGGGATTAATCCGAATAATTCCTCAGAGCACTCCCCGTGATAGATGCGATAAAATACGCAAAGAGATGCAACATCTCTTCGCAGCGCCAGTGAATCGAGCCGATCGGAAAGCACTCGGTCTTCGTCGATTTGAGCCGCTCTGCACTGGATGCGGTCAAGTGGAAGGAGCTGGTACTGGGGGGCCCAGGCCCAGAGATGGGAACAGTATTCCATGTGCGGCCGAACCTGTGCCTTGTAAATTTGCAGGTGGTGTGCCGGCATGAAATACTGTCCCGCTCTGCTGAGCACGCCAAGTTTTTAGAGGCTAATTTGACCTTTTCTTCCAAGTGACTACGAAACTGCACGTCACTCGATTAGTCGACGCCGAGGATACCGATACTGGCCAAGGCAACAAGGAGGGTGCCTTGAAACTGAGGAGATACGACAAAGGGGTTCTTTTTAGCGGTTAACGCGCAAATTTGTGTCTTCTGGGGGTTAAACTGGACTAGATTTAGTTGCCCCCAATCCGAGATTCTGTTCAGCAGAGACTTCACTTCAGACACAAGTTTGTCCCGGTATTTGGAGACGTTTACCCAAGAAATATTGGCACGGTCGGTGTACAGAGCATCACCAGTGCTGTTATCTGCATAGTAATGAATGTTATGGGTTTGCAACATATCATTAATATGCAGAAGAAACAGCGTTGGCGATATCACGCAGCCTTGTGGAACACCAGCATTAATAGGCTTGTAATCGTGGCTTGCACCGTCTACAACGACCTTGATGCTCCGATCTGCAAGAAAGCTGGTGTTCAAATCACACAATTTCTCTGAAAGCGCATAGAAAGGGAGCTTCGAAAGAAGCGCTTCGTCCCAAACCCGATCGAAGGGCTTCGCAATGTCCAAACTAACGGCCAATGCTTCCCCCTTGGACTTTACTAACTGCGCTCATCTATGAATTAGGTAGACCAGAAGATCACCAGCTGATCGACCACGGCGAAAACCGTATTGGCGGTCACTAATCAGCTGGTAAGCCTCAAGGTACCTCATGAGCTGGCAGTTAACAATAGACTCCATTGTTTTGGAGAACAAGAAGGTGATGGCGATTGGCCGGTAGTTTGACGGGTCTGAGCGGTTGCCTTTTTTAGGGATCGGGTGGACGAAACCCGTCTTCCATGATTTTGGGACTAGGCTTAGGGAGTAGAAGTACCGGAAAAGACGCGTTAAAACCGGTAACAACTGTGGAGCACACGTCCTTAGCACAATTGGGGGATTCCGCTAGGCCCACTCGACTTGTGGATGTCTAGGGAGAGGAGTGTTTTACGAACCAAGCGCTGTGTGAACTACACTTCCGGCGTGGAGCACTCACACCGCGGGATGGTCGGCGGCGTACTCCCTCCGTCATCGAGAGTCGAGTTGGATACAAAGAAAGAGGCTAGGAGATCGGCTTTCTCCTTTGCGGTATGGGCCTGTGAGTCGTCCTCCTTGTGCAGAGATGGAAGAGATGGCTGACAAAATTCCCCTGGACAGCCTTGACGAGAGACCAGAATGCATGGGTTCCAGAAGGAAGGCGAACTATTTTCACGCCAATTCTGCCTATGTGCTCTGATTTTGCCTTGGCAATGACTAAAAAAATAAAAATGTAAATTTCTTCGCAACCTTCCGCTAAATAAATAAGGTGAATTAGAAACATTTGTTTGTTCATTCAGCAGTGCATAATTACCATTATTACTTTTGAAAATCTCCAACTGCTCCAGCACACAAGGTCGCAGCCCCTTATTACAAGTATGTAAGACTTCAAAGGAATGGTCGCTAGCTAGGTTGTGTCCAGTGTCCAAAAAATGTTTAGCAAAATGGGATTTATCAGGACTGCAATTTTTGTACGCGGCCAAATGCTCTTTATAGCGCGTCCCGAAATCGCGACCGGTCTGGCCCACGTGGCGTGGCATTCACTCCGTTTACACACGCCGTTTACGTGACCCACGTAAGCGGCGTGGCATTGCCACGTCACACTGGTCGCAATTATAATAATTCACCTTTGTTAAACATCTTTAAGGCTAACCTTTAATAATAATTTAAAGATAAATAATAATAAATAACTATAATAATATCAATAAAACAATAATGTTAATTAGTAGCAGGTTTATTATCGCACGGCGCGGTCACTCGCTACTTTGGTGGAGAGCGATTGTATCGGCGTGTATAAATAGCAGCTGTTTTGGCTCGCCGCTCACTTAGCGGTCAGCTGCCGTAGAGTCTACATTACCTGAGGATGCCTCATGTAGAGGTGAAACACGTGTCATATTATCGTCGATGGTGTGTCTTACCTGGAATAGTGGTGTTGGGAGTAGTGGTGCTGGAACTAGTGGTGAGTTAGTGCATGCAATTGAGTGAGGGCGGGAGGTGCTCTTCAATCTAGGTAAGACACATCATTATATTTATTTAGCGGAAGGTTGCGAAGAAATTTATATTTTTATTTTTTATTATAATGGATTTCCGCAAAGTAACGCCTGATTCTATCAATTGGCAATGACTCTTTTGAAGGACCTAGAGGCGGAATTATAATTCTTTTTTAGAGCACTGGTGTTTATATCCCGGGACATTGATGTGTCAGCCCAGGCTTGGTAGCACTTCTGCTTATAGCATGATGCTATTTTACAGGAGCGACCAAACCATGGCTGAGATTTGCCTCCAACGGGCAACTCAGGGGAAGGAATATAAAATTCCATACTCTGAAGTACCACATCAGCGACAGAATCCGCAACAACGTTGGGATCGTTGGGCGAGAAGCAAACTCGTCCCCAAGGGTAGGATGCAAAGAGAGACCGCATCCCATCCCAATCAGCTGACCTATAGTGCCAAACACGGCGGCGGCCTGCAGAATGCAACTGCGATTTCAGCGTGAGTTGCACCACACTTCGGACAAGGCAATGGTCCGAGGAGCCTAAAGGGGCGTCGACGGAAATCTGATATCCGTCCGGGTGAGTGGTCAGCAGAAGGTCCAACAGGGAAGGTGCATGATCCTCCACACCTGGAATCCGCGTAGGCGAAGTAACCAGTTGTGTCAGAACATATGTCAAGGCAAAATCATGAGCAGATCTCCTCGCATGATCGGTTAAGCGTGAACCAAGCCGTTCGGCGTGATGGGCGTTAAAGTCGTCGAAGATCACGATATCTGCTGTAGCAACGAATCTGTAGCCATTTCGACGTGGTCGAAGAGTCGGTCTGTTTCGGTATTATCGCTATGGGATCTATAGAGGCACCCGTAGACGCGCGGATGGTCGTCGCTTTCTACGCGTAGCCAAAAGATGGACTGGTCCGAACCTTCAAGACTGCCGAGGCATCGAGAACAGATGTACTCTCTGACGTAAACGCAAACTCCAGCCCGAGGCCCAAAGGAGTATTCCAGTTTGTACCCCGGGTAGGAGAGATACGAGACGTCAGCCGGAGAGGACACCTGCGTCTCGGTCAGAAATAGTAGAGCTGGCCTCGCCATCTTGAGATGGTAGTAGACGGCGTTAAGGTTAGAGTGAAGTCCCCTGATATTGCAGAAATTCACGGATAGCGTGGCAGGGGTCGACTCAGTCTTGTTGCCCCGAGCAGTTGTAGTAAACACTCACGCCTGTCACCCAGAGGGTTAGGCAGAGACTACAGACTTTCATTTAGCACGATCCTGACACACCTCTCTCGCCTCTTCCACATCCATATACCTACGCATACATTCTCGTCGGTTAAGGGTACTCTTAATTTTGCTCATTTTTAGTATATCGCCAATTTGGTCGACAAACTTCCGCCTAGGACGTCCCTTTCCGACTCTTCCATTCACTTCTGCAACATATATCTTGTTCTTGTATTCTGCAACATATGTCTTTCTGCATTCATTCTTTCTACATGACCAAACCACCGAAGCATTCCTTTCTTAATCCTGGTCACTGCATAATCTTGCAAACCACACTCTTCTTTTATCACACAGTTTCTCACCCTGTCACTCAGATTCATCCCTAACATACTCCTTAGCGACTAGTTGCTAAGGAGTATGTTAGGGTTTTAGTAGGCAGTTGTAGTCTTGAGCGGAATTTTGCCCTCCCCAGAATACGCGGGGCAGCCTGAGCAGCCACGCTCAGGAGTGGAGTATCTTGGTCGTGGATTCTCAGCGATGGTGGGGTGCTGGTACCCTCCTGGGGTAGTTGACATTTAATTCTGCTTCCATGTTGATGGGGAGGGGGGAGGATTTAGGCCTCCGGCCACCTGCACTCACCAGACGAAGCGCGGAAGCAGAGCTTCCACTTCACGCTGGTATTCTGCGAGGTTGTGGTACTACCCTGGTTTGAACCGGCCCGTACGTGCAACAGCAAAGCTGCCGCGTTGCTCTACCACTGTTGTTTTACTAAGGATTTACATTATTAGAATTTCAAAAACGTTTAATAAAGTTTAGTAACCTTTTTAATTATATTTGTTTCTAAATTGTGAATTAAAACGCTTCTGTTGCATATAATTAAATTATATTCTTATTATAAAGGGTGAATTTCAAGTAGGCATCCACGTTTTTAAAATATTTATCCTGCCTGTTTTCAAGCAGGACATCCATAATTAAAACTAACAAGAGGAAAAGCGAAAAACGTCATTGTATTACACAAACATACAACCCCACGATATTTTTCTTCACCATCGAGTTCGTGGTAAATCAACATTTAAATTTCAGTCAACTTTTTGGCGTGTATCACAAACCCGGATTGCTCACAGAACTTAGTCAATTAATATTTAACATCTTTAATATAATAGATTTTACATTAAATATTACTATTTATAAAATTAATCTTTATTAGTTACACATATTATGCCAAATGAATTCGTTTTGAAATCTAGCCCTAAATGCCTTTGAACCCTTTTCCACACCTCGAACTCATCGTGAGGCTTTATTGATCGACTTGTTAAGGTCACACTACTCGCTGAAATTAAATCTCGTTTATAATTTTTATTCCACACTAATACGTAAGGAAGAGTACATTAATATGTAATATAATTAAAAAGGCTTAAAATATTTTATTATCTTTCATTATTATAATATATATTTAGTTTGTTGAGAAAAAAATATAATGCTACCATAATATCTCCAGAACGACTAAAATATTTTTTTTTAAATTTACAGAAACATGCAAGGTTGATTCTTTCAAGAGTTTTTTTTACTGTTCTATTTGCATTTATACTATAATTTGTATTAAATAAAATAAAATAAGTTATGAGAATTAAATATTAGCCACTGTTTGATAAAAACTCAATTATTGTTCCTCTTATTTCAATGTAGCTTTTATAATTACGATTTTATTTACATTTACTTTATTTCTAAATTGATATTGACTGTCCGTTGGTCCAGTGGTCGAATCTGCGATTGCTGATCATGTAATCCATATTCTGGTACATATTTTGTGTTAGAGCTAAAATCAGTGATAAGTTTCTTTCTGAAAAGAAAATCTCATTAACAGTCCGGAGTAAGTTGGCGGTGTTTCACCTACTTGCCTAAGGAAGTACGTGAAGTATTTTATCCTGATTTCCGTCCTATAGGTCGAATATCCTGACCTGGTTAACTTTTTCCGTTAAGACTAGCCACTGTGATGAAAATTCAGTCTGGGGGACATTACTTTTACTTTTAGATTACATTAAAACTATCGCAAAAAATATTTATTTGTGCTAAGTTTGTATACTTGTTAATGAAAAAATAATTAAACTAATTTATTAACACAAATTACAATCGTTTGTAACCTGTTTGATGTTTTTTAAAGAAGTAAAAGTGGAGAATAAGCGTATAATAAAACTACTTTTATTGACATTATTGCGTTTAATTTAATTCGTTTTGAACTCCCGACGTGTTGGATGCCTTGTACCGTTCGTGTGTTAAACTGGGTTTGAAGTTGACGTTAAGATAAACTAAGCTCGTTCTGCATACATCACACTAATATTTTCGCACACAGTGAACGTGATGATACGTAAATGACAATTTATTCCGACGTTTTCTAGTGCGCATGTCAGTCGGCAATATTAACCCACATGTAGAGATAGTAATAAGTAGGTTAAACCGTGCGGAGTATAAAAGTTTGGCGATCAACCCCCTACATTAAGTAACTGTAAGTTTAATTCGAACTATTAAAACGAAACTACTAAAAAATTTTTTTAATTTTTTAGAGCTAATTTCCCCTTTTGTTTATTTTGTAAGCCTCCCAGAACTAAGTAAATAACTAAACCAGCCTACAGACATATTTTTACGCAATAAGGTGGTTACAGAAACATTTTTGGGATGAAACTTTAAAAGTACCAACTATATTTTACTTTGCAACTATATTTGACATACATAATTATAAAACCTACAATTGCTAAATTTAAGAAACACCAACTTTTATATTAATAACAGTCGCGTATTATTTATAACTATCGTGGAAAACTGCGGCAGCTAAAAACACAACATAAGCAATAAATATTATATTCGGCTTCCTTGTTTGTTTCCGTATAACGGGAGCATAAGCTTTAGAAACCGGATACTATCCATCCCAGTCAAACAATTTACGATGTTACATCCTGTTATCGCAAACCAAATGGTGCTCATCAAAGACAAACAGAAATTATATTGATATTTTCTTCTGAGACAAAAATTGTCTCCGCTTCTTCTTTATCAAAGTGTGGAAATTATGTATAACTTATAGCCACAGACACATATATGCGTATGTTACGGCTAAACGCCAAAGTGCAGTTATACCTAGATCTAGCCAGCTAGAAATAAGTGCGGCCGGCAGTAGTTGGTTAAATTTAAGTGTACTGTTAAATTGGTAAAAAATACGGAAAAACGTATCAAGTAATAGTAGGTAAGGGTACGGTAAAACCAATGACATTTCTTTGATTTATAAATTATGTATGATACATCTACCGCAATCGAATACACCTTGTATTAGCCGTCTACACCAAGGTGTAACCGCACTTCAGCAATTAGCCGTAACACATATATAATTACAAAATTTATCGCACATTGGTTGATGATATAAACAGGCGTGTAGTTATACATTCGAATTGGATTTAAGGACGGAAGATGGAATTAAAATATTTACATTTATCAATCTCACAATCGATATGAATATTTTTAATATTTAGTATAAACAATTTTTGATATGCTAATTATAAATATATAATTATTCAGCACGAATAGGTCGGCTCGACAGGGGTAGGATCACGTTCTCACAATACACCAACGTAAAATATCAGCTCAATGCTGCTATGTTTCATATTGTGAGTGTAGAGAACCAGAGACCCTTCTTACCAAAAATGACGGTCTACCTCAGGGGTGACAACGCGTCTGCATTTTATTTCTTAATTGAGCATAAACGTAGATGCCTATGGGCCACAGCATCTACTTAACATCAGGTGAAGCATGTACTTGCTTGTCACCCATACCGAATCAAACAAAGCAAAAGACTTACTCTTGTATCGTTACTCACACTTGTGTGTGGCTCTAACAGCGACGTATACAGATGCCCGTAAATCTTACTCAAAATCTTAGGTATCCTGGAAAGAAAGCTACCACATGCGGTATTCAGCTTTGACAGTTGGCTTTTACTGGCAGACCGATCGTGACGCTACACGGAAATTTTAATTTTGTTATGATAGATCTCTGCTTGAAATACTCTAAAGAGACGTAACCCCATGAAAAACAGCAGCTGTGTTTCTCTACTCCTAAAAATGTGTGCGACCCCTTATCGTCACGTTTGGCAACGTCTAGTACTTCGCTATTAAAAACATTTCTCGAATGCATAATGCACTGGTTTTACAATCTTATTTTCAAGTTTTGAGGTTTATCTGACGACAAGTTGAATCCGTCGATTGACCTTGCGGTCCAAGTTGGACTTCAATCGTTGGAATATTTGTCCTGGGTTAATATGCTCGTCGACAACTTCAAGCATAATACTCCCAAATACAGTGACGGCTCATATTATTAGAGCCATCTACTTAAATAATCGATTTGGCATTTTAATCAATATATATTGTATAAACTACGTCTGCTAAGTTTGTATTTTCTTATTGTGAATTTACGGATCTGTGTAGATTATGAATTATTAACTGGTAATACTAAGGGGTGCATCATCTGTCACATGGTCGCCATTTTGTTGTAACACAGTCAGTCGACGCTTAACAGTTTCGTTGTCCGGGTGAGTATTTTGAAGGTTATTTATGCATTTTTATCGATTTTTTTGTAGTGTTGGTGTGTTTTTACAATGTTTGTCTATGTGCAGCTGGCTTAAATATGTTCGAGGTTAAAAGAACATTCATTTTCACATAAATTTTGTTATTTTATTTGCAGGATATATTTTAATCGTGGGAAAGCTAAAGATCGGTCTCCAAGGAAAATTTCCCAAATTAAAGCTTTATTATTGCATACTGGGCATTACCAAAGGAAGATTGCATCGATTGATAATGTTTCTAGTGCATCAGTTGACCGAATAAAAAAACTTGACACAAATGTTGAGCTGACGCCGAAACGTGCGAAAAATTGTAGACGAAAGAAAATTACCACGCCACGTGATGAAAGAAAAATCAGGGATATCTGTGTTGAAAACAGGAAGGCACCTCGGAAGATTCTTATGAAGAAGGTACAGGACGCTGGAATCAACATTTCCCTAGCAACAGTTCGTCGACGCATGAAAGACCATTTGTCGTCGACCGGCTAAAAAACCTCTTCTTACACTTTTATTAATACACTTAAGAAAACGGAACTTATGTATTTAATAAGTGCAATAAATATAAAAATATAAATTTGGTTACGCGGAAACGATTCGTGTATTTTAATTTTATTCGAGGGTATATTGCCAAGCGTTTACCCATCCTTTGACCTAATATCTCTTCCGTAAACACTGATAGGGGAGAGGGAGGAGTCTGGTGACGCGATTCTTTCGACCGACGAGAGGTGCGCCTGACCGAGGTGCTTGGTGGGAAAAGCCGCGACAATAAAGGCTCGCGTGCGGCCCTCGTGCGGCTTCTTCATTCGCACCACTGGCCTGGATCGTATCTCTGGGGCGCCCCAGAAGAACCCACCTCACGTCGCGTCACCGCAACGGAAGCGTCGTCCGCCACACCAGAATCACACCCCGGTAAGTGTTTTCCCGTAATTTTGTTCCTACTTGAGCATTTTGTTTATTAGTTAACCCGTCCCATTTTATTTCTCCTAATGTGCTCAAGTAGAATCCCCTCATAATATTGGCTACTTTTGGCTTACAACTGACTTTTTTTACCAATTCAACGCAAATGGACCAATATTGTTTTAACGTTGAAAGCTGCTGCTAACTCAGCCATAGATAGAATATCATCAACTTCACAATCGCATTTAATTCATCATTTTTGACCATAGCTGATTGGCAACCACAGGGTTTAATTTTCAGGTTGAAATTTCGGGAACGGAAGCAGGTTAACCAAAAACAGATTTCGCGATCGTTTGTAGTATTGGATCCGTAAAAGTCCATCGATGTTGTCGCTGTCGCTTGTGCTGCATTGCTACCACGACAGTACTTATATTCCATGATCACTACAATTTTTAACCTATCTTTGATGACGAAAAACATTCCAATGTGATCAAAACACTCATTCCAATCAAAAACATCGTTCCAATCAAAAACATTCCAATGTCATGAAAACGCTTATCAATAAATAAATGACTAATTTTAAAACAAAATTAATTTGAAATAAGAATTCTTATCCGAACCAAAAATATTTTTATTGGAACTGGCCAGTAATGTAGAACGGCAATTTTATAGGTAGAGACGTATTATATTACATTTATAAAAAAAAGTCCAAAGAAGTCTAAGCTCATTTTTATATCTTTTAAATAATTATCTAAGTTATAATACTTTTTTCATAATTCAATAAATGTTCCAATTTCAGTGCATAATATTTATTCTTGTAAGTGATGAGGCAATTTAATTTTGTTTCTAAGATACTTTTTCGGACCTAGATAAGTTCAAAGACAAAGATAGTTTCAATGTTAGTGGCGTTACTCCATAACAAGATTGAATATGACATTTTGCTATGGAAATAACTAAAATAATCTAATCTTACTGTTTCAAAACATGTAAGGCCTCTAACCTTTTACAGCATATGCTGCAAAACTTAGTTTGCTAGGTAGTTTGGATATATAAGGGCCCCAACAAAGCTTCGCATCAATTTAAATTCCGAGAAAAAACAGTGGATTTAACAAGGCCCAGCTCCTTCCCACGTGAAAGCAAATTGATTTTCGCCTTTTTAAAATTGAGTGTGGTGAATTTAATACATTTCGTTTTATTACGGTTCGAAAGCAAATTATTTACATTAAACCAGTAGACTACTTTTGATATAGCATTATTCACTACGTCTTATCTTAATAATTCGCTTTTAAGTCAGAAGATTAACGAAGTATCGTCAGCAAATAAAACTATATCATGGTTATTCCCTACCATGTAAAGTAAGTCATTAAAATAAACTAGGAGTAGAAAAGGGCCAAGAATTGAGCCCAGAGGAAAACCCATAGACGCTAACGATTCTGAAAGATTGTTAATAACAACTATTTGCGTTCTATTATTTAGATATGACGTAATAATTTTAAGCGCTATGTTTTTACACCATAAGTAAGCGTAAGTAATGATCGACATTGTGGAAATCGTCCCACCTATGTTCAGCTGTTACTGACTGAGTGTTAGGAGCTGATGATAATGTAGAAATGTATAATTAAATTAATAACATTTTTGTTACGTAAAATTTTACAGACGTGGGTGGAAACCAGTATTGAGTTTTGCACAGAAAAATGGCCGAATTCCATTAACAGGGAACTGTTTGGGACATTCAGCTTCATTCTCGTGTATGCGGTGCTAGGTATGTATTTAAAACAAAAAGATTATAATTAAACATTTGAAAGTAAAAATCTATTTCAGAAAACTGTAACTAATAAAATATAAAAATAAAATTTTTCATTATTTTTAGAATTTTAAGTTAAATTGTATAAAAAAAATTATATTTTTTTTGAATAATACACACATCACGAAATAAACATATACTTGTACATCCGAAAATAAGTTATTGAAAACCTCAACTGCTGTGCTGTGCAACTTCACAATGCTGTGTTAGTCCCTACTTTAAAGTATAATAGTGAAAGTTGGGTGTGGCAGAAGAAACACGAAAGTAGACTAAATGCTGTAGAAATACGGTCTTTAAGGAGTATGCTAGGGTTGAATCTGAATGACAGGGTGAGAAATTGCGTGATAAGAGATAAATGTGGTATGCAAGATGATGTTGTTACCAGGATTAAGAAAGGAATGCTTCGGTGGTTTGGTCATGTAGAAAGAATGAATGAGCAAAGAGTAACAAAGCAAATTTATATGGCAGATGTGAACGGCAGAGTCGGGAAGGGACGCCTTGGAAGAAAGTTTATTGACTAGATTGGCGATATTTTGAAAATGGGCCACATTAGAAGTACCCTTAACGGACGGGCATGTATGTGTATATATATGGATGTAAAGGAGGCGAAAGAGGTATGTCAGGATCATGCCAAATGGAAGTCCGTAGTCTCTGCCTACCCCTGTTGGTGACAGGCGTGAGTGTTTATATTGTAAAACCTCAACTTTTTATGTGAGTTTAATAATTTTTAATATCTTTCATTATCTTCTGGAAGGAGTCCTTCTTCAAATAGCGAGAAACTGAAATGTGTTTAATTTGAAATGAAAGCGTTAGAAACATAAAAATATTCTTTTAATTACCGATTTTGCAAAAGATCATAGAAATACGTGCCCCTTACTGAACATTTAGCTAAGTAAACTTTCTATATTCGTTAGCACTAAAAGAGAACTAACAGAAGTAAATGAAATTAACGTTACTATTAGAGATAATGATTAAAGTGAGCCAAATTAGCTAGCTCCACTGCTGATCACGATGTTTAGTGTCCGCCAATACTTGAGATGGTTATTATCGGTTTGCAGCAAGTTAGTTTCTATGGACGAGTATATGACCTGGTTGATACTATACAAATCTTGAACTTAAAGCCCAGTCGTACAGCTTAAATACATACATACTCACTGCTGGGAACAACCTTCTTCTTAAATCTGAAAAGGTGATGGAGCGATTAGTTCGCCGAGTTGATGTTACGTATCCTCGAAATATTTTATAAGTCAGATTTGTAGATTTTTAGACGTTTTCCTTCACTGCCGAACACATGGTAAACCAGCACTAAAAATCCAATCAAAATTTTCATTGGTGCCGACTATATCGAACCCAGGCTGCTCCGTCACTTTCTCTCGAAAGGTTATCCTACTTCGACTTACCACGGCTCAATTTCAATAAAAATAAACAAATATGAGACAATAATGCAAATACCATTATTCAAAGCTCGACCGAGATGTGTATCAAACACAAACAGTTTTCTTTAAGCGTTTTCCAATTGCCTTCGTCCTCCTTCGTATGGATTGTTTTCAAAATGGAACGAAACTAAAATATACCTTGTTATTTCATTTTTTCCAATTACCTGTTGTCATATTGAACACATTTCAGTTCGAAAGATTTTTGTTTTGAGTAGATGATTATGATGTTATGATATTTTGAAGGAATATGAAAAAGGTTTTTCCCCTTAAAAAATATCGGCTACAATTTGAATTGTTTAATTAGTAAAACATATTTAGACGTGAAGTCGAGGTCGGTTTAGGTTTGTTTATTATGCAAGCTGTATTTCAATTCCAACTGCAGTTTAAAATATGAAATAAATACTTTTATGCCTTTACATACACACCAACCCATACACTATTTAAAAATGAACATTTGAAATAACCCAAAATTCACAGTTCAGTCAATCCGACAGAAATTATTTGTTTGTCTCCTAGAGTAAATACGTAGTAAATAATTTATACTGATAATTACTTAGTAATAATTTATCTTATTGTATTTGCGACACATAAATAAATTTTGTCTTTCTGCACTCCTTCCCCAAATAAACTTTAACCTGCTACACGAAGGTGTGTAGCAGGTAACTAAAAGTCTTCAGTCTATCATTTAACTATTAGATCTTAATTGTTTGTGATATTTATGCATGGAATACAATTCACATAATGTAATAAATAGCTTGAAATTAAATTCTGAAGAATTTTAACACTTATATTGCTTTTTAGTGATTAATAATAACACATTTATTTTGCAAATTCTTAATTTAAACAGCTCGTTTAAAAATCACAATAGTTCTTATTTCTGAAAAGAAGATATGTCACCTTAGAATGAGACAAAAATTTTACATGGATGTTAATTGACATAATTGGTAACAAAGCTACCACAGAGTCTTGACAAAACAAACCAGCGTGCTCTATATCTACGTGAAACATTTTATTACACAATATGTATTTTGCTTACTGTCCCTTCACTAGGATATTTTGTGGATCTCTGCATCGTATTAGGCATCTTATAAAATAAATTTGTCTATTCTACTGGGCAGTTCTTTTAGAAGTTTTTATCTCTGTTTTCTTATTAATGGAACCTATTTTCAATGGTATTCAAATGATATTTTACTAAATGAATGCCCAATTAACTCATCAAATTTGTTTTACTCCTTTCAGCCCCATTATGTAACGAATAATTATATAAAATATTGAACTATTTAAAAGGGTTTTGTTGGAAACCCGTTGACAACATCATATACACCAATTTACGCAGTTTCGGTACAAAGGTAATCAGTACATTAAAGTTACATCCTTTTGAAATCCAAGCAGTGATGTATTTGTTTCACGACTTCTCTTGAAAGCTGGCGGTATATAAATAAATCCGCTATAATGTATATGCGCCAAATTTGATATAAAAATGTAATTAAAAAACTTATTTTATTTCCTCTTTTGCTGTTTTAGATTTTAGTGGATCACTGATAGTTTGTACGGTTAGTTAGTGTTATTACCATTCACAATTAAATCTATCAAATTATCTGAAATAGTTAAAAATACCGAACATATAATACTTCATCTCCTCATGTTATCTTTTCACACCAGGCAAATGATTAATAGTATCTTCAGCTCTGCTATATATATAAATATATATATATATATATATATATATATATATATATATATATATATATATATATATATATATATATATATATATATATATATATATAAAGTTTATTTTCCACAACAATATTTCCACATAAAATATATAAAACAAAACAAAAAAAACTATTAATAAACGTAAGTTTTTACCTACGCGACATACGAGGTGGGACTTGTGATAGCCAAGCGCGTTCAACGCGAGTATTACTTGCTTGACAGCGTCCAGGTCAACTAAACTATGCAGAACACTAATCAGAGTGGCAATGTCGAATCTTCAGCTACTGAGAAGAAGAATCCCCACATTTTTGTAGCTTTGAAGTGATTGCGATTTTTTATGCACTGGGGTAGGTTGGTACACGGAAGGCTAATTATGCCAAATCTCACATTCCTTCATTCGCGCAATTTGCTTAAAAAGTGGTACAAAGCTTTCCCTTTACTTATTAATATATTCCATGACTAATAAAATATAATCAATCAATAATATTATTAAATAACCGATAAAAAATAAAGAATATAACCCTAACAGATATAACACCTATCAGAAAGAACACTGTATTAATATTTGATAATATTAATAAGTTATTCTTCAACCGCGCGTTAAGGTTACTAAGTTATTAATTAATAATTAATTAAAGCGAACTCTTTATTTATTAATTTGCTTCCCTAAATAGCTATCATTGTTTGTATTTTTTAATTTAGGTCAAAGTAATACGGAAGATTTTTTTTTCATAGGAGTTGCTGAGAGGTAATATAATTTAATGTAAACTTATCAACTAGTTTGAAATAATTAAACATAATGATAAAATCTTTTTTCTACATCTATGACTATGTTTTTTTTTCTTATCCATTACATACCGGTAGAAGATAACTGTTGTAAACCACTCTTCCTTTGTAGAGTGAGTTGACCATTGACCTTCCCATATTACCGTATGAAATAATCAAGAAAGTCTGTAATTATGATTGTAAGCAATTTAATTATTAAATTGCTTACAATCATAATTACAGACTTTCTGTACGTAATATGCTTCTTCTAAGGAATGATTCGTAATACGGTTTTAAGCCACCCGTATACATATTTTTTATAGAAGGGGGTAAACGAGCATGCGGCTCACCTGATGGTAAGTGACTACCGCCGTCCATGAACAGCCGTAACACCAGGGGAATCGCAAATGCGTTGCCGGCCTTTTAGAAAGGAGTAAGCTGTTTTTTTTCAAGGTCCCTAAGTCGTATCGGTCCGGACAAATCGCCGGTAGTAAACAATTCCACAAAAAAGTTTTACGAGGAAGAAAAGTTCTAGTGAAACGTACAGTGGTGGATCGCCATGCATCCAGATGGTATCGTGAATTTTGACGCGATGTGCGTTCGTCAAATTTGGTGCCTGCAACTAATCCGAAGAATTCTTCAAAATACTCCCCGTGGTAGATGCGATAGAAAAAGATCAGAAAGAACTTGGTCGTCAGCGATTCGAACCGTTCTGCGTTGGATGCGGTCAAAAGGAAGGAGGTGGCACCTGGGTACCCCGGCCCAAAGACGAAAACAGTATTTCATGTGAGGCCGAACTTGCGCTGTGTAAAGTTGTAAGTGATGTGCCGGCATGAAATATTGTCTCGCTCTGCTGAGCATGCCTAGCTTTTTAGAGGCCAAATTGGCTTTCCCCTCCGAGAGACAACGAAACAGCACACTGTTAGATATGTAGACGTCGAGGATTTCGATGCTAGCTGAGGAAGCAAGGCGAATGCATTAAACAGAGGAGATATGAGGACAAAGGGACTTTTTTTTAGAGGTAAACGCGCAAAACATCATGCCCACTTTCCATACAGTGATTGACCTGTCACTTGATTCGTTAAACAGGTCACGTTTACCTATAACTAATGTTGTATAAAAAATGTTATTGTTTATAATACCATAATAATTTATCATCTTTTCATTCAGGGGCCAGGAAAAAATGCTATAAAGTCAATAAATTTTTGAGGTTATAACAGCTCTCTGTATTCTTATTTTTCTTTCCACACCATAATATAAAACCATAAAAAATCGTACCTAATCATAAATCAATAAGTTATTTTGAACATACATGACGAATGAACAAGTTTTTCGCAGTCTGAATCGAAACGTGTAAAACACGTTTTTTATATAATATTTCGGCATGGATTCTGGGCCTTTGAGCCATTAAACCATCCAACCAACCATCGAGCCATAAAACACGCTCCGTCTCCAAAAGTCTGTTGAAAATGATAAAAATAATGATTTCTTAAATTTACGCGAACACTAATTTTTCTCTATTCTATTCGAAATGGCTTGAAATAAAATGTAAACTGAACCCAAAAAATAAAGTTTTTTTTTTAATAAATCGTTATTATTCATTACATTATATTTATAAACATAAAAAAATATGCTATAAATGTTGTAGTTCCTATAAATTGTGTACTCTAAGTCTTGAATAAAACTAAATTTACGGATTCTATCGCGTTTATTTAACTGATTTTACTTATTTTTAATTCCCGACGTTTCGGGTGCTTTGCAGCAACCATGGTCACGGGGGGGGACTGAGATGTTTGACTTCCCAATGTCATTGTTATCCCGGCTACCTTCAGTTTTTGAATATTAATTTTTGGTCCGATTTACGCAACAAAACGAACTTACAGTATCTTGAAGTCTTGCAGTGGTATGCTTGGGTTTGGGTTTAATTTTGTTAATTATAGGATCCCAAGCAGATAGTAGCACCCAACCATCTTCTCTATTGAAATTAGGATGTGTTTTTTAATTTCAATAGCCTCGCGTATCATCCTTGGTAGGTATCGCGTATCATCATCGGTGTTCTTTTGCGAGGATTTGTGGTTTATCAAATCTGATGTAATGGTGGGGGCGATCTTGAACATGTTCACAGATTGCAGACTTCCCGGAGCGTCGGTGCTTCACGTCAGCTATATGTTCTTTCGCGAGGGTTTTTATGGATCTTTTTGTTGAACCTATGTAAGAGAGACCACATTCACAATCTAACTTGTACACTTCTGCATCTTGTAGAGGGATATTACACTTGACGGATGTCAAAAATCGACTAATCTTCTTCGGCGGCTTGTAGTATGTTTTAATGGAAGCTCGCTTCAAGTTGCAGCCAACCTTGTCTATGACTCCTCTAACATATGGTAGTACAACAGGTACACGCTCGACTGTGACCGGCTTCACTCGGTCACTGTGACGTAGAAGCGGGATCCGAAGCTTGTTGTCTTGCAACACTTGCTTGACATGCTGCAGCTCGGCGGCCAGATGTTTTCTGTCACAGATCCCTCGTGCTCTCTGAAACAAAGATTTACCCACGGTAGCTAACTGTGAAGGACACAAGTAACACTATTGGTCACACTGTGTATAGAAAAAAGACCCATACCAACCGATATCAGTCGCGTGTCCTCATAGAAAAATACTATACAACATTAAGCTTTAAAAATAGCAAAAGTAAAGTAAACTAGTCTAGCTGTTTCAACAAGGTAAGCCTTCTAATCTTTTTTACAGCATATGCTACATAAATAAGTCTGCTTGCTAGTTTTAATATATGGGGTCCCCGTTAAAGACTAACGCTTAGTGTGATTCAAAGAAAAATTGTGGAATCATCAAGGCTCAGCTCCTCCCCCATTTCAAATTATATTAGTATTAACATGTTAGACATTTGAAACATCATGAATTTCGTACATTTAGTTTCAGTACCATTTAAATGTAAATGATTAACATTAAACTCATTGACTAATTTAGATATAGCATTATTTATTTCGTCATAATTAAGTAACTGTCGTTTTAATATGAAAATTAATGAAGTGTCATCAGCAAATAGTACGAGCTTGCGGTTCATTACAATAAAAACTGGCTATTTAATTATAAAATTGACACAATTATTACCGAACACTAATTACAACTAACAACACACTAATAATAAAACACAATTGCACTACTGATCACTTTATTTCGCAGTTATATCGCTTCAAGTTATTCGATTGTACCACCAATTCAATATCGTTTCGATTGCTGTCCTTACCAGCCTTATATAAAGGCCCCTTCTACTGAAATAACTAGAATATTCGAGTACATACCGGTCCCAACGGACTATGTTAAGAAAGTTCTTGTATGTATAATTTTCTAGAAAGATCTTGTCTCTCCGAGTTCTGCGACTCGATACTAGATGGCGCTAGTAGTAACTCGCCAAGTACCAGGCATTAATTATGGCACGAAACAATATCGTGATTATTACTATGTAACGTAAGTCATAAGTATAACAGAAAAAGGGCCGAGAATTGAGCTCTGAGGCACGCCCATTTGTACTATCGATCCGGAAGAGCCCATATTATTAATGATCAGTTTTTGCGTTCTGTTAGGTACTTAAATATGAAATTATTAATTTGAGATCTTCATTTATTACACCGTATTGTTGAATTTTCCTGATTAACGTTCCTGGTCAACATAAAAAAAAACATAATCGAAGGCTTCGGATAAGCCACATAATATACCCAAATCTTCCTATGTACTATATTCCCAATTACATTGAAGGTATACATTACTTAACTATCGGTATTTAATCGGCTGAAGACCAGCTTCAGCTGTCGGACAACCCATTGTGAGATGAAATTAATTTTTGTGAAGTAAATTATTTTTATAAAAATATTTAAATATTACTTGACAATAAAAATACAATTAGTTTTTTCGTAAAAATTACTAGGTTTTGGCAGTATAAAAATTGGTCTAAAATTGGCGAGGTCCCATTCACTACCAGATTGACATAAAGGTATTATTTTGCTATGCTTCATTAATTCAGGAAACACACCAGATTTGATACTTATATTTAAAACAATAGCAAGTTGAAGTGCATTTCTATCTGTTATTTCTATTATATAGATGAAGTAATCATTGCATCGCTTTTATGTTTCGTTACATACACCCATTTAACTTGTTTACAATTATTCCGACCATACTAATTACACGTAGCGTGACTGCGCGCCAGATTTAAACTTTGACTGGCGTAGAGTAGACAGGCAAATTACGTTTCAAGGAAAATGTGTAGTAGTTTGCAGGTTCCAAATTAACTGTTCCAAGTCACTGTAACTGTTTGCGATTTGAAGTCTGATGGCTAAAAACATAAATATTATGCTGCTTCTACTTCTTTATCAACCAGGATTAGTATTTTGCTGGAAATGGGCCTTTCTCATTTTAAGGGCGATTTTCCTTTGAAAATGAATAGACCTACAGACAGCGCAAAGTGGGTTATTTAAAATAAGCTCATTGCAACTTAATAAGCCTGAAGAGACTACGTAAGCGGCAAGTGTATTTTTTACTGCAAGGCAGGTATGAAGTACAGGCTACCTCCCCTTTGGATACATCTGACCAATGTCTGGTGAAATCTGTATCATCATATTCTTCAAGTGATTACGATTGCCAAGTTATACGACGAATATGGTTGTATAAATCAGCTAATTGGGATGAGATGCGACACTTTTTTGCATCTTATCCTTGGCGGGAGGTCTGTTTCTCTTCTGCAGATCCATCGAGTTGAGCGAATTCAATTTACCTCTAACCATTCAGTATACCCCTAACCATTCGGCGATCGATGACAGTTTTCACCCTTGCAACCACTGAGACATCACTGAATAGTTGCCATCTAGTTGCCATAATGAAATCAATCTGACAAACCGTCGGTGCTCGACCAGGTACATTTTCCGTGGAGCCGTTTCTGGAAGAAAGAGTTCATCATAATGAGTCCTTTTTCCCCGTATGTCGGCCAGCTGCTGGCCGCTTGCATTCCTTTGCCCTATTCTGAATTTTCCCACCTTCAGCTCATTGTTGTCCCTCATGCCTAGATTTGCGTTGAAGTCTCCCATTAACACTTTAAAGTGGGTTTTGGAAGAATGTATAGCTATAGAGATATCCTCATATATTTCCTACACCACCTGACAGGGATATGTCGTGGTTGGTGCGTAAGCATATATGACCTTTAACAAATAACCTTTGTTGATTTTGAGTGTAAAATACGCAACGTTATCTTCGTCGACACACTCGATAAATCTGATACTTCCGTAGGAAAGATAATCACTCTCCTGGGATAAAATAAGTTGCCGGATTCAAGAAACATCGTTTCCTCCCCTCTCTTTGGACCTCAGATAATCCTATAATATTCCAGCGCAACTTGTCTATCTCTTCTTCCAGCTCCAGGATCTTCTCGTCAGTCCTCGGGGTGCGTGCGTTGTATGTTGCCAGATCGAGTCGACTTAGGTGGCAATTGAACCTCCACTAGAGATTTTTAACACACCCTGCCCCGCCGTTAGCATGGTCGCCACCATAGCAAGGAATAACGGGACCGCCGGGGACTCAGGGCCGTTTATTTATGTCATTGCTCAGAGGGGGGGAGGTATAATGCAATAGATTCCACCCTTGACGAGCGGATTATTTTTTGCTGTACAATTGCTGTTATCAGAAAAATGCTGCTGCCCATCTCCTGCCTCTTTCCCTTTGTAGACTCTTACGATACTCTCGGGAAACTATGAGTAGTGTGTATTCTAAGCCGTGTCGTACCTGGCAAAAATAAATATTTAGTAAGTTTTTATTTACAGGTTCTACCGTTGTAGTTTCATACTCCCTAATGGGCAGACGGCTGTGCTCAGTACTGCCTCCTTTCGATCAAACTGAGGGAAGCATAAACAGTCAACAGGTATATTAAATTTCAAAACTTTGATCATATTTTAGTTTTATTTCTGTAATTATGACATTTTATAGCAGAAAATAATAGTACATTTTCCAAGTACTTATAGAATATAGATTGGCATTCAAAGGATAAGTTTAACTATATAATAAAAGTGTTTACCCTTGACGTGTAATTAAATCACAATAAATTTTCCATACCCATAACATATCTTTAGACAGCGATAAAAATAGAGATGAATTATAATAAAAATAAAATTTAAGTTGAAACCAAGGGATTTATTTGAAATTTCGCGTGCTAATTAATCTAGCATTTGCAGTTGAAGAGGAAAACATCATGAAGAAATCTGCGAGTGTAGGAAATTAAATAAAGTATTTTGTAAAACTACCAACAAGCCTTGGGACAGCTCGGTTTCCCTCCTTGCTCAAAACTGCTTCTTGGAATGGGAGGAGGCGTAGGCCTAGGTTAGGGCATAGGCTCAACACGGGACTCGGGACTTGAGATATTTGTCATTATGTTGAGGGAATTAGAGAAAATAGTTAAAAAGAGACAGTTTTGGGGGATTACAAATTTATGAAAGAATTTACCTCTTGAATTATGTAGGTCTGTATATTCACATTTGTATATTTTTAAACGTCTTATGATTATGTAAATACCATTACAACTTATATAGTCCCGTAAACTTTATTATTGGTAACTATTGGTGACAAGTTGTCACTGACAACACAACTGCATTTTAATTCTCAATCGAGGAAAGTTTACACCCCCCGTATGGCCCAGAGCAATCGTTGCCACAGGTCATTCTTCATATCAGGTAGACTGTATGTTTATTTTTAACTCTGAATTCTATAAAAAAAAACTACATTATGTAAAACACCGCCATAGTTAAGAAAATTTCTGTTATCTCTGTTAAGCGCTTCATGCGGTCGCAGTCGCTTATAAGCTAAGACAGAGTCGTCTTCGATTGACATAATTATTTTTTGTGTTTACACGAGAATTACACACTAAATGAAAACAAGTTTGCGGATTAAACAGCGTTTATTACTGGGGATTGGCCGTGGGTGCTTTAAAGTACCCAAAACGTCGGCAATTGATCAAAACAGGATAAAATCCGTAAAGTTGGTTTTATTCAACACATAAGTTCGCATTAGTTTAATATATTTATTTAAAAAAAAAAACTTAAAGTTACAGCCAATATACGTAGGACACTCAATAAGTTTTGAGATATACAAAAAGTATTCTAGATACTATCAATATTTATTTTACATCTTTTCAAAATATTCTCCATCATGCTCTATACAAAGTTCCATTTCTCTAAACCAATTCTGAAAACACTTTTGCCAGTCTTGATCTGGCAGGTCAGAAATTGCTTCTTCGTAGGATTTCCTCGCTCTTCAGCGCTTGAAAAAAACTTGGCTTTTATTATGTTTGACTATTGGGAACAAAAAGAAATCACAAGGAGCTAAGTCAGGGCTGTAGGGTGGGTGACTTAGAGTTTTAACACCAGATTCCTCAATAAATCTTTTGTTCCTTAGAACGCCTCTTCACATACCTCCCTTAGGAAGTGTGTGAAGAGGCGTTATCGTGATGCAACATGATTCCTTGAAGACCGATCTTTGGTCTTCTCTCCCGCACAGCTAATGCAGTCAAATATCATTCAGAGTTGACTGACCTACAATTTTCCATCATTGACGTCGACAAATGTCCCTTCCGCGAAAAGAAACTAGCCGCCTTTTTTTGCCGACGTTGCAAGGTCTTTGTAGTTTTGTCGGTAACTGTCCTTCTGAGTAGACCCATACCGATGATTGCCTTTATTTTCCGGATCGTATTGAAAGATCCATGTCTCGTCACCAGTAGTGATTTCGGAAACACGCCTAGATGCCCCGTTTTCAAAACGTAGACGCATTTCATGGCACCAATCCACACAAGTCTGTTTTTCGCTTTTGGAGAGCAAACGAGGGATCCATTTACATCAAAATGCCTACAATCTTTTCGATGTCCGTATATGTGATTCGTCGGTCTTCTCGCACGATTATTTCAGTAGTCCATACAATTTCTGCCGTTACTGGTGTTTCCTTGGCCCCGGTTCTTTGATCATCTTTAAGGTTAATTTTACCCGTTTTAAATTCAGTGAACCACCTAAAAATTGTTGCGCGTGATGGAGCTGAGTCCCCTTATGCTGATTGTAACCGTTGTAAACTTAATTGTTCCGTGAAACCAAACTTAAAATCATAATAGATCATAGCACGCAAATGTTCACGGTTAAGGTCCATCGTTTTAAATGAAAATCGTGGGAAGCGTTGCAGGAACTATTAGTAGTAGTAGAACTTTATTTTTTTATTACTGAGCAATTGGCTTCTGGAGTTCTATTTTCAAATAAATTTGCTTTTTAGAAACATATAAGACGGGTGCGTTCCATTTTTAAATTTCGAGCATCTCAAAACTTATTGAGTGACCTACGTACCTACCACACCTGGGCACAGGCTTCCTCGCATTTTTGATTTCTCATTTTTTTTTATAAAATCTTATTTTTCAGACATGTGAAACCTACAACCTCATGACGTTTTCCTTCACCGCCATGTATGTGATAAATCGGAACTTAAAATTGCAATTAAAACTTAAGTTGGTGCCGGCAAGATCATTGGGCCCGGTTGCTCGAGTACTGTGAATGAAACTAGAAACTAATAGAACGAGCGCTAACCATCTGAGCTACCATGACTCTGAGCTACCACGGCTTAAGTGATTAAGTAATTTACTTATTATAGTTTATTTGTAAAGTTCATTTATTTCATAAAGCAATTTTGGAAATTGTACTTATTATTACAATTATTCATTTTCAGTGTTTACGTCTGATTCGTGAAAGAAAACGCGTCGCATGGATATTCCTTCTTTTAGCAGTACTATTCGCACTGTGCTGGCTTCCATATAACATTCTGCAACTTCTAATTGATATCAACGTAGTACAGGTTGACGGAGGAGCGCTGTTTCTACCGTATAAATTGCTCTTAGGTAAGTATTTGTTCCTCTTAACATAAGTTATATTCTAAGAGCATTGTCTCTTGCGTTTGGCAAAGCGTCCAGTGTCGATTTTTTCAATGCACGTTTCTACACCAAATAAGTGCTTAAAATAACATATGATATCTTAATATAACATATTTCTGTACCAGTTTAATAAACTAAATAATTTTATATTATTATATATAAATTGACCTTTTGACTAGGCTTACTAGGGGAGTAACTGATACCTGCAACAGTTATACTAGGTCAGGGGCAAGGGAATCAATGCATTTATGCAAAAATATTGTGTTATAGAATAAAAACAAAGGCAGTCATAAGGACTGCCGACAGGAGTGAAAACCCAACGATATATTCGTATACATGTTTACATGCCGCTATACTACACGTCGCTAGTGCAATGCATTGTGGACATGTTCGTCACAGCATACGTCACGCGCATGTCAAGGTCATCGGCGATGCGAACCCATAAGTTTCTCCCCTACCGAAAATCGCTCAACGTGGTTAAAGAAGTTTTCATTTCAAAAATAAACGTTATGAAATATTACGATGTGCTGATTGCCAGCTGGCCAATCTGTATGGGTTAAACGCCGCTAGGTAGCGTATGTGTAAGTGACACACCACGTTTGGCGGCGCATCTGACTTCCCGGCGAGTGTGGAATAATATAAGTGATTACACAGTACACAGTATACTGTAGGTGAGGAGCATGTACGTTCTGTTAGGAGACCTGCCTGCCCCGCGTCTATATTACAACAAGTTTTGAGAGGTGGTTACTGCTTGTCAAGTGCTTTGTGTTAGTTTCGAATTCCTCAAAGTCGTAATGCTATTAGCGTAACAATCGATTGCAGGAAATAATTGTTTGCATTTACTTCCAATAATATAAAATAGACAATGAACATATAGAATTGAAATTTAACGTAACCGTGTATTTAAGTGTCAAAAAATGCGGTCTAGAAATAGAATTGTGTGACTGGAACGATTACGATTATTATGATGAGAATTATGTCATAAACTCTATCACAAACAATGAAATTAATCTATCTTGCATGATTGTATTAATTGTTTGTTAACATCATTGTCGTCGTTACGCAGCCAATACGTAGCCAAGGTTGTTTTTATTAAATATATATTTATTATTATACATGATTGAAAATAAACTATTTTCGTATTACGTTTCATCTTGTAATAATTTAATGGTAGGGACTTTCTTCTGTTCTGTTTGAGTGAGTATCACCCTCTTACTTATTACTGCCGCAAGCAGTTAACAAGGGACACAGCAGTGCATGCACTTGTATGTTCCGATGTGAGTGGTATAGAGAACCTGTATATTTACAGACAGTTAGGCATTCCATAAAAGTTCTTAAAGTTGACAAAATAGCCTGTAAAGTAAAAAAAAGTATAGCCTGTAGTGGCGTTTGCCACCAGATAGACTGTAAGTTGATCTCCTACTTCGATTGTATTTATACACAAAACATATTTTAATATGTTTTTTTTTTAAATCTTTTAGGGCACGCGAATTCTGCCATCAATCCAATTGTATATTGCTTAATGACGCGCAACTTCAGGCGGTCTCTTCGGAAACTACTCTGTCACGACCCCGGTAACATACACTCTAGTACTCATTTCAATGTAAGTTTGACAGGTTCTTACGTTTTATTGTGGTTTGGTAAAGTTTACGCTTTATGGTAATAGAATACTTATTTTTGGAATTGAATATAATTTTTTGTAATATTTTTCGTTTGCACAGTTTTAATTGATTTCATATATATATATATATATATATATATATATATATATATATATATATATATATATATATATATATATATATATATATATATTCTGTACGTGGTAAAGCCACGCTGCGCTATATTATGGTTGTAGCATGAATGGGTCGGCTTGACCGGGGAAGGACCACGCCCTCACATGATACCAGCGTCAAATAGATGAGATTATTACTGCTGTGTTTCGTAGGGTGAGTGTAGAAAACTGGAGACCCGTTTAAATGAAATAGAGGCATTCCATCTTAGTCCTCAAGGGTGACAACGCATCTTCATTTTGACTCGTAATCGAGGTTAAATGTAGTTGTCTATGGGCCACAGCAGCTACTTACCAACAGGTGGACTGTATGCTCGTTTGTCACTCTTATTAAAAAAAATATACTACTATATAGTTACGTGTGTTATTATTATAACAAGATTCATACGACTTTAAAACATATTTAATACTTTAAGAGTAAAACAGTGTAGTGGTGGTGTAAGAATATGCACTACCCCATAATATAATCCCGGGGGGGGGGTGGGTGTCGTAAGAGGCGACAGAGACTAACAAGATGATGGGTAGTGGCGTCTGCCTAATAACAACTAAAATTTTTAAAAAAACTTCGGCTGTGAACCCACTTGCCAAGCGTGGCAACTATGGCAAATACCCCCCCCCCCTCATAGACTCATAGATTTATAGGGAGGCCTATGTTGGACTTTAATACGATGTAACGATACCGCCTTCCTTACACTATATATTCCGTTACCTGTAACGGTAACGGTAACTTATAGTATATCTCTTAATGTAATTACGGGACGGTATGTTATATGTTGAACAGAATTTAAGAGAGATTAAGATGACATTAAATTACAATCGATTAAAAATAGTTTATTTTTAATATTCCGATTATTCTTACAGATGCAAGAATTACGTCAAAAGTCCAACACTTCTAGCATGCGAACGTGTACAACGATAACTTTGAGAAGCAGTAAAAACCAAAGTGGCAGGTCTTCTTTTCCCCGAACATTCAATATGGCAAAGTCAATCGAGCTCATTCAGTTAAAGAAGGCGTTTGGAAGGATCACTATCAAAGAAAAGCTTCGCAATTTATTTAAATTATCTTAAAAAATTAAGTAGGTAGACAAGCTTCCGGCTGTACCTATATTTTTGTTTGAGAAATAGACATAGGAAACTATTGCATCAATTTAATGTAAACAACGAATATGGAAATGTGAGACTTACTTGTATGTTAAGGTGTAATATATTTTACAGTAAAAATGTTGTATTATCTCTATGTATAAAATCAATTACTGTCCTTTAGTCTCACAAAAGCCCGAAAATGGTTTGACCAATTGCGATGATTTATTTGTAATTTGAGAGAGTGAGTGGAGAGGGGTGAACCTTAGATGGTTTAAGAACTAAATTGGACCCGGTAGGAGACGCTGTTTTGTAGATACAGAAATCACTAGTGCAAAGTCGGAGTGAATCACTAGTTATAATAAAAGTAAAATAAAGTTACAGCCTATATACGTCCCACAGCTGGGCATAGGCCTCTTCTTATTTTTGAGAGGATTTTAGGGCAAGGTATATTTGCCGCACTTCTCCAATGTGTGTTTGAGAACTGCACATATCTTTGAAATGATTTTTTTCTGATTTATCAGACATGCAGGTTTCCTCTTGATGTTTTTCTTCACCGCTAATCACTTGCTCGCGCTTCCATCTTTTTGTTTAAAGTGTGCAATGTGCACAGTTTTTTATTTATTTATAAAAATGCATTTATATGAAAAGTATCAAAACTATTTGATTCATTAATGATTTTTTCACAGTGTAGCTATAAACTTTTTTCAATTACCTTATAAAGTACGCATGTAATCTGACTTCACACACTCTACTAAATAGTACATTAAACTTCCATGTCTGTTACAAATAACTTTTCAATAAAAAAGTACATGGTTCATTTAATTATTTTTCTTTTCGCTTACGACATATGCGTAAACGAGTGAATCCCATGTGGCGCGTGTGTGTGTTGTGTGCGTGTTGTGTGTGTTGTGTGCTTGTTGAGTGTGAGTGTGTACATAAAAATGCCTGTGATTTACTCTTCAATTTGTTGCACATTTATAACAATTTTATTTCAATTTTTCCCCGTTTAGGAACATCCTTATTACTAAGTAATAAAAAATATTAGCTGGCCTGGCAGACGTCGTTCTGTCCTTTCCGATGACCCTCCTGTAAAAAATACTTAAATTTACAATAAAAAATTAAGGTTTCACTTATCGGGTTAAAAACCACCCTATCTCTCAAGTTGGAAAAACTGCAACAAAGTGTGCACAATTTCACTGAAATCAGTTAACTACTGTTAGGAGTTCATCGCGGACAAGCAACGTGACAAGAGTTTTTTTATATATAAAGATAACATTAATGGTAGAGACATACTCGTACTGGCTCCACGTACGCAACGTATGTAACGCATTATTTTATCAGGGCTATTGATTTTGTTCGAAAACCTATGCATTAGATAGATAGACACGTTTCCCTAGGTTGCCTACGTTGATCTACGTGATATCGAGATCTGCGTGGGAAAGTGGAGAAGCTGTTTGTTATGCAATCCCACGCATACGACCAGTGTGTACCGAGAACTTACGCGTAGCACGTCATAAACAAATAGACCTTTGCAATAGACAAAACGTGTGCACGAGACAATATTGTTAACAAAATGGGAGATGAACAATAGCTTATCGATTAAGTTAGGCGGTTGATATGGTTTTTAATATATAAAATGTGTTGAATATTGTTAAAAGTAAAAAAATAGTTTTTAATATCTCTATCCCTGTTACGATTAGATATGAGACATGATTTTTTATATAACAGAAATAATACATTGTATTATACATATTAATGAATTTGTTTTCATTTTAAACAAAACATTTTAAGAAAGTTACTTCCTAAACGTTTAAAACGACTACGAAATCTACGTCTACTACGACTACGACTACGAAAAACTCTTACACATTATGATTTAAAAAGCAAAGGAATCCATGAATATGACCAATATAATGTGTTTTTCCCGTTAAGCAACGAAAACTTGACATACAAAAATACCGAAAATAATTTTCTAGTTTATTAAATAGATTGTGTTCGTTAAACTTCTCTCTGATTCTTTATGTCATGAACCCAATATCATCGCTTTTTAACTAAAATGTTGCATACGTTACGTGGGACCAGTCTGTTCATACCATAACACTTACATAAACCCTTAAAACAAATTAACTTCGCCCGCTATGAATTCTGTCAAATATTTCACGTCCACGTAGGTGGTACGTGACGTTATCATTGTGGCAGAAAAGTTGTAGATGCTAAATAAAGTGATTTTAAACTACTTGGTAGATGCTCTCATAAGTTTCATAATAAGTGACAGTGAACTATTTTTTTATTTTACTTTTTATTCTACATTTTACTATCTTTCCGATCGTTAACCAGTATTTACGTTGAGACGAAATATTAGAAGATTGAAATAACTATCATGTAACGTGTAAAAATAACTATAGGTACTGTTATTCATAAGGAGTTAACTTTGAGTCAAAAAGTTAATTCAAAAAGGGCCTTTATTCTCGAGAATTTCAAGATTTTTAAAGCCGATATAAAAGGAAAACAGCTTACTTTTCGATATTTAAGAATTACTTGTTTCGTTTGTCAAACTTTTACATGATTTAATCTAATCATAAAAAATCTACTGTTAGGTTGATTAGAACTACTTTTACGGATTTCGACGTGTTCAGTTCGGTCACTGGGGAAGAAAAACTTTGGGAATTACACATTAAGTAAATTAAACGCTAAAAAATCCGTAAACTAGTTTTATTCAATGTGTAGAGTTCGCGTAAATATAAGAAATCATATGGGTAGTTTCTTTATCCAAAAAAGAAACGACGAAGGAAACTCCACAAATTACCCTATATATATATATATATATATATATATATATATATATATATATATATATATATATATATATATATATATATATATATATATATATATATATATATATATATATATATATATATATATATATATATATATATATATATAAATACTCGTGCCTGTCACCCAGATGGGTAGGCAGAGACTACAGACTTCCATTTGGCATGATCCTGACATACCTCTCTCGCCTCCTTCACATCCGTACACCTACGCATACATGCTCGTCGGTTAAGGGTACTCCTTTTTTTTCATGTTTTTTTAAAGGCCAATGATCTATCCTTCTTTTCCTACATCAACTCGTAAAATTTAAAAAAAAAACACTGCAGGAGGTATTTGACTCTATTAATACGCTTGGCAGGTGAATTGGCAATTGCATTACCAGACGTCTCGCACTTTTGAAACTACACTCCGTCGCCAGTGTATGTTATATAACTAGTGTAAATGAAATAGTTAAATCGCCATCAGTCTCTCTGAAGCCATTAGATTTTTCTGGCATTTGCCATAGTTGCTTCTTACGATACCCTTGGGATTTGCATAGCCACTACGTGGCTACATATTATAGTCAGTGAAATTTGGTTTTGGCATATTTGGATGAATTCCCAGCTTTCAAATATTATCAGTTAATAGAGCCTTATCTTTAAATCGTTAGGTTTGCAAGGTGCAGGTAAGTTTTCTCGTCTTCCGATCAGAAAGTATCTAAGTAAAAAATTACAAAAAAAGGTCTTCCAAGTAAGACATGGTAGAGCCATGCTGCAGCTATATTATGGTTATAGCACGAATGGGTCGACTCGACCGCGGAAGGACCACGCTCCCACAGAATGCCAGCATAAAATAGCTGCTCTAAACCACAATGTTTTTCGTATGATGAGTGTAGAGAAACGAACACCCTTTTGCGGGAAACGTTTTTACTCTACCATGCGTAATGAAGAAATTTAAGAAAAGAATTTAAGTAATGAAGATTTACTTAAATTGCTAGGTACAGACGACGACATTTTGGTGCAGCTGTTGTAGTTTATCAGAAAAGTTGGGCAAAAAGGTTTTATAAAATTTTAATCTTTTTAATATTACTTTATGAACCACTTAATAACTTTAATTGAATCAATCCTGATAAACGAGTATATATCCTACCTGATGGTGAGTGGATGCAGTATCAAATTACATCAAAACCGTTTCAGTGGTTAAGCCGTGAAAACGTAACAAACGAAAAGAGCTACCTTTGGAATTTTAATATTAGTATGGATAAAGTATGGAACGAGATAAACGAGGATTTTTTTGTTTGGTTTCACTCACCATATTATAAAACACTGCAGTGTTATGAAGCTAATGCGGCTATATGCGGCTAACCAGCCGTTTTGGTTGACAGAGAGAAGAAAGCGAAAGCATGAAAGAGCATGCAATTATTAAAAAATAAAAATAAAGAAACTAAAAAGAAAAAAAGAACTTTAAATAACAAATGTCGCATTGGATTGCAGCAACAAAAAGGCCATCGGCTGAGTATAAAAGAGGCCATACACGCTAAATTTTGCATGATGGTTTTAGCCGTGCATGCATAACCGACAGGCAAGCCCTAGCGTGTATGTGATTAAACTGTACAGTTATCGGTGCATGTACATGCAACCGGGCAAATATCAAAATTGATATTTTATGCCACTCGGTTATGTTTGCGCGCGAAAATAATCGAGCGTGTGTGGCGTCCGGCGAGCTTGCCTGCCACAGTTCTCAGTTTTTAATTGTTTGCGACGGCGGAAGGTCGCTCGCACGCGTCATAGCGAAAATGGCGAGTCGCAAGCGCAATGCCACATTAGAAGAATTCATAGAAATTTATAAGTCGGAACCTTGTCTTTGGCGCGTAAAGTGCAAAGAATATCACGACAGAGACAAACTATCGACAGCATACGAGAAATTGATAACTAAGCTCAAGGAATTGGAGCCAACTGCTAAGATAATGTGATTGAAAAAATTAATACGTTACGCAGTAACGTTAGACGAGAGAAAAAAATACGTGATGGAGTAGAAAGTGCACCTATGAGCAAGCACAGGTGCACATTTGATCACTATAATCCTATCCCACGCCGATGGCTAGTCTCCGTTGAGGCTGGCCGCAGTGACCGAAATTCAGTCTGGAGGACATTATCATTCTTAAATTCCAGCCACTATATCTTTAACTTATCGCACACTTACTGGTATAGTAATAGAATATGGTTACAGTAATTAAGAGTTTATTAATATTATACTACCACGAGAGAATTTTCTGGACCAATACAACTTGGGAATTTCGAGAAATGAGCCTACTCTTTTTTTAAAGATGGCAATGCGTATGCCCCTAGTTTGTGTCACTATCCATCAGGTGAGCCGCATGCTCGTTTCCACGCTCCCTCTTCTTTTAAAAAATTAAATTAAATACCTCTTAAAAGATTATCGTGTGAACTTGTAGTAGAAATTTGTGAAGAAAGTACATCCGGTATAAGTGATGTGGGTTCAATTCCTAATGTTTCAGCATGTAAACCTGTAATAGTAATGAAAGTATATGAGTAACAAATAAAACTCTCTTGGATTCGAGTCACCTCGCTGTGTGTCTTTCTTTATGTCTGTTTGTCAAAGATTTGGTTTTGAATTCTCATTATATGTTATAGGAACACGTGAATAAAGTTTTTCATAATTGCATTCATATCTTATGTCTATAATCACCTGCTATTTTTTATATCAGGTGTATCTTCTGATGTATCCATAAAAAAGGTATCAATAACCAAGTTGTCTTAAAATCAATTTTTTATTAAACTTTTTAAATATGTCAAAAATTGCGTTAATATGTACATTCTTTCATCATTAAAATTAGTTGAGTTTTAACACAACAATGATGAATTTAACCCCCCCCCCCCACCCCGTGACCAAGGGTGCTGTAAAGTATCAAAAAAGTAAAATTAAACTTAAAATTATGTTCATTTCAAATGAAGTTCTATTTACAATGAAAGATTGGGAAGAACCACTCATAAACGGAAGTAGAAAAATGTTCGCTTTGTTGTAGCGGCGAAAGAGAATCCACCACCTCATATTGTCATAGAAAATATCCAGCCTATTAGACAAATTATGGGGGAGGCCTATGTGGACTTTTGATAGGCTGTAAAGTCACTATATTATCTATTTAAATTATTACACACAGTTTACAAGTGAATAAAAACTGGAAATTATGCAAATATTACAAAAGTACTTACCAAAGGACATTGATAAATCTCGCCTAAGAACCAACATAAATTTGACAGTTACTAAAATTCTTATACATAATTGTGCATTAGATAACATTCATTAGATAGTAACGGACACTTCTGAATTATGGAGTCAAAATAAAAAGGACATTTTAGATTTTAATCTTTGCACGTATTTTTTATTAATTTGCTGCGTCTGGACTCCTGTGATTTGGCCAATCGCACAATACCTCTTACATTTAACAGTATTTCAAAAGTAGTCATAAACTCAAATATATTATGAAAACGTTAAAATTTAAAATATACCTAAGATAAGTATATACCACAAGGAACTGGCAAACAGTAAAATCATGTGTATTCATTAAAAATAACAATATTATTGTTCTCTTATTGGCCAATCAACATTGTGCCACGCAAAAAAAAATGTTATTACAGATGACAAGACGATAAATTAGATAGGCGTCAGACGTGCGATCGGTAATTATGTTGTTGAAGTTTGCATGGAGGTCGAACAGGAGTTGATTACTGATTAGTGAATTACATTTACTACATTCTGAAAATGTATGGCTCTTGAGAGGGAGAATACATAGCCGCCATACTAGTAGTAAAACTAATTATGTATACATTTTGGTTGATGAGTCAGAAATTGGGAGGGAGGCAATAAAAAAATATCGTTGTAATTGTGTTGTTGGGCCCAAAACTATAGGTTGCTGCACCCATGTTATGACCATAATATGGTATTTAAGTTGGGCTCGATACCAAGAAAATATCAAACCCCTGCTCAAGTCTTGAATAATATTTTGCTCGAAAGTTATGATGGTTGATAGCATCAATCATTATTTTGGTTGCCAAATGAGTGTATAAATTTTATTTAATTGGTATGAATAAAACAAATACCTAATCACAACCTGAGTTTTATTTACCGTATAAGTGCTAGGCTAAGACTGAACTGCTTGCATTAGCAATAATATTAGTAATATTTAATAAGAATAAAAGGTAACCTCAAAATCTCTACGATAACTGCTAATATCTCTGTTTTCGGATGTGTCCGTCAAAAGTTATTGTTCTTACATACAATTATGTATAATTTCGGACTTAAAAAGGTATTTTTTGTTACTGTTAGTTCTCAGGCGAACATTGTATGGACGCAGAACAATGTCATTTGTCACTTAAAAACACATTGCTTTCGTGACAAAATTCGTGTCAAATGAACAACACAGTATATAAACGCACGAGAAATCGGAATAATATTAAATTGATGTCTACTTAAGCTTTACTGTTAGTGAGTAGTGACCGCCATTATTGCGTATGCGTAGCACATGGATTGTTTCCTTTGCATAGACTTAATATATAAGTATGCCCTCTTATATATTAAGTCCTGTCCTGTCCATACTAAAGATGGCAGCACAAAAGGATATCAATTTGTTCTCAAAATAATTTTCTAAGTTGCATGCCCATGCTCACTACTAAAAGCGGCGCCATCTATTTATGATATCTTCACTTGTCGCGATTGACAGCTCCCTTTTCAAAGTACACAGCTGGAGCTGAACTCTCGTGTCCTCCCCACCACTGTAGCGGTAATGGATCCTGCCTGGCAGAAATCAACACCAACACTAACCAGTATCTGAACTCATGCTGCAGCGATCCACTGCGAGTCCAGGGGGTGTTGTCCACAACTACAGACCACTGCTCTTCACTGACTAGGCCTCAGATCCCGAACACTTTATCCGGTTCGAATTAAGGACCAATGTACTAGTAGCAAAGCTAGGGATAACGTAACGGATAAACAATACGCCTTGATACGTTATTTGAACTGATTTATTAAACAATATTTTAGTTTGCCCTACTGTATTACGACGCGCTGATGATACCGTGTAACAAAGTACCACTACCGCCATCCAGAATTTACAAAATAAAACAAAATATTTTACATTAAATCTACGGAAACAGCCCGGATCAGTGTCATTGACAGGGTCGAAAAAGCACTGGAGAATAAAGAAATAGCTCTTTGAGCCTTTCCAGATATTGAGGGCGCCATCGACAGTAGCCCCACATCACTGCTGATTGGGGGCCTAACATATAAAAATGTTGACCCCACAACCATCAGATGGGTGAAGTCGATGTTCTCAAGCAGAAAGGCAAAAATAGCGCTGTTTCGAACTTCGATTGAGGTTGCAACCACAAGAGGCTGCCCACAAGGAGGTGTTTTGTGGCCCCTTCTTGGACCCGAGCCATTTTGTGGAATCTCAAGAAGCGTAGCCCGATTGACCCTTGAAACTCTTTATCACAATAAATCACTTAAGATCTGGTCTGATACACCAGGCTTAAAACATTGTAAAACCTTAATCCGGGCTTTTGTTCATAAATTCGCTTCAGAAGCCCTGAGATTAAGTAAAAATAAATTGCGCATTCTGGCAAGGGCCCTAACTGGACACTGTTGTCTTAAAAAGCACATGTCCATCCTGGGATTAAGCAACTCAAGGATGTGTCGGTTCTGTTCCGTAACGGAAAAAACGCCTCTACACATCCTAACCGTTTGCGGACCCTTAATGCGCAAACGTAACACTCATCTGGGACACTATCTACTCCGCCCAGAAGAAGTGAAATTGCTCACGGCTAAGCAACTCCTTCGATTCATTGAAGACATAGGACTTAGCAGTGAACTATAGCCATAGCAGCGATCACAATAGATCTTCTAGGTGGCAGTGGTACTGGTCTATTTACTTAGATCTGCATAGCTGCTCGTACATAATAAAAAAATGACTGCTCTCACACTAGGCCTGCGCAAACAGGCCTTAACTGTTATAGAAGCTCTCGGTAAAGAAATGACTTAAGAGCAGCTCCTTGAAGCATTGGAGGCTAGATATGGCGACGCTCACCTGGAACACGTCTTTCGAGTGCAGTTTAAAGATCACGTGCAACGCATCAACGAAAACCTGCAGCAGTGGGCCATAGAGGTGGAGAAGATGGTTCGAAATGCATACCAGTCTGTACCTGCACCCATTGAAGGGAACCTGGTGCAGAAATACATTAACGGCACCCGCGACCTTGAAGTCAGGACTGCTGTGAGTCTCGGGCACCACGAGACGCTTAAGTAGGCCTTGGCCCATGCACTGGAGGTGGATGCCGTGCAGTAGAGTCTTCGCTCCCAGTGCGTCAGGGCGGTTGCGGCAGCTATAGCTCGCGACCTCAATAATGTATACAGCCCTAGGTGCTATGACTGTGGAGAAAGGGGCCATCTTCGATCCAGCTATCCTAGGCGAACTGTAGAAAGGGAAGGTGATTGATCTCGGTGGGATAGTGCGGCTAACGGCACCGCCCAGCAGCAGCAGGATCGTCGTTCTCCTCACGTTAGGGAGGTTGCAGCACCTACAATTCGCGACCACAATAAAAGTTACAGCCCAAGATGCTACGGCTGTAGGGAATGGGGCCATCTTTGACCCAGCTACCCTAAGCGGTCTGTAAAAAGGGAAGATGATCGATCACGAAAGGGTAGTGTGGCTAACAGCACCACCAAGCAGCAGCAGAAATACGACTTTACTATCGGACACTGCAGCGGGAAATTGCGAGGCAACACAGATGCATTTTCAAGGAGACCTTGTCCCGAAAAATGCAAGCACTGTACTAGTCAAGAGAGTAAGGAAGTGGTATCCGTGAGGATGCTCAGGATAGACCACCTCAGCAACGAGTGGAAGGACAGCTTACCACATGCACAGCAGGAAGATCCGGACATCAAGCCTATTCTGGAATGGATGAAGGCCAGTGCTCCCAAGCCTAAGTGGAACGACGTCAAATCGATGAGCTCGACCACTAAAAGCTATTGGACCCAATGGGACAGCTTGCTGCTTCAGGATAGAGTTCTGTGCCGTAAATGGGAAAACGTTCGGGGAGACAGCTGTCATTTGCAAATGGTTGTCCCTAAAGCTAAAGTACCGGATATTCTACAGCTGTACCATAATGATTGTTCACGAGGCCATCTGGGAGTTAAACGAACTTTACAAATTGTTGTTGTCGCAAATGTACAAGTTGTGCGGCTTTAAAGGGACCTCAGACTCGTATTAGAGGTGCATTGAAGTTGTACAATGTTGGTGCACCATGGGAGAGAATAGCCATTGTCGTGGCGGGGCCGTTTCCGGAGAGTGAAAGCGGTAAGAAGTATTTCATGGTTGTGATGGATTACTTCACTTTTACTTTACGTTACTTTTACTTCACTAAGTGGCCAGAAGTCTTCGCCATTCCAAATCGAGAAGCTTCAAAAGTTGCGAATAAACTAGTTCACGAAGTCTTCTGACGTTTTGGAGTACCTTTAGAGATTCACAGCGATCAAGGAAGGAATTTTGAGTCTCAAATATTCCAGGAAACTTGCCGAGTTATGGGTACTCATAAAACAAGAACGACTTCTTATCACCCTCAATCTGATGGAATGGTAGAACGATTTAATCAGATATTGGAGAGGTACCTAGCAAAAGTTGTAGACAATCGGCAACGAGATTGGGACAAGCACATACAACCGTTTTTGTTGTCATATCGAAGCACTGTTCACGAAAGTACATCAGTGACACCAGCTTTCGCAAACTTTGGAAGAGAATTACGGCTGCCTACAGACCTGATCACTGGGATACCACCTGATGCCCCACGCAGTATAAACGATTATGCAAATGACTTGCGGAACAAAATGAATGTCATTTATGAGCACGTCAGACAATCGGGCCAGCAAATGTCCGAAAAAATGAAAACCCGGTATGACCGCAAAATGAACAACAAAGGGTTCGACCAAGGTTCACTAGTGTGGTTGCACAATCCAGTTCGCAGCAAAGGGAAATATCCTAAGCTTCCAGCTAAATGGGACGGCCCGTACCGGATTGTGACCAGGATCAACGGTGTAACCTACCGGATACAGAAAAGCGCAAGAGGGACTCCTAAGATCGTCCATGTGGATCGCCTGGCGCGTTATTATGGGGCCGACAATGCTTGGGACGAGCATGTCTTAGGAGGGGGCAGTGTTGCGCGCCTAAGTTGACGTGTGGTACCTGGCCCTAGTGCCATCTAGTGTCGGGGACCAGAGCGAGGAGGGCTTCCTAAAAAATGTCAATCTTGAACTTTCTACCAACAGCGCCATCTAGTATCAAACAGAAGAATTAAGCTTTCTAGAAGACCCACACTCAAACTTTCTGCACCTGGTTGGTCGGCGCACGTGTTTACTGGAATATTCTGGATGTTTCAGCGTAAAAGGTGTATTTAAAAGCCGCTGCAAGCCGGGATCGCGGCAGTATTGAATTTGGCGAGACAAGCAAAGCTTCGGAGCGAAATAAAGTGAATTAGTGTGGTTAATTATCAGTGTTTTAAGTTTTAGTTGGTGTTCGGCAATAAAAGTGTAAATTTTGGTAACTCAATCGGCAGATTTTATTGTCACGAACCTCAAGCTCGTAACAGTATGATATATATTATAAGTATATATCCCGAGGTTCATTTTCAAGAGCTTTATTACCTTCATGTCACCAATCTTAGCGAGCTGATTTTCATCATCTTTCTGCAGAATTATACCCATTTGAGTACATACGTTTTTCCAGTCGTAGATGTCGTCATAGCATAATTTTTTTTACTCAAAAAGGTTCACTCTTCTGGAACACTCTTCTCTTCTTTGATCGCTCCAATGATTTAAGGAGCCTCTTCTGATCACTCTGGAAGAGACGATTGTGGTTGAACCTTGTGGACCTCTCGGTATATCGCCAAATCTGCTTTCCCCAAATAGCAGTTCTCTGTTTCAGGTCGTCTATGCGTTCCGTCAGTTTTTGAGTTATATCCGGCTGGGACAAACTGATTTGTCCCAGCAAACGCCATCCTGACAGTCCTATCTTGAATCATATCAGTCTGCCAATGATGGCCCTAACCTTTAGGATACTTTTTCAATTTCAATTTTTATTCTTCAGACTGGGATAGCGCTACTTCGTCCAGTAGTGCGATCACCGTGGAAAGCTTGGCACCTTTGATACGAAAGACTGCCGGTGCGGCGCTTAAAAGTAATTATTATTTTTATGATGTAGCTACTGTTATGAACTTCATAAGTAAAACTTTTAAAAATGAGCAACGAAATTCACGACAAACGATATGGCAAACTTGCAAATATTGTTTTATTTACCACTAAGATAACAAAAGCAAAAAAGGTAACAAAAATCAAATACTCGACTTCAGAATGTGAAATTGTTTTATGCTTTGTAGTTCTTTTTAAGTGGATTAAGGAATTTCAAAATCAATGTCGTAAAAATAGTTAAAGTATGAAATTTATCTCCATTTTGCCATAAATACGAAGATGAATTTTTTTCTCCAAATTTAAATATCATCACCCATGAAGATCTTTTTAATAAAAAATAAACATCAACACAATTGACGTAACATACATACATGAACCCACAATCGAATTGTAAACCGCTTCCTTTTTTTTTGAAGTGAGCTGAAATGTACATGTAACATAACTTTTTATTCAATGCCCGTAGTATAACCAGTCATGTGAAACAATTTGAACACTTCATTTAATTAAAAAATTTTTTGTTTACGCATTATTAGCGTAAACATACTAACATTGGCGGTTTTGTATTAAAATTGTTTATTAAAACATTAAGAACTTTCTGACCATGCGATTGGATATGCTCATATAAATTTTTGAAATTAATTATTTCTAAGCTTATAGTACTATCATTTTGCAATTATTATTAAATATTTTAAGGTCTCGTCGTGTAGTGGCGATGTAAGATAGTCAACTACCCCATAATACACATGATAACGATTAATTTCACAAGTAAGAGAGCAAGTCGAACATCCGCTCTCATTTTTATAGTACTTTAAACTATTAACCATATCCTGATGTATTTAAGGGATCAGAAGAGGGGGATCTCCTGTTGTATTTCCTAGATATATTTAAATTGATGTAGGTTCGTGTTTGTATTATACAAATCGTCGTTCGTCAGTATACAAATATACGCTGCCATACCGTTCATCAGATTATTGTGATACTTTTTCAACTTTAGGCTGTGGAAGGAAAAGAGGAGATCGCCCGCCGGGCAAGGTATCCAGTTCTGGGGGTGGCCAACGCTCCTAGTGGTAGTTCGGAGCTATTCTATAGAAAATACTGCTTTACTTCGGAACTTTGAGAGCGTGATTTAGGCTACAATGAGTTTCGATCGGAAATCAAAAAAAAGCAATTCAAATTAAAGTACTGACTTCACAAGTTATTAAAATAGGTGTAAGACATTTTATTCTGTTTTGTTTTTGAAGTCTTCTTTATTTTTTAAAGTAAAATTATATAGCAACGGAAGTTTATTTATCCTTGTCTCGGAAAGCCTGTTTAAACCATATTCTTATACTACGCTATTAGTGAAGCCCGAGAGCTGTCAGTCAGATTATCGTGATTGATTGCACCTAATTGCAGGCTCGTGATATTTCACGCTAAATTTATTGCTTCTAATTTTTTTTATATGTAGAAATTAAATGTATATTTTACAAATTGTCAGCATTTTGTAATTTAAATATAACTTAAACACCACGATGATTACTATTAAAAGTTTTTGATAAATTCTTCCAAAATAATTTTGACTTCGGTGTTTCAGCTAAATGTTAAAGAAAAGAACTCTTTATAATATGTATAATGACTCTTTATATTTGTGACGGCGACATTCATCGCGGAGTATAAGAAATTAACTTAATTAATTAAAACATAATGTAATAAATAAATGTTTTTCCTTCAGCGCAGTTCTATGTGATAACGTTTCCTTTATTGAAATATTGCTTAAAATTAATATTAAATTAAATAATGCTTGATTCTGATTAAAAAATTAATTGAAATAAAGTAAAAATCGATTTATTGTTTTTTTATATTAACGCGAACACTACACATTGATAAAAACTACTTTTACGGATTTTCGCGCCTATAACGTACATGATTTTTAATTCCCGACGTTTCGGGTGCTTTACACCACCTATGTTTACGGGAAACTGAGGTGATTGACTTCCAGATATCAGTGTTAGCTCATAGTACCCTCAACTTTTTTAAATATTATTTTTGGTCCGATCTACACATAATGATTTTACGGTGTATTGAAGTCTTGCAGTTGTATGCTTGGGTTTAGTTTTAATTTTATTAATTACATGGTCCCAAATAGGTGGTAGTACCCAGACTCCTTCTTTATTGAAATTAGGAAGTTTTTTTTAAATGACCTCACGTGTCATTTGTGGTAGGAACAGATGTTCTTTCGCGAGAATTTGTATTCTTTTAAATCTTATGTAATGGTGGGGGGCCTAGGATATGGTCACAAACTGCAGACTTTTCAGAACGTTGATGATTCACGTCAGCTATATGTTCTTTTACGCTGGTTCTAATTGATCTTTTTGTTTTCCCTATATATGAAAGACCACATTCACAATCAAGTTTGTACACTGCTGTATCTTGTAGAGGAATATGACACTTGACGGATGGTAAGAACTGACTAATCCTCTTCACCGGCTTGTGGGCTGATACCTCTGACTTATGGTAGTATAGCAGGCACACGCTTCACTGAGGCTGGCTTCACTCTGTCCCTGTGACATAGGCGCGTTGTCCCAAACCAACCCAAAGCCTGTTGTCATGTAGAACTTGCTACATGAAAATAACATGCCAGCAAAATATGCAGTACTACTTGGACATTGCCTCACATCTAACTACCTATTGTGAAAGGAAGAGTTTTACAAGCATGTAGATGGTGTTGTGATGGGCTCACCTGTATCTCCCATTGTCGCCGATATATTCATGGAAGACTTTGTGGAGAAAGCCCTGCTCACTGCACCTGAAGACACAGTAAGTTTATTCTGCGTAAATCGAACCACAAATATTAATTAAAAAAGCTGAAGGTACTCCGGGTTATCACTGACATCGGGACGTCAGTCACATCAGTCCCCAATGCCCATGGGTGATGGAAAGCACTCGAAACGTCAAGAAATAAGAATCAAATAAACTAAACGCGCTCAAATCCATAAAAGTAGTTTTAATGAATAAGAATCGACATAAGATACTAAAAATAATAAAACAATTTGCACGTAATAACTTCATCAGCCCGGAAGGGACGGTATTAAATTTTTTATAATAATTATAATAGACTGTTACCTCTAAATCAAAAAGATGTTGACTGAACTAATAAATATATTCTCAATGAATATTATCATTTTTCAGAAGTTTTTGAGAGTGATTGACAATAATTAGGATCATGGTCTTGACTTTGTGAAAGTTGTTCAAATATTGTAAAATCATTTTTTACTCAGTTTCGTGCGATTATTCCTAAAACATATGGTGAAATAGTGTTAAAATAAAATGTTTTATCAAAATTAGTAACATATAGACAGTAGTGTGAAGACAATTTCGGTGTGAAATTGCAAACAAGAAAGTATTTTTCGAAACTTTTTAAAGACAAAAGTTCCTTTGAATCGTTGTGATATGAAACTTGATGAAAAGAAAAAGCAAAACTAAAAAGAGACAAACTAATATATCTAAACTGTATTATTTTCTGAAGCATGAAGAATTTGTTAAGCTTCATAAGAAGGTTATAGGAAACCGTTTTTTTTTGAAATCTTCTATTTAACAGGATAAGACCTCTATGTAGAATTAGTTGAGAAATTATAGCTTAGATCATTCCCGGCATTGCTCTCATCTGTTTGTGAAGAAGGTTAGCTCGGACGGGCAAAATTCTTGACACTTGTTATTTATGTCTTAACAGCTCGCAAATTATGCCCTGCATTTTGATTCATAATTTATGTTAAATGCAGATGTCTTTGATCCAAAGTAACTATATACCATCAAGTGGAATGCGTGCTCGTTTATCATCCTTTTCCATCCTCCATTCCTTAAAATAGAACCTCCCCGGTCAAACCGAACCATTCGCGCCACAACCACAATGTAGCTGCAGCATGGCTCTAGCGTGTAAAAAATATAGTGGCGGTGAAGATGCCACGGTTCAAGGCTTTGAAGTTATTTTAAAATGACTTAAACTATATATATATATATATATATATATATATATATATATATATATATATATATATATATATATATATATATATATATATATATATATATAAAGTTTAAGTTACTTATACGAAACCTTTGACACATCTGCCGTAAATGATTTTAACCGGAAATTGGATTCGAGTGAAACATCCACAAAGCTATTTATTCTCAAAAGATCTTCGATTAAAATGCTACACAGTGAACGTTGTCGGCTTTTCTTTGAAAACGGCTGTACGAAATTGAATTACTTGCTAAAGTGCAATGTGACGTCGAATGTGATGACGGCTCTGTGGCGCAGTGGCAGTGGCAGTTAGCCATAAGTTGCGACGCTGAAGGCCGCGGGTGCGAATACCACACGGAATAAGTAGTTGTGTGACCCACAAGTAACTTGTCCAGGTCTAAATTTGTACTTGTGAAAGAGCCTGTGTCCCACACAGTACAGAGATAAAGTCTTATGTCATTTCAAAGTACATATCTTCTTTATAAATAATTATAAAAGTGCATATAGCTACGCAGTAGCGACCAAAAGTAATAAAGGTTGAAGAAAGGTAATTTTCTCACTCGATTTTTATCATAATTACATAATGTAGATATGCATTATGTTATTATTTCATGAAGGATAGGTTATATAGGTTAATTTGTATGCGTTTATCCCAGATGTTAAGGACACATAGTTTAGTTTTAAAAAGAAAAAAACAGGGACAGCAGGTTTTTCAATCTTCTAAAATATTTATATTATTTGTAAGTATTCCATCAAGTTTGACACTTTAACCGTTTTGACACTTGACGTACGGATTTAGTGCTGCAAGTAATAAAGTAAAATAATCATATCCTACTATGTAATGCCACATGTTTAAGCTACTGCTGCATTAAATAAATAAATAAAATCCTATCCGTCAGTGAATTTTGATTATTTTATTCTATTTATTCATTAATAGAAGGTTTGTTTTTATTTATTTATTTTATTTATTTAACAAGTACACTTACAATACTCATATATAACAATCACGAAAATATACACATTTCTATACTCTCTGATATGTATATTAATTACAAGTGTACATAACATTCACAGATTGAGTAATACAATTTAGGGTTAATTTGGATTACTAAATATAAAAAAACAGGTTTAATTTTTAAAAGGGAATGTGGTGGATATTATACACTCTTCAGGAGTATGTATATTTTTAATTAAAGTATAAGATATATTATATTGGAGATGTAATTTGTATCAGAAACTAGACGATAAATGATATAGATAGCACATCAAAAAAAGTATTCTTATGAGTTTATTTATTGTTTTTTTCCCTACTCTGATCTTTTTAGTATTATATGGCCACATTGAAGGTACTTTTATGCTCTAGAGTGACTTCAAAGAGATGTAAACATTTTAAATACTTTTAAACTTCATTATTTTCAAAGGCTGCTATGAAATTTTAATAGTTATTCTTTGTTTGTTTTATTTAAATTAATAAAAATAGTTTTATTATTGTACAGCTTGGGTCACATTTTGGCTATGTAATTTATGTTTCTAAAATTCCTCTAAGATACAAGAGAAAATCCTAGTGCATATTGAAGAATGTCAGATTAATAAGAAAATTGAAACGAATCTACTCGAATCGTGTACAAAGAACATATACTTTAGATTACCCCTGCGATGCTTAGGTGAAAGTCCACGGTAATTCTGCAAACGATGTTCTAGATACTGGCTGCAGAATTCCACTTGCTTTCTGGCTTAATAGCGAACGGTATTCGCGTAGCTCCTTTGTGCTATTTGTTTCTTCAAATTTACTGTCGAAGGACCATTTATCTTGTGTTAGGTTAACTTATGTAATAATGAAAACCATTGGTCACTGATAGAAGGATTTTTTATATAGGATAGGGTGACAAACAAGCACACAGTCCACCTGATGGTAAGTGGAAGCTGTGGCCCATAGAAATCCACATCTATCCTCGATTACGAATCAAAATGCAGATGCATTGTCACCCGTGAGGACTAAGATGGAATGCCTCATTTCCAGTAAAAAGGGTCTCCGGTTCTCTACACTCACCATACGAAATACAGCAGCATTAAGCTACTATTTCACGCTGGTATTCTGTGAGAGCGTGGTCCTTCCCGGTCGAGCCGACCCATTCGTGCTACAACTATACTTCTAATATAACTGCAGCATGGCTCTACCACGTATAAAGGATATAATGAATATAAAATTTACAATGTTAGTATGCGCTCACTATGCTAGTGTACTTGTAGGTGATACGATGGTGGGACTGTCGTTGCCCATGCAAGCCTTTGACGGCGCGGCACGAACAGAGGTAACGTTTATTAAAAATATATGAACATTCAGTCAAAGTAATTGAAACCCGTTCTATTACAAGTTTTATATGGCCTTTTAAGCTCGACTGTAAGATACAGGTTTCCTCTCATTTCTAAGAGTGTAAGGAGCAATAATGCTGCTCTAGTTCGAGTTGATGGACTATACATGTTTCGAGAATATTTTATTCATCAGAGTATTTTTTTCTCTGCTAATTATTAAATTATTTTCTGCCTCTGTTTTGTTTAAACTTATTTTTGTAATAACCTTTAAATATATAAGTAATATATAATTAATTTGCTAACTACAAACGACAATAAGCATCTTTACATATATAATTCTTCTGACCCTGTGTATATAAATGAACTTCTGCTGAACGGCGTAATAGAAAAGCTTATGAGTGAAAACTCTTAATAAGAATTATAAAGATAATAAATAAAATAGTATAAAAAGTTTTAACTTTAATTTTAATTGTATATTTATTTTTAATTAAAACTGAAATTATACACATTTCTTGTTGAGTTGTTTATAATTATATAACTTCAATTCGTATTTTTGTGTTTGGCAGAAAATGTGTTAAATTAATATTTTCAATTCATTAGTTACATCCCTCGAATTTATAGCTCATTGCTTATTATAAGCTTATTGTTTGTTAAGTATAAGTCTGTGAACATTTTCGACTGTTCTCAGCTTCATACAAAAATGTATATCGTTACCGTTACCACTACAGTCCACTGCTAAACATAGTTCTCCCCAACAGATTGCCAAAGAGGCGGTATATGCCATAGTTGCCACGCTTGGCAAGCGGGTTGGCAATCGCAGTTTTTATTTTTAGTTGTTATTAGGAAGACGCTGCTGCTCATCCCCCGATTTTTTCCTTCTGTCACCTTTAACGACAACCACAGGGTGACATGGGGTAGTGGATTTTATTACTCCGCCATTACACGGTAATATACGATGATTTAATAAATTATAATAGATTTCCTCCCTCGGGTCTGCTCATTCTGTAAAATCTGTTTGATAATTTTAACTGTGTATTGCTAAATATATATAATGTAATTTTACTTGTGAAAACTGGAATTTGCAGAATAATGTTTTCATATATACAAACGAGCTTTTAAATTGTTAAAATATCACGTTTACGAAGTTTTGAACCGCTGCTGGATATAGGGACTTATATGTGCTTCAAATGTTATACTTATTGTGAGACTCGGTTTTACTATTTCCAAATAGATATACTGTTGTTTGTCGTTTAGTTATCGTGATTCTTTTAAATTATGAAGATGTATTAGTACTGCAATCTCTGAGTATCGGTCTGATAAACTCGGGCCAATACACGAATACCATCAAACCTAAATGAGGTATGTAAATACAACAATGTCACCTTACAATGGATGGGACACAATTGGTCCAAGCCAGCGACGCGATCGCCAATTCGTGAGCTAAACGTTGACAGCAAACCCCTTCTCCAGTGGGATAAGCTCATGGCCAAATATTTGCTGTTGCCAATAAACAACTACATTTATCATCGATTTAGAATCAAAATGCAGATGCGTTGTTACCTCGGAACTAAGTTAGAGTGTCACATTGTTGCACGCGGCACGAGCGTTATGCTTTTATTTAACCCTGTTATTTTGTGTGAGCGTGTTTTCCTTGGTCAATTCAACCCATTTGTAATGCGGTCGCAAACTCCACCATCAGGAGACAATCTTAGCGAGGGGCGGTAATATTTCAAAAAAATACTTTAGACCGAGAAGTGATTAAAGTAATCGAGAGCGAGAAGCGGCCGGTAGTGACGGTGTAAGAGTATCCACTGCCACATATTGTCCCTTGGTTGTCGTGAGAAGCCACAAATGGAAACACTTTTACCTACAACTAGAAAATTAGAACTATGGCACATTTCTGAGGCAATAAAGGTAAAAAGGCTTACGTTGAACAGTTCACTTTGATGGGTAATGGGTGTAAGGGATGAATGGATAGATTGCAATAGCATATGCAAAAGTTGCAAATAAGTATTTAATTATATCAACACAGTTTTAGCTTGTAGTCAAGTTGGGTCACCTAACAAGTAAAACTGCACTAAATGTTTATAGGCCGTAAATAGTCAAAGCTTTATAGTCTGCACTCTAATTCATTATGTAAGTGATTGTGTATTCAGTGTGATTAATTATTCATCCCACGCCCTTTGTTACTATTTTAAGAATTTAAAAGAGTAAGAACTTTTGTTTGCGTTTACATACATAATCTGGATTATTTGGATTTGTAAAAACACATGTGTTATGACTTTCTTCAATTTTATGGTCTTAATTTTTTTTATAGTATTACCTAGTATTACCTAGTGTTACTACAAGGATTTTCTCCTGTATCGTAGGGATTCTACGTACATAAACTTAACAAGAACGAACATCAAGACTCTGAACAATTATTTGTAGGACATACAAAATACTTGTTCCGTGCAGGATTAGAACACACGGCTCTCAGCGCTGCAACTCCTTGCAAAGCCACTCTGTCAGGTTCACGGAGCCATCGACTGTGTGTGAGACTTGACTTTAATTATACGTGCTAAATTAAATTTTCAAGTGCAGTTTTAAATGCTTATTTACTATATGCACGACGCTGAAAAATCTACACATTTAAGTAATTTAAAGTATCCTCATATAATAAACAAGAAACACGATATACTATAGTTTAAGATTGTAAAAATATACAGTGTGTCCGGTCACGGACTAGCGATATGCTAGGTACTTATAATATAGCTATTTTAATATAAAAATACACTACACACTGAGGTCTAATCCCCTCCCCCTCTATTTGGCAGCCATTTTGTTTTTTTCTTGAGATATTCTCTACGCGTTTACGAAAAAAGTCATATCTCTCAAAGTTTTAGTCCTACTGAGATAAAAATTAACTCATTCGGAGGCCAATAATATTGTTTATCGTTTAAATTATCAAAATTTTTGTTGACATACTAGTAACTTTGAAGAAAAAAAATTTAACTTCAAATAAATATCAAAAAAATATGCTAATCGGCAAATTATTGTAAATTACTGCAAAAACGACCCCGTTTACCCTTCTTATTTTTATACTAGATCGACAAATTTTGAGTTAAGCTACAATACAACATAAAGTTTACAGCTGTGTACTTATTACTTTAAGAATTATTGTTGTTTGAACATAGCATATGCGCAAACCCAAAAGACCTTTGTTAAATGACAACTGGCCCTGCCTCTGTGTTCATCTAATTTAGGGTCAGGTTGTGGCTTATGAGAGGCATATTGTTTGCCATAATAGTGTTCGATCTCAGAGAGAACCTAAGACTTTGACGTGAAGACTTTGCCATCATGCGTCTGGAGTTTTGTGATGTGACATCTTCCAAGCTCCCGAGCAAAGATTATGGATCCCATACTTCGCTCTATTGGCGCTTATAATTTTTATCTAGAGGTAGCCGTCTTTAACCATGACTTGGGCCGTCAAATAACTCAGAGTCCCCGTAAACATAGTTGCTCTAAAGTGCTCGAAACGTCGGGAATATAAAATAATACTCCATAATCTGTAAAAAGTAGTTCTATTTGAATATTTAATGTTAACGTAAATATAAAAAACCATTAACTTCAATCCCTATTTTGGGAGTGATGAAATTTTGTACAAATTTATATGAACACCCCTGAAATAAATAATACTAATAAAAAAAAATCAAAGCGGATTATAATAGACCATCTTATTTCGTAACATACGAGTACACATATTATATACAAAAAAAAAAACTTATAGTCAAATTGAGAAATCGTAAAATTAATGTTGCCCCAGTGTTTATGGTAGATTGATTGAGATATCATTTTCGATATCCAATGACAACTTTCTACGCAAGCTTAATGCCTCAGAATAAGGACTAAAGCAGAAATTATATATAAACGGAAATACTACATCTTTAAGCACTAACTTAACGAACATAGAATATTATAATAAAGGTTTGAGAATTAATTAGCTTATATCCCCGTAAAATTATGACTATATCAGTTATTCAAAGATAAAAGTTAAAATTACAGCCTATACGACAGCTGGTCACAGGCCTCCTTTCACTTCTAACGGGGTTTCAGGGCAAGGAAATGAGAAAACGCGATGCTCCAGTGCATGTTGGCGAAATTCACATGTCTTCGAAATATTTTTTTTTTGTCAATATTTCGCACACATTCTCAAGTTTGCATGAAAATTTAAAAATGGGGGGAGGGCACTTTGTCACAAGCGTCAATTTAGCTATTTGTAGCACGATTAAATTGTCAAATCATAACTCTGAGTATTGTGTATTAAATTGTGAGGTAAACTTACCTTCAAACTTGCGGCCAAATCCTATTATTTTCATTATATACCCCGATAGCAAAGTTGCTATAAAGTGAGGATATTTTTGCGATTCATCTTTTTGATTATTTTGTTTACTTAATTTTGGTATATTTTTTTTATAGGATAGGGTGACAAACGAGCACACAGCCCAAGTAAGTGGTTGCTATGGCCCATAGACATCTACATTTATCTTCGATTACGAATCAAAATGCAGATGCGTTGTCACCCGTGAGGACTAAGATAGAATGCCCCATTTCCAGTAAAAAAGGTCTCCAGTTCTCTACACTCACCATACGAAACCCAGCAGCATCAAGCTACCATTTGACACTGGTATTCTGTGAGAGCGTGGTCCTTATGCGGTCGAGCTGACCCATTCGTGCTGCAACTATACTACTAATTGTTTTAATCTCTAATAAATATGAAATCTATGACGAATAAATTGTCACTTTTGAGTCCTTAACTTTTAAGTCCTTCCAAAATGTAATGTATTAACATTCACACAAAGTACGCCTGATTCCATCTCTATAATATGCACACATCAACGTCATCTAGCGATATTTCTGATTATTTCAATTTACTCAAAACAATCTTTAAATAATATACAATAATAGTGAAACTGAATCAAATAAAAATGATTGTGTTTTTCATGACAAAGTGAAAAATGAAGTGAAATCATTCCGTTTCTTGCAATTATGCGAAAAATCAGTAGTCAGTAGAACCAACCATGGCGTTAAAAATTGTCCTGCAACGGTTTATAATGTTTTGAATCTAGTTATCAAAGTTTTTTTCCCAGGTCCTCCTAAGATGCCAAAAAAGTTGCTCTTCAGTTGCGATATTTGCAGAGAAATTCTTCAAAGCACTTCTTTGGAGCATGTCCCACGCGTGCTCTATGGTGTTTAGGTCTGATGGTTGCGCGGGCTAGTCTAAGACCGATACGCCGTGCTCCTGCAGCCAGCCGATAACCATTTGAGCTGTGTGCACACTGAGATTGTCGTGCAGGAGCGTGAATTCTTGGCCCAGCAATAATAGCCCAATAATAGAGTAGCCCCAGCTTGAAACAACCTACGACCCTTAACATTTTCCCTTATGTTAAATGGCGCAGCTGTATAATGCGTACTACGTTATACCACTATAAATTAGAAATTAACTGCTAACTTGTTTTAAAACTTTAATTTGACACCAAAAATTACCAATAGCTATGGTAGGTAAATTGAAGCCTTCGTGCTTTACTAAAGTTACGTATCGCAAATCTTTTGTTTTTTAATATAATTTTTTCAACCTAAAATTTAAAGTTATACAAAAAGGCCTACAAGATAAGCTTTCTTCAAAAGATTTTAAAACCAGCCAGTATTTTTTGAATTAAGGAACTTTATACAAAATATCTTCAGACGGTGTTGATGTGTATACATAGGTAATTCGTCTCCAACACTAAACGTAGGTTATTTGTCACTGAACTCCTGCTAAATGGCTGGACGGATTTTGATGATTTTTTGTGGCTTTTTGAGTTTGTCCCCGTATGGTTTATATTCATAATTAGATCTTGTATGTGGTACCGTTGTCGAGATACAGAAATCACGCGTGCGAAACCGGGACTGGCCGCTAGTTAATTGTACACTATAAGATAATATTTTTATCCTACATTGATTATTAAATTATAATAATATTTACCACAACAGACCTTTTATACTATTAAAATACGGTTGTTGTAAATATTAGAATCACAATAAATACAACAGAAAAATTTCGAAGTGTATTTTTGCAGCCAGTTGGGTGCAGTTGTTTGTGCACAAGATTGAATGCATCGTCGACAGAGATTGATATTCTGACTTTATATTGAACTTTATAGAAATAACATATTTGCGCCCCTCTTCACCAGGGTAAAAAAAAATAATTTTATCTCTAGTGTGTTTCTTCAGTTTATATGCGAAATGCCAAATTATTCCTATAAACGGCCTTTGATTAAATAACGCCACATTAATATATCCTATAAAGATAAACCTGGGGCGGGGTGCTATTTATTAATATAATAACCACGGAAAAGTTTTTTGGTAGTCATTGTTGGAATTTAAATATTGTTGGAAACAACTTAATTATATCGATATTTTTTTGAACACAGGCACCTGTCGTTATACCGACAAGTGTCGTTATACGTGCAAGATTAAACCCAAAGGGTATAAATAATCACCCTGTCCAGCTTCGATTATGTAAATAAACTATTGGCATGGCATTTTTTTTTCAAAAATATCATGATAATGATAAATCCATTTATTATAGCATAAGGGTGATAAAGGAGCACAATTTTTTTTTTATTTTTTTTTTTTATAGAAGAGGGGGCAAACGAGCATGCGGCTCACCTGATGTTAAGTGACTACCGCCGCCCATGATCAACCGCAACACCAGGAGAATTGCGGGTGCGTTGCCGGCCCTTTAGAAAGGAGTAAGCTCTTTTCTTGAAGGTCCCCAGGTCGTATCGGTCCGGAAAAATCGCCGGTGATAAACTATTCCACACAGAGGTTGTACGTGGAAGAAAACTCCTTGTGAAACGTACAGTGGTGGACCGCCAAGCATCCAGATGGTGTGGATGGTATCGGGACGTTTGCCGTGTCGTGCGTTCACGAAATTTGGCGGCTGGGATTAATCCGAACAATTCCTCAGAGCACTCCCCGTGATAGATGCGATAAAATACGCAAAGAGATGCAACATCTCTTCGCAACGCCAGTGAATCGAGCCGATCGGAAAGCACTCGGTCGTCGACGATTCGAGCCGCTCTGCGCTGGATGCGGTCAAGTGGAAGGAGCTGGTACTGGGGAGCCCCAGCCCAGAGATGGGAACAGTATTCCATGTGCGGCCGAACCTGCGCCTTGTAAAGTTGCAGGCGGTGTGCCGGCATGAAATACTGTCCCGCTCTGCTGAGCACGCCAAGCTTTTTAGAGGCCAATTTGGCCTTCCCTTCCAAGTGACCACGAAACTGCACGTCACTCGATATGTCGACGCCGAGGATTCCGATACTGGCTGAAGCAACAAGGGTAGTGCCTTGAAACTGAGGGGATACGACAAAGGGGTTCTTTTTAGCGGTTAACGCGCAAACTTGTGTCTTCTGGGGGTTAAACTGGACTAGATTTAGTCGTCCCCAATCCGAGACTCTGTTCAGCAAAGACTCGACTTCAGACACAAGTTTGTCCCGGCACTCGGAGACGTTTTCCCGAGAAATATTGGCTCGGCCGGTGTAAAGAGCATCACCAGTGCTGTCATCTGCATAGCAATGAATGTTACGGGTATGCAACATATCATTGATATGCAGAAGAAACAGCGTTGGCGATAGCACGCAGCCCTGTGGAACACCAGCATTAATAGGCTTGCAATCGGAGCTTGCACCGTCTACAACAACCTTGATGCTCCGATCTGTAAGAAAGCTGGTGATTCAATCGCACAATTTCTCGGGAAGCCCATAGGAAGGGAGCTTCGAAAGAAGCGCTTTGTGCCAAACCCGATCGAAGGCCTTCGCAATGTCCAAACTAACGGCCAATACCTCCCCCTTGAACTCTACTGCCTCCGCCCATCTGTGAGTGAGGTAGACCAGAAGATCACCAGCTGACCGACCACAGCGAAAACCGTATTGGCGGTCACTAATCAGCTGGTGATCCTCAAGGTATCTCATGAGCTGGCAGTTTACAATGGACTCCATTGTTTTGGAGAACAAGGAGGTGATGGCGATTGGCCGGTAGTTGGACGGGTCTGAGCGGTCGCCTTTTTTAGGGATCGGGTGGACGAAAGCCGTCTTCCATGATTTTGGGACTACGCCTAGGGAGTAGGAGTACCGGAAAAGACGCGTTAAAACCGGTGCCAACTCTGGAGCACACGTCCTCAGCACAATTGGGGGGATTCCGTCAGGCCCACTCGACTTGTGGATGTCCAGGGAGAGGAGTGCTTTGCGAACCGAGCGCTGTGTGAACTGCACTTCCGGCATGGAGCACTCACACCGCGGGATGGTCGGCGGCGTACTCCCCCCGTCATCGAGAGTCGAGTTAGACGCAAAGAAGGAGCCTAGAAGATCGGCTTTCTCCTTTGCAGTATGGGCCAGTGAGTCGTCCTCCCTGTGCAGAGATGGAAGAGATGGCTGACAGAAATTCCCCTGGACAGCCTTGGCGAGAGACCAGAATACACGGGTTCCAGAAGGAAGGCGAACTAGTCTCTCGCCAATTCTGCCTATGTGCTCTGACTTTGCCTTGGCAATGACTCTTTTGGAGGACCTAGAGGCGGAATTATACTTCTTTTTTAGAGCGCTGGTGTTTACATCCCGGGACGCTGATGCATCAACCCAGGCTTGGTAGCACTCCAAATTTCACAAATTTCACCTGATGATTGATAAATGCTGTGGCCTATAGACATCTACATTGAATTGAAGTGAAACTTTTATATCGAAGTAGTGGAGAAATTTTGTACGGTAATAAAATCTAAAACATCACGTTTTCTTTTAACGTTCACCGCCGGGGCTGCATAATTAATGCATAATTATTTTAAAATCAAGAAGAGCATTAAAATGAAAGAATAATGATACACCGTAAAGAATTTTCACTGCCTATGTGAATATTAAATTACAATTTTTTTTGAATTTGTAAAACAGTAAGTTTTAAATAATTTGTGTTGTATTTTATAATGACAATAAATTTTGAATGGGAATCAAAAAAATCGGCTCTTAGAAGGGCATTATTCCGACATATAGTATCAATGAATGAACCTAATATACAAAAGGCAAATTTAGGACAATAGAATTTTAATTAAAGTCTCACTTCATAAAATTTGAACGGCCCGTTTGACATCAGTAAAGTACTTATTGGTTTTGCTGAATGTAGAAAATGTTTACGAACTCGGAGATTACAGGCAATCAATATGTCTGCAAATTTCAAGTACACAAGGCCCTAGCCCTTTATAATTTGCTTATGTAAATCTACTTGAATTTAAAATATGCATGGTATTATATTCCTTTTAATATTTTAAGTAATTTACTACGCTAACATAATGATTTCTTATATTTACGCGAACACTACACATGATTAAAACTACTTTTACGGATTTTATCGCGTTTATTTTTACTTTTTATTTTTAATTCCCGACGTTTCGGGCGCTTTCCAGCACCCATGGTCACGGGGGACTGAGATGACTGACGTCCCGATGTCATTGTTAAACCCGGAGTACCTTCAGCTTTTACATAAACCATAAACAATAATTAAAAAAGCTGAAGGTACTCCGGGTTTAACAATGACATCGGGACGTCAGTCATCTCAGTCCCCCGTGACCATGGGTGCTGGAAAGCGCCCGAAACGTCGGGAATTAAAAATAAAAAGTAAAAATAAACGCGATAAAATCCGTAAAAGTAGTTTTAATCAAATTTACTACGCATTTGTAAGTGGAGATCGTGAGGAAATTCTGATTTGAGAATTTAAATGTATTTCGGAGATATATGAAGTCTACACACACGCACTGGTGCAATAGACTTCTTACTGTTCATAACTTTTTAGAAATGTAGGTGTTTGTGTTCTGTTCTGTGTTGATTAGCTAATTCCGAGTCTTACTTAAAATGATGTATCTTATCTTGTATGAACCCTCTAACAATTGTCAAAAGTAATTAGTTTCATATCGATTAGGAATGAAATGCAGATGAATTGTCACCCTTAAGAGGTAAAAAAAATGCCTTGTTTACGGTTAAAAGGTTCTCCAGTCCTCTTGACTCTCCATATGAAACACAGCATTGAGCTATTCTTTTACGCTGCTAATATGTAAGAGCGTGGTCCTTCCCTGGTCGAACCAACCCATTCGTGTTACAACCACAATATATCTGCAGCACAAATCCACCACGTTCACAGTAAAGTCTGTTAGTTTTGAGCAATCTCTTACGCTATTTGCAGCGAAACGTGATTTATACATTCTTCCCGCTAAAACGATTAAATTTTTGTCAGTTGTAGCAAACATTTAATGTAAACATTCACAACGGCAGTTTTTCCGCACTATTTTACTTGCATGACTGCGTCCAGCAGTTGACTCTGGACCGTGTTTGTGATATACGTTATGGGAGGCTTGTGTTTGACAGTGGACGTATAAAGGTCTGTAATGATGATGATTATGCTATAGGCATTAATGTAGTGACTAAACTTTATTTAAATTTATGATAAGAAACTAGGGTAAGTCATTAATTTAAAATATGGAAATAATTTACTTCGACCCACTCTTTCTAAGGCATGAGTTTAGAAATGTCGATATATATGCTAGTTGAATGATTATTTCTTATATTGACGCGAATATAACGCAGTAAATGAAAATAATTTTACTGGTTTTATCACGTTTTATTTGAACTTTTTTACTTACAGATGTTACGGGTGATTTACAGCACTCAGAAACAGAAACAGAAACTTTTTTATTCAATGTAGATCATAACAATACTTATTGAAAGTCACTTTTTTCATTTACCACTGGTTCGCAAAAAAAAAAACTTCTGTCCTGGTAAGAACAAGCAAGAAACCCATCGGGACTTTTTTCCAATAATAGCTTACAATCATGTTGACAATAAACAACACAAGACAAATTAGAAATAGCTTGGTAGCGATCACCCTTCCCAGGTGTTATTATCATCCATAAATTTCTTAATATTATAATAACCCTTTTTATACAAACTTAGTTTAATAACATTTTTGAACTTTATGTATGACAAATTTTTTATATTTTCTGGGATTTTGTTGTAAAAGCGTATACATCGCCGCAAGAATGAATTACTGACTCAGTGGAGTCGAGCTGGTACTACTAGCTTGTGTCTGTTCCTAGTATTTACAGAATGAATATCACTTATTTTTGCAAAACTACTTTTTTTTTTGTGTACGTACATTACATTTTCGTAAATGTATTGAGAAGCCAGAGTTAATATATTAATTTCCTTAAATTTTTGTCTCGGTGACTCTTTTGGTTTTAAATTATATATTGCTCTAATGGCCCTATTGGTCTTTCTCTCATGGTCATGACTCATGGTCATTCTACGTAGATCGAACCAAAAATTAATGTTGAAAAGCTTAACGTAGCCGGGATAACTGTGTCATCGGGATGTCAAAGACCTCAGTCTCCCCCGTGATCATGCTAAAAAGCACCCGAAACGTCTGGAAGTAAAAAGTTAAATCTAAGACTCGAAGAACCATAAGAAACACAGCAGCTACGCTAGCAATTACGCTGCTATTTTACGCTGGTATTTTGTGAGAGTGTGGTCCTGTCCCTGTTGAGCTGACCCATTCGAACTACATCTTTAAATCGTATAATTGAATTGAAAATCAAGTTTCCAAGAAAATAAAAGCTGACTTCAAGAGCTTAAAAGAATAAGTTCACATTCTGAAGTTGGTGATAGATGTGGTTTATATAAGAATTAAAGCGTCGAGTTCAGATTTTTGAAATCGACTTTCCTTAACATGCTTTTTACCCATTTGACTGGACTAAGGAAAATCACAATTTTAATGTTTTCAAATCGTTACGTTAATATTTTCGTCGTCTTTCTTGCCACCTGTAGGGCCTACGAGACCATTAATGAGACTACCCTTCAAGTACCTATTTAATAAAAACAGATTTATCAAAATTGGTTTACAATTGAATCAGATATCACATGGCATAACCTAATAAATTATCCAATACAAACCATAAAAATCCACTGCTAAACATAGAGTTCCTCAATAAATTGCCTTGTAGGAGTGGCTTTTCTTTTTGATTTTTCCTTTTCCGCTTGGCAAGCGGATTGGCAACCGCAGCTTTTTATTATTTTCAGTTTTTATCGGGAAGGTGCTGCTGCTCATTTTCTATTTCAGTTTCCTTCTGTCGCCTCTTACGACACCCAGGAGACGTTATGGGGTAGTGGATATTCTTACACCGCCACTACACGTCATCGTGTAAAATATATACAAAAAAGAAAAAGAAAACCTACAGCCGATTCGTAAACCTCCTCCTTTTTGAAGAGGGCTAATAAGAAAGATAATGCATTATATAATAACTGATCAATAAGCATGTGTACAATAAGCTTAATACACAGGCCACTTAGCGATTATTATATAAAGAAAATTGTCTTAGTTGCTTGTAGATTTTATTCCGTTTAATTTAATATAAGCTACTGTGGTGGCGCTGTAGTCGCGCCGCAAGCGAAATCCACCGAAACCTAAATCACGCTATCAAAATTTCGAATCATAAACAGTATATATAGAACATCTCCGAACTATCACACGGAGTGTTGGCCGCTCCTCGGGCAGAACACCTTGCCCGGCGGGATACCTCCGTTTTCTCCTTTCCTCCTTTTCCTTTCGCGGCCACAGTGGTGACCCTGACGTGATCTGAACACGCAACCAACAACCTTCGGAAACGTCAAGCTTCATTATAGTCATAAAATACCCCACCCATTTCGCTCCCGAGCAGATATCGTCTGCAGTCTTCACATACTGCAAGCCATCTAGCTTCACAAGGTTCATCGCAGCACTGGAATAATAATGCTTCCTGTTTCTTCAAGCTACTCTCTGCGCTATACAGTATTTGGCACGGCTCTGAGCCTTACTGCTCACCTCTGCTTTACGGCACTCTCGCAGATTACTTGCCTTCTTCTCGACTCACCGCAGACTACAAGGCAATCTCCTGGCACTTGCACATTCGTCGGCAACGAGGCTGCACTATCGACCTCCGATCTGAGCAGGGGGGTGATGTGGCGGTGCTGTCGTCGCACCGCAAGCGAAACACACCGAAGCCTAAATCACGCTATCAAAATTCCGAATCATAAACAGTATTTCGTCGCTTTGGTGGTGAAGAGAGCCAAGCCACAACTTTGTACAAAATGAAATAAGTATACTATTCGAATCAAAACAATGTAGTTAATAGAGCGAACTGACTGTAGTTAAGGTAAAAAAATAATCAAAAAGGTGAAAAGATATTAACAGAAATACCGTACATTACTTTATAGTGTAAAAAGGAATAAAATCCGCATAGCTTAGTTGGGCTGGTTTTCCTATCATGCTGACCGCACGCCGACGGGTTAATTGGGTTAATATGTATGTAGTCATATGTAGCGTTTTTGAGTCGCGCAGATCCCTCAACACTGACGGCCGTCAGCGCTGAGCTATACGCGGGCATGCTTGTCGCGCGTCATCGCCGCAGAACAACAGGCACCGACGCACCTCCACACTCAGTGAGCGTTTTCGTGTCGCGCTGAACGCACGTACCGACATATACAATCATGAGCAATCGTGATATAGACAACGGTCGAGTAATTGACGAAGTGCGATCAAGAAAATGTTTATGGGACGCTTCGGACCCATTATATCGAAATAAAGATGCGCGTAACAAAGCCTGGGATGACATCGTCGTCGCACTTTTCGAAAACGTTTCATCAGAAGAAATACAACATTTATATATAATATAACGAATTCCCCTGCAAAGATTCTCTGCTCGATTAATGGATGAACATGTAGTTTTTTCTTTGTCAGACCTTTTTTCTTTGCTAAATAGTACACGGCAACATTTTTCACTTACATCGACATTATTTGCGTCTGTACTTCACGGTGATCAGCGCGATACTAAAACGGTCCGAGCTGATCGATCAGCGCTGACAAGCTACGCGCCGACCGTCAGCGCCGGCGGTAAGCATGAGAGGAAAACCAGCCTTAACTGAACTTAAGAGCCTTAACTTATGAAAAAATAAAATTCGATTGTTCTTTGTTTAGACAATCTGATACTTAAATATTTGCTTGATCAACCTTATAAAAACCCGTTGTAAGTATTTATTTAAACAGAATTTTGATAGGGAACATAAAAATCAGCTTACTTACTTACTGACTCCTTTTATTTCTGCGTACTGAAAGTAGATAACAAAGCATTATTTTTATTGAATTTGCTACCCTTCTTTTGTTTGACCGGTTAAATGAAGTGATTTAATTTTTTTCAGGTCTCTTGGAATTTCAAGGCTCAGGCTGATTTATTTTAAGACCATGTTGCAACGTATTCTTTATTCATCAATTTAAAGCAACTTTATAAAATTATCGCTTCCTTAACATAATATGTTAACTGTTAACCTGACTTTTTCTATTGTCATTTAGTAAAGAAAGAGAGAGAGAGAGAGAGAGAGAGAGCACAACTTTGAGCAGTTCATACATTGACATTGATTTTTTTGAGTATGGCTGTTTTTCATGGAAATTACGTTTAAAAACAACTTTGTAAATAGTTCTACGCTTTAGTGAAGTTCCAGCGACTAAGTAGATTATAAGATCCATTACGTCTTTTTTATCAGTCCATACATGTGCAGAACGAACAAGAAAACGAAAGCTTCATACAAGCGCCCCGCTACGCACGCGGTTCACCTGCAGTAGCAAACAGAGTAAATAAAAACAAATGCGTGTTGAATGTACCAAATATCATGTTATTTTAGCTGTGTGCTACTCTAGAGGAAACTCGCGCTAGGGTGCGTGCTTCGCGACACACCTCCATAGAGCTTTAGTCTCAGAGTAATTTGCATACATATCTTCTATGTAATTACTATAATGCTTTAGCACTCGTTCACCCTGACATATGTCTCCTCTCTTGTAGTAACAATTTGCTGATACGCTTGGGAAGTTATTTTGGTATTGCAGTACTTTTGACGCAAAATCCGCTGGCCGTCTGTATATTTTAAATTTGACACATATGTGAAGTGACCATCCTCGGGGAAGAATAGTTCTGGTGTGGCAGCCGAATGAGCGCAGTGCTGAGCGACCCCGCACTTGATAGCGTTAATGTTATGAAACATGCAGGGCGTTGATGCAGGTAGGTGAAGGTCGAACTGTAGGGAGGCTAATGTTCAACGTAATTGTAATTAAAAGTGAGCTGTAATGACGATGAATACTATTTCTACATATTTAATGATGATGAATAACGATGATCATTGTACACAATAGGTTTTTGTTATTAAGCATAGGCTTGCTTTTATTTCTGAGAGTATTTTGCACCAGAGTAGAGTTCATGTCACTACTTACGATAATATTTTTTATAGGATAGGGTAACTTGCGTGATGGTAAGTGTTTGCTTTGGCCCATAGACATCTACATCTATCCTCGATTATGTATCAATGTCTTGTCATCCGTGAGGACTAAGATGGAATGCTTCGTTTCCAGTAAAAAGGGTCTCCGGTTCTCTACACTTACCATACGAAACAAAGCACTATTAAGTTGCTATTTTACGCTGGCATGCTGTGAGAGCGTGGTCCTTCCCCGGTCAAGCCGACCCCTTCGTGCTACAACTATACTTCTAATATAACTGCAGCGTGGCTCTCTCACGTATAAAAAAAAAACAAATATTCTACCACAATTTCTTAAATTTATCAATTTATTACAGCTTATCTAATTAACTTTATTAATAATAATGTTCTTCAGGCTGAAATTCTGCCACGGTCGCCAGCGTCAATAAAGAATAGCTTCTGTGTACTTGTATGCATAAGCACAAGTGCACTCTATTTCCTCACTCTCATAGTCCGATGGGACGATAAATCGACAAAACCAGAGATTAATCAAGCGCAGGATGAAGCTACAACGAATAATAATAATAATATTCGGCTATTATTCTGTGTTCGGCCTATTCGGATTCCTTTATTTTCTTCGGTTGAAAATCGAATATCTAGGAACTATTCAGCTGAATACTGAATACTATAGTAAGATGTTTTGTTGTAGTCTGATAATCGGTAAACTGAAAAAAATTATTTATTTCATAATAATTATCTTTTTTTAATCATTACGTGATCATGTATATAGTTAACTTCTGTATTATAAAAAATAACAAAACGCTATAAATGTCTATAGATTATGGTGCAGAAAGACTATTTTTTATTAGCTCCAATAGTTTACTCCTATAGACAATTTACTTCCTTCCTAGCGGATTAATTTTTTCTAATATTCAACTATTCGACAAGGAAGCCCGAAGAACATTTGATACTCGGGGCGTGGCCGAATGTACTATTCGTTCCAAGTTTGGCGCAGGACCAATGGCTTTATATGCTTTCCAAGGTACTGAGGTGAAGCACCGCCAACTTCCTGGCTTAGGTTGCTACTGAATATTTCTTGACTGAAAAACACTCGTTTGCGACCACTAGACCGACGGGCAAGTCACCTCTTAATTAACGAGGTTACAAGTGAATTATTTTCTCAAAAGTTGATTTTAAATTCGCAAAAACAGATATGAAAGTTGCACGTTAAAGTTTTAGTAACTTGCTGTCTTACTTATTACCATTGACCATAATTAAGACAGTTTTAAAATATACTTTATTCGGTCGGCTCGTCCGGGTTAAGATTACGCTCTCACAGAATACCAGCGTAAAATAGCAGCCTAATGGTGCTGTGTTTCGTATGGTGAGTGTAGAGGACCGGAACCGTAGAACCTCAGTCCTCAAGGGTGACAACGCATCTGAATTATGATTCTTTATTGAGGATAAATGTATGTGATTTTTACGGGCTACAACATCCATTTACCATCAGGTGGACTGTATTTTGTCACCCTTATTCTATAAAAAATACAAGGTGGCCCATAAGTCGTTAGAAATGTAAATTTCGAATAAAATACAAAAGGCACGCAGGAGTGGCGCGCGCGGTGCGGGGGGAGTACCGACGGTTTCTGGGAATTCAGTCGCCACGGAGTGTTTCACCGGTGCGGACCGTGCATTTTGTGTGCGCGAGTTTTATCGAAACAGTGATTCGGCTACCATTGCGCGGCGTAAATTTCGAGAATATCAGAATTTGCGCAACTTTAAAGACATTCCAAGTGTTCAAACGATTAAGAACTGGGTTATTAAGTTCGAAGAGAGTGGTTCGACGTTGGATAAACAATGGTCAGGTCGACCAAGGACATCACGGACGGAAGAAAACATCGATGTAGTGAAACACTCAATTCGTGAAAATCCTACCCAGTCTACTCGTAAGCGTTCCAGTGCATTAAACTTACCCAGAACATCGTTACAGCGAATTTTAAAGAAAGATTTACATCTTCACCCGTACAAGATTCAGATAGTACAGGAATTAAAAGATACTGACACTATCCACAGACTAAATTTCGCAAATGAAATGTTGAACCGCTTTACTTCGTTTAATAACGTGTTATTCTCTGATGAGGCTCACTTTCACATCAACGGCCATGTCAATAAGCAAAATTGTCGCTACTGGAGTTGCGAAAATCCAAATCGCAAACATCAAAAGCCCTTACATAGCCCTAAAGTGACAGTTTGGGCGGCTATGTCAGCGCATGGCATTATAGGCCCTTACTTTTTTGAGGACGGCAGAGGCCGCGCGCTTACTGTTACTTCACAACGGTATGTAGCTATGATCCAGGACTTTTTTACAGCAGAGTTGCAGAATTTTCCAGGCTTCAATACGCGGATTTCAACAAGATGGAGCAACTGCCCATACCTCTAACGTCGCTATGCCGGTCGTCCGTCAACTTTTCCCTAATAAAGTGATCTCTCGAAGAGGAGATATTCCTTGGCCACCACGTAGTCCAGATCTGACCCCAATGGACTTTTTCTTATGAGGTTATCTTAAGACTAAAGTGTACGAAACCAACCCGCGGACAATTGAAGTCCTGAAAGAAAATATCCAAAGAGAAATGGCAAACATTACAGAGCTTACTTGCCGCGCAGTGATGGATAATTTTAAACGTCGCTTACAGGAGTGCCGCGATCGTAACGGATTACATTTAGATGATGTAATTTTCAAAAAATAATTCCCATTTTATAAGGATTATGACAAAATAAAAACCTTTTTCATGATGTCATTAGTTTTTTTTTAATTATTTTTTTACATTTCAAGGGACTTATGGGCCACCCGGTATAAAAAAGAGTAATAGAGAAAGGTGCAAAAATAATATAAATCATCCCTATGCCTGTCTCTTTCTATTGAAATTAAGTGAAAGTATTTCAAGCAATACTTTTTTGATATCAATTTTACGCGTAACAGTCTAAACGTGCAAGACCCAGCAGAAAAGTTTTGAACGCGAGACATAATTAGACAGACACAAGATGCTTGTAATTGGACAATTATAACGAGCGGAAGTAATCTGTCTGTACATCTTTCACTTTTATACTCTTTTGATAAAAAGGGTATCTGTTTTCAACACAATAACTTACATTTCTTTGTAACGGGCTCAAAAAAAGCGGTATTTCTCAAGTGACTAATTTTTTTTTTATTGTATGTATGTTGTGCGATATCTTAGTCAATGAATGAAGGCACCAACGATTTTTTCCGACACCAGGGTGGCGCTAATTAGGTATGAGGTGAAATATTTGACAGACTGTGTTTTATGAAATATTAGTTATGTTTTATATTAATTACGAGTATATTAAAAATGAATAAACCGCGGCATTGTTTTGTATAAATACATATATACACTAAAAGCCTAAAAATTTTAATTTAAAACGCAATTTAACAATGATGGTATATTTTTGACGATCTAAGTAACAAATAAGTTCACCTCTGACCCAACTAGCAACATCTGGTGGGCGTAAGATTAGCTTTCGTTGATCACCAATTTTAATCATTTTTAATTTATTAAATAGGTTATACTTCAGGTATCTGCATACATTTAAAAAATAACCCCATCTGTAAGAATGGTACAACAAGGATTTGGATGTAACTATTTAAACCTATAAAAGCAGATAAAATGCCAAAATTAATGGATATTTAAGTAAAAACATTACTAATCACGATAACTGCTAATTTAATTCAAAATAATAATATAGAATGACAGAAAATAATTGGATTAATGTTTTAAAATAAATAAAGTCGTATTTTTGACATCCACTTATTAGAAAAAAATGTCTAAAAGAACCTATTCTCGTCATATTTTGCAATATTTGTCCCATACGGCACAAGCTCTTTAAATAATTTTAGGACTAAAAAGGGTCTTTAAATATTAATATTTAAAAAAAAAACTGTTTTATTTTTATTTATTTTACCTTTAAATATAATAATAAAGTATATAATTTTATTTACATTACCTTGCCCTAAGCTTATTCACTTTTCATGTATTCATTCATGGCAGTTTCTAAATAGCAGTGGCTTGATCACCTGCGGTGAACTAAGAGGAACCCACATGGCAGGTTCAACGTGCAGGGCCAGGCCGCGTATTTCCATTTCTTTGTTCACTAGGAGGCTGTACTGCCTTGAAACACGCAAGGGTTTGTCGCGCTAACTGCCTTTACAAACTCGTGTTTAATTCAAGGCACTTGTTCTCCAAGCCCACGGCGTATACTTCGTTTAACCTACTTTTAAGTGGTTTATAAAAAAATAACCACGAAGGGAGTCAAGGTCAGACATGGACGGAGAAAAGACTCTCCCTATCCTCCGCAGCTCTGATGGGACCGCACCGTTTATTGATGCAGTGGTGTTGGAGATGCGGGGGGAGAGGTGTGTCGGTTTTGTGAGGCGCTGCTCTCCCTACCCTCCGCAGCAGAATATTGGTTAACGGCGGGGCAATAGACCAAATCAGCCGCTGGGGTCAGGAATGCTAGTGCTTCTGAGTGCGCGTTTTTCTGGCATCATGGCCTTCGTGCATCGGAAACAGGGGCGTCTGTTACGTATGTGAAGTAGGAGGCCGCGGAGGATGGTATGCCATGTATTCTGGTGCACCTGACCTGAAACGGAGATGGTGGAGAAGTAGTCTTCTTCCGAGGAGGGGTCACCATGGAGCGGCCAGTGTTAGTGTTTGCGAAAGCGTTCCCGTGGCCATGTGACGAAGGTGGAACACCATAGGGGTTTAGTCGGTGCGAGTCCGACATAGCCCGTCCTTGCTTCCAAGAGGCAAGTATGCGTAGGCATTTCCGCATGTTAGAAAAAAAACCTTTTAAGCTTAGTGGGGTAGCAAGGAAGAGTCTCCGAATCTGATAGACACTGAGATAGGAGCCGAAAAGGCCTTCTTTCCCTACCAGTAGAGCTGGGATGATGTAGAAAAAACGCAGTCGGTCTGAGGAGGAGTCCCCAAAAGGCCTGCCCAGGAAATCCGTGAAGCTGGCAACGGGGAAGAAGAGGCTCAACTTTGGTACTAACACGGGATAATGTTTGGGTTTAACTCACAAGGCAGGTTGGATTCTGATAACGTGCCTGAACGAGGCAAGTCAGGACTGGATTATTGGTGAAGTTGGAAAACTAAAACCCTGGCCGTAGGCAGAGCTCTCGATAATACTCGAGGGCGAATTGCCTAAGCAGGGCGTCACCTATCTGCTGCCCCGTAGCGTAGCTAACTCTCTAAATGAGGCGGCTGTGCTCTAAAGGGCACAAAATGAGGAGCTCTATACCGAGCTCTGTGAAATGCTCCACCGTAGGGACGAAGAGAATGGGTTTTTAGTAACCTTTTTTTTGATGGAAACTCCGACAGGTGGCAGAGTCATCCTTGGCTTTCAAATGATAAATTTTAAAGTCAAGGGAGGCTCTGACGCAGTGATGGAGCCTGAACCGCCCTAATTCCAATCTTCACAGCCCTCCACCTCTCGGGGTGAAACTAAAACGTAAGAGTGACCAAGACCCAAGGCCCTGATCTCGCCTCGGTCCGAGGGCCTCCGCTAGTATCGGCCAGGGGTAAGGGGAAGGAAAGTGAGAGCGGTAAAACGAAAAGTAAGGCGTAGGTCAAGAGCGCCAGTAAAGGACGTATTCGTTCTCAGCAGGCGAAAAAGGCCCCTGCTCCACATGGCAAATCTTCACCATGCAGCAGCTGCTTCTGCCGTGCTGGAGGTTTGCTTTGCAGAGGACAACACCGACCTCACCCTAATACAAAAGCCTTGTATGGCTAACGGTCAAGTTCTGGGATTGTAGGCTGCCGGTAAGATACTAGTCAATACTAAAGTTAAAAAACAAAAACATAAAACTTTTAGCTGTTTCAGAGTACTGCAATGATGACCTGGTCACAGCCTTCATAAATATCAAGGATGCACAGGGCCCAGAGTCCTCATTTGTACAGCCTATCTTCCAAGAGAGAACCCAGATCCTGCTATCGAGTTAGAGCGAGTGGTGGAGTTCGCCCGAAAACGCAATGCCACTTGTGGTGGGATGTGATTCTTCCCCACACAGCCTGGTAAAACACTAACAAGAACGAAAGATGTGAGTTACTTTACGAATTTTTCGTATCTTATCTCCTGGTAAGCTTAAAGGGGATTGCCCACACTTCATAGACACTTCGGCCATGGGTGCCCACATATAAAAGTATAAAGATATGATAATATGCAATTAAAATAATGAAATGGTAAAGGAATTGCTTTAAAAAAAGTCGGGATTTTAAAAATATATAAGTTTTTATTTTCATAAATACAGTTTTTTTAACAAGTACTTTTATCAATTTTATCGCGTTTTATTTCTTTTATTTTTAATTTCAGACGTTTCGGGTGCTTTCCAGCACCCATGGTCACGGCGGACTGAGGTGACTGACGTCCCAATGTCAGTGTTAACCTGGAATACCTTCAGATGAACTTACTGTGCCTTGAAGTCTTGCAGTGGTATGCTTGGGTTTAGTTTTAATTTCATTAATTAAAGAGTCCCAAGCAGGTGGTAGTACCAAGCCTCCTTCTCTATTTAAATAAGGATTTTTTTATTTCAATAGTGTCACGTATCATCCCTGATAGGAATTGATGTTCCTTCGAGACGATTTGTGGTCAATCAAATCTGATTTATGACTATCTGGTTGGGGCCGTCTAGGATATGATCACAAACTGCAAACTTCCCTGAACTTTAATGCTTCACGTCAGCTATATGTTCTTTTACGCGGGTTTTAATTGTTCTTTTCGTTGCCCTATATACGAGAGACCACATTCAAAATCAAGGGTGTACACTCCTGCACCTTTTAGAAAAATATGACACTTGATTGATGGTAAAAACTCACTAATCTTCTTCAGAGGCTTGTAAAATGTTCTAATAGAAGCTCGCTTCAAGATGTAGACGATCTAGTCTGTGACATCCCTGACATATGGTAGTACTGCACATGCTTGACTGTGGCCGGCTTCACTCGGTCACTGTGACGTAGGCGCGGGACCCGAAGCTTGTTGACGTGCAGAACCTGCTTGACATGCTGAAGCTCGACAGCCAGATGTTTGCTGTCACAGATCCCTTGTGCTCTCTGTAACAAAGATTTGCTAACGGTAGCTAACTTGTAAAGGATGATGGTGAGATTCATTGTTTTCTATACACAGTGTGACCTATGGTGTTGTTAGGATTTTGGATGACTAACGCATCTGGGAAAGCTAAGGAATTATTTGCCTCTAATTTATACATCAATACATCATCCAGGAACTGAGCAGGAGGCAAAATATTAGTTTGATGCCGTGGTCAACCCAAATACCATGTTAATGTCATAACATGGGAACAGCATCATACTGTTCGACGGCCGACAATACAATTGCAACAATACTTTTTAAATGCACTTCTACCATAACCATTGCCACTAATTAAAATATATATAAAATACACTTTACGACACTAAGTAAAGATCAGCTAGAGCTAAAGTTTATTCCTTCCAAAATGCTGCTCCTGTGGTTATTACAGAGTTCTATCCGGTAGCAACCATTAAATCTTATATGCTCACCATAATAGGAGTGAGCTTGCTTTAATTGGTATGTGCCACAAGCAATTAATATTAAGTCGTTAAAACAGGAAATTCTCTAACATTTTTAGTATACATTTATATTTCTAAAGTCTGCCCTAGCTCTATTTAGATTGCTTTCCCTAGCATACTCAGACAAATCATTATTTGTCTCCATATTTTGGTGAACTGTTTCAAGTATTTAAGCCGCATCATCCCTGTCCCTTATTTTTGTGTGGCATTTATTAATTAGAGCAGCAGCCACTCTATCATCAAATGTGTAGAAGCCCTGTTAAAGTAATTTTGGCGAAATATTTTAAATTCAGTTTTAAAAATGCCATTCACAACCTTTACTACCCATATCGACATATAGTCACGGCTCTGGACTTATCAGCATATCTTGTCATTGACTGAGATTCACCATCTGCTGGAGACAACAGTACCTGACAAACTCCATTTGGAATGAGAAGATTTCTTACAGCTATTTCTGCTTGGGATATATGATTTGTGTCTACATTCATAGAAACAAAATCCTGATTTAATATTTCACGGGCCATATTCATGAGCAGCTCTATTGTACTTCTTTGAACTTGCATGGAACTTGCTTGTTCGTCACCATCTATTTATTCGACAGTATATCTATTATATTTACTTAACAGTCTCGGAACTTCAGACAGAATTTGTAGCCAGATAATAATGTATATTTCTTTTTCACTTATACTCTATTTGTTAATATTATTATTATAGGGTATTCATAAAGTATTCTCATCTCTCATTATTATTTATTGTTACCGATTTAATATTTCTTTGTGGATAACGGTGCTGGTTACATAACGACTAAGTCTAATGTTATTTATAAATTGTTATTTGGTTTAAGCATTATCATGTAATTGTTTGTTTTCCTGAATAAAAAAGTATAGTATGCTCAGGCATAATCTGAATATTTTCAGTCCATATGATGTGCATATTATCTTTCTATAATGTAGCAAAATCTTCAATTTGTGCTGCACTAAATGTTTTAATAGGATTATTTTGTTGATTCTAAAAGTACATTGCAAGAGTTACAATTTAAATGGTAATTACATATTCTATATTCTAGAGGTAAGTACATTGTTTTTTTACAGGATAGGGCGACAAACGAGCACACAGTCCACCTGATGGTAAGTGGTTGCTGTGGCCCATAGACATCTACATCTATCCTCGATTACAAATCAAGTTCTATACACTCACCATACGAAACACAGCAGCATTAAGCTACTATTTCACGCTAATATTCTGTGAGAGCGCGGTCCTTCCCTGGTTGAGCCGACCCATTTGTGCTACAAGTATACTACTAATATAACTGCAGCATGGCTCTACCAAGTATAACATACATACATAGTAATAATAATCGCAAAAGAGACGTACCCGCAATGCTGATGGAACAGTGAGTCGATTGGAATTATTACAACCAGGTAAAAACATTGATTTGGTGTTAGTAGTGCTTTTAAATAATTAGTTAGCAGTATACTGTGTGATGATCTGATGATCTAAGCTTTGTTGTTCCGGGTGGAATACATTACTCACTTCAGATTGCTATGAAGATGAACTAGATGATTCAGATGGTTCCCATTCTGCAGTTGAATGTGATGCTGTTCTATCAGTCCTTTGCCAGCAATTATGATAAACACAAGATGTCGATGACAACTGAAATAATGTTAAATATAAAAATTAAGTCTAAGTGAAAAAAGAGATTTGTTTGATTTTAGACTCAAATATAAATAAATTATTTATCAAGTAAAATGTTACTGCACAAAGACAGACTTAATGCTTTATATTATTTAATAATAAAGGCCTGACAGACTACCAGCAGTCCAAAAACAATGATAAATCAACTGTCTCATTTCTTGGTAGTTGATAAAAATGGTCAATCTCGTAAATAAGCTAGTATGTTTGTCAGATATAGCTTATGCAGATGTGAAAAAATAAAACAAGTTCTTAAGTTGACATGTAATCAGTTTAAAAACATGTTTAACTATCAGATATGAGTACCACACTTAATAAATAGAAAAATGTTAAACACTTACCTCACGTGCAATGCAATTTGATTGGCAACCTCATTCTTTATGAGTTCCTCACGTGGAGAATCGAACCCAAACAATGTGTGTGATCTTATTCTCATAAGTGATTTGCCACAGCTGATGCATACATGTTCATGACAAACTATTGGTGCATTTTTCGAGTGGCACACTACACGTACACTATCAATCGAAACTTGTACCTAATAAAGAAGCTTAAATTATTATATTGATATTATTTAAGTAAACTTAGTTAAAAAGCATTTCTCGGAGGAAGACATGACACTTCGTGACATGTACCAACTATTTACCTGCTGTGTTCGAACCAATTGTTGAGAGATTAACAATTCAATTTCCAACAAAACAAAAACTCGTAAACAAATTCGCATTGTGTTGTGACTTGACAGGAGCCTAGCTGTAGGATTCGATGTTGCCACTTAACTATCATAAAATCTATGAAACGATATCGATTTTTATTTGATTAATAATATCATAAAAAAGAATAGTCTTTGACGCGCTTTGAGTTCTGTACGCTTTATAAAATATATTTTCCTTTATTTATTAAAATTCTATTTCAAATGTATTTTAAGAACAGTGAACTTGTGCAGTATTGTTTTGTTAGGCTCTAGAGTATTCAATGTAAATCAGCTAGAAATTAACTTCTGTAATTATCATAGCACGATTCCATTTTAAATGTAATATTAAGAACAGATAAGAATAACAGTTAAATTGTACAGTAGTGTTTTGTTATACTCTAAAGAATTCATGGTAAATCAGTTAATTATTCGCTTGTTTAATTATCATAACGATATATGTGAAGTTTGTCAACGATTTCAACCGAGCCGATAACAACGGTTGTTTTTGTTTTCAACGGTCGACAACCGCTTTTGATGGCTTGAAATGGATAAAAACAATAAGTTGTATGTGCAATAAGTTTTTTCTCTTTGGTAGTGAATAAACCACAGAAACCCCTATAATGGATAATAGTTCTTTTTTTTTTAGATACAAGTAGCACATTTTCAAGAACCGCAAATACAACTTTGTCATTTATCCCACAAATACTGAAACACAAAATTATTTGTTGCTGGCGATAATGATAGTGATATTTTGACTCCATGTAAAATCTATGCTTGTTACTACAGGAATCTTCATGGCCCCGCGAGTCCGACTCGCACTGAGCCACTTTTTTTTTCAACTTTTTGTTTTTATTTTAATAAATAGTTTTTTCGTTAAAGCGGAGCTCTTTTGCTTTAGATTCATTACTTATATCTATAACAATCAATCTGAGTAGGTAAAGTGTGTAAATACGATTCTTAAATTGTAAAAATAATAATTGGAGTTATTGGAGGTAGGTATTTAGTTTAATTTATTTAGAAAATATTAATCTCACAATTAATTATTATAATTATATAATTTATCACACAACTAACGCCCTCATTAGCAATGTAATGGTATAATAATAATTTTCGAAATCGGTCAAGTAATTTTCGAGATTAGCCAAAAAACATATACATTGAAAGTAACGCCCTCTATAATAAAATGCATCCTATATTAGACATCTATAATTATACATAACAATCTAATGGTGAAAAAATTTTCAAAATCGGTCAAGTACTTTACGAGTTTAGCGAAAAAAACATTTTCGTTGATAGTAGCGCCCTCTATAATAAAACGCATCCTACGTTTTAAGCACCATAGCAAAACGATTCAGCTTAGCCACCCGCACACATAGTAAAAACATAACCATCCTTTTTCATCTGTAGTCGGATAAACAAGTGGTTGACAACGGTTACGTATCGGCTGCATTGGATAAATATCCATTTTAAACGGTTGCTTTACACCTATATTTTACTTACTTACTTACTTTTTACTTATCTACACGCACAATCCCTAACGGGGTAGCCAGAGAGAACAGATCGCCAAGTGTCACGATCCTTACATACCTCTTTCGCTTCTTTCAAGTTCATTAACTTCTTCATACATGCACGTCTAGGTATCCGAGTACTCTTAACCCTCCCCTCTTCGAGCAATTTGCTCACATGGTCTTCGAAGTTAGTCTCGGTCTACCTCGACACCTTTTAATATTTACTTTTGCTCTATATATTTTCTTCACCATTCGGTCTTCACTCATTCGCTCAACGTGCCCAAACCATTGGAGTACGCCCCTATCAATTTTTGTGATAAGGTCATCTTTCAATCCTGCCATATTGCGAATCTCTACGTTTCGCTTTCGGTCGGCTATGCTAACGCCACACATTTTACGAAGAGATCGCATCTCCACTGCATTCAACTTGCTTTTATGCTTCTTCTGGCATACCCAGGTTTCGCTGCCATATAACAAAGTCGGTACCAACACTGCCTTTTTACTAATGCATTCAGGGCACCATTGACTTTATTTCCGGCAGCGACACGCCTACCCACATCTAAATCACATCTTCCATCCCGGCTGAAAGCACTCCCCAAGTATACAATTTCATTTACCTGTTCTAGACATTCCTGATTTACCCATATTTCACATTTCGTTCTCTCTTCGTATTTTTAAATACCAGGACCTTAGTTTTATTAGCATTCAAACGGAGACCTTTAATTTCACATTCCTCTTTCATACACGTGACTAATGCCTGCAGTTCTGCTTCACCCAATTTCACACCCAAACAGCTAATTTTCAGCTTCTGTAAACAGCTGTCGAGATACAGTATGAACAGCCAGGAAGACATGACACAACCCTGTTTTACGCCCGCTTGGACGCTAAACATGGGTGACAGGTCATGCCCTACCCGCACACAGGCTTTACAGTCATAGTAAAGTGACTGCACAGCCCTTAACAATCGACCATCCACACCATATCCCGGCAAAAGTTCCCACATTTTCTTCCTTATAACCTTGTCAAATGCTTTCTCCAGATCCACAAAAGCACAGAAAATCCTCTGATTAACACTCAGAAGCTTCTCCGTGATCATGCGGAGAGAAAACATTTGATCCGTGCATCCTCTTCCAGGTCTAAATCCGCATTGTGCCTCCCATAAGAATCTTTCCGATTTCTCTTGCATCCTACGTGTCAAAACCTTCGAGTAAACTTTACTTGCTAAACTGGTCAAGCTGATCGCCCGATAGCACCCGCAGTCAAAATGTGAACCTTTACCTTTATATAAAGGCACAATGACCGCGGATCTCCAATCATCCGGGATATCTCCCGTCCGTCAGCACAAATTGCACAGCAGATGAAAGCTGTCCCAGACGCGAGGCCCACCGTACTTGATCATTTCAGCAGTAACTTTGTCTAGTCCTGCAGCCTTACCACATTTCAAACTTCGAATCACACGTTTAATCTCTTTCATGCTGGTGACCTCAGTGTCATCGAGGTCCGTGTCTGGCGTGCCAGTCACGGCGTCACCCCCGGATCCTTCACTAAGATCATGAGACGCATACATTTCTCTATAAAATTCACTCCATCGCTGCATGACGTCCGATTTTTCTGAGAGGACGTCATTGGTTCTCGAAAGCACTTTGTTCATTCTTAAAGCTGTCGCACCACTCCGGGACCTTCCAACCTCTTTCCAGAAGAGTTTGGAGTTTTCCCTAAAGTTGTGCGACAACCTCTCGTCCGCTTCTATTCTACACCTTTCACGTACTTCCTCAATCAATGTTTTCGCATGAACTTTCTGCAGCTTATATATTTCTTTCATCTTCTCTCTCATATGCTCATCATTACTAGAGGCCAAGTAGTCTAACCATGCTTTTTTCTTCTTTTTTACAGCTTCTCTCACTTCATCATTCCACCATACATCTCTTCTTATACTACTACCTCTTTTTGTCGTTCCACATATTTCTTCCGCTGCACTTACCATTCCATCGCTAAGGTTCTGCCATGTTCTCTCGACACATTTTTTCCTGCCATCGATGGTGTCAAGCTTTTCGGCTACCCTCGTGTGATATTTGTCCCTAGTATCCGCTTCCTGAAGCTTCCAGCTTCGGATGCGTCAGACCGACTGTGGTTCTGTTACTGTCGTCTGGTAGCGCCAACCCGCGAACAAACCCCTAAATCTAGTAATTACTAGATAATGATCCGTTCCCAGGTCAGCACCCCTGAACACTCGTGTATCCATCACCTGTTTTCGCAGTCGGTCATCCACCAGGAACAAATCAATCATACTTCTCTCATTCTTTCTTTCTCTAGTGTACGTATGGATTTTCCTGTGATTAAACATAGTGTTTGTCACAAAAAGACCCTTTTCCTTGCATACAGCTAGTATTAGCTTGCTAGCATCATTAACCCTTTTATCGCCAAACTTTCCAAGCACCGACTCGTATCCTGGTCGAGCGATACCTACCCATCCATTCAAATCACCACATACAACAGTTCTTTCGTTTCCCTTAACCAAATCTAGAACTTCTCTTACATTCTCCCAAAACTCCTCCAGCTCAGCCCTGGACGACGAAGCTACCGGCGCATAAACAGCCAAAAGAAATAACTTCGTCAGTCCCATTTTGAAGCGAACCCAGAGAAGTCTTGAGTTCACAACCTTGTATTCAGTCATAAGATCGACCAACCGGGACGACAACAGCACTCCCACTCCCTGGCAGATGTTCTCGCTTTCCGGGACTCCGGACCATATAGCTAACGTCTCGCCAGGGAGCTCTTCAGTACCACTGCCTTTCCGTTTGGTCTCCGACATACACACGACATCTAATTCTCTTTCTTTCATTATTTCGATCATCTCATTCGTCTTATCTCTCATGCCCCCTCTAACATTCCACGTGCCAACTCTGCACTCCATCCTCCACCTTCCGCCGTGTCGGGCTGTGCGTGACGGGTGGCGGTCGTCATCGCCGCTTTGCGCGCTGCATTCCACACCAACGGGGATGAGCTGGTGTACGTCGCCTTGGGGGGACGCCCTAACCCTCGTTTGCATGGGTGCGCAGCTGTGTAGAATTGCAGCCCTGAAAAGGGCTGGCAGGGGTCGCGACGAGCACGCTTCTACAATGACCCCGAAATACACTACACACACCTATATCATAACATAATAATAATTATCGAAAAATTATATTAGCATTGTAATAATGATACCATAAGTAATCGATCGGAAAAGGAAAATCGATTTTTTAATGATTTTTGTGATTGGCAACATTTTTTTATATTATTCATAAACTAATGAATTATGTATTTACCTAATTTTATTATTATCTTTTCGGTACTTTTAATTTGTGTAAAAATATTCCCATATTTTTAGGATAAATGAATACCGCCATTAATAACCATAAATAAAGATATATTTTTTTAACAAATGCACATTTTTGGGCGTTCTATGGCCGAAAATGGGCATCTTCCTTTAGGTTGTACACCTTTGTAACGCATTCTAGGCAAGAAGTGTTGGATATAAACTTTGCTTACAATAACATATCCAGGCAGATAACAGACTGGCATATTATTAGTGAAAACTCGATGTCTGATCACAAGCACATTATGTTTGGTGATTGGAGCATCATCCGATTATGAAAATGTTGCTCTTAGGGGTTCAAAAGTGAACACCTGGAATGTCTGGTTCTGGTTTAAAGTCTGGAGTTAGCGATGAAGACACTAACCAACGGTAGCCTTCGAAGACAGTTGTCCCGTCAAAACCAAGACCTCAGCACGAAAAGTTCCTTAGTGGAACTCTAATATAAAAAAGGAATAGATCAGAAAACTATTAAATAGGTCTAAAAAACCAAAAAAGGCATATTTGTAGCACTAACTAACTGAAATCTAAGAGAGTATCTTGAAGGAAGCTAGTAGGAAGTTGAGTCTTTGTCAAGATTACACAAAATGCTATCGAAAGCTGAACCTAATCAAATTGGGCTACTCAAAAAGCCACATGGTAACTTCACTTCTAGTGAAACAGAAACATTGGAGTTACTAGCGTCAACTTATTTTCCAGGGTCACATAAGACTTTTGCCTTAAATTCTTTAAGAGCTCTACGAAGGCCTTGTAATGGTGTAGGGCTGCTAATAGACCAAACCTGGAGCAGTAGGCTGTTGACTCCTGTAAACCATATAGGACAAGCGCGAGGGATAGGATAATTCATCCAACTACTAGGTAGGATTAGGAAAGATATGTATATCCTTTTTCTTTATCTGGTGAAAACTTATAGAGCAAGTTTTGCATGGGGATGTATAACAAAACGGCCTAATAGACCTAAGGCTGGTAGAAAATACTACACTTTACTAAAGTCCTTAAGAGCTAGAAGCTAATTTTCCTTTCTTCGTAAGACATTAAAAAAGGTTATAGATAGATATATTTGGGAATTACAACCAGCATGCTTACCGCAGAGGCAAATCTACGGAGATAGCCCTTATAAGTGTTTACAGGGTCTAAAAAGCGCTGGAGATATTGATAGCCTAGATATTGTGGGCGCCTTCGACACCAGCCCAACATCACTATTAGTTGGAGGCTTGATATATAAAAATGTTGATCCCACAACCATCAGGTGTGTTAAGTTGATGCTCTTAAACAGAAAACCAAATATAGCACTGTTTCAAACTTCGATTGAAGTTGCAAATACAAGAGGTTGTCAACAATGAGGTGTTTGACACCCCTTCTTTGGACACCTGTAGTTGATTAACTGTTTGAAAAGATGGCAGACCTTCGCATTGACAAACTGTGGCTCATAGACATCTTTGCCGTTTCTGTTACAGCCTATTAGAGTCCACTGCTGAACATAGGCCTCCGCTATAGGTTGCTTCATAGGGGGATATTTGCCTTAGTTGTAACGTTCGTAAGCGCTTGTTAACCGCAGTTTTTCATTTTTAGTCGTTATTAGGAAGACGCAGCTGCCCATCTCCTAATTTCTTTCTCTCTGTCGCCTCTAGCGATCCTGACGGGATGATATGGGGTAGTGGGTATTCTTACACTGCCAGTACAAGGTTCGTGTTCGTCGGTTAGCCTCTCAACTGCGGATGTCCAAGACTTGGACACGAAAATATCTCCGTTGACTGCGGGCGTCCAAGTGTTAGACATTTTTTACCCGCTCTTTTAATGAAGAAACAAAGCATTGTGTGCTATTTCTAACTCTTTCTACCATATGTTAATGTGTATAGGATAAAAAAGGCTAGCATAAAAACCTCACAGCTTTATACACTTAAGTAGTATATTTTATTTAAATCATTCTTAAATGTCGTCCGTTCCTTGAGTCAGCCATGATTGACGCGCGCAAACAACGAAGTTGTTTGTAATTATTTTGTATTAATTTATATTTGTGTGGTGAATTGTGTTAAAACAATGGCTGGGTAAGTAACCTTCTTATTTGTAATCTCATTTTGTGTTTTATCTTATTAAGTACGTGTAAAATCGTTTTTTAAAATGTATGAAGCAAACTGCTATCTTAGAACTAACATGCTGGTTATATTATATTTAGTTATACTAATTACTTTAAAACTTTATTAAATATATGTACTCGTTTATAGGAAATTTCATAGAGAATTCAGAAATGTATACATATTATAGTATTCGATATACCAAAATCAAGATATTTGCGTTTAAACGGATTGGGCCCAATCAACCGTCCATTTTATTAAACAGCTCCGCAGTCAACGGAGTATTACGGTTAAAGTCTCCGCAGCTGAAAGGTTATACTATCTTTACTTAAAATAAAAATGCAAACGCGTTGTCACCCTTAAAAACTAAAATGGAATCTCACGTTTTAAAGAAAAAAAAGGTCACTGGTTATTTACACTTTACACACCATACGAAACACAGCTGCATTAAGCTACTATTTTACGATGATATTCTGCGAGAGCGTCCTTCCCCGGTCGAGCCGACCCATTTCAAAACTAAAACCATATTAATATTGTTGTAGAGGAGTCATAAAGAAGAAATTATTATATTTTTAGTTTTTTTAGTCGGCTTTAACTTTTTACTGAAAGCCTATTTTTTATTCTTTGTGTGAACTAAGGAATATCCATTAAAATTTTAATTCCCTAATTATCCCATGCATAGAAGTCACTTTTTTCTTATTTGTATGGAACCATACCAGAAGTTTAGTATATTTACAATAAATTTTTTTTAAACTTGATACAAAAAATAGACATACATTTGAAAGAGAACTTGACCCTTTCTTTGAAGTCTGTAAAAAAATCACATATTTTCTTTTCCATTCTTTGGGGAAAGTAATGAAATGAATTTGCCAACACTACAGTTCGGTGCTGAATGTAATTTATTCTGATAGACAACATTCGCTTTTATGTGTTTGCTGTACTCCGTTTATTATGATTAGCTTCTAATAGGATGATTGTATCGTTGTCCAATTTATTTACCCGATTGATTTGTCGAGTGCCAGTTAATTTATTGGCAAATCTTGTATACGTGTACGTAATCGTTATAAATACTTATCTCCAAAGCCTAGAAGGCTTTGGAGATAAGTATACCTAATACCACAATAAATTAATAGAATAATTTTTACTCAATATATAAATTACAGGTGTAACTTATTAAATGTTGTTTTTAACATACTTTTTAATTAAATACAACCTAACGCCATTTATGAAAAGTGAAATAAAACATTAGAGCCTATTTTATACATCCCACAGCTGGGAATAGACTCCTTTAATTTTTGTGAGTATAGACATGGAGAATTTATTTAACACTAGTCCGCCGAGCTATTATAACTCGTGTTGGCGGACTTCACATGGCTTCAAAATATTTTTTCTTGTTTCTTACAGCGTGTCATTATACAGCAGTACGTGAGCAACATGGTTTCGATTCCCGAAAGCAGGACACGGATTTATTGCAATTTTAGGTGCCAATTTACTTGCTCGGCAGTCAAGGAAAAAAATATCTTGAGCAAATCTGTATGTCTGAGAAATAAGAGAAAAAAATATTTCGATGACACGTAAAAATCACCAAAACGCATTGGGGCAGCGCAGCGGACATTTCATTGTCCTAAAACCTTCTCAAAAATGAAAGGAGTACCCAGTACCCAGCAGTGGGATGTATATAGGCTGTTATTTTACTTACTTTATTGTAACTATACTGGCAGTCTGTATCCTTTACACAAGAACAAAATGGTAAATGGGAATCAATAGAAGCCTACGGACACCAGTAAGAGCAGTGGTAGAAATAAGATAAAGACTAGAACCTACCCGGACAGACTAATAGGTAGAAAAGGATTCCGACCACCCAGTAACTTTTAAAAGAATTGCATATAATAAAACACAAGCTTAGCGGTCAGCCGCCGTAGAGTCTACATTATCTGATGATGCCTCGTGTAGAGGCGAAACACGTGTCGTATTATCGTCGATGGTGTATCTTACCTGGAATAGTGGTGTCGGAAGTAGTGGTGCCGGGTGTAGTGGTGTTGGGAGTAGTGGTGCTGGGACTAGTGGTGACGGAGTTAGTGCATGCAATTGAGGGAGGGCGGGAGGTGCTCTTCCATCCAGGTAAGACACATCATTGTATTTATTTAGCGGAAGGTTGCAAATTAATTAATATTTTTATTATAATGGATTTCCGCAAAGTAACGCCTTATTCTATCAATTAGAATGGCATATATTACTGAAAGGCTTGTCAATACTCACTACGCTGTATAGACGGATAAAAGTGCAAAGCCGATATCTTTGCACTGGTGTTGCCATTTTTCTGGCAGTGCAGGTGAGATTGATATATGAGGAAAACATCTTTTATCAGCCCGTTCCTCAGCATATACGTCACCCATTATAGGGGGGATTGACCCCAACCTTTATTGGCATTAAATTGGAAACCGATATCTATCATTAATTTATTCATTTATCGTTACTTTCGCAATAGAAACATCAATAATACTATTTCGTGCTGAAATAAGCTAAACTGTATAACTTGCAGAGACACCTCGATATCTGAATCTATATTGGACGTAGGAAATTATTTGCAATAATTTCCAACGTCCAATATAGATTCAGATACAATATATTTTTGGCAATATAATATATAACAGAAACTTTTTTTATATATATAGAAGAGGGGGCAAACGAGCATGCGGCTCACCTGATGTTAAGTGACTACCGCCGCCCATGATCAACCACAAAACCAGGGGAATTGCAGGTGCGTTGCCGGCCCTTTAGAAAGGAGTAAGCTCTTTTTTTGAAGATCCCCAGGTCGTATCGGTCCGGAAAAATCGCTGGTAGGAAACTATTCCTCAGAGAGGTTGTACGCGGAAGAAAACTCCTCTTGAAACGTACAGTGGTGGACCGCCAAGCATCCAGATGGTGTGGATGGTATCAGGACGTTTGCCGCGTAGTGCGTTCACGAAATTTGGCGGCTGGGATTAATCCGAACAATTCCTCAGAGCACTCTCCATGGTATATGCGAAAGAAAATGCAAAGAGACGCAACATCTCTTCGCAGTGCCAGTGAATCGAGCCGATCGGAAAGCACTCGGTCGTCGACGATTCGAGCCGCTCTGCGCTGGATGCGGTCAAGTGGAAGGAGCTGGTACTGGGGAGCCCAAGCCCAGAGATGGGAACAGTATTCCATGTGCGGCTGAACTTGCGCCTTGTAAAGTTGCAGGTGGTGTGCCGGCATGAAATACTGTCCCGCTCTGCTGAACATGCCAAGCTTTTTAGAGGCCAATTTGGCCTTCTTTTCCAAGTGACCACGAAACTGCAACTCACTCGATATGTCGACGCCGAGGATTCCGATACTGGCTGAGGAAACAAGGGGCGTGCCTTAAAACTGAGAAGATACGACAAAGGGGTTATTTTTAGCGGTTAACGCGCAAACTTGTGTCTTCTGGGGGTTAAACTGGACTAGATTTAGTCGCCCCCAATCCGAGACTCTGTTCAGCAAAGACTCGACTTCAGACACAAGTTTGTCCTGGCACTCGGAGACGTTTTCCCGAGAAATATTGGCACGGCCGGTGTAAAGAGCATCACGAGTGCTGTCATCTGCATAGCAATGAATGTTACGGGCTTGCAACATATCATTGATATGCAGAAGAAACAGTTTGCGATAGCACGCAGACTTGTGGAACACATGCGTTAATAGGCTTGCAATCGGAGCTTGCATCGTCTACAACGACCTTGATGCCCCGATCTGCAAGAAAGTTGGTGATCCAATCGCACAATTTCTCGGGAAGCCCATAGGAAGGGAGCTTCGAAAGAAGCGCTTTGTGCCGAACCCGGTCGAAGGCCTTCGCAATGTCCAAACTAACGGCCAATGCCTCCCCATTGGACTCTAATGCCTCCGCCCATCTGTGAGTGAGGTAGACCAGAAGATCACCAGCTGACTGACCACGGCAAAAACCGTATTGGCGGTCACTAATCAGCTGGTGATCCTCAAGGTACCTCATGAGCTGGCAATTTACAATGGACTCCATTGTTTTGGAGAACAAGGAGGTGATGGCGATAGGCCGGTAGTTAGACGGGTCTGAGCGGTCGCCATTTTTAGGGATCGGGTGGATGAAAGCCGTCTTCCATGATTTTGGGAATACGCCTAGGGAGTAGGAGTACCGGAAAAGACGCGTTAAAACCGGTGCCAACTCTGGAGCACACTTCCTCAGCACAATTGGGGGGATTCCGTCAGGTCCACTCGACTTTGATGTCCAGTGTGCTTTGCGAACCGAGCGCTGTGTGAACTGCACTTCCGGCATGGAGCACTCACACCGCGGGATGATCGGCGGCGTACTCCCCCCGTCATCGAGGGTCGAGTTGGACGCAAAGAAAGAGCCTAGAAGATCGGCATTCTCTTTTGCGGTATGGGCCAGTGAGTCATCCTCCCTGTGCAGAGATGGAAGAGATGGCTGAAAGGAATTCCCCAGGAGAGCCTTGGCGAGAGACCAGAATGCACGGGTTCCAGAAGGAAGGCGAACTAGTTTCTCGTCAGTTCAGCCTATGTGCTCTGACTTTGCCTTGGCAATGACTCTTTTGAAGGACCTAGAGGCGGAATTATAATTCTTTTTTGGAGCGCTGGTGTTTACATCCCGGAACGCTGATGCGTCAGCCCAGGCTTGGTAGCACTCCTGCTTATAGCATGATTCTATTTTACAGGAGCGACCAAACCATGGCTGAGATTTGCCTCCAATGGGCACCACAGAGCAAGGAATAAAAAGTTCCATACCCTGAAGCACCACATCAGTGACAGAATTCGCAACAACGTTGGGATCGTCCGGCGAGAAGGAAACCCACCCCCAAGGGTAGGATGCAAAGAAAGACCGCATCACATCTCAATCGGCTGACCTATAGTGTCAAACACGGTGGCAGCCTGCAGAATGCAACTGCGATTTCAGCGTGAGTGGCACCACACTCCGAACAAGACAATGGTCCGAGGAGCCTAAAGGTCAGCAGAAGGTCCAACAGGGAAGGTGCATGATCCTCCGCATCTGGAATCCGCGTAGGCGAAGTAACCATACATTAGGAGTCAGACCATATGCCAAGGCAAAATCATGAACAGATCTTCCCGCATGATCGGTTAAACGTGAACCAAGCCATTCGGAGTGAAGGGCGTTAAAGTTGCCGAGGATCACGATCTCTGCGGAGGAGATCTGCTGTAGCAACGAATCTGTAGCCATTTGGACGTGGTCGAAGAGTCGGTCTGTTTCGGCATTACCACTATGGGACCTATAGAGGCACCCGTAGACGCGCGGATGGTCGTTGCTGTCTACGCGTAGCCAAAGGATGGACAGGTCCGAACCTTCAAGTCTGCCGAGGCGTCGAGAACAGATGTCCTCTCTGTTGTAAACGCAAACTCCAGCCCGAGGCACAAAGGAGTGTTCCAGTTTGTACCCCGGGTAGGAGAGATACGAGACATCAGCCGGAGAGGACACCTGCGTCTCGGTCAGTAGGAGCAGAGCCGGCCTCGCCGTGTTAACTGTTGTGTAACTTATGTGTTTATCAGAATTGCATTAATATCACACGTCTCGCAACACCTTTTTTATATTGGTTAAATGTTCCGATCTGTCTTTATGAGGGGCAATCTGCCCTGGAATCAGAAATACGCTATTAACATAATAATCATAATTAAAATTCATGTATTTTTGACAAAATAATGTTGAATTTCATGGTCTTTATTAGTATTGGCCTCATTGAATTTTGATTGGCACAGTAAAATTCATGTCAGTATTTTTTACGTTTAAGTAGATTTCAAATTTTGAGAATTGAACGTACGTACGTAACGTACGAAGAACCATATTCATAAACATGAGTAGAAATATACAGAAGATGGGCAGAAGAATATCCCTGATCATAGCTCAAAAAAAAATATAAATATGCAATTTTAAACTCATATGGCAGGCGTGGCAACTACAATAAATATCCAACTAAATTGGCAATCTAGTGGAGGGGGGTTCAATTTATGAATGGAACTAAAAGTATATTGGCCATGAAGAGGCATTGGAAAACAAACCACCAACCTATTTCTTCTCGTAGGTGTCGTAAGAGGCGACAGAAGGAAACTAATGCATAAAATGGGAGGCAGCATCTTTCTGATATCAGCGCAATGAAATAAAAAACTGCGGTAAAACTAGCTGCAACTGGCCATAAGCAGTAGCGAGTTTTAGGACAAACAGGAGTTGATTGAGTTGATTCAGACGTGGGATCACCGACTTCAAATAAACGTAAAAATGGTTTCCGAAATGTTTTTTTTTAATTTTCAGATTGCAGGTTTCCTCGCCATGTTTTTTTATATCCTAGAGAACCTGGTGAATCGAATTTTAATATGAAAATATTAATATAATTTCAAACGCATATATTATATTCTCGATATATAGTTTAAATCTATATTATACAAAAAAAAGTTACGCACCCCTGCTATTCCTAATAACCTTGCATTGGTTTTATTTACATTTGGTATCGCTTCTCGTTGGCCGTACGGAGGATTTACAGATTCTATCACGTATATTAACTTTTTTTATATTCCCGACGTTTCCACCCACCCACCACCCATGTTCACCGGAGGAGACGTCACAGTTAACCGCGGTTTCCTACAGATTAAAATTATTAATTTTTATTCCGATCTACACAGTATGAACTTATAGTATATTTAAGTCTTGCAGTAGTATGTTTGGGTCGCGATTTAATTTTTTTAATTATAGGATCCCAAGCAGATGGTAGCACCAAGCCATCTTCTACTTTGAAATTGGAATGTTTTTTGATTTCAATACAGTCGCGATGACGAGACGGTGATCCTATACGTGTTCACAGACTGCAGAAAGCGTCGATTTTTCGCATTTGCTATATGTTATATATAAAAAAGATCAATTATAACCCGCGTTAAAGAACCTCCTCTTATCTAGCAAAAACGATCTACGGTTTAATTCACTCTCCAAACGAAATATTGTAGCATTGAGCTGCTATTTTACGTTGGTATTCTGTGAGAGCGGTCTTTGTCGTCCCTTGTCTGCTTTACTACTATTTCTACTATTTCCTGATACCAACATGATAATGATGCAGCATGCCCTTACCACGTTGTAAGATTTATATAAAATTCCTGCATATATTACTAGGTCAGCATTCCATCTTGTGGCTCGTCCAGACATTCAAGGCATTTGAAATCTTTCTTCCCCAATGACATCAGTTATTTTTTTATGAGCAACGACACATTGACAAATTGACACTTCTGAAAATCTATTTAATTTTTTTTAGCTAAGAAGCTAAATTACGCTGAAGTTATTTGACTCAAACTGTTGATCGTAAATTGTAAAAAAGTTAAAAGATAAATCAGGGTTATTTATTTTACGCAAATCATCGCTTTCAGTTCACGGCTTTCAGTTGCGTTTCAACGCTTTGCCGGTCGGGACGCGTAGCCTTTGCTCCGGCGTAGCGAAGCTTTCGACTGAACTTGAACTTTCGTTTGAACATAAGTTCGTGAAACTGCGTGTTCGTAACTAAGAAGCATTTAAGCTTTTAGTCAATTCGTGTAAATTTATTGTATTCTTATGTGAAAGTGGTTAAAGAAAAAGTATATTCCAATGTATTTTACTATTTTTAGTCTTAATATTACCCAATAAAGCCACCAATAAATTTGACAAATAATCTAATAAACCCAAAAACCTTTAACCTCGAAACTAAACATTCAGTATTATATTTTAAAGAAAATAATCATAAAAGCTATTGATTGAACAATTCTATCATAACAACCAAATTCCCTTTAAAATGAGTAAATAAGGTATAAAGTGATGAAGAATCACAGTTTTAAATATTAAAAAATAATAGTAAAACAGTAGCACTGTTACAAAAAAGGCGATACATTTATTAGCCGTTTGAAAAACCAGTTAGATGGTTTTTCGGTAACATCGCTTGTATTTATTTTATAACAAGATTTAAGCAGTGGCAATGGAAAACAAAATAAATTAAATGGCCCTTTAAAACTTGATTAATATTTAAAAAATAAAAAGTATAAGTGTTTGTATTATTTATATCTTAAACATTAATTTAATTTTTATCTGTCATAATAACCATTTAAATTTATGAACTTTTATTTTTTTTAATTGTAAGAATAAGAAAAATAAATACATAATTAAAATTTCGTAAATAATTCAATATAAATATTACTCTCATAAAGCGTATTAAATGTTTATTATAAATACAAAAAATAATATTTTTATAAATTTAATAATTTTAGTTGACTAAATTTACTCAAAAACTGCGTAAAAATTCGTTAACAAGCGATTGTTAAACAAATTCTTATATTGGGTATAAAAGAATATATTAAAATATTACTAATACGATCTTTTATAATTAAATAAAAGCTCGCTGAAGAAATACGCTCCTTTACAATTGAATTGAATAAAAGCGCCTAGTACTAATATTTTCAGTTACAATGAAAAAGAGTTCAAAATAATAAACTTTTGTACAATACTCGTATGTTATCTGCGTAAAGATTTTATTTCCTTTTTCTTTACTGTACACAATATCCGATGTTAACAATTTTAAATATTTATATACGATGTACAAAGGCGAGCTTAACCCTAATAAGTTTTATCATTAAAGTCAAGTGTCATTAAAGTAAAAAAGTAAATCTACAGCCTACGTAAGTCACAGGGCACAGGCCTCTTTTCATTTCTGAGAAGGCTATGAAGCAATTTGTCCTTTTTTTGTCCAATTGTCCGCGCTGCCCCAGTACGTGTTGGCAGACTTCACATACCTTTAAAAAAATAATTTTAGGCTTAGCTATGATTTGCAGCGCAAGTAGCCGCGGGTTCGACTCCCACACGGAGTATTTGTATGGTCTACAAGTTATTGTTTCGGGTCTGGATTTTTGTCCTTGTGAAATTTAGAAGTAATTTATTTAAAAGTAACGTTTAATATATATTGGTCCCCGCGATGATATCGTAGGCAGATTAAAAAAATGCGGATGATTGCAGAATTGAATTACTTTTAGTCAGGCTTCAACGTCTATGTGAATAATGACGGTAATGATGTGTTAAAATTTTTTATCACAAAGAAAACTTTGGTCAGTTTCATATAACAAATGTGAAGAAGACCTTAAATTATAAGCATACTCGCTAAAAATGTAGCCAGTAGGTTAGGATGCAATATCAGAAAGTAAATGTGATATTGTATTGATTTTTTTCTAGGTTATTATTAAAATTATTGTAGTATAGCTTTAAAGTACACCTGAGGGTTTCTCGGCGACTTTTTTCTGAGGTTTCGTATTTGGAACTATGGATTATAACTTAAAACAAGCCCCAATCAAATAAAAAAGATTATAAAGATCCCGAAATAATTAATACAACTGGAACCTGATATACAATATATTTTGTCCAGAATGTTTGCAGCAACTGAGATTTAAACATAGGATCTACAACGTAGCAGTATAAAACTGGCCTTTTCAAGATGGCATCAGCAGGCAAATATTTCTTGAATGGTTTGTCTAGTATAGGTGTAATCTTTACTTTGGTAATTTTGCTCCCTGAAGAGCAACTTTATGAAACTGTAAAATTTTCTACAGGTGTTTAATTATTTTAAATAAATAACCATGTAATAAATTATTACAATTGTCTGATTAAACAAACTCAACAAATTCAAGATTTACTTGATTGTAAGTGGTTGCAACCTTTTAACGCCTGACAACAGCTTCAAACAAAAAAGGTGAATTTTCATTCCCCAGCGACATTAATGGTCTGTAAAGTTTAAGATATAGTTTAGAAATTAAGACGTCAGTAGGTTAAAGAAACTTTTGCTTGAGAGGACTATGCTCGGAGTTTATTTGTGCTATAGACTTGAATGATAAAGAAATGATGATATCTGTAGTAGAACTAGAGTAACAGACATAGCCTAACAGAAAATTATGCTGAAGTGGCAATGATCCGGCCATATAGCTCACACACCGACAACCATTAGGGTAGAAAGAATTTCACATGGCAGCCTCGTACTGACTACCTAATAACAACTAAAAAGCCAATAAATTCGATTGCTATCCCGCGCCTATCCAGAGTAGTAACTGTAGCAACTATCCCTCCTATTAGGTAATTTATGGAGGAATCCTATCTTCAGCAGTGGACTTTTAAACACTGTAACGGTAATATTGCAAACATACGAGATCCAAAATATATAAATCGACAATGACAATTGTTTGAAATAATCAGAAGATGAATAGTTTGATGTGGCATTTTGAATAAATAATGCAGACGTCTAAAGCTGTTCCCTGTTGCTAAAAATGTATAAAGTTTCTGTGCAAGCCTTTTCATGCGGCCTTTTCCAGGGTAAAATTTTAGGAACAAAAAGACAGGCTGAAGTCGAAACAATTATAAAAGAAGCATATGGATTATTTTTTATTTATTATTATATTCTAAGTCCACGATGTGTAATTCTTATATATAAGGTGATAGCAATAAAGCATAAATAAGTATATAATAAGCCGTCTGCATCAGTAGGGTATGTAGTTTTTATATGAACAAATATTAGTTGCAACGGAAATAAAGTGAGAATGGCTTTTGACACGATGGTAAGAAAACAAGTAGGACAATTATGCCTCTGTAATCCTTAGTAACTTGAATACTGTAATTTTTATTTTACGCTTTGCTACTTTCTTTGATGCGTAATTTAGGCGTTATTCGATAAAAATAAAAATTATTTCATTTTTTCATAAAAAAGTCACCAACTGCATTGTATTAATCAAAGTACTTGGCACGTATCTAATTCTAAAGAGATTAGTAGATCAATATTCAATACACTTAAGAAAGTGTATGAATATACTGCTTTTTATTTAATGCATTCCTATTTTTGCACTTTGTATATTGAAAGTTAAATTGTTAAACGTAGTTTTCATACTTTTCAAATAAAAAATATGACATCTGTCGGTAGCGTCAAGAAAGTATAGTACTATATATATAGTATAGTAGTGCTACAACCCCAGTAGCAGCAGTTTGACTGTCGATATATCGAAGTGCTGAAGTATTTTTAAAGTTGTTCTGTACTCGACTAGTCTTCGTAGTCCTACTACGATCAACTTAGCTCTACTGTGATCACCGCAGCGCCCCTTTTATTACCTAAACTCTGAACCTCTGCATTCGAATACAATTTCAAGGTATTAGGCTGGAAAGAATACGGTATCCGCATCAAAGATAAAGACATAATTCACATAGTACGAATATGTTGTAGTCATTATTTTATTGTCTTGGATCTCTGAATGCGTGTTGGCGGACAGTTTGTGGGATGTCCTCTCCCTCTTACTGCTGCAGCTGAGGTGGATTCGGGATAGAGAAGTATTGGTATGGCAATACGACACTCACCCGATCCTCTGAGATTCTGGCGGGATCGCATTGCTGATGCGCAGTAGAAATAGAAATAGAAATAGAAATAGAAACTTTTTTATTCAATTTAGATTATAAAAATACTTATTGAAAGTCACTTTTTTAATTTACCACTGGTTCGCAAAAAAAAATGGTGAATGACTACGGTGAGAAATGAGGGCCGGTTTAACGAAGAGGTGCTTCCATATGCTTTGAGGTCGAAAATTGCGACTGAGGAAGGCCAGTGCTTCTTAACGTACGATTTTCCTAGAACCATGGTCTCCACGTATTGAACTCGAGAGGTATGGGGGTCCGTTGCCTTGTGAAGTTAGAGGCCGCAAAAGTATTCAAAAGCACTCCCGTGGATATTTGTAGAAATATGCGGTAAAAGTGGAACACCATTACTCCGTGTAAAAAGGGCAGTTAACGGATCCAATACTAGGGCTCTCCAGCATTCTGGAGAATACAATTTATGACACATCAACTTCTCGTCGTGTGATCAGAGAAGTGGTCCATTAGTGCAGGCCATATTAGAAAGCTCTAGGTCGCTTACCGAACCGTGGAGCCGGTTATACTTAGAGTTTCTCTGCGTGATAGACTTCGAAATGAGGATATCCGCAGTAGAATCAGAGTAAATGACGAAATCTCACGGATTAGTAAGCTAACGTGGCAATTGGCTGGTTATATTACTTAGGATATACTCTGTGGCAACCCAAGTGACAAGTTGTAAAATAATAGCTCCCAACAATTTAGCAAATTAAATATTGTAATTTGATAATATCCACCTCAATTTTTAGTTACTGTTGTTAAATAATACTTAATTGTGTTGGTAAAATAAGTAAAAGTCATAAGTATTTTAATTATATAGTGTTTTGTGTTTCAACTAAAAGTGACAGCTGTAGGTAACGAACATCGTTTGAACTTTCTGTAAGTTATTGTAATTTTCTTGTTATCCCTTTAATATTTTAAGATTTATCTTTTAAATTAGTGCAATTTCGGATTTCAATTTGAATTATTTACCTGATAATTTAATTTGAGATCTGTAAGTAGACCCATAGATCTAGATATTAGCTTACTCTGTTTCTTCAGTTTTCTTTCTTTGTTTTCTTTTGCTATTTACACATAATAGTAAAATGAATACACGCAACGCCAAAACGCGCCAAATGGAGAACCAACTTCAAATGGCGCTTCTAGAACTTAAGGCATCAAAAGAGCAGTGTGAGCTGTTGCTTAAAGAAAGGGATGACAACGAAAAGGAAATAATAAATATAATTGCCAAAAATAGTCAACTAAAAAGTGATATGGTTAAGTTGCATAAAGACTACACAAATGTTTTAAAAGAAAGGGATCAGCTTCAGGAAACAGTCGATGAGTTTGACCGATGCAGCAAAGAATATGAGGAATCCCTCAGATTAATTGCTGCATTGCAGTTGCAGTTAAGTGAGGCTAATCAGCAGATTTTGCAATTAAAACAATACTTAGATGAATTGAAAGTGTCCCAAACTCAAAGTCTGTTCAATGAGCTCATAGAATGTAAATCATCAAAAACATTGCATCCCTCCACAACAATCGATTTGACTGGTGATGATTTTGTCACATCTAGAACAGCAGAAAGGATTACATGCAGTAGAAGAAAATTGAAGAAATACATAAAAATTAATAAATATGTCAGGAAAGTACAAAAGTTAATTAAAACAAAAATTAATACAAAAAATTATATAAATATATGTAAGGAAAAGCATGTATTAATTAATAAACTTAAATTATATGCAATTGAGGTGGAAAATATGAAAAACTGTTATGAGACTGAAATAGAGTGTCTCAATTCAGAAGTTTTGTCGCTTAAAAACTCCTTAGAAATTATCTCAAATAAATATGCATCGGCTCAGGTTGAGATAAAAGAACACATATTGGCCATGAATGATCTGGTAAAGTCATGTAAATACAATGAGGAGCGCTTTGACTCCTTAATAAAACATCAGAGTGAAAATCAACGCTCCATACCATGTTCATCGGGGACAATATGTGTAAATAGCAATGACTCCTTATTTTCACCAACACTCTATGACGGTGCCATAACACAGAATAAAAACTTAAAAAGTAGTTTAAATATTAAAAAACATAAAGTTATTATGTATTGTGATGACATAGGTAAAAATTTGGGCATGATGTTAAATAACAATTTGAAAGGACATTTGATTAGTAATTATTGTATGCCTGGAGCATCGTTTAGTCATATAATGAATAAAGTTTTAACCAGTAAGTTTACTCCTAATAGCACATTAATAATTCTTGTTGGGAGAAGAGGCAATGTAAACAAAAATCAATTATTAAAATATATTGATTACCTCAATAATTTAAATGTACATAAAATTATCTTGTTTACATTGCCTTACATACAGGGTTGGCCACAAGAGAATAAAATAAGATATGATTTAAATTTATTAATGAATAATTTATCATGTAACAATAATTTAAATTTGACATTTAATTGTAACAATTATACCAATAGAATTAATTTAATAGATATTAATAATTTAATTAAGAAATTTTTGACTACAGATAGGTATTACCTATCCAAATATAATTTAAGACAGATAGCAAATGTGCTATCTTATTATTTATATATTAACTCAGCCAAGGACTTGGCTACCCAGACATCTGCTCCTATTGAGCAGCATAATGATTTGACATGTAATTTGGAATCCGTTCCAAGTAATTTAAATTAGAAAATGAGACAATAGAGGTAATCTCTAGCAATTATAATAATTTAAATAGTTTAGAATGTAGCTTACAAATCCCTAATAGTTGCAATTGTATAACTCCACAAAATGATATTAAAAATTGTTTACACCTGGTGCATCAGAATATACAAGGCATGATAGGCAAAGAGCTAGAAATTGAATTGTTTTTAAATAGCAACAATATTCATATTTTATGTATTACTGAACATTGGTTAAAAGCTCATAATTTAATGTTTAACTTTAGTAATCACCAGGTGCTCAGTTCTTTCAATAGAGAAACGATTTTAAGAGGTGGCTCCTTAATTTTAGCTAGTAAATTATTATCATATAAAGAACGTAAAGATATTGTGAGCCTCTCTGTTGAGCGAACTGTAGAAATGGCATGTGTTGAGTTTGAGCACCTCATTGTTGTGAGCGTTTACAGACCCCCATGTTCATTATATGATACTTTTGAAAAAATTATGGAGGAAGTATTCGCTAAGCTTAATAAACAGAATAAATCTGTTGTAATATGTGGAGACTTTAATATCAATCTCCTAGAAGCTTCCTCCACTAATATTAAATTTAGATCATTGTTTAAATCCTATGGTCTTTTTAATTTATTTTTGGAGCCAACACGTATTGCTGAATCTAGTGCAACATGTATAGATAACATTTTTACAAATGCTAAGCCGTTCAATAAATGTATTATTCAAAAATTGAGCTCTGATCACTGTGGACAATTTGTTTCATTACCTTATGTTCACAAAAAGCAAGTAGATAAAAAAGTAGTGTTTGTTCCAGTAAATGCACATCGCTTGGAGAAGTTTAGAAGTAACATAGTAAAAAAACTTCCATTACTTTCATATCAAAATGATCCAAATTTTTTGTATGCAAAATTATTTAAGCTCATTTGCAATGAATTTAATAACACTTTTACTTCTAAAACATTCTCCTTGAATAATCGTAAAGCATTTAATGAATGGGCGACGGTAGGAGTCCATAAGAGTAGACAAAGGTTATATGAACTTTACAATGAAAGGTCATATAATCCTAGCGTCGAATTTAGGGAATATGTAAAAAAATATTCCAAAATATTTAAAAGAGTGTGCTCCTTAGCCAAGTCATTGTATTTAAGCAACAAAATAAAGACTGCTTCTAATAAAATTAAAATGACATGGAGTATAATTAATAGTGAAACTGGTAAGGTCAACTCTCGCAATTCAAACTACCAGTTAAGTTTTAACAATAAATTAACTAAATCAGATCAGGACGTTGCAATGGTTTTTGAGAAATATTTTACTGATATTCCGATCTTAACCACTAAGTCACTGAATTCTTCTCCTACCGTCGCCGAATCATTACTTAAACAAAATGTAAATGTATGTACAAAGAATTTTACATTTCATAAAGTTTCATCAAAAGATATTGTAAAATATTTTAAGACTATTGATATTAAGAGAACCGCCGATCTGTGGGGGATTTCTGTTGAAGTTATTGCGTCTATAATAGATACAATCGCACCTCAACTATCTATTATTTTTAATAGTAGTATCAAATCTGGTGTGTTTCCTGATTTAATGAAGCATAGTAAAGTAATACCTTTATTTAAATCTGGTAGTACATTGGACCCCTCTAATTTTAGACCTATTTCTGTACTGCCAACACTTAGTAAAATTTTTGAAAAAATTATTCTTGATCAATTGTTAATTTTTTTTAATGTAAATAAATTACTTCATAAAAATCAATTTGGTTTCACAAGGGGTCGCTCGACAACTGATGCTGGTGTTGAGCTGATTAAATATATATTTAATGCATGGGAGAATTCACAGGATGCTTTGGGTTTGTTCTGTGACCTATCCAAGGCCTTTGATTGTGTTCACCATGAAACATTAATCAGGAAACTTCAACACTACGGTGTAAGAAATGATGCTCTTAAATTAATTATTTCATATTTAAGTGACAGAACACAAAAAGTTGTTATTAATAGTATGAGTTCTTCCGGGTCGATTGTACAAATGGGCGTTCCTCAGGGCTCAATTCTTGGCCCCTTTCTGTTTCTTGTATATATTAATGACTTACCTTACATAGTAGGGGATAACCATGATATAGTATTATTTGCTGATGATACTTCATTAATTTTCAAATTAAAACGACAGTTATTAAATTACGACGAAGTAAATAATGCTACAGCTAAGTTAGTCAATTGGTTTAATGTTAATAATTTGCATTTGAATGGAACTAAAACTAAATGTATGAAATTCGTAACTCCTAATGTTAAACATGTCAATACTAATGTAATTTTAAATGGGGAGGAGCTGAGTCTTGTCGATACCACCATTTTTCTTGGAATCACACTGGACGCAAAGCTTCAATGGCTCCCCCATATATCAAAACTAGCTAGCAGACTTAGTTCTGCAGCATATGCTGTAAAAAAGATTAGAACTCTTACCAGTGTTGAAACAGCTAGAATAGTTTACTCCAGTTATTTCCATAGCATTATGTCGTATGGTATTTTGCTATGGGGACACGCGACTGACACTGAAATTATATTTATTTTACAGAAGAGGGCCATTCGAGCAATATATAATTTAAAACCAAAAGAGTCACTGAGACAAAAATTTAAAGAAATTAATATATTAACTCTGGCCTCTCAATACATTTATGAAAATGTAATGTACGTACACAAAAATAAAAGTAGTTTTGCGAAAATAAGTGATATTCATTCTGTAAATACTAGGAGCAGACACAAGCTGGTAGTACCTGTTACTCGACTCCACCGAGTCAGTAATTCATTCTTGGGGCGATGTATACGCTTTTACAACAAAATCCCAGAAAATATACAAAATTTGTCATACACAAAGTTCAAAAATGTTATTAAACTAAGTTTGTATAAAAAAGGTTATTATAATATTAAGGAATTTATAGATGATAATAACCCCTGGGAAGGGTGATCGCTACCAAGCTATTTCTAATTTATCTTGTGTTGTTGATTGTAAACATGATTGTAAGCTATTATTAAAAAAAAAAGTCCCGCTGGGTTTCTTGCTGGTTCTTCCCAGGACAGAGGTTTTTTTTTGCGAACCAGTGGTAAATTAAAAAAGTGACGTTCAATAAGTATTTTTATAATCTACATTGAATAAAAAAGTTTCTATTTCTATTTCTATTTCTATTTCTAGGAACGGACTACCGACGTGATTCTTAACTGGTAGCTTTATACTGTGTAGGGAGATCTCCCACTAGATGTAGTAACGTCCTGGTAAGACGTGGGTTTCCTAACACTGATTGGAATCTTTATCCTAGAATTATTTCTATTTGTTAAAAACAATATGCAATATTTTAATTTGAAATCTGATTCAAAGAAAACATTAGCAATCAACGTAAATATTATATAAGCTTACCTATTATTAAAAATATGATTTACTATAAAAGTACCTATATTACGCTATTCGTGTATATAATCAGTTACTGGAAATATGTTTAAAACAAAATTAAAGAATTTGTTAATTGAAAATGTTTTTTACAATCTCAATGAGTTTTTTAATAAAATTAATGTTAATTAGTAGTAAATTTAATTTTTTTTTAATTGTTGCATATCCGAAATGGGTAAACCGTTGAGCTGTGAAACTAAAACTATATGTTTTTGTACTAAGATCATATTGTACACAGTTATGCAATAAATGTATCTTTATCTTTACCTTCATCATGTAGGAGTTGATAGATGCAGTTTTATGACCGTATTTTGTGGCATTTTTGGAGTATTCCTATGTTCAGCAGTGGAATTGTGAGGGGCTGTAATGATTATAATGAATAATGATAATAATATGTTCTCAGAGGTGACAATATACCTTTAGCAAACAATTTTTTTTTGAATTTGGCTGTTAGCTGAAGTCCATGGAATGCAGTAGACGTTGTTGACTGTAAAATCGTTCGCCACTTAAGTTTTTACTTATAATATAAGCAAATATTTGAAGGAAACAAAAGTTATTGGATTTCCGGTTCCAGTTATTATTGTGTATGTGATTATTTTTACACGAAATATTTTTTTATCTTTACTGAGATTATTTCAAATGCGGACTTTTGATACGGAAAAGTTATGCTGGATCGCCCAAGAGTTTGCGATTATATTTGCAGCACGGCTATTTTACCCTTAAAAACTAGAATATTTATTTTTCATCAGCTTGCTATATTTCGCTGCTGTAAGTGAGCATCTTCCTACCGTTGTAGAGATAATTTATATAACATTATATTAATTATATATATTGTTTCTATAACTATAAATACATTTAACTAAATTTTATTTAAATTATTATCTATTTTTAATTAGTAGTTTTCCAAATATTCAACACAACTATCAAAACAGTGGTATGCGCTATGTTTTAAAGTTAAAGAAACGATTCATACAAAAATGCCTTTCAAAACATTTAATACTTCCTTCAAAGATATGACGTGGAATGGGACGGAGCAGTGGGGTGTTACACCCATGGATTTGGAAGTGTTCTATAGACCTGATGTAGTGATAATAGTTTTGTACGTGGCAGTGCTGACAGCTTCGCTCTCTGCGAACACCTTGCTGATTTTTATCGTCATCAAATTCCAGTATATGAGAAGGTAAGTGGTTTATTAAAAAAATTATAAATATCGTTCGTTCTTGGGGAGGTTTTACATTCATTTTTAGCAATAACTTTACCTTCTATACTAGGATTTCTTCTGTATCGTGGGTGTAGTTTACACACATAAATTTCACAGGAACAAATATTCAGAAACGGAACAATCATTTGTAGGATATACAATTATTTGTTCCATGCGGAAATCGAACCCACGGTCCTTCACGCTGCAAGTCATTGCTAAGTCAATGCGCCACAAAACCATCAAATAGTCTTATCGTGGAAACTTATGTCGTCCCGTGAGTGTCGTAAGACATAAAAATTGCCAAAATATTTTAATAATAACTCCCATTTTAACTGTCTCATTTACGTCAGACGTAAAACACCAAGGCCAGTGTTCAGCGACAATCTCAAGATTGTGCTGTGACTGCGAAGTTGAAGTATAACACTAAAAATCCACAAATATTTTTTTTAATTAGAAAAATGGCGGAAAATAGCACACGGTCCACCTGATTATAAGTGAATGCTCTGGCCCATAATCACCTATAGCTATCCTTGATTAAGAATTGAAAATTAAGATGCGTTATCACCCTAAGATGTAGTGTCTCGTTTCTAGTAAAAACGGTCTCCGTTTCTCAACACTCACTATTGAAAGCAGAGCAGCATTAAGCTGTTGTTTTACGCTGGTATTTCTGTGAGGACATGGTACTGTAATTTAAAAAAAATTGTAAAATTCGTGCTGCAACCATAATATAGCTGTAGCATGGCTATATCACGTATACCAGCAATCAGAATGTAATTTAAACAGCTACCCTCTACATAGTGGCCAAACTGTAGTCACAAAGGTACCGAAACGTTTATGTTTGTATTTGTTAATTAAAGTTTTGACTTATTGACAGCTTCTACGCTTATTATACCCAAGACAAATTAATTTATAGCATCGTCTGTGGTTGATATTCGACCAATTGTATAAGAACTAAGTATTTCTAGATAACAAATTTATTTCTGCATAAATTTTTTTTCATGCTGGGAAGGCAGATAAATCTTTGCTCATGCAGCCATTAATGTGAAGAAAATTGCTTGATTAAACTTTATTTTATTTCGTCGTGAGTCATGAAAACTCAGTAACTAAGCGTTCGCAGTAAATCTCACCGTACGCGAGCAACCCGGGTTCGATCACCGCCGGCTAATAAAAATACATTGTATTATTTTACAAGTGTTGGTAATTTAAACGACTTAAATATTTTTATAGTCATAGTCATAGTCTTTATTGCAATCAAATGGTTACAATAGATGTTATGTTTAAAAAAGTCCGCATTTGAACCCAGTTTGGGCGTAGCAATTATAAAAATATTAAATTATTATTTTTAAAGTACAATATTAGATTTTATTAATACATTACTTTATTAGATTATATTATTTTAAAATTCTGTAAATTTAATTTAATTCATAATCACAATGTCAAGTAAAAATAATTATTATTATTATAAGTAAAAATAAAATTAAGTAAAAAAATAACAATTGAATAACAAAATTAAATTAAATTAGATAGGCACAGGCCGAAGTTATCGACATAAATTAAATAATATTTGTATCAAAATATTCATTTAAATTATAGAAACATTTTGCAATTAAATATAACTTTAATTTGGATAAAAATAGTGTAGTATTCGTTAAATTTTTTATGTCATTTGGAAGGTTTTATTTAGTGGGCTGTATTTTATTATTTTGCAAAATTTAGATATGAACATCTAAAGTGATTTAATTATAATTATAAAGAAAATACTTTTGAATACAGTGTGCTGCCATAGCCAGACACCAACTAACACGTTCTCTACTTTAAAGGAGCTCGTTGCCAGACACTTATTGAATTTTTCTTATGCGGAGTACTTTATATAAATATCAAATTATTGAATTTTGAATTTTTTGACAGTTAAAGAATTAATTTGAAATATCCTTTTATATTTTTAATCGAGTTTCGAACAGCATGAAGGCAGGTAGAGCCGAGTTAGGTCATTTAGAGCTGTTTTTTTTTTAACATACTAACTTTGGTAAACTCGACGCCAATATGAAGTTATGCGAGCCACCCGGAAAATATCATAACTAAGCCGTAATATTTCAAGAACATGTGAACTTCACCACTACGCTCTGGAGCAGTGCGGCAGAATTATTGCGGGCTAGTTATTTAATTGTCTATATCATCTCGTGGGCGTCTTTCAAATAACGATGAAAAACAAAAAACTGCGGTCGCTAACGCGCATGTCAAGCGTGGCAACTTTAACAAATATTGTAATTATGAGACAATCCGTTGGAGGCCTACGTTCAGCAGTACTTTATTAGGGTAAAACCGTAAACTATCGTTTGTTCTGTATGCAAAAGCGGAACATTTTTGCCCGCGCTACGGAAAGTGGGACAGACAGTCTAAGCCGGGACCATTCTGCCAAAAGTGGGACACATGATCAAGTTATCTGGAACCCTCATAGAAAACGAGGGGCCCGTGCCTAGCAAAGGAAAATCGAAATTCTGATTTTACTTATATTTTAATTATTTTAAAGAATTTTTTTATTTTCAACTATTCGAAACTAAATAGCGATATAATTCAATAATATAAAAGTAAAAACCTTAAAGTTATTTCATTAAAATCCAAAATGTAAACAATAGCTTAAACTTCACATTCTGTAGTCTTTTGTTAAACTATAGAATATAAGTTAAGTCAACTATTTCAGTTGAATTAAGTTAATAACTACGAGCCTACGAGTAGTTACTTGAACCAAGTGATGAAGTAAAATGATCAATAACCTTCTCGAAGGTGACGTAGGTCAACGACTTATAGCTTGTTCTTGATATTGGTAATCACACTAATTATTGTTTAAAAAATAAGTACCTTCAATAACTAACTAACGATAGAGCTACACTGCAGTTATATTATGTTGTAGCACGAATAGAACGGCTCGACCGGGAAAGTACCTCGCTCTCACAAAATACCAGCATGAAATAGCAGCTTCTCTTTCGTATTGTGGTGAGAGAGGATAACCCTCTAGCTTCTAGTGAAAAGAGTCTCCTGTTTTCGCTAGAAGCGAGGCATTCTATTTTAGTTCTCAGCGGTGACAATGCATTTTTCATTCTAGATTAGAATCGGGGATAGATGTAGTTTTCTTTGGGCCAAAGCATTCACTTACAATTCGGCAGGCTGTGTGCTCGTTGTTCATTCTTATTCTATAAAAATATTACAGTGTAAGCGTAAGACAGTGACATATTTAGTAAGTAACCTAAGAAGTATTTTTTTCTGAGCACACAGTCACCGAGATCAATTATAAATTAAGAATAAAAATATGAATGCGTTGCTAACCACGAGTACTAAGTTGCGATGACTCGTTACCAGTAAAAAGGGTCTCCGGTTTTTCTATCATAACCATTTAAAACACAGCAGTATTAAGCTGCATTTTACTCCGGTATTCCGTGAAAACATAGACCTTCCCCGATCGAGCGAACCTATTCGTGCCACAACAGTAATACAATTGTAGTGTGTCTCTACCACATGACACATAAAAGTAACTCTGTTTCTATAGTTCATCAATCCATAACGCAAATATAAGTTTTTTTTTAGTTAATTTACTAATCTAAGGATAAATTAAGTAGTAAAATTGATCTACTTGAAATTGAAACAAATTTCTCAACATCCTAATAAATTCAAAGATGTTGATATGAAATTTTATAATTTTGACTTACGGTATGTAGACATTATTATCTTGTTTACGACGGACGTAAAATACCAAGACCGGCGACGGGTACAAAAGTCAAAGGTGGGAGATTTACTAACTCGATGTGCATTGGCGGTGTTAAAGATGCTTCATATTATTTTCCGAAGATCTTAAAGACTCTCATAACTTACGCACAAGGGAATTTTAAATGAAATCATTCGGTGTGACAGAAGATAAACAACTTTAATTTTGCTTAATAAAATATAATATTCGGGATAGTGACCGGTAACGGGGAATAAGGCACGAGTGGTTTAGTCACGGGATTTTGGATTATTCATTTAAATGAATAACTAATAGAAACGCAATAATACCTGGAAACGGGTTATTACATGATAGTCATCAGGGTAATAACGCATTTGCGTTTTGATTCTTAATCGAGGCTCAATATTGATGTCTATAGGTCACAGCATCCACTTACCATTAGGTGGACTGTGTGCTCATTTATCATCCTTACTATATAAAAAGTGCGAGTGATATATTATATAGCCTAACTTAACACTAATGTGGTAAGTATTTAAGAAGATAAGTAGACCGAGCGACATTTCACAGTCCCACAAAACAACCAAACCTGAAAATTTGTTGTTTTGAACAAATTCTGGATGTTTGGTCCGGACGGATGAAGACCACTAGACCACGCGGTTACAAACAACATGATGAATACGACTTTAAATATTCATTATATTTCTTCATATCCATCATCATCAGCCCGTAAAAGTCAAATGATGACCAGACAGGGTCCTTGTTATAGGGAGGTTTTGTCTGAATAGTCACGCTTGATAGTCGTAATGACGACCGCTGTATCAGATGCCTCACCACTTTGACAGTGCTGTTCGATATTTACCACTATCTATCGGAAGTCATAAATTTTTGTTGATTTCCGAAGTCGCCATTTACGACACAAACGGTACACAATACGGTATTGATTCCCGCACGAATTAGCCGTGTAATAGCGGCATAGGAGAATCGGTAACTACACTCGACATTCATTATCTACTCAACTTTACTAGTTCAACACCTACGAATTACAAGATTTACATTTTGAAATATCTAATACTGCATATAATATCTTGACGTGGGTGGTGTAAGAGGCGATAGAGAGAAATGAAACAGGAAGAAGCTGGTAGTATTTTCCTGATAACAATTTATAATAATAAAATAACCTCTAAAAAGAACCCCTTTGTCGTATCCCCTCAGTTTAAAGGCACTCCCCTTGTTGCCTCAGCCAGTATCGGAATCCTCGGCGTCGACATATCGAGTGACGTGCAGTTTCGTGGTCACATGGAAAGGAAGGCCAAATTGGCCTCTAAAAAGCTTGGCGTGCTCAGCAGAGCGGGACAGTATTTCATGCCGGCACACCGCCTGCAACTTTACAAGGCGCAGGTTCAGCCGCACATGGAATACTGTTCCCATCTCTGGGCTTGGGCTCCCCAGTACCAGCTCCTTCCTCTTGACCGCATCCAGCGCAGAGCGGCTCGAATCGTCGACGACCGAGTGCTTTCCGATCGGCTCGATTCACTGGCGCGGCGAAGAGATGTTGCATCTCTTTGCGTATTTTATCGCATCTATCACGGGGAGTGCTCTGAGGAATTGTTCGAATTAATCCCAGCCGCAATATTTCGTGACCGCACTACACGGCAAACGTCCCGATACCATCCACACCATCTGAATGCTTAGCGGTCCACCACTGTACGTTTTACAAGGAGTTTTCTTCCTCGTACAACCTCTCTGTGGAATAGTTTACCACCGGCGATTTTTCCGGACCGATACGATCTTAGGACCTTCAAGAAAAGAGCTTACTCCTTTCTAAAGGGCCGGCAACGCACCCGCAATTCTCCTGGTGTTGCGGTTGATCATGGGCGGCGGTAGTCACTTAACATCAGGTGAGCCGCATGCTCGTTTGCCCCCTCTTCTATAAAAAAAAATATCAGCGTTTGCTTACCCGCCTTCTGCGCATAGAAACTATGCCCTATAACCCCCCCTATTAGGGTTGCCCATGTTAGGTAGGCACCCCCTATGTTCATCATTGGATTTATGATGGGTTGTAAAAAATAAATGAATAATTGAAATATACAGAAACGTGAATCGAAACCATTCATCGTGCTAAAAAAATCTATCTGCATAATACTGTAGCAGCGGGTTGGCACTTTACCAAGTTTTGTGGTGGAATTATCGCAAAGTCAGTATTAAATTGTCAAAAAGCTGTGATACTTGCGAAGCTTATAAACAACTTAAAGAATAATTCCAGTAATGTATATATTTGGTATAAAATAAGTAACTCTTTCCGAATTCAGATTACGTAAGTTACTTGTATCCTCATATAATAATATTTCAAAATTACGTTCTTTTGAAATCTTGTTCTTTCTCTGCCCCTGTTTAATTTTAATATTGTGACGAACTTGATGTATTTTAAAATATGAGGTGCAGTTAGATTTGTCTTAATTGTGGGAGTGGAAAAAGTCAGGGAAATGTTTTTATGTCGGGTTCCTTAAATTACTGTTTCAGTCATTTTTTTGGTATTAATTTATTTATTGCAGTTATGTACAGTAGGGGGTGCTAAGAATCTCCGGTGGAGGTTCGGTTGCCACCTACGACGACTCGACCTTGCAACATTTAACGCACGCACACTGAGGACTGACGAGAAGATCCTGGAGCTGGAAGAAGAGATAGACAAGTTGCACTGGAGTATTATCGGATTATCCGAGGTCCGAAGAGAGGGGGAGGACACGGTGATTCTCGAATCCGGCAACTTGTTCTATCACCGGGAGGGCGACCATCTGTCCCAAGGAGGTGTCGGATTTATCGTCCACAAGTCTCTCGTCAACAACGTTGTAAAGATTGGGAGTGTGTCGACGAAGGTCGCGTACCTGATACTCAGAATCACCAAACGGTATTCGCTGAAGGTCATACAGGTTTACGCACCAACCTCGGCACATCCCGATGAGGAGGTGGAGGAAATGTATGAGGATATTTCCAAAGCCATGCATTCCTCCAAAACCCACTACACGGTGTTGATGGGAGACTTCAACGCAAAACTAGGCACAAGAGAAAGCGGTGAGCTGAAGTTAGGGAAATTTGGAGTAGGGCAACGGAACCGAAGGGGCCAGCAGCTGGCCGACTTTATGGAGAAAGAGGGACTCTTTATGATGAACTCTTTCTTCCAGAAGCGGCCCCACAGGAAGTGGACCTGGTCGAGCCCCGACGGTTCGACAAAAAATGAGATTGACTTCATTATGACGACCAGACGCCAACTGTTCAGTGATCGCAAGGGTGAAAACTGGCAGCGATCACCGAATGGTTAGAGGCATACTGAACCTAAACGTTAAGTTGGAGAGGTCTCGTCTAATGAAGTCAACGCTCCGTCCCCCTCGTGCTCTAATCCAGAATCCCGAAAACTTTCAGCTCGAGTTACACAACCGCTTTCAGTGTCTACAAGATTGCAATGCAGTGGACGATATGAATGACAAGCTCGTGGAAACTGTCCATGCGGTCGGAGCTAAGTTCTGCAAGACCCGCCGCAGAAGAACACAAAAACTCTCCGATCACACTCTTAATCTCATGGCTGTTAGACGGGAGATGAGGCTGCAATCGTCAACAGACTTGACAGCATACAGGCAACTGAACAGACAGATCTCCAAATGCATGCGGCGAGACTTACGCAACTTTAATACTGCTCGTATTAAAGAAGCGATCGAGCGGAACCAGGGCTCCAAACTCTTTGCCAGAGATCTGTCTGCCCGTAAGAGCCAACTGTCAAAGCTGAAGACTGAGTGTGGCAGCGTCGTTTCCGGGACATCTGAGATTTTGAGTGAGATTGAGAGGTTCTATGGGCAGCTGTACACATCATCGTTGGAGCCACACGTAAGTGTGAGTAACGATCCAAGAGCAAGTCTTATCCGACACTATTCCGATGATATCCCGGACGTCAGTCTAAGCGAGATTAGAATGGCTCTCCAGCACCTTAAAAACGGCAGGGCCCCAGGCGAGGATGGAATTACAGCGGAGCTTCTGAAAGCGGGTGGAACACCGGTTCTTGAAGTCCTTCAGAGGCTCTTCAATTCCGTCCTTCATGGTGGCACTACTCCAGAGGCGTGGAGCAGAAGTGCGGTGGTCTTGTTCTTTAAGAAAGGCGACACCGCTCTCTTGAAGAACTACAGACCGATTTCCCTTCTGAGCCGCGTCTACGTGCTGTTTTCGAGAGTCATTACGAATCGTCTCGCACGCAGACTCGACGACTTCCGGCCTCCCGAACAAGCCGGTTTCCGAAAAGGCTTCAGTACCATAGACCACATACATACCCTGCGGCAGATTGTACAGAAAACTGAAGAGTACAATTTGCCACTTTGCCTGGCGTATGTGGACTATGAGAAAGGCTTTGATTCCGTCGAAATTTGGGCGGTGCTGCAGTCCCTTCAGCGGTGCCAAGTTGACTGTCGGTATATCGAAGTGCTGAAGTGTTTGTACAGTAGGGCTACGATGGCTATCCGAGTACAGAACCAGAGCTCGAAACCTATCCAACTGCAGAGAGGTGTAAGACAGGGTGACGTTATATCCCCGAAACTCTTCACCGCTGCTTTGGAAGACGTTTTCAAGCTACTGGACTGGAAAGGATACGGTATTAACATCAATGGCGAGTACATCACTCACCTTCGATTTGCCGACGATTTAGTCCTTATGGCAGAATCGCTGGAGGACTTAGGCACTATGCTCAATGACCTCAATAGTGCCTCCCAACGGATAGGTCTTAAGATGAACATGGATAAAACAAAGATCATGTTTAATGTCCATGTCACACCTATGCCGGTAGTTGTTGGGAGCACTATGCTCGAAGTTGTTGACGAGTACGTTTACCTGGGACAAATAGTCCGACTAGGTAAGTCCAACTTCGACCGAGAGGTCAATCGACGGATTCAACTCGGCTGGGCAGCGTTCGGGAAATTATGACATATCTTCTCGTCAGGTATACCTCAATCTCTAAAAACTAGATTGTACAACCAGTGCGTGTTGCCAGTGATGACTTACGGATCTGAGACGTGGTCCTTCACTGCTGGCCGTATGAGGACGCTCAAGGTCGCTCAGCGAGCTATGGAGAGGGCTATGCTCGGAGTTTCTCTGCGTGATAGACTCAGAAATGAGGATATCCGCAGTAAAACCAGAGTGACCGACATAGCCCAACGGATTAGTAAGCTGAAGTGGCAATGGGCCGGCCATATAGCTCGAAGAACCGATAACCGATGGGGAAGAAAGGTTCTCGAGTGGCAGCCTCGTACCGGTAGGCGTAGTGTAGGGCGACCCCTCACTGGATGGAGTGACGACCTGGTAAGATGTGCAGGAAGTCGATGGATGCAGGTGGCTCAGGACCGTGCTTTGTGGCATTACTTGGGGGAGGCCTATGTTCAGCAGTGGTCTTGTGAAGGGCTGTAATGATGATAATGATGATGATGTACAGTACAATATGAAGTTACTAGCATGAAATTAAACTTTAAGTCAAGGTAAAACATACAAATGTTTTCTTACGAATTTATATGCTTATGGATAAAAACTAGTGTAAACGTATAAACAGTGGACAAATTTAAAATTATACTGTAGACCATAGATTCTCCCATGCTACACAATGGTATGAGTGCTGCGTAACGTACTGCATACCGTAGACCTGGACGTAGAGATACATAAGTTCTTCCACACAAGACGTAGCCGCACAGAACATCGGTAACATACACAACATTATTACTTACACTGTAGTATTTTCTGATAAGTGGCATTCTACTTTAAATATATTATTGATACTTTGTGAGTTCTATGACTCCAAAACAAATATTTAAAACATATTGCATGTTATATGTATTTTATGTGTCTTTTATTGTTAATTACACTTTAGAAATCTTACATTCGCTCTCCACATGCAACGCTCACTTCATGTCTAAGTACATTATCATCGAATTGTTTGTAATAATGCTAAGAGGGGGAGCCAGGAGACCTATAGCACAATGTACAGGGTGCTGTTTGTGCTCCTGTCTCCCACAACAACTCAAAACTCTTAAACTATTTATGAAACAAATGTAACTGTGTAAAAAGTGGTAGAAATAAATGTTTATTATTGTTATTATTATTAACTTTCAAGTTTGACAAAATTACAAATTAAATTAACAAGCTTGTTGACTATGCTAATAATTTTTTGTTTGATGGTATGCATAATGGCCAAGGCGTTCATATTGTATAAATATATTTATAAATAAAATTTTAGTAAAAAATAAATTAAATAAAAATTATCGAGCTGAGGGTGTTATTGCATGATATTAATATACGAGTATGAATTTTTATGGTTTTTGTTTTTCTGTCAGTTTGTGTCTCTGTATTTTTGTCTGTCTGTCCCGGCTGATCTTTGGAATAGCTGCCGCGATTACAACGAAACTTGACAGATAAAAGTTTAAAACAAAATTGACCACAGGGGGGGGGCGGTACCAGGAGTGATCTTTTACGTCACGTATTATGCCACTTACCTATAATATTTCCGTTTAATTGAAATGGCCATTTCCCACCGTAATAAATATTTTCACAAGAATTTTTTAATTCATTTTTATAACTAAAGCTTGTTATTCTTATTTCAAAATCAATAATTACTTTAGATTTTTCAAGGATAACGATGTTATTTCTGTCTCACTATATTTATATACTAGCCATAGACTCTGAGAAAATTTGTGAAATTTTTAAATATTAGTTCTGAGTTGGAAATAAATGAAAATCAATGACGTTAATAGACCTAGCACTACTAACAATCTGTGCGTTATTGTTTCAAGCGATTTAGTTCTGGAAATCATGACCTAACAAATCATGGGCCTTCGAAGAAGAAGTTTGATAATGATAAACTAAAAGCGATAGTAGAATCGAATCCTTCTCTACCTAAGACTGAGCTATTGTTGGATTTTGATGTAAGTGAATGATGCACAGCGAGAGGCCAGCGTTTAAGTTTGTATTATATTGCTGAATCGGCAATAAAAGGAGGGATTTTTTATAGAATAATGGCAAGGATACAGTTCACCTGATGGTAAATGGATGCTGCGTCCCATAAAAATCTTCCATTATCTTCGATTGAGAATCAAAATACAGATGCATTGTCGCCCCTAAGGACTAAGACGGAATGCGTCGTTTCTAATAAGAAGGATCCCCTCAAAAACATTCTGTAAAAAACTAGCCAAGTCTCGATGGAGCTGCTTGTTTATCTCTAAAAAGTAATGAAATCTAGACAAAGTCGTACCAAGTCTAAGGTTCATTACTGCGATTTCTTTATTATTGTAGTTAATGTTGTGTGACTTGGCCGTTGAAGGGTACACAAGGGTACAAAACCAGGTGCTACATGACACCTTTGCACCAATCTGTCGCCAGAACTGCTATCCATTGACGACGGAAAATTGCCACTTGGAAAACGTTGATTGAATAACGAGTCAATTGTAGGCGTCAAATCGACCACCGATCTAACATAAAATAGACGTACAGACGGACTTCTTTCAATGATTCGAAGTCCGCCTGTACTTGAAATAATTTTTTATACTGTTTGTTTCAGGCTCGTCTATACAAAAGTATTATTGAAATGCGCAGATTTATCAAGCTTACAATTGACTGGTTATTCAATCAACGTTTTCCAAGTGACAATTTTCTATCGTCAATGGGTGTCATGTAGCACCTGGTTTTGTACCCTTGTGTACCCTTTATCGGCCAAGTCACACAACATTAACTATAATAATAAAGAAATTGCAGTAAGGAACCTTAGACTTGGCACGAATTTGTCTAGATTTCATTACTTTTTAGAGATAAACAAGCAGCTCCATCGAGACTTGGCTAGTTTTTTACAGAATGTTTTTGGTGGGATTTCACTTCTTTTTGTAGAAACGTGGGCACATTGATTTATTTTATTAGATTTTCTTATTCGACATATTTTTTTTTCTTTTTAGGAGTAGTTTTTTTTATTATTACAAATCTTTCTTTTCCTTTTTTTCCGGTTCTGATTCTTGTACAGTAGCAACAGTTTTTCGTATTGCCCATTCGCGTTCATTATTTATTCTTTTAGACGGTTTAGACGGTTTAAAATCTGAAAGATCGGCGCGGTATTTACGCCTAAGCCGGTTGTATTCGGTGATCGCTGAAGCTTGAGCTTTTATACTCTTGAAGTCAACATTTATGAGGTGCATCCCATGAAGATTGGTTACTCGTAAAAGCGCCACGTAGGCTTGGCCACAAGTGAATATGGAGGTGCCAATGTCCCTGAGGGCATTTTTTAGACTTAGACCTTGGCTCTTGTGAATTGTTAGGGCATACGCCACACAGATTGGGAATTGTTCCCTGTACACGTATGCCCGGGGTATTATCTCAAATTTTGACTTAATAGGCAATAATTCGTGTATCAAATTATTAGCGAATTTTACTACCAATTGTTTAGGCTTTGTTTGGACTTCCGGGTCCCACCTCACTTTTTGTACAACGCCTAATGACCCATTCACTGAACCTAAACTAACATCGATATTTCTCCTAAGTAGTACTTTAGCTCCCTCTTTAATGATTATAGTTTCTTCCAGTCCAGCAGTCATCGACGCATCATGTTCATATTTTTGTAAACACGCCCGGGCTTTCGTTATCATACATTTTGAACAATCCAAGGAATTTTTAGCAACTAACTTTATCTCGGGGTGCGGAATAGCTTTTAACATAGCATTATTTAACTGTATACACATATTTCTAGTCGGTAGTAAACAAACAGTATCTTCTGGTAAGTCTAGTGTAATTTGTGAAAAATCACAGTGACCGAGTGAAGCCGGCCACAGTCGAGCGTGTGCCCGCTGTACTACCTTATGTGGTGTCACAGACAAGATTGGCTACATCTTGAAGCGAGCTTCTATTAGAACATTCTACAAGCCGCCGAAGAAGATTAGTCAGTTATTACCATCCGTCAAGTGTCATATTCCTCTACAAGATGCAGGAGTGTACAAGCTTGATTGTGATTGTGGTCTCTCATATATAGGGCAAACAAAGAGATCAATTAGAACCCGCGTAAAAGAACACATAGCTGACGTGAAGCATCAACGTTCCGGGAAGTCTGCAGTTTGCGATCATATCCTAGATGGCCCCAAACATTACATCAGATTTGATAGACCACTAATCTATCTACCACTAACACCGATTCCTACCAAGGATGATACGTGAGGCTATTGAAATTCAAAAACATCCTAATTTCAATAGAGAAGGAGGCTTGGTATTACCACCTGCTTGGGATCCTATAATTAATAAAATTAAAACTAAACTCAAGCATACAACTGCAAGACTTCAAACCACAGTTAGTTCATTCTGCGTAGATCGGACCAAATACAATAATAAAAAAAGCTGGAGGTACTCCGGGTTAAATTTGACATCGGGACGTCAGTCACCTCAGTCCCCCGTGACCATGGGTGCTGAAAAGCACCCGAACGTCGGGTATTAAAAATAAAATAAAATAAATAAAACGCAAAAAAATCCGTAAAAGTAGTTTTAATCAATGTACAGTGTTCGCGTAAATATAAGAAATCATTATATCATAAGTTTTTATTTTATTTTTATGTCCTTACAATCAATACAACATATTCTTCCGAAATTATGCATGTAATAATTATAATAATTCTACTTTTTCACTTGCAAACATTTGCTAAAAATTCGACAATAGACAGTTTGCGCGCGCTTTGTAACCTCATTTCAAAACCTTTTTGTGTATATATTATAGCGTCTTCCTTTATTTTTCTTACACAATCATATAGATATAACATTTAGCAATTCCTAGTGAAAGTATTTACTATAGTATTCGAATAAGAAATATACTATTCTTATCTTATTAGAAATCTTGACCGTTATGAATTGTTTGCGTAGAGGTTTTTTGATTCTACTTTTTTATCAATTGAAACATAAAAAGGTTACTGTTGTTGTAACTTAGATCATTCAAAAACATTACGTAGTAAAGATAAATAACATTACTTACAGTTTTTTGAAAGAAAATCCAACTAAAATCACAATCACAAAACTTCAACTATTACGCAACTAACAGCACAAAAGCGAATGGCTGTTATATTTGATTTTGTCTATGTAACCGAGTGAATATAATCTTCAGAATACTCTTTAGTTCGTTCAGAATCGAATGAAATAGTGTTCAATTGAAAATATACTGTATTTTTATATCAATTAATGAAGAAAATATCAGCACCTAATGCGGACATGAATTCATGTCCACGGTACCTTAAAGGAATTTGAGTAATGTTCGAGTAGAATAAAGTTAATCGTTCGACTATTTTTTCTTGTAAACTTGTAAGTATAAATATAAAAGCCAATCTAGTGTTATCCAGAGTTTTCCTTTAATTTTATTTAAATGCGTATTAAAAGCAGAAGGGGAGGCATTCGCCCAGCAGTGGGATGCTATAGGCTAGATTAAATTAGATGTATCCCACTACGCTGGATTATTGCAATGACAGTAGATTTTTATGTACCAATGGTAGAAGGGGGCATTACCATATCTCTAATACAGCTGAGACCAGCTGAGGGTTCTTCATCAGATACTTTAGACCTTCGATTTTTGACATCAAATGAAGCGGCCCACCAAGTTGAATATTCTTTGTAAAGGCGGTATGTCGATCTCTTCTAATAGTTTGGTTGGGCTCTTGTGTTTTCTAATCAGGGTCACCAGGTACTCCAGATGTTCGATTATCCTAGTTTTTATAGTTTTCCTTTATGTGGCCATTAAACCCTAACTCTGTACCAAATTTCAGCTCTCTGAGTTTATGGGAAGTACTAGTTCTATTCTGATGATCATGAGTGAGTGAGTGAGTGTCATAAATGCGAAACTTTGCTTTCGCTTAACTTCGGAACTAAATGACCTACAGACTTGAAATTTTAGATTTTAAGTATGTGATTATAGTTTACTAGATGACGAAAATTTCTGAGTTCTGGTATTATCCAGAGGTTCTGAAATAGGGGCCTGAATATGCGGCGAAATGGTTCCAGTAAAGGATGGTACGGCAGTGTTTGCTTCGCGCTCGACTTGGCTGAGTGTAAAGATCTCCGGTTCTTTACACTCACCATACGCTGCATTTAGCTGCTATTTTACGCCGGTATTCTGTGAGAACATGGTCCTGGCTTGTTTGAGCCGATTTATTCTTGCAACAACCATAATATATCTGCAGCGTGAATCTACCACATGTTAAAATAGTTTTTACATTTTAAGTAGAATCGCTAAGTTTTTCGAAGTTTAATTTTTTTATGAAAGAGGAGGCAAAGTAGCATATGGCTAACCTGATGGTAAATGATCATGATCGTAGATCATAAACATTTTTGATACCAAAAATGCTTAGATAACTTTTTAAAGGCAATAATTATAATTTCAGAGAAGCAGTAAGAAATGCCTTTAAAGAGAGAAACGTACTCATGTACTATTTTTTTATAATTAGGATGTAAACAAACTGCCTACAAAATGTCAAGAATTAGTAAATAATTTAATCCATACAACAATTAATACACTGCTCCTATATTTGCAGTTTTTGAACATTGTAAATTTAGATTTTCCTATATAAAACGGCAATTTTATAGCTGACGTGATTCAGAAGTGTTTAAATTTTTTAATATCAGATATCAATAAGTATTTAAAATCAGTTTTTATTCAGGTTAACAGTTTTTGTAAACTTGGAAAAAATTGCGGAGCCATTTTGTTTTAATGTAAAAGGAGTAAATTAAAAAGATTTTAAATGTTGTAATTGCTTTTGGATTAAAAAATACTTTATAAAATAAACGTTTTGCAGAAAAATATTGCAGTTATAAGAGCGAAAGTTGTTTAATTTAACTGGCTTCACTGTTAAAGTAGCCGTATGCCAACATTAATTAGTAAACATAAGCCTACATTCTAAATTAAATGGAGCGACGGGATTTAGGCCAGCGACAAAAATTTGTGGATGAACTGGACAGCCTGGAAAAATGTGTCTTCTGCTTATTAAAAGAACAGAAACATTTCCTGTGTTTCGTATGCTATATTGTAACCTTAATAACATCCATATATAACAATATGTTTGTATAGGGGTATTATTAAGGGTAGGAGTTTAAGAGGTCCCCTGTAATTCGTTTCTGTCTTTGAAGAGTTTGTTGCCTCCCGTTCAGCTGATTTCTCCAAGAAGGGTATCATTATACTGCCACTGCCAGTGCAGAGATGGAATTATTGGATGGGTGATTAATTTGATAAATAGAAATAATAAATGTAGAAAAAAAGTTAAAAAAGTAATTTCATAGGTTAAGACCTAATATATTAATGTACTAGCGATCCGCCCCTACTTTACACGGTTGATTTTTGGATCTCTACAACAGCTCCACCTACTAGGTCGAATTGTAAATGTAAACCATCCTCAAATCAAATTAATAACGCACACAAAGTTTTATCAAAATCGGAATCAATCGGAAGAAGATTTTGTATAGTAAATTTTTACGTCAACTTTTAAATAAACATGGACCTGAATCGCCTGTTCGTTATATTCTTGTAAAATATTCTTTTAGTATATGCACTGGAAGGTGTCAGTTGTATAAATATACTCATTTTCTTTCTATCTTTAAATCTACATTTTATAACAAAAAATATTTATTGAACCCAACCAAATGAGAAACTATATAGATACCCCAAATAATAATTATAATTATATACAATATATAATATTATACGATATTTTTGGTCGATATTACCTTTTCATATGACGAGAATTTAGTGAAAACCGAGTCAGATAGGAAAACTAAATATCTGGACCTGGCTCACGAGGTGACCGACATGTGGGGTGGCCTACCGACCGAAATTATTCCTGTGATTATCTCTGCGAATGGGCTAATCCCAGTCAGCCTCTCAGGTACTCTGAGGCCACTGGGACTCCGTGACGAACCGCTCCGGTCTCAAATGCTAAAGGCAGTGCTCCTCGATACTGCCCATTCATATTTAGCCATAACATACTCCTTAACGACCGCATTTCTACTGCGTTCATTCTACTCTCGTGCTTCTTCTGCCACACCCAACTTTCACTACCATACGTTAAAGTAGAGACCAACGCAGCATTGTGAATTGTCATACGTGCCTTTTTCGACACATTTTGACTCTCCACAATTGAGTGTAGGGCCCCATTTACTCTATTTCCTGCATTCACTCGCCGTTCTATATTCTTATCACATCTCCCATCCCTGCTAAATACGCAATCCAGGTATACAAACTCATCTACTTGTTCGATCAACTCCCCTTCTATTCTTATTTCACATATCGTCTTACTTTCTTCTCTTTCAAAAACCATAACTTTCGTCTTACTTGCGTTCACTTTCATGCCCCCTTCTTTTAATGATATGTTCATTAATGTAACCATCATTTGCAACTAGGCTACCGACGACGCAAGAATAACTTGATCATCGGCTTACAAAAGGCATTTCACGGTTAACTCACCCATTCTTAATCCGCATTCTTCAACTTTCAAATTTTACAAACATCTGTCCATAAATAGATTGAACAGCCTCGGGGAAGCCACACAGCCCCCTCTGACACCTTTGTGGATGTGAAACCAGTCCGAGTAGATGCCGTTGATCTTAACACAAGCACTAGAGTCCCTATAAAGAGACTCCAATGACTATATCAAGCGCTCAACACAAATGAGTTCAGTGTTTGCCATAGCACATATCTGTCTACTCTGTCATAGGTCTTTTCCGTGAACGCACAGAAAACCTTTTGGTTTTGGGCCAAAAACTTCTCCGCAATTATGAGCATGGAAAAGAGTTGATCTGTACATCCCTTTCGCTTTCTAAATTACGCTTGCACATCCCAAATTTTTCCATCAGATTCTTTCATGACCCTTTCAATCAGTACCTTAGCATAAAGTTTTCCCACAATGCTAAGAAGGCTGGTACCACGGTAGTTTTTACAGACCTGCATCGACCCCTTTCCTTTATATACTGGGACTATCACGGCTTTGCAGTAGTCTTCCGGTACCCGCTTCAGTTTCCAGCATAAATTATACAAGGTGTGCAGCAGGTCCTTCACCACTTTCTCCCCAGCCCTTAGCAATTCGAGTGAAACTCTATCATATCCAGCAGCTTTATCTGCTTTAATTCTTTTTATTGCTTTCATTATTTCATCTATACTTATCTCGCTACCACTTTCCACTTAGTTTCATTCGGAGTTTCTACTTCATTTAGTTTATACGTTTTCTCCTCACTCATAAAAACGCTTTCAAAATATTCCTTCCATCTCTTTAAACTCAAAACATTATCATTCAGAATATAGCCATTCTCGTTTCTTATAGCATTCATTATAGGCTGTTTTGAATGTCCCATGGCAGTTCTTACGAGTTTCCAAAACATTTTAGTATTTGCTTGGAAGTTAACCGATATTCCTTTATCATTCCTATCCGTTCTTTCTTGTTTTTTCCTTTCAGCTACTTCTTTTACTCTCTTATTCAGATGTCTAAAGACTGCCTTTTTTCTTTCAATATCATCATTCGTACCGCTAGAATTACCAGCCTTTGCAGCTAGTAAATCTAGCCATGCTCTCTTCTTTGCTTCAACTTCCATACGTATCTCATCATCCCACCATAACGTATTATTTTTCCTTTCATTCTTTCTCTTACTAACACTACATACTTCGGTAGCTGCATCCACTAAACCTTTTTTTACATTTTGCCATACATTCTCCAAGTCTAACTCCTTCATACATAATTCATCCAAACCACTTATATTTTTTTTCAGACTACATTTGAACTTGTTTTTCTCCCCTTCATCTTGTAATCTATCTGTTCTAATACGCTGTAACGCAGTGGTAGACACAGATGGCCGATGGCGCAAACGCCTGAATAGACCATTAATTCGGCATAAAACCAAATAATGATCCGTTCCTACGTTAGACCCCGGTAAACCCTTTTATCTACCACTGCGCCTCTCATTCTTTTATTCAATACTCATTCATTCATTACTCAATTATGAAATCTATTATGCTTCTATCATCACCTCTTTTCCAAGTATATATGTGAATCCTTTTGTGGCGAAAGCAAGTGTCCGTCACAAAAAGATTCTTTTCCATACATACGGTGAGAAGGCTTTCACGATTCTCATTTATACTCTCATCACCAAACGTTCCAATATCCTTTCATAACCAAACCTCCTCACCCCAACCCTTCCATTAAAATCTACTAGCATAATAATATTTTCATTTCCCTTACATTTCATTAACACCATCCTTACCATTCATGGGGGGATATATAAGTTGTGTGTTGTCAGCGATGACCTACGGAACCGAGATGTGGTCCTTCACTGCTGGCCGAACGAGGATGCTCAAAGTCGCTCAATGAGCTATGGAGAGGGCTATCTTCGGAGTTTCTCTGCATGATAAACTTAGAAATGAGGATATCCGCAGTATAACCAGAGTGACCGACATAGCCCAACGGATTAGTAAGCTGAAGTGGCAATGGGCCGGCCATTGGAAAAAGGGTTCTCGAGTGGCAGCCTCGTACTAGTAGGCGGAGTGTAGGGCGACCTCCACTAGATGGAGTGATGACCTGGTAAGACGTGCAGGAAGTCGATGGATGCTGGTGGCTCAGGACCGCGCTTTGTGGCATACCTTGGGGGAGGCCTATGTTCAGCAGTGGACTTGTGAAGGGCTGTAATGATGATGATGATCCTTACAATTTCTCAAAACTGCTCTCGGATTTAAGTGGGCTTAGACATGTCTGGGGCGTAGACCCCTAGCACAAACAACTTCTTTAAGCCGACTTTCATTCGTATCCATAGCAGTCTTAGGCTTACGCATTCATACTATTTCATACATTGGCCCATTCTTTTTGAAAGGGTAATACCTACTTCCTGGCATGCCCGCTCAATCTCGTCTACACCAGACCAGTATGCGGCATACATGCCATGTGTAGTGACATCCTTCCCCTTCCGTTTCGTCTCATTTACACATAACACATCTATTCCTCTATCATACATCATATGGCATACTTCATCCATTTTATCATTAATTGCTCTACATACATTCAACAAAGCCAGACGGGCCTCTGCAATCCACTTTTCGCCCCACCGGGAGACAGAACGTGATGGGTGGCCAACCTCGTCGCCGGTTTTCCTCCCGGGGATTCTTCGCACCCCTGCCCCATTAAAGGGGTGCCAGGAACTCGGGGCCATTTCTTTTGTTTGGTACCTCATGGTGCGAAATTTGGGATAGTATATTTTACGCCGCTATCACGCCGAGAAGCTGAGTCTGTGCCTTCGGCTTGTTGGTCATTTAGCACCACCCGTTGGACACGTGTAGAGTGGGCCTAGGATTAGGTGGTCAAAGTGGACTTATCCCCCAATTTTTCATAACAAGTCATTAATTTATTTAAAAAATCATAAAAACAATTTTAATTTTTAAGTAGCTTAATACAAGTACGCCTTTTCAAACGAAAAAAAAAACTGCTGATTTTTAGTCCAAAATTGTAAAAATTCTATAAAGAGCAACAAGAAAAAAATTTAAGGCGTTATTGTAAATATGAAGCAATGTACAATAAAAAATCTTGTAAATTCATATAAAATAAGCGTACATCAATTTTGTCCATGTTTTTGTCATATGTAATTAGGCATTTTTTTCACGTAAGGTTGATCCTATAGTTACTATATGTGTAACTTGTTAGTAGCATTTTGGGTAGAATCCGAACACAGAAATGCAAAATACTCCATAAATCGTTTTTTAGATTTGATCGGGGATTCTCTTATTACCTCATTTTAATTGTTCTAATGTACTTGTATGCTTTTTTTTATTTTTTTCATCATTTTCATGCTAACACTACTCTAACTTTTATTCGATTTTTAGGCCTATTTTCTCGTAATTCTTGTACGTACTTTATTTCATTCTTAATATTTTGACCGTAGCTCGCTTTATAAATTAGGTATTGTGAGTCGGAGTATTAATTTACTTCATCATATTTATCACACGGGTACTTTATATTATATAAATATATGTCTCCCCCCATTTACTTGGGTATTATATTCATTTTATTTTATTGGTACATAAACTTGTTTTTACTATGTCAACGTTGTCACTTTTAAAAGTCCAACAATTTTCACGGAGGAAAACTAAGTTCGCACTATGATCCAACGAAGGACATGACCTCAATGTATACTATGTATATAATAAATATTAATGATAACTAATGTTACGCCTCTAGTAATTAATAAACGAGGTGATGCTACTTCACACTTCTTTATACTCTGCAGCAAACATTTAATGTGTCTAACATTACTCTTATTTTATATGATGAGTAATTGATTTATTTCTAGCTTTGAGCACATGCTTTCTAAATCTATGACTAACTCCTCTGAGGCTGATAATGATCAAGAATCGGCAGTACGTATGTGAAGAATCGAGCGATCGCGAATCGATAAGAATATCCTTATTATATTTTGTGTTCAAGTGTTCCGAAAAACGTAACTCAATGATGTCATTTCGTTTTTGAGAATTTCCACAGCCGCAGGTTGATCAGACCTGCGGGTTGTTGAAATATCGACTAAAGATTTATCAATTTTTCTATATTGGTATCTACTTTGAGTTCTGGTTAAAACTAAGACAACTGTTTCATGCATATTTGTTTTTAAATCTTGCGACGTCACTGAGATACGACCTAACGCATCTGCGTTTGCATTATTTCGACCTGGGACATATTCTATGCTAAAATCGTATTCGCTCAATACAATCGAAATTTTGTTAAGTAACGTTACTATTAAACCTCTTTAAGTCATTATATTTCTAACTTTTTGCAGGAAACAGTTATAAAATAACAATAAGAAAACAATAAACAGTAATTGAATAAAAGTGGATATAAAATCGTTTTGTGCCTTAATACAAACGTTGAAATACTATCTTAGTTGAGATACGTATATCAGATAAAGTAAGATGATGTTTTGGTGGAGTTGTAAATGACGCAAATTAATTGCTATCCGGTTTGTCTCACACAGGTAAAAATATGTAGTTCTCAGATGTCCTTCGGTTTGTTTGCAGTATTAGATCCATACTAGTCTCTACCTACCTCTTTTCTACTAGTGGTACTACTATCTGCAAATTGATAACATCTAAATTCAGTAGCAATTTACTCTTGAACTCTTAAATCTAATCAACATCAATGTATAAATTATATCTACCTATATATCTGTCTCTTCAGCTTTTTTAATTATTGTTTATGGTATAAAAAAGCTGAAGGTACTCCGGGTTTAACAATGACATCGGGACGTCAGTCATCTCAGTCCCCCGTGACCATGGGTGCTGGAAAGCGCCCGAAACGTCGGGAATTAAAAATAAAAAGTAAAAATAAACGCGATAAAATCCGTAAAAGTAGTTTTAATCATGTGTAGTGTTCGCGTAAATATAAGAAATCATTAAGAATTATCTATCTATCTATCTATCTATTATTATTAGTTTAGAAACGTTAACGATTAGTTTAATAATGAATATAAAATTCATATTTCAAATAAATAAAAACGTTACTTCGACATTTTAATTCTACAAATTGTTTATTTGTATTATTTTTAATAAAAATAAATTTAATAAATGTCCTTGCTATAATTTTTGTCAAAATTATTACATGTACATCAAAAGAACTTCAAATACAAATCATAAAACCAAGACAGCTTATTGTCTTGATTTATTTAATAGAATTAGGGTGACAAACGAGCACACAGTCCACCTGATGGTAACTGGATGCTGTGGCCCATAGACATCTACATTTAAACTCGATTAAGAATCAAAATTCAGGTGCGTTGTCACTCGTGAAGACTTAGATGGAATGCCTCGATTCCAGTAAAACGGGTCTCCGGTTCTCTTCACATGCACCATACGAAACACAGAAGCATCAAGCTGATATTTCACGCTGGTATTCTGTGAGAGCGTGGTTCTTCCCCGGTCGAGCCGACCCATTCATGCTACAACCATAATATAGCTGCAGCGTGGCTCTACCACGTATAGACGTAAAAATCGTACGCGAGCTACGCAAAAACGTAATGTAACGTTTTATCAAGAAGTTAATTTTCACATATGAACATAATAAATAGTAAGTAAGTAATCACTTTAAGCCACTATGTTTTTTATTATGGAGTATTTTTTTAACATAGCACACAGATCGCATGATGGTAAATGGATACTGTAGCCGATAGACAACTACATATCTCTTAATAAGATTAATTAAAACGCAGATTCATTGTCACCACTGAATACTAAGATGGAATGCCTCCTTTCCAGTAAAAATGATCTCCGGATCTCTACACTCAGCATTAATAAATAACACAGCAGCGTTAAACAACTATTTTACGCTGGTGTTCTGTCGTGGACAAAAACCCTACAAGTATTATATATACTGCACATAAAATTAAACTATTCATATTTAGGATAAAGTATGTTTATCCGAAATGTGTGATGAAAGTATATGTATGTAGTAATGTATGTCATAAATGTTGTCTTCCGAAGAGTTAATCTCTCCTGTAGTAAATATAAAAACGATGTGTCATCATATTTACAATGTCAGTCTGGTGGAGAACAGTTAAATAAGTGTTTTCTTTTAATTTAATTTGATTTTTATCTGTTTTTTTGGTCCTTATAATAAATAAATTAGATTTTTGACTTCGTTGTACAAACAACTCACATACCTAATTATATTAAAGTTTCAATACGTGTGCTTTCAAAACTTTATTATTTGTGTCATAATCTTAATATATGAACACATACCGTCTTATTATCCTATAAATTCTTTTAACAGAAGAAGTCAGGAAATCATATACCTAAAGAGAAATTCCACCATACATTACTTTTATATTATACATTACATTTATATTATAGCTATAGTACAGCTGTAAACGCGTATACTCTTCAAGCACATGTTTCAACTCATTACTGAGGCGAGGGTTTTAATAACTTAAAATTTGTAGTATCTGTGTAAAGCTCAAATGAAAATATCTTTTTAAATACTTGTTTTATAAAACTTGCTCTTTTAAACGTTCTGATCGATGACCTGCATTTACATGTAGCCTTCATACTAACGAGAGTACTTACTTTTTCGTTTTAAGTGGATCCTATGGCCCGTAGATATCTACATCTATCCTCGATAAGAATCAAAAGATGATGCGTTGTCCCTCTAAAAACTATATAGAATATCTTATTTAATAGTGAAAGTTTTTCAACACTTGTTACCGGTTTAAGTATTTTAGGTCTCATTTTGTTTAAGTACGAAAATTTATTTATAATTAGTCTCACTTTAAACTAGAGTCAATAATAAGCAAGGATTCTCGGGGAAATACTTCGAACCTTAAAAAACAGTAAAGCATAGACTTTAATAACAAATATCAAATTTCATGAAACTGTGGCCTGTATGTGAAAAACTTTATTATTTAGAAAACCTCTCCTTAAACAATAGCTCCAGACTATCAATTTTAATTATGAAATATAATAATTAATTGTATACAATTAAATTAAAAAAAATTAAACTAATCACGCTTTTAAAAGTCTGTTTATGTGTCACTATATACTAAGCAACAAAGCCGATAGTTGTGCCTTTTTATAACTTTTGTTTCCTTTTTATTTTAGTTTTCATTTTCATTGGTGAATAATAAAGTGTGCTTCATTGTTAACAGAAGGGTTGGTGATTGTAGTATCAGACGTCTCGCACCTTTAACACTGATCCCAATCTCCATTCTAGAGTAAACGAGATAGATAGCCATCTATCAGAAGCCTAAAGATCTTTGAAGGGCTCTCATAGTCGTCTCTTACGACACCCACATGATGGGGCGAAATAAGGCAATGGACTTCCTTACGCCGCCATCACACTGTTATTAAAAAAAAATTCTATAGCGTTTTATTTCATTGAATCACACTTTGGTTATCCTGATCTGCATTTTTTGCATGTAGAAAGGTAATATGTATTTACGATAATAATGTAATGGTATTAATAAATAAGTATTCCACCACGTCTGGAAGTCGGAATAATCTGAAATTTTGCAGACGTATTGAAAATTGATGACAGTATAAAAATCGTAGTTTATTCATAGCATAACTCTGAATCCTCACTGGCATCATCACAGCTCATGATTAATAAGTGTTGTTTGAGTTTTTTTTTAAGTTTGAGGTTTTTTCTATATTTCTTTTATATAAAGAAAATAATAGTTGAAATGATATTCGATTTGCAATAATTTGCTTTGAAAGCTAACGTTATTGAAATACGAGTACTGGGAAGTAAATTTCAAAACACAGCTGTAATACTTCTTTGCGATAGTTTGTTTGTGTAACCAACTGCAGTAGCAAACTCCCATTCATCTTAACTTTGTAAACCGAAATACAGTCATAGATATTTACGTTCCGTTCAATACATAACCCGTATTTTAAAAGTATTCAAGTGTTACTCACAAAGCCAGGATTAGACTCTTGACTCGTATTTATTGGAATTAATAAATCACGAGTTAAATAGCCATTCATCGTGAATGCTGATTTACACGCATTAATTATTTAAGTACTTAACTAATTTTTAATTCAGTTTTATGCGACTTAATTTTTTTATTTCAAAAATAATAGCGATGTTATTAACATTACTAATTTATATCCTTAACCACTCCCGGTAAGCTACAAATGTTTGTGTTAGGAGTGGTCCACGACAATTGTCGAATAGTGGATTCGAACTCACGACCTTTTGAGTTCGCGGTTCGTACCCTACCATTAGCCTACTGTCACTTCGCCATTTATCTTAAGTAAAGCGTTTATACGTTATCAACACTAAATATTTATAAAAGTCCTTAGTTTGTTTATGTACGATTAATAACACATTGCTCTCATAAAATCAATGATATAATTCGCAGTGGGATTTTGAACAAAATAATGGATGAAATACTCAGGAAAGCAAAAGTACCTATAAGGCTCAACTGCAACTCAAGTGCAGTTTTTTTTTCATGAACTAGCAGGGAAAAATAATGGCAGAAATATGATACCATTTTTTTTAGATTAGGGTGACAAATGAGCACACAGTCCACCCGATGGTAAGTGGATGTTGTAGCCTATGGAAATAAATATCTTTGATTGAGATTCAAAATGCAGATGCGTTGCCACCCATACGAACTAAGATTAATTGCCTCGTTTCAAATAGAAAGGTTCTCTGGTGCTCTAAACTCACCATACGAAACACAGCATCATCATCCTGCTACTTTACGCAGGTATCACGTGAGAACAACTTCTTAATTGAAGATATATGTACAGTAAATTATTAACACACAAACAAAAAAGCAGGAAATTAGACTAAAGGAAAGAAATGCGTCCATTATATATGTATACAATGTGCTATGATAAAGTGGTGGAAGGGACCATCTAAGCCACGAGCTTGCAGCGCTGATTTTCAGACGGCCCCGAAGAAGTTCGGCCGGTAAAATTTTATGTACTTCACTACTACTTACACTTGTACTACATACATAAACTATATATATATATATATATATATATATATATATATATATATATATATATATATATATATATATATATATATATATATATATATGGTTTGTGTATATAGTACAAGTAGATATCTTTGGGCCACAACATTCACTTATCATCAGGTGGACTGTGTGCTCGTTTGTGACTCATATTCGTTTTAAACAAAGTACTGTATTATTACAGTTTATATCTTTCGTTCATTTTGACATTTAGAAAAAGTGTTCAAATAAACTCCTAACGTGACGCTTTGCCAAACATACATTTAACAATTTGTGTTCTTATGTGTCAAATGGCTAACCACGCCCACCAAATTTAGCAAAAAATTAAAAAAATGCTTATTTACTCGTTTAGTCATTTGTTTATTATGTGTATTATCGATTATGTGCACCATACTTTACGCGTGGCAATTATGTATAATCGATAGTATTTATGTATTGTAGATTATATTATAGATATTTATAGATTTATCCAAACATGCATTTAACAAATAATGCCTAACGTGTCATATGATTAACCATAGTCACCAAATTAAGCACAAATTAAAAAAAAATATTTACTCGTTTCTTTATTTGTATAGTACCTGATTGACCGAGCTTTGCTCGGTATTTTTCGCTCGATTTTTTTAATTCGTGTGTTTTGGAAATTATATCTAGATACAAATTACATACTGATGAAATATAAATAATATTTTTGATCTTAGCGACATAACAGAAAAAACGGAACTGGTTATTTGAATAAAAAATCATGAGTGCAATTATTTTAATTTAAATTTTCGTGTTTTAAAAAAATACTAAGAAAAGGGCTCAAAAAATAGATTTTCTCAAAAAAGAAAGGAACATGAAAAAAAAGTTAAAAAAAGTCGGTCGGTCGGTCTGGGCTCGAACCGGGGTTTTACGATTCTGTGACCGACCATTATACCAATTAAGCTATTTATAATCACTAACAATCCGTCAAAATTTACCTTCTTATTCTAACGATATTGTAGCAGTTTTTCATTGCCTAAAAACACGGACAAAAAGACATTTTATAAAAATAAATCCTAGCTAGATCGATTTATTATCCCCGAAACTCTCTGGACACTAAATTTTATAAAAATCGTTGGAGCCGTTTCCCAGATCCAGATTATATATATATATATATATATATATATATATATATATATATATATATATATATATATATATATAAAAGAATTGCTCGTTTAATAGTATAGGTTTATGTGTCTTGTCAATTATGTCCACCCTTCCTTACGGGTGGCAATTATGTACAATATAATTAATAGTGGTGGGTTTGGCGTTTTTGGTTTACCACCAAACTGCTGGTTCAAATGTATCAAATAATTTTATGCGGTGCGGCTATTAATTTAAATAGAATAGTGGACTGTATATGAGCGCGGTGCGAGCGGTGAATGGAATTTAATTTATTCGTGATACTGCAAATCCCCTGAATTCGGGATATAGGAAGGACGTGAAGGAATGCATGTGCACCCACCTGGACTTCCGCTGATCTGCCTCGTGTCCCGATGGCTGCCGGCTGTCTTCACACATATCAACTTCACAGATAATCACGAAATATAGCGTTATTGCAAATGTCTATACTTTTTACTATATGCTTGTATAATTTAATATCCAAATTACACAAGGGCGGGAGCGATGATGCGAGATATAAGCGGTGCGGTTGATTGCGTGTCTTCTCAACTTGTGTGAGCCCGTTAACACACGAATGCACATGCTGGGCATAAAGCGGTAGATAGGAAACTGGAAATTGGCTTTGCAGTAATCTTATTGGATAATAATTAACGAATCCCTTATAAGCGTTAAGCAATAATGCAAAGTGGCGCGAACAAATAGAGTCAGGCGTTTCTTTGCCGATATCCATTATATCGAATATGTTTCAATTAATTAGACAAAATCCGACTAATTAAATAACATAATGTGTTTTACTTAGTTTGAAGCGCACCTGAGCCCACTCTCAATTGCCTGCATCCACGTCACCACTACTCCCAGCACCCCTACTCCCCACACCTCTACACAAGCAAAGGCGCACCACCGTCGATAGTACGACACATGTTTCCAAATGAATTCATAAATGAATAATGATCAATATCCTACCGGCGACGGAAAGCAACGTTAAAGATACGAGACGTCTGACGTGGTTGTTTCAGCTTATTATTATTTATTTATTTGATTTTTTTACTGAAAGTTCTACTTTTACAGAGACATTAAGTACAAGCAAAGAATAGTAATAATAAAGTCTATTTTCCTTCACTGCCTCATTCTTTGCAATGAAAATCGTGTTATTCAGATATAAAATGCCATTTGCAGCAGTGAAAACAACGTAAAGCGGATCATGTCCGTCGCGTTGCTCGTACAGATTTATTTTCAGCTATTTTAAACACTAAATTTATTTCGCACGTATCTTGTAATTTTTGTTACGATCGCACCTTGTGGGATTAACAATTGAAATAGATTAATTTTAAAAAAATTAAGAATTAAGTTTAATACTATATTAACGAAATAAGAGTGCGTCTGGGCCTTGCAGTGGTACGTTTATAGGCTGTACTTTTCATTCATTAAATCAAATCAAAAGTACACAGCTGAGCACATGCCTCTCCCGTCGCTTGCTTCATAAGATATTTGCACTTGTGGCAAACGTTATCTGCAGGTTGGCAACTGCAGTTTCCTATTATTTTGATTTGGTATCAGCAAAATGATAGCCCATCACCTGTTTAAGTTTTCTGTCGCCTCTTACGACAAAAACTTGATGATATGGCGTAGCAGATTCTCTTACGTCGCCAATACACGGAAACACGGCTGTTACTTTACTAATTTTTCCTTATGTGTGATTATTGATGTGAAACTTTTTTATCGACGCAGTAGAGAAATTTAGTACGTTTAGTTAATAATTTAGTTAGTTTAGTAGGTATTGGCTTACCGATCTGACAAGAGATCTTTAAGCCGTAGACTGACACGACCCTCCTTGGCAGAAAGGAGGGCGCATGAAATATATTAATACTCTTAGCCTTTTGACTTTTACAGTTTCAACAGCCTTTCATGTTGCTGGCTGTAAAAGGGTGAAAATTTAAATCATTCTGAATCGTTTCTTGCGTAACGATGACCCCTATTGAGTTATTTAACGGTATCTATCCGTCCGAGTAGGGGTGGCGGGTCCCGACTGTGACGGCTAACTCGTATCGTTTGATGGTCTGTGCAGTAAGAACCGCCCAGGGACGCGGCTGTACGGTATTTACGCGGTGTATAGGAGTATGCAGCGCGCCCGTCTCAGGACTCGCTACATTCCGTCCGCTGTCCCAGCAGTGTTTGTTTCACTAGATGAATGTGTGGTGTTCGTGTGTGACGGGCCGGCAACATTTGAGTCGTAGGAATCTAGCGAAACTGGGGATCTATTAGAACGTTACGGGGCTCCGGGAATTTTTGCCTAGAGCAAATGAGTGAAATATTATGCCAGCATCTGACTTTACATTCACACATATGCTCTGTCTTTACATACGCTTTTGATACGTAAAGACTGTGATTTATAATCTAGGGCTTCACCACCACTAACAATCCATCACGTGTGATCCTTGTCAAACAAGTAAGTCTTATAATAAGTAAAAAAAACATAAAGCTTTTTATTCAAGTGAAAATTATCCCTATGAAAGACCTTATCGGGTAAAAATTGGTGATGCTCTTAGTTTCCATGTGCACGTAAAGGAAGACGCAGCACAGGGCTTAGTTCTTGCACCTCTAAACTTTCTCACCTACGTAAACAGTCTTTCTAATTTATTGAAAACTGTTTAGTAGCTGCTGGACAAAGTATAGAGGAGGTACTAATGAAACTTCAAAAATAGTTTGACATACTGACGAAGTGGTCACACAACGTTGGTTTAGTACTCAATGCTGCCAAAACAAAACATGTGTTTGTGATATATTAAGAGAGATATTAGCAAAGTTTACATTAATCGAACACAAAATAACTTACAAAACTTCTTTCATACTCTATAAATATGTAGCAGCCAGGCTAATCGGCAATAAATAATATATAACCTGCTGCTACCATAACACAGAAGGCGAAGAAAACATTTATTTCCTAACTATCCCCGGCTACTGAGATACTGCGGGCTGCATATTGATGCGAGATAATTTGACGTATATATTTAACGTTCAAATAAAGAAAGAAGAAACAGCTGCAAATATCATTCAGCGCCACATCGTCTTCACACGCCGTTATTAGTTATGTATCCGTCGACCATTTTGAAGCCGTATATATATATATATATATATATATATATATATATATATATATATATATATATATATATATATATATATATATATATATATATATATATATATATATATATATATATATAGGAGTGAGTGAGGTAGTTGAGTTGAGACGTGTTACTTGGCGCTCTTAGATTTTTATTCCAAAGTGGTGAAAAAAGTTACCTTTTTTATTAGAAATATATACTAAATCGTTCAGCAGACTGAATGCTTTTGTGTAGTGCAATTTAAACAATAAAATTTGGAATAAAAAGGGGTGAAAACACTGATTCAGTGAATCTTGTGTAGGGTACTGTGACATTAAATCAACATATTTGCTTAGACGTCCTGAGATACTGTCGTCATCGACTGTCGGTTAGCCCAAGCTGAAATCGAAATCTCTCAAAATGTGCGTCATTTTATTTATTAATTAATAAACTGAAACGAACTTTAATATATTAATTTTAAAAAATTATTACAATTCTTAAACACTTGACGCTACCTACACCACTATACTAGGAAATACCCAAGATCGGAGTCTAAAATCCGAATGAATATACGAGTTGTGTTTACGTGAGAGTGTATCATTTCTAACATATTAAACATTTAATAACCTAAATCTTATGAACTAACGTTGAAGTGTTTTAATAACAAAAGAAGTGATAAAGTAAACCAAAATTGTTTTTTATCAAAGAAGTGTTGTTATATAATAATGGAAATATTGGCGAATGTTGAAGAATGAAGTGTATCCTCCTCAATAATTAAACATTTGTGTTGTATAAATTGCACTATTGCCTACAAAAAGTTATATATTGAACAGTATATTTGTGATATGTACGATATAATGTGTTTATTCCGACTGTAGCTATAAAATGTATTCATAAGATTTGTGGAAGAAATATTAGTATAATAAGTATAATTGACAATTTCAACTGCTACCCACTATTGAAAAATATGAAAATTTGTAATAATATTGATAATTTCAATCCATGACTTAATAGAAGATTGGTCTAATCAGCTTAACTTAGTGTGTTATTCACTTCTTACATTACAATTAGGTGTGAGATTGAGTCCAACCCACGAGTTTAAAAACATCTTTTATTTTATATTCGTATATACTTTTATTTCTTGTTATCGCTTATATAACGAAGGGCGTATTTTAAGATTATATGTAAAAAATTATTTAATAAGCAGTCCTAATTAAAAAATGGAATTTGGAAATATAACGTACAGAAAACATAAACGCTCTAGTTCGTTACAAGATATGTCAGATCTCAATTCCTCTTCTACACTGTTTGACGCAACCGTGGCAAGCTTACCGAATACATCTCTATATGAAAGTCAAAATAATATTGATTTAAATGAAAAAATAAATAAACTGTCGAACGACTTATTAATTGCTCATCAAGAAATAGATAATCTCAATAGTGAAGATACTAGTTTAAAGTTAGAAATTGAAAAATACCAAAAAATAATTAAAACATTTAAAAAAATTACTACATATTCCTCATGTAATACGACACCTGCATCAGTGAACAAGAGACGACAAACTTTGCAGATACCTGAACAAAATCTACTGTGTACACCTATAAACAGAATAGAAATGTCAGAGTGTAGTATTAACGAAATCAAAGACAAAGAACAAGAATTAGTCAATAACATAGAAAAAACAGATAGCTCAAATCATCTGCTTAACACATCATGTCACATTCATCTAGAGAAAGAAGATATTCACAAAGAACACACGGAAGTAATTGCAACAGACACAAATACTAATACATCTCTTAATACTCCAAAAACTCAACTAGGAAACACTTTGCCATATTATATAAGAGAAAAAAATGACAATTACAAATTAGCTACATTTAAGATGCGAAGGAAAATAATTGTTATTGCTGACCAACAAGGGCGAAATATTTGCAAAACTCTTCAAAAATTAATTGGCGATAAGTTTCTTGTAACTTGTTATTGGAAACCAGGAGCTAAAATACAGGAAGTCTTACAAACAGAAAAGAACGAAATATGTAAACTCACAAAAAATGATTATGTTGTTGTTCTTGGCGGCGTGAATGAGAATAATCCATACGAATTTGAATTTTGTATCAGGAGCTGGCTTTATAGTGTAACAAATACTAATGTAATATTTACAGAAATACCATTTAATAGAAATTTAAACATCGGCAAACTTAACTATGTATTAAGATTTATATGAACAAGCTTTACTAATGTTTCGTTTATAAATACAAATGGTTCGAAGCCTTTCTTTCATCAATATACTTTTACTCCATATATACCATGTCGTTTTCTGCTACGTGAAATTCTACGCCTTGACTACAAATTAAAATTTGAGCTTTACCAAAATATAGTAATTTCCTCAAAATTTACTTCACTTCAGACTACTAGTACACAAACTGACAATATTAAAATGGTAGACACATGTACACAAAGTGACGATATATTGAAAAACAATATCATAGAGGAAATCACTCCCAGGCATGATAATATGACACATTCTGGTAAAAATCTTTTTCGTATATAAAAAACTATATATATTACATCAAAATATTAATGGATTAATTGCTAAATCTGATCTCGTAACTGTTAATTTAAATAACCTCGAATTAGATGGATACTCGGCTGATGTTCTATGCATAACTGAACATAATATGACTTACAATGATACGAATTTATTCAAACTAGATAATTATACTCTTGCATCGTACCATGTTCGAGAAAATCGTCATGGAGGCTCCTGCATACTAGTTAAGAAATGTCATAAATATAAACCTCTTCCTGAAATAGCACAACTTAGTAAAACGAACATAATTGAATGTAGTGCAGTTGAACTTATAGAGCATAAACTTAAAATAATATGTACCTATAGACCTCCAAAAAATAGAAATGAAGATTTGAATAATTTTTTGTATAATTTTGACTTAATATTAAAAAAATACTGTAATAATAATAAAAATAAAATTATAATTTGTGGAGATTTTAATATAAATATAATAGATGCAACCAAAATTTCTAAAAATTTTATACAACTATTAACAAGCTATAATCTAAAACCAGCTATAAAAGTACCTACACGACTAATTAGTGATACATGTATCGATAATATTTTTCACAATATTCAAGGGTGTAAGAGCAATACTTATGACTTAGCTTTGTCAGACCATACGGCACAACTGTTAATATGCCCAGTCAAGCAAAGCTACTATCTTAATTACTGGCATATAAGCAGACGCGATTATAATGTAGAAAATCTTCGCAAATTTAACAATTACTTGAGCTCTCTCACTTTCAACGAGGTTTATAAGGAAAAAAATCCTAATCTTGCTTTTGACCAATTTCATGACTTGTTTACCCTCCTATATCGCCTATGCTTTCCTGACATTAAAATTAAAGTTTATTCACGTAAACAAACAAAATGGTTATCTAATGGGATAAAAAAATGTACTAAGCGTAAACGACAGTTACTATGGCAATACAGAAAAAAACGCAGCGTAGAAAATAAAACTATATTAAAAGAGTATTCCCAACGTCTAAACAAAATTATCAAACTTACCCAAAAGTCCCAAAATAATTACTATATTAACACAGCAAAAAATAAATCTAAAGCTACCTGGCAAGTGATAAATAAATACAAAAATGGCACAAATGAAGAAGCAATTAGTAAAATTATTGTTGATGGTGATATAATTGAGGATCCTCTAGTTATAGCTAGGGTATTTAATAATTTCTATACCAATAAAATTAATAAAGACCGTCCAAATAGTGATAAACCATATAAGTTAACTTTTAACAATCCCAATTCAATTTTTATACCACCCACAACATCATTTGATATAGATAAAGCTATAAAATCTCTTAAAAACACAAACCCCGTTAGGGATTGTGCGTGACGATAAGTAAGTAAGTAAGTAAAAACACAAACAGTACCGGTTGTGATGAAATTTGTACAAGAGTTCTAAAATACGTATCCGGTGCAATTGCTCCGGTACTTAGTTATATTTTCAATTTATGTATTTGTAATGGTATATTTACTGAAAGACTAAAGTCTACAATTGTCAAACCACTGTTCAAAAAAAATGATCGGGAGAATATGTCTAACTATAGGCCCATTGCGCTTATACCTGTGCTCTCAAAAGTATTTGAGAAAATAATTTATAACTCTTTATATAACTACCTTGAAACGTACAATATTCTTAGAGAAGAACAAATAGGATTTAGAAAAAATAAGACTATAAATATGGCTCTATACAATTTCTTTAATACCGTTATGTCTAGCCTAAACAATAAAATACCTGTATGTGCACTTTACATGGATCTTACTAAAGCATTTGATTATGTTGATCATAAAATATTACTCAAAAAGCTTGAAGCCTACGGCATTCGAGGTAATGCACTAGATCTACTAACATCATATTTAGTTAACAGAAAACAAAGTACGCACATTACAAAAATTTGTCTAAAATCAAGAAAAGAAATGACCTATGTTTCTGAATACAGAGTCATACAAACTGGAGTACCGCAAGGAAGTGTTTTGGGACCATTGTTGTTTCTTATTTATATCAACGACCTTCCCAACGTCATTAATCACAAAATAGTATTATTTGCTGACGATAGCACAGTTATTTTCACTAGCAGAAACAAAATAGACTTAGAAAGTAACATACATTTTGCTTTAGAGAAAATCATGAATTGGCTAAACATAAATAATTTAAATATAAATTTAGAAAAAACAAAACTTATGACATTCTATCAAAAACGTAATAAAATAAATAATTTAAATATAAATTATCTAGGACAAAAAATTAATACCATAGATAATATAAAATTTTTGGGTATAAATGTAGATTGCAATTTGAACTGGCAGTCTCATGTGAGCGGTGTATGTATGAAATTAAATCGTTTTTCGTATGCGTTATATATGTTTGGAAAAGTTGTAGACACATCCGCCGTAATGGCATCATATCATGCTTATGTTATGTCTACACTTAGATATGGTATTATGTTCTGGGGTAACTGTACGGACAAAGAAACAGTATTTAAAGCTCAAAAGAGATGCTTACGAGCCATTTGTAAAATTAACCAAAGTGAGAGTTGTAAGCCATACTTCATTAATTTAAAATTATTAACAATGCCATGTCTATATATATATATATATATATATATATATATATATATATATATATATATATATATATATATATATGAGGTAGTCTTATTTGTACGTCAAAACTTAAGTTTTTACAAAAAACTAAATGTCCAGCGTCATAAAGATAAATTGAGCCATCCCAATAGTAAGACTGTTTTGTTTCAAAAAAGCGTATTCTGTATGGGACCTCGACTGTATAACCATTTACCTAAATATATAAGAGATTCTAAGAGCTTTCACATTTTTAAGAAACAACTAAACACATTTTTAACCACAAAAGCGTATTATAATATTGACGATTATCTATATGACAATTTTTAAATTTTAACTATCAAATTTATTGAACGTAACATTATCTACGTTATTGATTTTGAGACAATTTATACCTACTCGTTTTGACATTATTACTTGGGCACTACAATTTTAATTATTACATGTATTTTATCATTATTTTGTGAATTATTATTATGTTAGTAGTGCAAATATACAAATAGGGTTATATTATGTTAATGTAATTATCGGCATTTTCCATTTAATTTTAACTATAAATAAAATCTAATATTTAAGTAGTTTGCATACCGAAAGGTAGAATATGGCTGTATTTTGTTAAATTATTAAGACCTACTGTAACCCATATATCGCAAATGAATAAATGAATTGAATTGAATTGAATTGAAATATATATATATATATATATATATATATATATATATATATATATATATATATATATATATATATATATATATATATATATATATTTATATATATCATCATTCATCATTACAGCCCTTCACAAGTCCACTGCTGAACATAGGCCTCCCCCAAGTAATGCCACAAAGCACGGTCCTGAGCCACCTGCATCCATCGACTTCCTGCATATCTTACCAGGTCGTCACTCCATCTAGTGGGGGGTCGCCCTACACTACGCCTACCGGTACGAGGCTGCCACTCGAGAACCTTTCCTCCCCATCGGTTATCGGTTCTTCGAGCTATATGGCCGGCTCATTGCCACTTCAGCTTACTAATCCGTTGGGCTATGTCGGTCACTCTGGTTTTACTGCGGATATCCTCATTTCTGAGTCTATCACGCAGAGAAACTCCGAGCATAGCCCTCTCCATAGCTCGCTGAGCGACCTTGAACGTCCTCATACGGCCAGGAGTGAAGGACCACGTCTCAGATCCGTAAGTCATCACTGGCAACACGCACTGGTTGTACAATCTAGTTTTTAGAGATTGAGGTATACCTGACGAGAAGATATGTCGTAATTTCCCGAACGCTGCCCAGCCGAGTTGAATCCGTCGATTGACCTCTCGGTCGAAGTTGGACTTACCTAGTCGGACTATTTGTCCCAGGTAAACGTACTCGTCAACAACTTCGAGCATAGTGCTCCCAACAACTACCGGCATAGGTGTGACATGGACATTAAACATGATCTTTGTTTTGTCCATGTTCATCTTAAGACCTATCCGTTGGGAGGCACTATTGAGGTCATTGAGCATAGTGCTTAAGTCCTCCAGCGATTCTGCCATAAGGACTATATCGTCGGCAAATCGAAGGTGAGTGATGTACTCGCCATTGATGTTAATACCGTATCCTTTCCAGTCCAGTAGCTTGAAAACGTCTTCCAAAGCAGCGGTGAAGAGTTTCGGGGATATAACGTCACCCTGTCTTACACCTCTCTGCAGTTGGATAGATTTCGAGCTCTGGTTCTGTACTCGGATAGCCATCGTAGCCCTACTGTACAAACACTTCAGCACTTCGATATACCGACAGTCAACTTGGCACCGCTGAAGGGACTGCAGCACCGCCCAAATTTCGACGGAATCAAAGGCTTTCTCATAGTCCACATACGCCAGGCAAAGTGGCAAATTGTACTCTTCAGTCTTCTGTACAATCTGCCGCAGGGTATGTATGTGGTCTATGGTACTGAAGCCTTTTCGGAAACCGGCTTGTTCGGGAGGCTGGAAGTCGTCGAGTCTGCGTGCGAGACGATTCGTAATGAATTCGTTCGATTGATCTCGAAAACAGCACGTAGACGCGGCTCAGAAGGGAAATCGGTCTGTAGTTCTTCAAGAGAGCGGTGTCGCCTTTCTTAAAGAACAAGACCACCGCACTTCTGCTCCACGCCTCTGGAGTAGTGCCACCATGGAGGACGGAATTGAAGAGCCTCTGAAGGACTTCAAGTACCGGTGTTCCACCCGCTTTCAGAAGCTCCGCTGTAATTCCATCCTCGCCTGGGGCCCTGCCGTTTTTAAGGTGCTGGAGAGCCATTCTAATCTCGCTTAGACTGACGTCCGGGATATCATCGGAATAGTGTCGGATAAGACTTGCTCTTGGATCGTTACTCACACTTGCGTGTGGCTCCGACGATGATGTGTACAGCTGCCCATAGAACCTCTCAATCTCACTCAAAATCTCAGGTGTCCCGGAAACGATGCTGCCACACTCAGTCTTCAGCTTTGACAGTTGGCTCTTACGGGCAGACAGATCTCTGGCAAAGACTTTGGAGCCCTGGTTCCGCTCGATTGCTTCTTTAATACGAGCAGTATTAAAGTTGCGTAAGTCTCGCCGCATGCATTTGGAGATCTGTCTGTTCAGTTGCCTGTATGCTGTCAAATCTGTTGACGATTGCAGCCTCATCTCCCGTCTAACAGCCATGAGATTAAGAGTGTGATCGGAGAGTTTTTGTGTTCTTCTGCGACGGGTCTTGCAGAACTTAGCTCCGACCGCATGGACAGTTTCCACGAACTTGTCATTCATATCGTCCACTGCATTACAATCTTGTAGGCACTGAAAGCGGTTGTGTAACTCGAGCTGAAAGTTTTCGGGATTCTGGATTAGAGCACGAGGGGGACGGAGCGTTGACTTCATTAGACGAGACCTCTCCAACTTAACGTTTAGGTTCAGTGTGCCTCTAACCATTCGGTGATCGCTGCCAGTTTTCACCCTTGCGATCACTGAGACATCACTGAACAGTTGGCGTCTGGTCGTCATAATGAAGTCAATCTCATTTTTTGTCGAACCGTCGGGGCTCGACCAGGTCCACTTCCTGTGGGGCCGCTTCTGGAAGAAAGAGTTCATCATAAAGAGTCCCTCTTTCTCCATAAAGTCGGCCAGCAAAAGAACCCCTTTGTCGTATCCCCTCAGTTTCAAGGCACTCCCCTTGTTGCCTCAGCCAGTATCGGAATCCTCGGCGTCGACATATCGAGTGACGTGCAGTTTCGTGGTCACTTGGAAGGGAAGGCCAAATTGGCCTCTAAAAAGCTTGGCGTGCTCAGCAGAGCGGGGCAGTATTTCATGCCGGCACACCGCCTGCAACTTTACAAGGCGCAGGTTCGACCGCACATGGAATACTGTTCCCATCTCTGGGCTGGGGCTCCCCAGTACCAGCTCCTTCCACTTGACCGCATCCAGCGCAGAGCGGCTCGAATCGTCGACGACCGAGTGCTTTCCGATCGGCTCGATTCACTGGCGTTGCGAAGAGATGTTGCATCTCTTTGCGTATTTTATCGCATCTATCACGGGGAGTGCTCTGAGGAATTGTTCGGATTAATCCCAGCCGCCAAATTTCGTGAACGCACGACACGGCAAACGTCCCGATACCATCCACACCATCTGGATGCTTGGCGGTCCACCACTGTACGTTTCACAAGGAGCTTTCTTCCACGTACAACCTCTCTGTGGAATAGTTTATCACCGGCGATTTTTCCGGACCGATACGACCTGGGGACCTTCAAGAAAAGAGCTTACTCCTTTCTAAAGGGCCGGCAACGCACCCGCAATTCTCCTGGTGTTGCGGTTGATCATGGGCGGCGGTAGTCACTTAACATCAGGTGAGCCGCATGCTCGTTTGCCCCCTCTTCTATAAAAAAAAAAAAAAAAAAAAAAGCTGCTGGCCCCTTCGGTTCCGTTGCCCTACTCCAAATTTCCCTAACTTCAGCTCACCGCTTTCTCTTGTGCCTAGTTTTGCGTTGAAGTCTCCCATCAACACCGTGAGTGGGTTTTGGAGGAATGCATGGCTTTGGAAATATCCTCATACATTTCCTCCACCTCCTCATCGGGATGTGCCGAGGTTGGTGCGTAAACCTGTATGACCTTCAGCGAATACCGTTTGGTGATTCTGAGTATCAGGTACGCGACCTTCGTCGACACACTCCCAATCTTTACAACATTGTTGACGAGAGACTTGTGGACGATAAATCCGACACCTCCTTGGGACAGATGGTCGCCCTCCCGGTGATAGAACAAGTTGCCGGATTCGAGAATCACCGTGTCCTCCCCCTCTCTTCGGACCTCGGATAATCCTATAATACTCCAGCGCAACTTGTCTATCTCTTCTTCCAGCTCCAGGATCTTCTCGTCAGTCCTCAGTGTGCGTGCGTTAAATGTTGCAAGGTCGAGTCGTCGTAGGTGGCAACCGAACCTCCACCGGAGATTCTTAGCACCCCCTGCCCCGCCGTTACCATGGTCGCCACGTAGCCAGGAATAGCGGGGCCGCCGGGGACTGGGGGCCGTCTATTTGTGTTATTGTTCATGGGGGGTATATTGCCATAGTTGCCACGCTTGGCGAGCGGGTTGGCAACCGCAGTTTTTTTTTGTGTAATTGTTGTTATCAGGAAGATGCTGCTGCCCATCTCCTGCCTGTTATATATATATATATATATATATATATATATATATATATATATATATATATATATATATATATATATATATATATACTAGAAGTATGAACATTTATTAAAAAGAATATATGCACCTTTTTTCAATATACTCCCGGCCTCATTTTTTACGTCCCAGTAAGAAATTAGCTCCACCTATCACAAAATTACAAATAGTTAAATCAGGACCCCATGGTATGTGTGTAAACATTTATAATAAAATTCCCAAAGGTCTACAAAAGGAGGAATCGTTATATAAATTTCAAAAAGAGCTTAAAAATATTTAATTGAAAAAAGTTTCTATTCGTTGTCAGAGTTTTTCGGTGAAAAATAATAATTGTTTAATTTGAATATGGATACCCCTTTAATATCGTTGTAAATATTGCAAATGTTTTTTAAACCTAAAAGTAATGTTTAGTTTAAGTAAAGTAAAAAAGTGAAGTTACAGCCTATATACGTCCCACTGCTGGGCACAGGCCTCCCCTCATTTCTGAGAGGGTTTTAGGGCAAGGAAGTGTCCGCCGCGCTGCCCCAATGCGTGTTGGCGAACTTCACATGTCTTCGAAATATTTTTTTTCTTATTCCTCAGACATGCAGGTTTCCTCACGATCTTTTCTTCACCGCCGAGCACGTAGTATATCAGCACTTAAAATTACAATTAACAATTTCATTGGTGCCGGCGGGGATCGAACTCGGGTTTCTTGCGTTCTGTTATATTTACAGCGATCGCTAACCATCTGAGCTACCACGGCTCTAACAATAAATTTAATTTAGTTTAAGTAAATAAAATAAAATTCGTCTTTTTAAATTGATTAGATTAAATTGATATATAACATAATATAATATATTATTGCTACGCTCATGTTTAGCTCTAATATATCTAACCACATGAACGCAATAAAATGTTTGAGTTTGAGTTTCAGTGTAATTAATAAGTCATGGTATCTTAATGACTTCACAGAGAAGCTAATTAGTGATATTCAGAGGTAATTTTATAAATAATGATGTAATTTATTATATAACTTTATCTAAGCGATTTTTTCTACATTGTTTTTAAACTATAAGAAATAAATGTCGTCAAATTTATTGGTGCGGTGTCAGAAACGAAGCTTATAAACAAGAATGAGCCTTACGTCCCTGATATAATCCTCCTTTTATTTGTTCACTATAAAATTAAACATTAAATTTGGTATGATTCTGCTGTTTCACACAGTGTTACTTATTCAGTGAGAACGTGATCCTTTCCCGGTCGAGCCGACGCATTTGTGCTGCAACTCTAGTAAGGCTGCAGTGTGGCTCAACCACGTTAGAGCCTTGAGAGATTATGTAATGTATGATTTAATCCACCTGAGATGATAACCGTGTATCAGCAACTTAACTAGCTTTGTGATGAGGATTCTATGGGTAATGTCATCAAATGCTTTGGTAAAATTATTATACACGGTGCTAACTTTGCACCTTCTTGGAATTAGAAATTTATAAAAGGGATACTTTTTTATATAATTAGGATGCAAAACCGTTACACAGTTCACCTTGTGGTAAATGCATACTGTGGCCTATAGACAGACACCTACAACCTATCCTCAATAAAAAAAATAAAAATGCTTTGTCACCCCTGGATATTTATACAGAATACATCGTTTCCAGTAAAACAATATCTGGTTCTCTACACGTACCTAGCTACAAAAAGCGGCAGCACGAAAGTGCTATTATATTTTATACTGGTATTCTGTGAAAGCGGCCCTCTACTGGTCATGTCGACCCATTTATGCTACAACCATATATATACAGCGTTGCTTTGCACATAATATTTTGTGCAAGAAATTGTAATAATAATTTATAATCAGTATGTGTGGGATAAAAAGAATTATAAAGTGGTAAAGAAGTGTCAACGCCGCAAGACATCTATTTACTCGCCCATAAATCACGACGATTAAGGGATATCCTTCCTACAACCGCAAAGGTTCATATTTAGCAGTGAACTTTCACAAACTGGTAAGGATACAATATAAAAAGGTTAGGCCTATAATATATACCCCACTACTAGGTACAAGCCGTCTCCAATTTATGATAGTTGAGCTTCAGCTTATTGTTAGCAAACTTCATACTCTATAGAAATATATTGTTACATATGCATGCAGGCTTCCTTATGATATTTATCCTATTCGCTGAAGTACGTGGTAAGTACTCACTTAATGTTGGAATGAACTGACGGATTCATTTCTACCAGCTACCAGGCATTAAACCCGGTTTTAGTTAGTTTTATTAGCACGTTATGAAATTTACAGCGAGCTTTTAGTTCCAGAACTATCACGGCTCTGTAGGTGAAATGCTTTTCGGGTGTATGAATCAATGAAAAGCAGAGCAGAAAACAAAATAGTGTACCTATGAGTACGAAAAATTGAATCTTTTATTTGATTTTCATTATATGTTCGTTTTATTTGATTTTCGTATATTATGTAATGGATTAAAAACAAATACATGTTAAACGCCTGTTTAGGTACTAGTAATTCATCCAATATTTTTCCATTTGGCGAGTTCTTCTGTAGAAAAATTAATTTCATTGCTCTATTAAAAGCGTTAATTGAGACAAATGTACTGTAACTTTTCGTAATAAATCCGTTTCTTGCTGACTTATCGTTATAGTTAAAATATCGCTTATTTTAATTATTAAAATTTTCATAGCAACTTTTGCTTTGAATTATTCTTTGAGTTGTTTTCGGAGAACAATCAAATTTCTGTTGCTGTTAACGTAAAATAATTCACTGAGTAATAATTCACTGAGTAATTTCCTTTGGATAAGTAATTTATTAATTTCTAGACCTTTAGTCTATAAACTACCAAGTGCATTAGTTTGCGTAAACAGCAACAATATTCGTTCGGCTAACAGTTTGAGTAAGCAGCAACATTTGATAAATTTTTCATCCCGTAGATTTTCTTTTACGTTTTTTATAAATACACTACTCTGTATCGTGGAGGCCGTTTACAAACATAATTTAAAAAAGAAGAAACATCCAGATCCTGATCAATTATTTTTAGGCCATACAAATGCTTGTACCGTGTGGAATTTGAACCCACGGCCCTATGCACTGCAACTCATTATTAAGCCACTGTGCCACGTAGCCGTGTAGGCAGAAAAGAAAAGAAAACCGTACAGTTGCTTATTGGTGACGATAGTCACTTACCTTAGGGTGAGTCATACGCTCGTTTTTTTGTAGAATAGGGGGCAAACGTGTATACGGTTTACCTGATGTTAAGTGACTACCACCGCCCACGAACAACCGCAACACCAGGGGAATTGCAGGTGCGTTGTCGGCCCTTAAGAAAGGAGTAAGCTCTTTTCTTGAAGGTTCTAGGTCGTATCGATCCGAAAAAATCGCCAGTGGTAAACTATTTCGCAGGGAAGTCGTACGCGGAAGAAAACTCCTAGTGAAACGTACAGATACGACAAAGGAGTTCTTTTTAGCTTTTTTATTGACAGTTTTTTGAATTCCATAGAAAATATAGTTCGTCCACTTGACTCAACTAAAAACATAATACTAATTGGTGATATTAATATTGACATTAAATTTAGTAACAACGATCGAAGAAGTGAAGCGTACTTAAACCTAACAGCGGAGCTAGGTTTGCTTCCGGGTCACATTTGTCCTACTAGGTTACATAGCTGTCTAGTTCACGTCATGCTGAAAACTAGTTTGGCAGCATCAGTATTTGTGATTAATAGTACTATAATAGACCATTCTTCAATCCTACTCAGCATTTGCCCTGGCCAGCAAATATCAAAAGAACCAAAGCTTTTTACTAGAATCAACTACGATGCTTGTTTAAAATATTTAGAGACAGTGGACTTTTCATTTATAAACACTTCATCTGATGCAAATGAAGCCGCATTAACTCTTGTAGAAAAGTTGGCTAGTGCAATTTCACTTCACTCCCATTCCCGTTGTGTCGCTAATAAACAAAGAACGCTAAAACCATGGCTAACTCTTGGTCTTTTACGTTGTATTCGACACAGAGACAAACTTCATCGTAAACTTAAAAAAAGTCAACTTCAGTCAGTCAACTCAACAAAGAAGTATACTAGGACCTAGTCTCTTCCTTATCTATATAAATGATTTATGTCAGCAACCTTTAGTAAACGGCAAAATATTTACCTATGATTTACGATGATACAGCTTTAGTCTTCCATGGTAAGACTTGGGATGAGGCTCGACATAACGCTCAGCTGGGGCTTCACAGAGTTGGCCATTGGCTCGGCGGTAATCTCCTAACTTTAAATATTTTGAAAACTACATACATGCAGTTCTCCTTGGGAAACACTGGATCCGTAAACCTTGATCTTAAGGTCCACTCGTGTACTAACCCTTTAAATACTATCCCCTCAAGTTCATGTCTTGCAATTACTAAATCCAATAGTGTCAAATATCTTGGTGTAATACTGGGCGACAAACTTAACTGGCGCTCACACGTAGAGCTTACAACTGAACGTACTAGAAAACTTATTTGGGTGTTTAAAAAGTTAAGATACACTGCTGATTTACCTCTCTTGCGTTCAATTTACTATGCTTTAGTTCAGTCTGTAATAGGGTACTGTATAAACGTCTGGGGAGAAGCCTGTAAGACCTTTCTAATCCGCCTTGAAAGGGCACAAAGATCCCTCTTAAAAGTCATGGCATTTAGGCCATACAGATTTCCCACTAAAGAATTGTATGAGATATGTGGAGTATTAAATGTGAGGCAACTGTACATTTTCAAGTTAATAACTAAACAGCATATGGTTACCATTTATAATGCCACTGATTATAACAAAAACCGGGTTATAAAAAATGTATGTTTACCAATAACATGTCGAACAGCCTCTGCTAGACGGCAACATGCATATAAAGCTATATATTTATACAACAAAATTAATAAGTTAACAAATATATATCCCTTAACTAGTAGAAAAGTGAAAATTAAAATTAAGAATTGGCTATTAGTATTAGATTATGAACAAACTGAATCGATATTAGTATAAAAAAATTGTTTAAATCTTAAATCTTTAATTTCATCCACACACACGAACACAGGCAAACGCACGCATACTCGTGCGCACTCACACACACACGCACGTACACAAGCACACACCCACATATACGCATATGCAATCACGCACACACTCATACACACACACACACACACAGATTTTAAAATTGCTTTACTTACATAAAATAAGTAGCTGTCATTATATTAGGGAGATCGCTGACTCTCGTAACGCAGGTTTTCTAACCTAGCTCGGGAGTCAGAGGCTTAAATAATATTGTAACAAAATTTTATGTCAATAAAGAATATTATTATTATTGTGGGGTATCTATATAGTTTTCTCATCTGGTTGGGTTCTATAAATATATAATTATAAATGAAAATGAAAAGATAAATATACATAAATATCAGTAACATAAAATAAATATAAAAATACATAAATAAATAAAAACCCAACCAGATGGAGGCCCTCGGCAGGGGAGACCAAACGGCCGAGGGTTAGGGGGAAAGGGAAAGAAACCGGCGGACGATGAGGGCGGTATCGATGAGCACCGCCTTCTGCATTTGAGCCCGGAGCGGTCCGCCACGTAGTCGCCACGTAGTTAATATTATTTGTAAACTATGTGTTTTTTTATGTTATCTGTGATGGCGTCATTTTGGAGAATAAACCTTTCTTTCTTTATAGTCCCAGTCGCCTCAGATGACCCGAGAGGCTGACTGGGATTAGCCCGTTTGCAGAGACGACTACAGAAATAATTTCAGTCGGCAGACCACCCCACATGTCGGTCACCTCGTGAGCCAGGTCCAGATATTTTGTTTGCTTGTCTGTTTCGGCTTTCACGAGGTTCTCGTCATACGGAATGGTAATGACGACAAAACATATCCTTGACTGTGCCCGGTCCATCAGCACAATATCAGGCTTATTCGCAAGAATAGTCCTGTCTGCGATGATGGCTCGGTGCCAATAGAGCCTGGGGCGATCATTTTCAAGCACGGCTTCCGGCAAGTACTTGTAATACGGCAATTTCCGATCCACGAGACCGTATTTCAGAGCGAGCTCCTGGTGAAGAATTCTGGCTTCTAAGTTGTGCCTGTGCAAGTACTCAGAGTTAGAAAGCGCCGAACAACCGGAGATGACATGCCTAAGTGACTCACCGGGATGGCGACAAGCTCGACAGATGTCCACGGTGCCATCCTTTAGGATGTATCTCCGATAGTTGTTTGTCTTAATAACCTGATTCTTTATTGCACAGACAAAACCCTCGGTTTCCCCAAAGAGATCACCAAAGCGTAGCCAGTGGAGGGAGGCTACTGTGTCTACGAAAGGCTCATGTAGAGCCTTGTAGAACCTCCCGTGGAGCTCCTTCTCCTTCCACACGGTCTCCCGGTCGGAAATTGTCTGCACTGCCGGGTCTTGCCATTGCTCGTTGGCTAAGGATAGAGGGGTAAGACCTTTATCACAAGAAATGACGTCCTTATAGAATGGATCATCCGATCTCGCCAGGAAGTAATTACGGAGGCTGCACACTTCGCGATTATGCATGGTGAGCGCGCTCAAGAAGCCACGCCGACCATGCTTTATTATTATTATTATTTTGTGGGGTATCTATATAGTTTTCTCATCTGGTTGGGATGTATAAATATATAATTATAAACGAAAATGAAAAGATAAATATACATAAATATCAATAAAATAAAATAAATACAAAACTACATAAATAAATAAAAGCCCAACCAGATGGAAGCCCTCGGCAGGGGAGACCAAACGGCCAAGGGTTAGGGGGAAAGAGAAAGAAACCGGCGGACGATGCGGGCAGTATCAAGGAGCACCGCCTTCTACATTTGAGCCCGTAGCGGTCCGTTACGAAGTCCCAGTCGCCTCAGATGACCAGAGAGGCTAACTGGGATTAGCCCATTCGCAGAGACGACTACAGGAATAATTTTGGCCGGCAGACCACCGAATTATTATTATTATTATTATTGGGGTATCTATATAATTTTCTCACCTGGTTGGGTTCTATAAATATATAATTATAAATTAAAATGAAAAGATAAATGTAAAGATAAATATCAATAAAATAAAATAAATACAAAAACTACATAAATAAATAAGATCCAACCAGATGGGAGCCCTCGGCAGGGGAGACCAGACGGCCGAGGGTTAGGGGGAAAGGGATTATTATATTATTATTATTATGGGGTATCTATATAGTTTTCTCATCTGGTTGGGTTCTATAAATATATAATTATAAATGAAAATGAAAAGATAAATATACATAAATATCAATAACATAAAATAAATATAAAAATACATAAATAAATAAAAGCCCAACCAGATGGAGGCCCTCGGCAGGGGAGACCAAACGGCCGAGGGTTAGAGGGAAAGGAAAAGAAACCGGCGGACGATGCGGGCGGTATCGATGAGCACCGCCTTCTGCATTTGAGCCTGGAGCGGTCCGCCACGTAGTCCCAGTCGCCTCAGATGACCCGAGAGGCTGACTGGGATTAGCCCGTTTGCAGAAACGACTACAGGAATAATTTCGATCGGCAGACCACCCCACATGTCGGTCACCTCGTGAGCCAGGTCCAGATATTTTGTTTGCTTATCTGTTTCGGCTTTCGCGAGGTTTTCGTCACACGGAATGGTAATGTCGACCAAAAATATCCTTGACTGTGCCCGGTCCATCAGCACAATATCAGGCTTATTCGCAAGAATAGTCCTGTCTGTGATGGTGGCTCGGTCCCAATAGAGCCTGGCGCGATCATTTTCGAGCACGGCTTCCAGCAAGTACTTGTAATACGGCAATTTCCGATCCACGAGACCGTATTTCAGAGCGAACTCCTGGTGTAGAATTCTGGCTACTAGGTTGTGCCTGTGCAAGTACTCAGAGTTAGAAAGCGCCGAACAACCGGAGATGACATGCCTAAGTGACTCACCGGGATGGCGACAAGCTCGACAGATGTCCACGGTGCCATCCTTTAGGATGTATCTCCGATAGTTGTTGGTCCTAATAACCTGATCCTGTATTGCACAGACAAAACCCTCGGTTTCCCCGAAGAGGTCACCAAAGCGTAGCCAGTGGAGGGAGGTTACTGTGTCTATGAAAGGCCCATGTAGAGACTTGTAGAACCTCCCGTGGAGCTCCTTCTCCTTCCATACGGTCTCCCGGTTGGAAATTTTCTGCACTGCCGGGTCTTGCCATTGCTCGTTGGCTAAGGATAGAGGGGTAAGTCCTTTATCACAAGAAATGACGTCCTTATAGAATGCATCATCCGATCTCGCCAGGAAGTAATTACGGAGGCTGCACACTTCGCGATTATGCATGGTGAGCGCGCTCAGGAAACCACGCCCACCATGCTTTCGCGGCAAGTACAGCCTCATTACCGACGATATCAGATGATGCATCCTGTGGGACGTCATGGTAGTGCGGACTTTTCTATCCGGGGAGTTAAGTTCAGTCTGAGTCCACCTGAGTATGCCAAAGGTATACATGAGGACAGGCATGACCCAGCCGTTATATGCTTGTATCTTATTCACACCGGACAAAAGGCTGTTAAGCACTTTGGTCAAGCGTGCATAAAACACGTCGCAAACTGACTGTTTCATACCAGCCTCATCGATACCGATGTTCTGTGACATACTCAGGTATCGGTATGTTTCAGCCTCGGAAAGGGTCCTTAAGTTGACGGGCATAGATAAGTCTATGCCCTCAGAGTTAGCAACCCTACCCCCCTCAACATGGAGTACCGCACACTTATCCGTCCCCAGCTCCATTCCAATGGAGTTGCTAAATTCACAAGTTATGTTTAGCAATTCCATAAGATGGGAGCGACTGGAGGCGAATAACTTGAGGTCATCCATATAGAAAAGGTGGGTCACTTTTGTCCCTCCTCTCCGTAGCTGAAATCCCCTCCCGGAGCCCTCCAGTAAGGTACTGAGAGGGTTCAGAGAGAGACAGAACCATATTGGACTCAGACAATCGCCCTGGAAGATACCCCTTCCTATCCTTATGTGGTTCTTCGCAGCCATCATCCGCTCGCCCAGATGACAAAAGATCGTACTCCACTGCCCCATACACTACTCGAGGAAGTTTCTAACTGTACAGTCTATCTTGTACTGCTCGAGGACTCTCTTTAGCCATGTATGGGGCACCGAGTCGAATGCCTTTCTGTAATCTATTCAGGCGGCGGAGAAGTTCCGACGGTTGCGTTTCACCACTTTGCCAATGACCGCGTCAATGAGGAGTGGTTCCTTGGTTCCACGACCACCGCCCCGACATCCATTTTGAGCGCGCGACATCACCTGATTTGAGTCCAGGTGACGAGTGATTCTCGCGCTCAAAATGGATGTTAGTGTCTTGTATATGGTCGGCAGACACGTGATGGGGCGGTATTTGCTCGGGTCTGTGGTAACCTGGTCTTTAGGAACTAAATGAGTGATCCCAGTAGTGAAGAGGCTCGGGAGCGACTTCTGGTTGAGAGCCTCTTGGAACTGTCGGGCGAGCACAGTGTGACACACCACAAACCCCTTCAGCCAGTAGTGATGCAGCCCGTCGAGTCCCGGACTTTTCCAGTTCGGGGCCCTACGGACCGCCTCAGCTACGTCATCCGGCGTTATGGTGACGGGGTCCATGGGCGTAATACCCGCACACTGACTCACCACAACTTCCGTCCAAGGGCCCTCGTTGTGGTTTACGGGCTCTGACCACAGGCCGCGCCAGAATGCGACCGTGTCGGCCTGATTCGGTACTGGGTCCGTTCCACTTACCATTGGTCACTCCAATGATTTATAGAGCCTCTTCTGATCACTCTGGAAGAGACGATTCTGGTTGAACCGTGTCGACCTCTCGGTATATCACCGAATTCGCGTTCCCCAAGCAGCGATTCTCTGCTTCAGGTCGTCTATGCGCTCCGTCAGTTTTTGCATTATATCCGGCTGGGACAAACTAACATTTGTCCCAGCAAACGCCATCCTGACGGTGCGCACAATCCTTGGCCTGGTATTGCCTGACTTGAAGCATATCAGTCTGCCGATGAGGGCCCTAGCCTTTGCGATACGTTCTTCAATTCTTGTTCTCCAGGCTGGGATAGCACTACTTTGTCCAGTAGTGCGTCCAGCCCTGGAAAGTTTGGCACCTGTAATACGGCAACTGCCAGTGCGGCGCCAAAGAGAATTGAGTCCGTCTCGCAAAGGTCCCGGCTGGCTTCCAAATAGGTCACCAGCATTGTGTTCAGAGCCCTCACGACAGCCCGATTCCGCTTGCTTAGGGCTATGCGGGGAAGTCGCGGTCGATTTTCGAGAGGCGTACTGCGCGTTTCCATAATCGCCTCTTCCAATGTACTCCTCATTTGCTCTATTTCTAGTTCCTGGGTGAATGTTCCATCATCATTTGAATCAGCAACCACTGGGGTATTCACGGCGGCATCCATGTGTGCCGGTTGTTCTGCAACTTGTGGGACCGCACCCTCAGTCGTAGCGTTTTCATTTGATGAGGGAACAGCCTCTCGTCGTAGCCGTTCGAGTTCGGCGCCATCAAATATATTTGAGCGTAAGATATACCGAACTCGGTCTGCCAGGTTTTGCTCGGTGACAGTAATAGATGGCTCCAGCTCAGTAAAAAGACGATGCATCCTAGCCCGATACGCGAAACCTCCAATTTCTCCCCCTTTCGCCCTAAAATACGCCCGCAATGCGTTTGTATTCATATTGATGGTCCATCGCATGCGGCGTACTCCACCAGTGGCGGGTGCCGATTGCTGGGTCTGCGAAGACCCTGCCGACACCAAGCAAGCTGGTGGGGATGATGGATGCGAGGGGCTGCTGGGTGGTCGTGCAGCACCTCGCGCTCGGCTGGCGGTTCGCATGCTCTCGCGTCCAGCGCCAGCTCCAGACGCGCCCTGGCGACCTCCAGGTAGCGGCCCTTTGCGCAATCTTCTGTGTTCCATCATCCATACAGGGCGTCATTTAACGGGAGACGCCCAGACCCGGCGCCGTTTCATGGTGAGGTGGCCATATGCACAAGCGGGCCCTTGCACCATCAATTTTTGCCGAGGCACGGCGCTCACACCTCTTGGCAAGGTGCTGACTGACTGCGCGGACGTAGCGGTTTTGTCACATAACCGTCACGTCAGCGGGCGATGGGGTCGTCACTTCCCTACGCCTTATATTATTATTATTATTATTGGGGTATCTATATAGTTTTCTCATCTGGTTGGGTCCCATAAATATATAAGTATAAATGAAAATGAAAAGATAAATATACATAAATATCAATAACATAAAATAAATATATAAATACATAAATAAATAAAAGCCCAACCAGATGGACGCCCTCGGCAGGGGAGACCAAACGGCCGAGGGTTAGGGGGAAAGGGAAAGAAACCGGCGGACGATGCGGGCGGTATCGAGGAGCACCGCCTTCTGCATTTGAGCCTGGAGCGGTCCGCCACGTAGTCCCAGTCGCCTCAGATGACCCGAGAGGCTGGCTGGGATTAGCCCGTTTGCAGAGACGACTACAGGAATAATTTCGGTCGGCAGACCACCCCACATGTCGGTCACCTCGTGAGCCAGGTCCAGATATTTTGTTTGCTTGTCTGTTTCGGCTTTCACGAGGTTCTCGTCATACGGAATGGTAATGTCGACCACAAATATCCTTGACTGTGCCCGGTCCATCAGCACAATATCAGGCTTACTCGCAAGAATAGTCCTGTCTGTGATGATGGCCCGGTCCCAATAGAGCCTGGCGCGATCATTTTCGAGCACGGCTTCCGGCAAGTACTTGTAATACGGCAATTTCCGATCCACGAGACCGTATTTCAGAGCGAGCTCCTGGTGAAGAATTCTGGCTACTAGGTTGTGCCTGTGCAAGTACTCAGAGTTAGAAAGCGCCGAACAACCGGAGATGACATGCCTAAGTGACTCACCGGGATGGCGACAAGCTCGACAGATGTCCACGGTGCCATCCTTTAGGATGTATCTCCGATAGTTGTTGGTCTTAATAACCTGATCCTGTATTGCACAGACAAAACCCTCGGTTTCCCCGAAGAGATCACCAAAGCGTAGCCAGTGGAGGGAGGCTGCTGTGTCTACGAAAGGCTCATGTAGAGCCTTGTAGAACCTCCCGTGGAGCTCCTTCTCCTTCCATACGGTCTCCCGGTCGGAAATGCTCTGCACTGCCGGGTTTTGCCATTGCTCGTTGGCTAAGGATAGAGGGGTAAGTCCTTTATCACAAGAAATGACGTCATTATAGAATGGATCATCCGATCTCATCAGGAAGTAATCACGGAGGCTGCACACTTCGCGATTATGCAAGGTGAGCGCGCTCAAGAAGCCACGCCCACCATGCTTTCGCGGCAAGTACAGCCTCATTACCGACGATCTCGGATGATGCATCCTATGGGACGTCATTGTAGTGCGGACTTTTCTATCCAGGGCGTTAAGTTCAGTCTGACTCCACCTGAGTATGCCAAAGGTATACATGAGGACAGGCATGACCCAACCGTTATATGCGTGTGTCCTATTCACACCGGACAAAAGGCTGTTAAGCACTTTGGTCAAGCGTGCATAAAACACGTCGCAAACTGACTGTTTCATACCAGCCTCATCGATACCGATGTTCTGTGACATACCCAGGTATCGGTATGTTTCAGCCTCGGAAAGGGTTCTTAAGTTGACGGGCATAGATAAGTCTATGCCCTCAGAGTTAGCAACCCTTCCCCCTTCAACATGGAGGACCGCACATTCATCCGTCCCCAGCTCCATTCTAATAGAATTGCTAAATTCACACGTGATGTTTAGCAATTCCATAAGATGGGAGCGACTGGAGGCGAATAATTTGAGGTCATCCATATAGAAAAGGTGGGTCACTTTTGTACCTCCTTTCCGAAGCTGAAATCCCCTCCCGGAGCCCTCCAGTAAAGTACTGAGAGGGTTCAGGGAGAGGCAAAACCAGATTGGACTCAGACAATCGCCCTGGAAGATACCCCTTCTTATCCTTATGTGGTTCTCCGCAGCCATCATCCGCTCGCCCAGATAGCAAAGGATCGTACTCCACTGCCCAATACACTGCCCGAGGAAGTCTCGAACTGTACAGTCAATCTTGTACATCTCGAGGACCCTCTTTAGCCATGTATGGGGCACCGAGTCGAATGCTTTTCTGTAGTCTATCCAGGCGGCGGAGAATTTCCGATGGTTGCGTTTCACCACTTTGCCAATGACCGCGTCAATGAGGAGTGGTTCCTTGGTTCCACGACCACCGCCCCGGCATCCATTTTGAGCGCGTGACATCACCTGATTTAGCTCCAGGTGACGAGTGATTCTCGCGCTCAAAATGGATGTCAGTGTCTTATATATGGTGGGTAGACACGTGATGGGGCGGTATTTGCTCGGGTCTGTGGTATCCTGATCTTTAGGAACCAAATGAGTGATCCCAGTAGTGAAGAGGCTCGGGAGCGACTTCTGATCGAGAGCCTCTTGAAACTGTCGGGCGAGCACAGCGTGACACACTACGAACCTCTTCAACCAGTAATGATGCAGCCCGTCGAGCCCCGGACTTTTCCAGTTCGGGGCCCTACGGACCGCCTCAGCCACGTCTTCAGGCGTTATGGTGACGGGGTCCATAGGCGTAACACTTGCACTCTGGCTCGCCATAACTTCCATCCAAGGGCCCTCGCTGTGGTTTACGGGCTCTGACCACAGGCCACGCCAAAATGCGACAGTGGCAGCCTGATCCGGTCCTGGGCCCGCTCCACATACCTCTGGTCGCTCCAATGATTTATAGAGCCTCTTCTGATCACTCTGGAAGAGACGATTCTGGTTGAACCGCCTTGACCTCTCGCTAAATCGTCGAATCCGCTTCCCCCAAGCAGCGATTTTTTGCTTCAGGTCATCTATGCGCTCCGTTACTTTTTGCGTGATATCCGGCTGGAACAAACTGATATTTGTCCCAGCAAACGCCATCCTAACGGTGCGCATAATCCTCGGTCTAGTATTACCCGACCTGAAGCTTGTCAGTCTGCCGATAAGGGCCCTTGCCTTTGCGATACGGTCCTCAATTCTTTTTCTCCAGGCTGGGATGGCGCTACTTTTTTGAGTAGCACGTCCAGCCACGGGAAGTTTGGCGCCAATAATACGGCATACTGCCAGTGCGGCGCCAAAAAGAATTGAATCCGTCTCGCAAAGGTCCCGGCTGGCTTCCAAATAGGTTACCAGCATTGGGTTAAGAGCCCGCACGACAGCCCGATTTCGCTTGCTAAGGGGTATGCGGGGAAGTCGCGGTCGATTATCGAGAGGCATGCTGCGCGTTTCCAGCATCGACTCTTCCAGTATGCTCCTCATTTTCTCTAGTTCGTGGGAGACTATTCCATCACCGTCTGAATTAGCCACAAATGGAATGTTGACGGCAGCATCCACATATGCAGTTTGTTGCGCATCTAGTGGCGCCGCATTCCCAGCCGCAGCATTTCCATTCGATGAAGGAATAGCCTCACGTCGTAGTCGCTCGAGTTCGGCGTCACCAAATATGTTGGAGCGCAGGATGTACCTAACTCGGTCTGCCAGGTTTTGCTCAGTGACGGATAGAGATGGCTCCAGCTCTGCAAAAAAGCGATGCATCCGAGCCCGATACGCCAAACATCCAGTTTCTTCCCCTTTTGCCCTAAAATACGCCCGCAGTGCGTTTTCATTCATCGATTTAGACCAACGCATGCGACGTGCTCCACCAGCGGCGGGTGCCGCTTGCTGAGTCCGAGAAGACCCAGCCAACACCAAGCCTTCTGGTGGGGATGATGGATGCGGGGGGCTGCTAAGTGGTCTTGCAACACCCCGCGCTCGGCTGGCAGCCCGCATGCTGTCACGTCCAGCGCCAGCTCCAGACGCGCCCTGGCGACCTCCAGGCAGCGGCCCTTTGCGCACTATCTTTTTCTCCATCATCCATAATATGGGCGTCCATTAACGGGAGACGCCCAGGCCCGGCACCGTATCGTGGACGGCCATAAGCACAAACGGGCCTTTGCACCCTGAATTCTGCCGAGGCACAGCGCTCACACCTCTCGCAAGGCGCTGACTGACTGCGTTGACGTAGCAGTTTTGTCACTTAACTGTTACGTCAGCGGGCGATGGGGTCGTCAATTCCCTACGCCATTTTATTTTTATTGTTATTATTATTTATTTATTTATATTATTATTATTATTATTATTATTATTATATGATCACTTATATTATCACAAAACTATAATATTATAAATATAAATACAATCTATATAAATAATATTATTATTTCGGCTATTATCCACCGCGGCGAGGAATTCTAAGCCATCGGTGAAGTTAGGCATCCAAAGATAGGAACCTTCTTACTATTCGAGCCGTATTTAATAAGGCCGATTTTTGAATTAATGCTTTCAGCCATTTGCCCAAACCTAACTTGGACAGATAATCGTCCATATTTTTACCAATAAGTCCATTGACTGATACAACTATTGGTACAATAATAGTAGAATCAACGTCCCACATAGCGACAATCTCATGAGCCAAGTCGATATATTTTATTTTTTTATCATTCTCTGCTTTTATGAGATTCTCGTCATGAGGAACACTGATATCCACTATTATTGCCTTGCGTGTAGTTCGGTCTATCACCACAATGTCAGGTTTATTTGCCACTATAAACCTGTCTGTGATAATTGACCGATCCCAGTACAGCGTGACACTTCTATTTTCAAGGACTGGCTTTGGTTCATACTTATAATATGGAACATCCTGTTGAGTAAAGCCAAATTTAATGGCAAGCTGTTGGTGTATTATTCTAGCTACTTGGTTATGTCTGTGCAAATACTCACCATTTGATAGTTGTGAACAACCGGAAATAACATGTCTGAGGGACTCTCCAGGGTGGTGACATGCGCGACATACGTCAACTGTGCCGTCCCTCAAAATGTATTTCCGGTAGTTGTTCGTTTTAATTACTTCATCTTGTATTGCACAGATAAAACCTTCAGTTTCTGCAAAAAGGTCACCAAATTGTAACCAATGTACTGATGCAACCATGTCTACATAAGGATTAGTTAATGCTTTAAAAAATCGACCATGCAGTTGTTTGTCATTCCAAACCTTTTTGCGTTCATCTATAGTCATAGTATGAGGCCTCTGCCATTCCTTTGCCGACATATTAAGCGGGGTTAATGATTTGTCATTAATCACTACATCATTATGAATGTGTGATGTGTCTTTTTTTTAATAAAATAGTCTCTGAGGTTGTATACTTCACGGTTGTGTAGGTTTTTAATGTTTAATAAGCCCCGTCCACCATCTTTTCTTGGAAGATACAACCTCATGACAGATGATCGTGGGTGGTGCATTCTGTGCGTAGTCATTAATGTACGGACTCGTCTATCTAAGTCATCCAATTCCGTTTGAGACCATCTTGTAACGCCAAAAGTATATAGAAGGCTAGGTATTACCCAGGAGTTATATGCTCTAATTTTGTTTCCGCCGGATAAATGACTTTTGATAACTTTTTTTAATCTTGACATAAATTTTACTTTTGAATTTTCTTTAATATTTTTGTCATTAATTCCTAGCGCTTCTGCCATGCCCAAGTATTTATAGGTTTCTGTTTCAGAAAGAGAACTGAAATGTAAGTCATTTGTAATTGCAAAATTATTACAATCTTTAATTTTGCCCCTATTTACGTTGATGACAGCACATTTATCTATTCCAAATTCCATTCTAATATCATTGTTGAAACTATGTGTTAATTTCATCAATAATAGGAGATTACTCTCTTTTGATGTGAATAGTTTGAGATCATCCATATAAAGTAGATGTGAGATCGGTGAGTTTTCTTTTCGAAACCGAAACCCTAATCCGGATTCCTCAATAGCAGTGCTTAAAAGATTCAGGGCTAAACAAAACAAAGTTGGGCTCAAACTATCGCCCTGGAATATACCCCGTTTAATATTTATAGGGTCTATCGAACTACTTTGCCACTCACCTGGTAGATTTAGGACAGTGTTCCACTGACCCATTACTTTACTTAAAAACTTACAAATTTTGTCATCTATTTTATATATTTCTAAAACTCTCTTTAGCCATGAATGTGGAACAGAGTCATATGCCTTTTTGTAATCCACCCAAGCAGCGGACATATTTTTGCGATTACGAAAGACTTGTCGGCAAATAGCTGTGTCAATGAGAAGAAGTTCTTTACAACCACGTGACCTTTTCCGACATCCGTTCTGTGCAGTTGAAAGAATGTTATTATTTACCAAATGTTCATAGATCTTGTTATTCAAAATTGCAGTTATTAATTTGTATACAGTTGAAAGGCATGTTATAGGTCGGTAATTTTTAGGTTCCGTGGTGTTTCCATTTTTATATAGTAAGTGGGTAATACCAGTTGTAAGAAGTCTCGGGAGCTCACAGCACTCAATGGCTTCTTGAATCTGTGCAGCCAAACGCACATGGCTACTTGTTATCCATTTCAGCCAAAAGTTGTGTATACCATCTGGTCCAGGTGATTTCCAGTTGTGGAATCTACGAGTAATGGAGTGTACATCTTCAGCAGTAATTGAAATAGAACCCATGTTAGCCAAATTAGAAAACTTACGTTCGGTTGCACGAATCCATTCGCCTTCATTATGAGAAACTTCGTTAGACCATATACTTTTCCAAAAATTTAGACATTCATTTAAGCTTGGGCTGCCATGAGTACAACTATTAGTTGTAGTGTTCTCCCAAGACCGATACACCCACTTTTGGTTACTTTCGAATGTGCGATTCTGGAAGTACCGTTTAGATCTTTCTGAATATCGTCTAATACGGTTGGCCCATGCTTTTAACTTTTGTTTTTGTGTATCAATGAATTCAGTAATTTTATCCGGAAAATGGGGATCTGATTGGCTAATATCATTTTCATTAGCGATTTGATTTACTAAAGTAATTATTTTTTTACGTCTGTTACCTGTTTGGTAGCTTATTAATTTTCCTATAATTTTGCGAGTATTGTCAATTCGTTTTTGAATTCTTTGTTTCCATTTAGGTTCTGTATTATTTTTCTTAAAATTTTGTACTGAAATGACAGGAATTTTCATTATCATACATATAGCATGGGCACAACAGTATAGAAGGGACATAGTTTCCAAAATAGAGTTACTTTTTTCAAAATAATCTTTACATAGAATATTCATTGATGCTACTGTTAAAATAGTTTTTTTGTTGTTAGGAAGTTTAGGTAGTTTCGGTCTATTTTCTATTGGTGTATTTTTATATTCCAGAAGGGAACATTCGAAAGTCCTTTTCATATATTCGCTGTCTTGGGAACTCACATCTATATCAAAACAATTTTGCTCTACTTTTTCGTTATTTAAGTTAGTAATATTTATATGATGGTTACTGTTATTTACATTTAAGTCATCAATCTCACCTGGAAGTGTTCGTTGGGAATCAGGAATTGAATTGATAGTAGATGTTGAGTACTCACTGCAAAGTTGTTCAATTAATCCGTCGTCCAAAATCTTACGACTTAGAATTACACGTACTTGATCTGAAAGTCTTTGGGCAGTTAAGTGTGTTAGGTTGGGTTGTAGCTGTTGGAATTCAGACAGCATTTTAGGGCGATAAGATGTAAGATTGGTTCCTCCTTTGGTAGCCTTATAGTACGCGCGCATAACACTTATATTTAATTCTTTAGTCCAGCGCATGCGTCGTCGCACTACACCATCAGTAGCGGGGTCCTCATGTAGGATGGTAGTTCCTGCAGGTCCCAAGCCAGCCGCTGGCGCTCTTCGTCCCCTCAAAGGTGGTACGGGGGTTCTTCTTGTGCCTCTTGGATTACATTCCATGGATGTGTAGTCCTCCGTAGGCGATGTTACGTGTGCGATTGTGGTATTGGCGGTATTTATTTGTATTTGTCGTCTAGTTCGATGCATAATGTAACGTTAAATTAAATATTTTATAAATCTGTTTGTAAAATTTCTTAGATGACAGTTGTCAATTTGAAAGAAATACATTTTTCTTGAAATTAGTTTCTTATCCACAGATTTTTAAAGTTTTATTTATATTGATATTGTAAAATCTATTTGCGTTGAGAATTTGTTATTTGGGAACTTGAAACATATGCTACAAAAATTCATTTTTAAGATTTTGTACTGACTGCATCATTTACTTTTGACAACGTCCGCCATTTTTATTATTATTATTATTATTATTGGGGTATCTATATAGTTTTCTCATCTGGTTGGGTCCCATAAATATATAATTATAAATGAAAATGAAAAGATAAATATACATAAATATCAATAACATAAAATAAATATAAAAATACATAAATAAATAAAAGCCCAACCAGATGGACGCCCTCGGCAGGGGAGACCAAACGGCCGAGGGTTAGGGGGAAAGGGAAAGAAACCGGCGGACGATGCGGGCGGTATCGAGGAGCACCGCCTTCTGCATTTGAGCCTGGAGCGGTCCGCCACGTAGTCCCAGTCGCCTCAGATGACCCGAGAGGCTGGCTGGGATTAGCCCGTTTGCAGAGACGACTACAGGAATAATTTCGGTCGGCAGACCACCCCACATGTCGGTCACCTCGTGAGCCAGGTCCAGATATTTTGTTTGCTTGTCTGTTTCGGCTTTCACGAGGTTCTCGTCATACGGAATGGTAATGTCGACCAAAAATATCCTTGACTGTGCCCGGTCCATCAGCACAATATCAGGCTTATTCGCAAGAATAGTCCTGTCTGTGATGATGGCCCGGTCCCAATAGAGCCTGGCGCGATCATTTTCGAGCACGGCTTCCGGCAAGTACTTGTAATACGGCAATTTCCGATCCACGAGACCGTATTTCAGAGCGAGCTCCTGGTGAAGAATTCTGGCTACTAGGTTGTGCCTGTGCAAGTACTCAGAGTTAGAAAGCGCCGAACAACCGGAGATGACATGCCTAAGTGACTCACCGGGATGGCGACAAGCTCGACAGATGTCGACGGTGCCATCCTTTAGGATGTATCTCCGATAGTTGTTGGTCTTAATAACCTGATCGTGTATTGCACAGACAAAACCCTCGGTTTCCCCGAAGAGATCACCAAAGCGTAGCCAGTGGAGGGAGGCTGCTGTGTCTACGAAAGGCTCATGTAGAGCCTTGTAGAACCTCCCGTGGAGCTCCTTCTCCTTCCATACGGTCTCCCGGTCGGAAATGCTCTGCACTGCCGGGTTTTGCCATTGCTCGTTGGCTAAGGATAGAGGGGTAAGTCCTTTATCACAAGAAATGACGTCATTATAGAATGGATCATCCGATCTCATCAGGAAGTAATCACGGAGGCTGCACACTTCGCGATTATGCATGGTGAGCGCGCTCAAGAAGCCACGCCCACCATGCTTTCGCGGCAAGTACAGCCTCATTACCGACGATCTCGGATGATGCATCCTATGGGACGTCATTGTAGTGCGGACTTTTCTATCCAGGGCGTTAAGTTCAGTCTGACTCCACCTGAGTATGCCAAAGGTATACATGAGGACAGGCATGACCCAACCGTTATATGCGTGTGTCCTATTCACACCGGACAAAAGACTGTTAAGCACTTTGGTCAAGCGTGCATAAAACACGTCGCAAACTGACTGTTTCATACCAGCCTCATCGATACCGATGTTCTGTGACATACCCAGGTATCGGTATGTTTCAGCCTCGGAAAGGGTTCTTAAGTTGACGGGCATAGATAAGTCTATGCCCTCAGAGTTAGCAACCCTTCCCCCCTCAACATGGAGGATTATTATTATTATTAGCGTTTAACGCGCAAACTTGTGACTTCTGCGGGTTAAACTGGTCTAGATTTAGTAACCCCCAATCCGAGACTTAGTTTAGCAAAGACTCGACTTCAGACACAATTTTGTCCCGGTACTCCGTGACGTTTTCACGAGAAATATTGACACGACCGGTGTACAGAGCATCACCAGTGCTGTCATCTGCATAGCAATGAATGTTACCGGTTAGCAACTTATCATTGATATGCAGACACCAGCGTTAATAGGCTTGTAATCTGAGTTTGCACCATCTACAACGACCTTGATGCTCCAATCTGCAAAAAAGCTGCTGATCTAATTGCGTAATTTCTCGGGATCCAATATAGGAAGGAAGTTTCGAAAGAAGCGCTTTGTGCCAAACCCGATCGAAAGCCTTTGCAATTTCCAAACTAACGGCCAATGCCTCCCTCTTAGACTCTACTACCTCCGCTCATCTGTGAGTCAGGTAGGTGTAGTGGTTAATGTTAAAATAATCTTAGGGTATAAAAGAGGTGAAATTGGATCATGCGTTCTGTACACAGATAAGTATTTCTGACCGTAGAGTTTTATGTTTTTATCGTTCGTCGTTGAAGCCAACTGCAATAAATTTTATCGACTTTATTAGTACTTACTTGGACCCAATAAAGTCGAGAAGTTAACAAAGGGTTGTAAGGGTTGTAATTCAATTAGTAAATAAATAAAATCTAGACTGTAGAATTTGTTTACTATAAAAAAAGTTTACTCCAATTCGTTACTATTACAGCTGATTAAAATTCACCCCCATAGATGATCTCATAGAAGAGATATTTGCCATAGTTGCCACGCTTGGAAAACGGGATGGCAATCGCAGTCCTCTTTAGTCGTTATAAGGAAGACGTTTCTGACAATCTCCTGATTACATTCCCTCTGTTGCCTCTCAGGATGATATGGGGTAGTGGATATTCATACACTGACTCTACACGGTCTTTTATGTTAACACGATTGAATTACATACTAAAATTGACACTTTTATTACAGAACACCAATAAAAACTTAAAACAAACTAATAATTAAATACACTTAACACTTTAGTTCACTGTTATATCGCTTTAAAGTCTTCGCTCGTATCGCCAATTCAATACTCGCTTGGTCGCGGTCTTAACGCGACCTAGGACCTTTTCCACTGGAACATCCCGAATGTTCAAGCACATACCGGTCCCAACCGACTAAGTTTAGAAAGTTATCTCCTAGTTCTGCCACTCGATAATAGATAGCACTAGCGGGAAAGTTCTAGCATGGAATTTTATATAAAACTCTCTTAATGCCTGCTACTCGATACTAAACGGCGCTAGTGGCATTTACCGGTACAAACTATGGCACGCAACACTGCCCCATCCTATGACATGCTAGTCCCGAGCATTATCGGCCCCATATTAAAGCGCCAGTCGATCCACAAGGATGATCTTAGGAGTACCTCTTGCACCTTTCTGAAATGGCTTCGGGAAGGGCTATACTTTCCCATGGTTCACCAATATTGTACATTTTCAATGCAACTCTACTACGAGTCTGAGGTCCCTTAACAGCCGCACAATTAGTACAATTGCGACACTAATCTTCGACATCGTCACGACAATGAACCAAGTCAACCGTTCTCAGATCTTCATTATAGCTCCTTTAACTCCCAGATGACCTCCTGAACAACCATTATAGTACAGCTTTAGAAGATCCGGTACCTTAGCTTTAGGAACAACCATTTGCAAATGACAGCTGTCTCCCCAAACGTTTTCCCATTTAGAGAACTCCATCCTGAATCAGCAAACTATCCCATTGGGCCCAACAGATTTTCGTGGTCGAACTTATTGCTAAGACGTTGCTCCACTTGAGCTTGGAAGCACAGGCCTTCATCCATATCCATCATCAATGTTAGTGTTTTTGTGGAAAAAAACCCTTGCAGGGCCCACTTCAAGTGAAAAAATCAAAGCAATTCCAACTCTTGGGTTACAGCACTGGGTGACCACAATTGAACAGTGCGTTAACAAGATGTGCTCCATCGCTACTGATGGAAAACTTAATTGCGACCAAAAAATGCGCATCAGCTTTGTCGAAAAGTAAGCCACGGTACATCACAATTGGTAGTCCAGTACATGTCCCTCAAAATGGATACTACTTAAGTCCAGACCTCCATCGTATCTCTACAAAACCAACTTGACCTATCCCAAAAGCTGCAGGACCTCAAGACTAGTATCGAAGATCCGTCAAAACCTGACTTTGGAACCACTTTTGCGGATATGATCAAAAAAGGTGGCCAAACCCTCATTTGCCCAAATAATCTTAGTAACCTATCAATCTTTTTAGTCCTAAACCAGTGATGACACGAAGTTTTGCTTACAAAAGACAATATCCCCAGAATAACTCAAGCCATATGTCCACGGCATGAGGGTGGTAAAAACTGGGAAAGTTATAATTAGCGCTGAGAGAAAAGGAGATATCGAGAAATTAAAGTACTCCAAGAAGCTTGCATCTTCTGGCCTTACTATGAAAGAACCGACTAAACGACGTCTAAGTATTAAATATAATACGACGGCAATAGTCAGACTGAGCTATAAATCAGGTTAAAAAAACCTTCCTACTTGCAATTATATTGTCGAAGTGCCACACAGTGCCATATATTAATTAGACCTCATGCCCAGTTAGAGACTTTAAAATAGTAACAAAATGCTTCAAATATCAGCAGTATAGTCATATAATGATTTAAATCAGTTAAATAAACGCGATATAATCCGTAAATTTAGTTTTATTTAAAGTATAGTCACTCAGCAAAATTTTATCGAAAAAGTAGCCCTAACTGTAGAGAGCTCGGAAATTCCTTTAAGGAATGTAATAGTAAATCTCATGACCCGTTTGCGCGACGTGCAAATGTTTTAAAAGAAAATGTGACCACAAAATTGGTGTTGAAAGCTGTCCAGCACGTGAATTCGCAGAGGATAAATATATCAACTCCATAGACTATGAGGGCGCCTAAGAGCGCCGCGTATTGTTTTTTTTTTTTACTAAGCTCTTAAATACTAGTTTTAGTTTATCTCTAAGCTTTATTACGACGAATTAATTACTCAATGACCTAGACAACTTTTCTGTGTATGACACTAAAACATGTAATGTTGAAGACTGTAGACACTTCCTCCCTCATATTAAAAATAAGTTAATCTTACTTACACAAAACATTAGAAATATAAATCGGAACATAACCGGACTTGAAGTTTTGTTGCATAGACTGGATATAAAATGTGCTACTATTGTCCTTACAGAATGTTGGCTGATAAACCTTTCACACCACCTACCACTCCTGTTCGGCTATTCTTTACACAAAACTGATAAAAACATTAATCAAAATAACGCTTTTATAATATGTTAAAAATAATTTAAAAGTAACTATGTAACACAGAGCCTAAATTCCTAATCATTCGTATTAATTCCGAGACGATTATTCTTGCAATTTACAGACCTCCTTCTCAAATATTGGTAGACTTCTAGAGTCCCTTGATATTACCTTAAACAAACATAGCACAAAAAATATCATTCTAACTGGTGATATAATTAATATTAACATTATCCCTGGGGAAACATATAACCGTGCACATAATATACCTAAATCTCTGCTCTTTTCATGGACTATTACCAAAATATTACCACCCTACACATCGCGGCTGGTGTTAAGACCATTTTGTGATTAAATCAACTAAACCTTCATTAATATGGGTTACTGATACCTCTCTAACTGATCATCAAACAATTTTACTAACATTACATTTAAGTTTACTTAGAAAAAACTGCATACGCAGCTACACTAACGTTCACAACGAACCTTGAAAATGACATTTGTAGCATTAGTTTCCTTGCGTTACTTTATAAATTCTTTACAATACGCAATAAAGAATAATACATCAACAATAAAACTGTCACGTAGGTATTATAAAGTTGCTACGAGCTTAGGTTTCGTGACAATAAAAACTGCCGATTGAATTACCAAAATTGACACTTTAATTACTGAACACCAATTAAAACTTAAATCACACTGACAATTAATCACACTTACCACTTTATTTCGCTCCGAAATCTTCGCTTGTGTCTGCCCCGGTCGCGGCGTTTAACAGCTTATAAGCCTTTTCCACCGAAACATGTAGAAAGACTATAGAAAATTCGAGTGCGAACTTTTATAGAAAGCTTAATTCTTCTATTAGATATTAAATGGCGCTGTTGGTGGAAATTTCAGGAATGGCATTTTCAAGAAAGCTCTCCTCACTCCGCTCTCTGACACTAGATGTCGCTGGTGGAATCAATTATGGCTTGCAACAATATTAAACCTTGTTTAACACCTGGTCTCGTCCGCTGTATAAGAAATAGAGACAAACAACATTTACAATCAAAACTTTCTCCGAAAAATTTTATATTTTCTGCTACTTATAAAAAGATATAGAAATTTTTGCAATAAACTATTAAAAAAAAAACTCTAAATACAGTATCTTAAAAATGTTTTACAAAACGCCGGTAAAAACAGTAAGCTTGTATGGAAGTTCATAAAAAATAATACCTTCAGTTCAAAAACCCTTGGACCCCCACTTGAACTACTGCCATTAGACAAAAGCCCAAATGAAGCGACAATCAAATTAAATATTTTTTTATTAATGTTGGCAAAAATAGCGGAAAAAGTTTGAAATTAAGCAAGACTCGAAATCCAATTTTATGCCCACATCCCTTTCTAAATTAAATTCTTTTGTACTGTTAAATACCAACACTGATGACATTTTAAGTATAATAACTGGCTTAAAAGAAGATTGTGCAGTTGGATGAGACAATATACCTAATAGTATACTCAAAAGATTTAAACATTTACTGGCTGCCCCGTTACACATATCTTTCAATTATGCCTATCTAAAGGTATTTTCTCGAAAGTACTTAAAAAAGCTGTGGTTTCTCCTATATACAAAGCAGGCGATAAAAACTTAGTAACTATAGGCCGATTTCAGTTTTATCTGGTTTATCTAAAATATTAGAAAAAATCATAAATACCAGGTTAATAAAATACCTGGAAACTAACAATTTGCTGTCAAACAGACAATCCTGACGTTAAATTGATAAGACAGGTCTATTTAGCTTTGTATTCTACAACAATATTGCTCCAACTAGAACGTGCTCAGAGAGCAGTTCTATAGGTAGCCGTTTGCCATCTATTCATAATTATTATACATCAACTTTACTTGGCATGTACTAGTCCGTCAGTTGCTTATCCTCAACATCATATTAAAACAGCATACCGAACTTCCATTTTACTTAAAATCCATAAACAGGAGAAGAATGGACTTAGTTTATGTAAACCCACAAACCAAACACGCATTTGTAAACAGATTTTACATATTTTAGGACCATTTCTATATATCGAACTCAATAAGTCACCAAAGATATATAGCGTAAGTTATAAGAAATGTAATGGAGTTGTAAAAAATGTAAGGGAATATCTGAATAAATTAACGAAGACACAGAGAAGTTGTTAGAAATTTTGAAATAGTTTATATTAATTGGAGGTAACAAATAATTGTTATTTAGTTATTTTATTTATTTATTTATCTAGTGTCCTACATTATTAAACACATAGTGTAAGTGATGGTCTGAAACACAGGTACTCAACCTAGTTCAGACAGGTGGCTAATATTATAAACGTGATTTTTCAATTTTTCTTCAGTAGATTTTATATTATTTAAGCTACACATAGTTTTAATTTTCATTAATGATTGTTATTTTTATAAGACAGATTGTTACTCATATTTTTTCCTGTATTTATACATGCGTAATTGGAAATTAAATAAAAATATTATTTTTAGTATCATATTTCTTTACATTTAATTTTCTTCTAAATTTTTAGCTGAGAGGATGGTCATTATGCTTTCATTTAGACGATTTCTTTTGACGTAAATTTTGTCAGATAATCTAAATTTTTTTACACTAATATTAACCGTAATATATAATACAAAAACCTCTCTTGAAAACATAAATTGACAAAAATCTACAATATACTCTTTTCTTTTATAAGTAAGCTTTAGAAAAATGGCAAAGCTGAAATGGGATAAGTTACTACATATTTACTCAACTAGCAGTTCATTTTTTTTATAAAACAAGTGTAAATAGAACTTAAAGTTTTAATGGTATGTGGCTTAATATCGTATGAAAATCCTCACGAATACCTTCGGCTATCAGGGTAACGGAAAAGTTATTGTAGGACATCCCACCGATTAAAAAACTTTAGTATTCATCTTCGAATGCGAAAGATTCCGGGATCTTCGTTCGCAAAGCAACTGGGGCTATTCTCTCTCTTTGATTTATTAGAAGCATGTCCCGGAGATTTTATTTCGGGATTATTTTTAACTGAAGTGGCATTAGAGTCCACGTGACGGCCAATGGCTACTGTTGCCCATGGACACTGCAACCAAAAAGACAAAGAACGCTACACATGCGTTGTCACCTCTGTGAGTTAAGATGGAATGCCTCACAGCCTGTAATTATACAAGCTCTCTATTCTCTTCAGACGAGAACACCGCAGTTTTTAACCAATGCTTTTTGGCTGCAAAAATATGTAAGAGGGTTAGTTTCCAGACGGACTCCTAGGCAGGGAAACCAACTAGTAAAAAATTCTGCTGAATTTCATTACGTGCAAGACAAGCAGAATATTACTAATATTTTCATTTAAATAATTATTTAGAAATATACAATTTTTAATGATTTAAGCACGACAGCGAATACAGAATAATGAAAGACTACGCATCAGCGCTCATTAATAATGTGAACGCAAACTCAATATCTTTACAAATTGCGTTTATTTAATCTCTGAGTACAATGTATTCCCAAGTACTCATCATTGAGTTATAATATACTGTACGTAGTAAATTATAACTCAATGGTACTCATTTTCATTTTGTAGCCATTGTTGAAAAGAAAAAAGTCTTTAGAATAGAATAATGTCATAATCCGAGAAGCTGTGCCGGTTATATAATATATAATTGCAACTCATCGAAAACATTCAATTACCCGAGGTAGCTCAGTGGATTAACTCTCGCTTTAAATATCACATAATGTTATATTATAATAAAAATGGTATTTGCAATTTGAAATGCTTATTTACTACGTGCTAAAACATCGTGATGGAAACTGTATGTGTGAAATTGCTCTGCGTGATAAATTAAGAAATGAGGTTATCCGCAGTAGAACCAGAGCTATCGACATAGCCCAACGAATAAGTAAACTGAAGTGGCAATGGCCCGGCCATGTATCTACCTCGAAGAATCGACAACCGATAAGGAAGAAAGGTTTTCGACTAGCAGCCTCATAGCAGTAAACGAAGTGTAGGATGCCTCCCCCCAGTAGAAGGAGAGACGCCCTGGTAAGATATGCAGGTCAGTGGATGCAGGTGGCTCAGGACCGTGCTTTGTGGCATTCCTTGGAGGAGGCCTATGTTCAACGGTGGACTTTTAGACCACGTACATGACATACTGTTTTATCTTTATGTAAAATTTAATAATATTATGTGTTTTTGTAATGTATGTGCAATAATTTAAACGTACAACAAACTTTAATTTGTATATAAATATACAACTATATATAGTCTTTGCGTTATAGCATGGTGCGCGTGACAGCTTACAGTTTGGCGTGTCTAGAGATGGAACAACGATAAATCGATTTTAAAAAGGCGATTATCGGTACACAATAGTAGCTTCGTTTAGGGGTAAAGCCACCTATGTGGAAGATGAAAAAGTATATAATACATAATTTATATATATATATATATATATATATATATATATATATATATATATATATATATATATATATATATATATATGATAATGCTGCAGTTATTTTAGAAGTATAGTTGTAGCACGAATGGGTCGGCTCGACTGGGGAAAGACCACTCTCCCACAGAATACCAGCGTAAAATAGTAACTCAATGCTGCTCTACTTCGCATGATGAGTGTAGAGAACCGGAGACCGTTTTTACTGAAAACGAGGCATTTCATCTTAGTCCTCACGAGTGACAACGCATCCGCATTTTGATTCGTAATCGAGGATAGATGTAGATGTCTATGGGTCACAGCAACCACTTACCATCAGGTGGACTGTGTTCTCAATTTTTACGCCATCCTGTATAAAAATGAAATATATTTATCATTTACATAATATTATAGAAAACAAATAAGACGATAAAATATATTAGTAGGACACATATTTAAATGATAATTTTTAATCATTTTTTTGAAAGACTCAATCTTTTGAGCTTTCCTAGTTGTTAAGGGAAGCGATTTATAATTCGATAGCTTTGACACAAAAGCAGGAATAAGAAAATTTTTGTTGGCATCCGTAAAATAAGGTTGTAAGCTAATCTCGATTGACCTTTATCTACGCCCACGAACTTAAATGTTTCTTTAAGATACCTCGGTTTTTTGGGATCAAGTAGTACATAATAAGAATTAAGAGAAAGAATATATTTGAGTTTAAATGAAAAAGTATTTGATGCCCAAATAACATTAACCATAACCATGGCTACTTTCAGTTCAAAATTATTGATTTTGGTCCTATCTACGCAGCTTATACTATCTTGAAGTCTTGCGGTTGTGTGCTTGGATTGGGATTTCATTTTCTTAAATAAATAATCATTGCACGATTGAAGACGATTATTTAATGAAATACACGATGTGTTTTGATTTCAATAGCCTCGTGAATCATCCTCGGAGAAAATCAGTATTCTTTAGAGAGGATTTGTGGTCTATCAAATCTGTTGTAGTGACGGGGGCCGTACCTTTTCACGGACTGCAGACTTCCTGGAGCATCTATTCCTCGCTTTTTTCACCGGTATTAATTGATATTTTAGTTTATCCTATGTAAGAGTGTGGTCTACATTCACAATCATGCTTGTACACTCCTGCATCTTGTTGGTGGATATTACACTTGACTGATGGTATAAACTGACTTATCTACTTCGGTGGTTGGAAGTAAAGTAGTGTTTTAATGGAAACTCGCTTAAAGATGTAGCCAATCTTGTCAGTGACACCTCCGATATAATATGGTAGTACAGCAGGCACACGCTCGACTGTGGCCGGCTTCACTCGTTTGCTGTGACGTAGACGTGGGATCCGCTTGTTGTGGTTCAAAACTTGCTTGACTTGTTGAAGCCCGCGCGGCTAGGTGCTTAATGTCACAGATCCCTTTTACTCTCTAAATTAAAGATTTCTCCCGGTAGCTAATTGTGAAAGATGATGGTGAGAATCATCCTTTAAATATCTGTTGGTATAGTTCTATTTTCTATACACAGTTTGACTCAAGGTTCTATAAGGATTCCTAATTACTAATACATCTAGAAATGCAAAAGAATATTTGCCTCTAATTCCGTTGTGAACTTAAGTTAAGAATTTATGGAGTAAAAGTGGTCTAAAGTACAATAACTTTATCTAAAGGTAGAACTGTGAAAGTGTCATCTACGTAACGCTAGTAGAATCTTAGATTAACGTGAGAAGTAAGAAGGACTTTCTTCTCAAAGTTTTCCATGAATATATCGATGACAATTGGGAGATACAGGTGAGCCCACTCGATCTACTTTCTTGCAGTACTCCTCTTACCACTAAAGGTAGCTAGATGTAAGAAAATGTCTAACTAATAATGCATATTCTACACGTCCAATTTTTTTTAGATTTTGACGTTTCTGTGATCAGCATGACAATTTGCGAACATTGCGCTAAGTCTCCTATTTGACGTCCGTATATTGGACGTCGTAAGCAGTTTGACGCCACATTATATCCAAAATTGGCCATAGTGGGCGTACAATAAATTACGGGATGCTGAGGATATTACTTAATAGTTTACTTGTAGTCTACGTGTATTACTGAATAGTTTTCGTATCTAAAAATGTCATTAACTCGACATCAGCAGCTACCGGTAACAAGGAAATCTCTAGTTGAAAATCAAAAAGACGAAATTTTCCTTATGACACTTAAAAATTAAATTAAAAAAGTATTTCTATAAAAACATAATGTACTTTTTTTAAAAAAAAAAGGACATTAACCACTCGTGGTAAGCTTAAATTGCTTGTGTTACGAGTGGTTCACGCCAGTAGTCGAATGGTGGATTCGAACCCACGACCTTTTTGAGTTCGCGGTCCGCTCCCTGCCATTAGGCTACTGTCGCTTGTAAACAAAACATCATGTGCAATCCAAAAATGTATAATACTTCTATATTTCCTTGAAGAACTTACATAATATGTAGGTTAGGTACCTAATTATATACCTAATATTTAACCAAGTGCTCACATATATGCACGTTGTTAACTATTTTACTATGAAACACAAAAAAACTTACCTTTGAATTCTATTTCTGTTCATTGCTTCAACGTTTGATTTCAATTTTCGTTTTCTGGTACAAGCATATTTTTTACGTTTATGGTCCATATCGAAATTAAAAGTTATAAAACAAATACAAAATGATTTATAAACCCTTAAAGAATTATATGCAAAAAATAATAAAGTAGAGAAACTTTCAATTCGTAACAATGCGCAACCAAGATTAGGGAAAGAGAGAGAAAGAGGAATGTTAGAGCGAGAGGAAGTGCAAAAATTTGGCACAGACAAGACGTCTGAACGCTACAGCCGCTCAGCGGCTACTAAGGAATATTGCCCGCAATTATTGTTTATAAAGTCAATATTTTATAGGTCGATCGAAATAATTATTAATTTTGAAATAAAGTGGTTTAAATTATTATTTTTTAATATTTGTCTAATTAAACACCTGCCCTTGAGAAAAAAATAATTATAGCATAAATATTTTCAGCTATTGCTATGAAACAAATAGTTTTTATGAGGCGAAAACAGCGAAATTTAACGAAATTGAGACCTCTTATTTAAGACAATGAAAGATATTTAGAAAAAAAGAAACAGCGCATTTTGGAGATGAAGATGTTTAGCTATTAACGCGCTGAATAGATTTCGCCTTTTTATTATCGATTGCCTTATAATGGTACACGAACAAAGCTCGAAATTGCGTTGGGTGCGAGAGAGCTCTATTTACCGTTTGATTTATCTAACATAGACCACATAGATGAACCAAAAAAAAATTTAGCCATTACTTATAATCTGGGTATTTATGTGTTATCAAAATATTTTACTCTGAAACAATAATTTGCTGTAAAAAAAGAAATCAAAGTGGCGCTAATGATTCGATGTGAGTCAACTTTAAAAGACTGTAGCCTTAACGGCAAGGAAGATAAACACACTAATAATGATGAGTCACATGTCGATGTCGAAGTGAATGATGCATCGAAATCAGGAAACACTGAAAGTGAGAAAACGAATGAAAGAGAATATAATAGACGTTCGAAAAACATAAATAAAAAAAATTATAACTTTCGTGAGCAGCACAGCACCTACTTTTAACATTATTTTTCAAAACATGCAAAGCTTATTTAATAAGAGAGATTTATTAGAATCATTTCTGAATATCCACAAAAATGAATACCAAGCAATTTGTATCTCCGAAACTTGGCTTACAAAAAATAAGGCCTCACACGTGCAACTTAGCGATTACCACTTGGCTGCAGCGTTCCACAGAGAAAAATATATCGGCGGCGGTGTGTGCATATTACTTAAAAACAACATCGAATACGTTGAACGAACGGATATCATGTACATGTCTATTGAATATATTATTGAAGTTTGTGCTGTTGAACTTTCGGCATTGGATATATTGTTAATTACATTATATTGGAACAGTAGAAAGACAGACATATTTTACAGTCGATTAAATCAAATTCTTCAATATATCATAAAAAAATATAAAGATAAAAAAATTATTATTGGTGGCGATTTTAATGTGAATACATTAGTAAAATCAAAACAATCATCAGAACTCCTAAATACCATGCTAGAGTCAAATTTTAAGCAACTTATAAAAGAACCCACACGCCTGGAAAAATGTATAGATTTGATATTTACAAATTTCAGTCAAAAAAACGTAAGTGCTACGGTATTAGAGTTAGGCTTTTCAGACCACAAATGTGCAATGCTACAATTAAAAAATGTTCCATCAGAACAAAATAACAATCCTTATTTTTATATATATGTAAAAGAATATACAATGAAAATAATATAAATAAATTCAAACAATATTTGCAAAATACAAACTGGCAAAAGTTCATTTCTAATAATAAAACTGTTGATGGTAATTACAATTCACTAAATAAAATTTTACACGATGCACTAGAATATTGTATTCCATATAAACGATTAAAAGTTTATAATAAACAACGATATAAATCATGGCTAACATACGGTATTAAAAAATCTTGTAAACATAAAAGATTACTAAAAATTCATGTTATGTATTCGTAAAATAAAATTTTACAAAATTATTACAAACAATATGAAAAATATTTAAAAAAGGTTATAATAAAATCAAAACAATTACAATCAATTAAAAGAATGAATAAAGCAACTAATAAAATTAAATGTATGTGGCAAATAATAAATGAAAAAACGAAGCATGTTAAGGTAAAAAAATATAATGAAAATATTAAAATGCATATCAACAATGAACCAATATCTGACCCGTATGAGGTTTCTAATGTTTTTAACGAACTATTCGCGTCAGTCGGGAGCGGCGCGGCAGGTAGTGCGCTCGCGCCACGCGGCCGTCCGGTTATGTGCCCCTCTCTGCACTCAATGTTCTTAACCCCAGTGGATGAACGAGAGGTAATGTCATTGGTGCGACAACTAAAATTAAATTCTAGCTTCGGTGTTGATGAGCTGCCGTCCACTCTTATTAAAAAATGTGCCGAAGAAATAGTTCCGTCGTTAACTTTAATTATAAATCAATCCTTTTCTGAAGGAGTATTCCCTGACGTACTAAAAATTGCTATTATAAAGCCAATACATAAAAAAGACAAAAAAACGGACCCCAATAACTACCGACCCATTGCACTCTTACCCGTGATTTCGAAAATTTTTGAAAGAGCTATGTTCAAACGATTATACTCATTTTGTGAAACGTACAATATTTTCGACGACGCCCAAAATGGTTTTAGAAAATACCGCTCGACAACCCTAGCCGCATTTAAATATTTTAATGAAGTCTTGAACATATTAAACGATCAGAAATACGCAATAGGAATTTTATTTGACATGACAAAAGCATATGAAAAAATTAAATATGACATTCTCTTAAATAAACTTTATGACATTGGTATCCGTGGTGTAGCTCATAAGTGGTTTGCTTCCTTTCTCAGCAATCGTTCACAGTACGTCGAAATAGAAAATGTAGATCAAGATTCAAAAACCATAACATATGTCAGGTCGAGGACTCAGCCGGTGCGGGACTCTATCCCTCAGGGTTCCGTACTCGGATGTGTCCTCTTCCTTATTTACATCAATGACCTCCCCAAGATTATTGATGAGTTTTGTGTGATGTTTGCCGACGATTTTTCCGTTGTGTTCTCTTATATCAATGGTACCAAACTTAATGAAAGAATCGACATAATTATAAATAAAGTAAAACAATGGCTAAGCGATCATAATTTAGATGTTAATTTCAAAAAAACTAAACTAATACAATTCAGACCACGACAAAAACATGAACTAGAGATAAATTATACATTTAATCAAACAAAATTAGAATGTGTTCAAAATTTTTCTTTGCTGGGTATAAATATAGATTCGAATGTTAATTTTAAATCACATATTCAAAAAAATAAGTTAAAATTATCACAATTTATATATGCTTTAAGAGAATTAAAAAAATCTACAAATTTAAAAACGGCAGTGACAGCCTATCACGCCTACGCTCAAGCGTGGCTAAACTACGGCATCATACTATGGGGCAACAGTGCAGACTCACACGAACTTTTTATTTTACAAAAAAAATGTATACGCGTACTTGCAAATATCAAGCAAAGAGAAAGTTGCAAGCCTCACTTTCAAAGTCTCAAAATTTTAACATTACCGTGCCTATATATATTAGAAATATGTAAATTTGTAAAAAGACACCCAAGTTTTTACACCAAAATCATAGACGCGCCCCGACACAACGTAACTCGCTATAAGAATAACCTTTTGCAACCGAAATCAAGATTAAAATTACACAGTACAGGTCCTTACTCGATGTCAATAAAAATTTATAATAAATTGCCGGAATACATAAAAGCCGAAACAAATATTAATAAATTCATAAGATCTTTAAAAGAGATACTCATTAAAAAAAGTTATTATTCAATTAATGAATACATTGAGGAAAAGAATTTTTAAGTGTCTGCCCCTCTCCCGTTCATTGCTATGCCTTTCGAGGTGCACGTGATTGTTAGAACTTGCTTGTTTTGTTTAGTCTCTAAGTCACATGTAACGCAATTTGTGAATAAATAAATAAATAAATAAATAAATAAATAAAAAAAACATATTTTATTACATCTCTCAAAACGTTACCTCTATACTACGATTTTCTTTTGTATTGTGGAGGCGGTTTATATACACAAAATTCACAAGGACAAAGATCCAGACCCGTAATAATTATTTTAGGTTTTGAAAACTACTTGGCGCAGTGGCACAGCAAAGAATTGCGGCGCTTAAAGCCTCGGGTTCAAACCCCGCACGGAACAAGTCTTTGTATGGCCTCCAAATAATTTCTCCGGGTCTGGTAGTTTGTCTTTGTGAAACTTATGTATTCGTATTTAACGTGCCCTCATGATAAATTAGAGAATCTTAGTGTGGAGTTTTCGTTTTAAAAAAATCAAGTATAATATAAAAACAGTTTTTATGTTAACTTTTAGAGATAAATGAAGAACTGTAAGTATATGGTTTAACATATATTTTACTAATCAAAAAGGATGACAAAGTACATGTAGGCTCACAGGGAAAAGTTAGGTCACATAAGACATTTACATAGTCGTAAATGTCTTATGTGATGATGTTCTATTCTAATTTCGCTGTGACTATGGTTTCTACAGTCAGATTCTATAACATTATCTCACCGTAACAACGCATATTTATTTTATTTAGTGATACAATAACTCCAATATGCAATATTATAGGGCAATGTAATAGGGTGATAAATTCGGTTCACAAGTGTAAGCCTTACTTACTGTTAGTGATAAATTATTCTTTATTTCTTATAAGAAACAAAGAGCTTCAAAAGAAGTTATTTTATGTTTTACCTTTTTTTTAAACAAAAAATCTATTAGAAATAATTTGGTTAATACTACTGAAAATACGGATATAAGGCATCCTCAACCTATGGGAATAGGTAAACGGTGGAATAAAGACCCTTTAGTGTCACAGTCGTACACGTACCCTTAAAGGCTAAAATTCACTACCCCATATAATTCCGTGGATGTCGTAAAAGGCAGCAGATACAATTAAAACATGAGATGGGCAGCAGCATCTTCCTAATTACAACTCAAAACTGGGGAAAAAGCTGTAGTTATGCCCATATACCTCCCTCTTGGTACGCAATCTATGTTCTCTGCACCGATAACGTATGTTCTGTAAAAAAATGCAGATAAGTATTAATGACTAACGTATGAATTAACACATAATTATTAAGTTAAAAACTGCTTTATTATTATTTTTAGTTTGTCTATGATAGAGCAGGTTTCAGTCTATGTATGTAGTGTGTGTTACAATTACCTAAGAGGCGGCGAAGAGATGCTTACGCCCCAGCGTTTGTTTTCACCTCATGGTGTAAATCAATGATAGTTCTCGGTACAAGATAACATAAAAAACATTACATAACAAGATTCCTAAATATAAATATCTAGGTAAACTGTGGTTACCTTCCAGGGAATGAATGCACAGCACGTAGCCCTCGCTTGCAATATAATATTTTATTCTCTGCGTTGTGTGTCATTTGTTCAGGATCCAAATAAAGAGAAAAAAAAAACATAACTTTTTGATAATGTAACTGTAGTTAAACCTGTAATTAGTGTGTTGTATTAATGATTGATGTATGAATTATATATTATACATAGTTAGTTAGCAACTGGTTTATTATTATGTTGTATTTGTGGATTATAAAGCAGGTTTCAGCCTATGTATGTGTTGTGTGTAACTATTTTATAAAAGAAGTAATAAGGAATTCTTGAATAGTTAAAATTAAAATAAACATTGCATTTAACTTTTGTCCACACTATTCCCAATTTATAATTAGTTTTGTAAAATAGACTCCAGATTAAAATAGCGTTTTCTGATTGTAAACGAGTTAGGGTTTCAAAGAAAATTATGAAGGCAAATGTTTGATTAAATTCTTTAAAGGATCTCTAAATAAAACTATAAAATTAAAAGGTTATTGATTGAAACAGAATCTTTTTTATTCAATATAGATTTACAACTTACTATTTACCAGTGGTACCACCAACAAGAAACCCAGCGAGAATTAAAAAAAAACCGCTTACAATCATGTATGTTACATTTAACAACACATAACAAATTAGAAATAGCTAGTGGATTAGGTAATTTCAACCAAGATCAAGATTTTATTTGACGGATTTAATTCGAATGGGTAGCATTTGGGTAATTACGACACATCTGTTCGTCAAGTATACCACAAAACTCGAAAACAAGCTTGTACAATCATTGGATGTGCCAGTGATGATTTATGGGGTGACCCATCAAAACAGCCCCGACAAAACAGCCCCCGACAAAACAGCCCCGACAAAATAGCCCACCGACAAAACAGCCACCGTCAAAACAGCCCCCGACAAAACAGCCCAAGTCAAAATAAATACCATACATATCTATAGAATTTATAACTATAGTTATACCGTGTATCTACTTCAGTTGGCGATATATGGGAAACTTTTCTATTGTGAGTTTTAGCAAGAAATTATTGAAAAAATTGTAAGTGGTGTAAAACGAATGTTAATACTTTACGTGACTTTTTTGGTTTATTTTATGTATTTTTTGTTTTCAACAAAACTATTGCATCGTCTACACATGAAATAAAAACAAAAATAAATGTAGGTATAAAATTACATTATAATGTATATTTACAAACAAAATTCTACAAAATATATTCGTCAAAGGTTATTAATTACAAAGGTTACAATTATTAATAATTATTATAAAATAAAAATAAATGAAGTTATATAATAATATATCAATTTATAATGTCAGATTGTTGGAAATTCCACGGAGATACGGTAAAAAGTCGTCGTTGTTATAATTTCCCATAAGAGTTTCCAATCAAAGATTAAGTTGCACCTACTTCTTTTTGGAAGCTTCGCGATTTCTGAAGCCGGCTCGAAAACGTTCCAACTCTATTTCTACCCGGTCTTGTTCCTTCCTGAAATGGTCTATTAATTTGATAATACATGGATGGTGACAGTCAACGGTGTGTTGGAAAGCATGATGCCATCCTTCTACAGAGTTGCTTGTACGCGGAAAGCCCTGGTGCACTCTATCATGAACATTCCATACATGAATTGGAAATTTTGGATCTGCTCTCCTTTGCCGTCCTATATAAGTATCTTCCCATTAATCGATGACTGCATCAATTTCTCGTGGACAGCTTTCGGTTAGCTCCTCAAAAGCAGTGATTACGTCGCCCTCTTGGACAAAAGATAACGCTAGTAACATTTTCAAATGCATTCTCACATTTTCGTCATTGCGATATTCTTCTACAAGATGTAGCTTTTGGATTTTCCTCCATAAACACTGCCCTAAGTGGAATAAACAACCCATCACCTGGACACCATGAAATACCTGGCAAACTGCATTTTGGATCGCTTTCTCGAAGTCGGATAAGCAGCTAATTATATTTAAAGTGGGTTTCAACTCCATCAATTTTTGAAACACTCGAACATATGTTTCCTCTCGTTTATCCTGTAGAAGCACGTAAATCAACGGAATAGAACGGTTATCTACCAATGCATGAATGGTAAATACTTGTAAAAATAATTGTGGGGCTACTTTAAAGGTTCCATCTACGTGCCAGTGCCGGTGCTCCTTTAAAACTTCCAAATTTTCTTTAGTACCAAACATGAAGATGCGATGAGAATCATTCTGTCCAGAATCCCATAACAAGAAATTTAGATTCTTGAAGTGACTTGTAGTGCAACAGGAATATTAATATCGGCAACAGAGCCTGGGTTTGGGCACGACACTTCACGCCTTTGCCGAATACGCTCAACAGTTCTCTGAGATGCATTGTACGATGGCAAATGGACTAATGCTTCCAAATTTATCCCTCTTGTCGATCCTTGAATCAACTGCCTTGGTTTCTCAAGGGTGTCCGCTGCTCGCCTTTTCATATTAGACACAGATTTTTTTGCTTCATTTTTAGCTGGATCTGGAGCATGACTGTGTCGAGTCACATTTACCAAGACATTTTCCAATGACACTTTGACACGTCCTCGGCAAGGTGTCTCGGCGCATCTCCATGATACACTGCCATCGGTATTAGTTCTCGCCTTACGATACCGGTACCCATCGCTCAACAGTAAATCTTTGCCTTTCTGCGATTGAATAAGTTCCATGATCTTCACCAGACAAAATTCTACAAGACTATAGTTATTTTGTGTGTCCCGATGTTCTTATATATTACTTTATCCCCCCTTCTTGGAACCTACTCATAATAGGTAAAGTCCGTTCATCGGTTTAAGAAACTAACTTTTCTTTTACGGGGAATTATCCCCTTACCTGGTGCTGCAATTATAGAATAATTAAAAATAAGTAATTTATTAACACTTCCCATGTATTTCTAAATGACCCATACTCGTTCAATAGCAATAAGAGGATTATCGCCGCAAGATGTAGAATAGGTATTGTAAACACATTACAAATTACTTTCTTAAAGCGATGAACGGACTATACGTAACATTTATTCAAATCTGCTAATCGGCCGAAACGTAAATCGCCCCTTCTTGGAACCTACTCATAATAGGTAAGTTAATTAAATTGAAAGCTGAATATAAAATTCCACAATATATTCACAGAAATAATAATTATTATTATATTATATTTTCATTATGTAATATACTCTGAAGATAAAAAGCACGATTATCAATGCAACTAGCAAAGTAATAATATTATACTACCTAAAACGATCATATTTCGTAAATTACTTACTTAGTTTTATAATTATTTATTTATTATTATACTTTTATGTTTTGTCTGTTTGTTGTTTGTCTGTTTTGTCGGGGGCTGTTTTGTCGGGGGCTGTTTTGACGGGGGCTGTTTTGTCGGTGAGCTGTTTTGTCGGGGCTGTTTTGTCGGGGCTATTCTGTCCGGGGCTGTTATGTCGGGGAACCGATTTATGGATCTGAGACGTGCCTCACTGCTGGCCGTATAAGTTCGCTAGGCAAGCTATGAAGTGAAGTGTGTGTAGTTTTTCTTCATGATAGATTTAGAAATAAGGATACTCACAGTGGGACCAGAGTAACCGACATAGTCAAACGGATTAGTGAGCTAAAGTACCAATGGACCATTTTCCAAGAAACAAATTTTTAAGGTTAGCTGATTGCTTTTTTACCTACCTGCATTTTTTTGTCCAAACGATTTACTTTCCATTGCAAGTGTATAATTAGAGATCTAGATATAAATTTACTTATTTGATGTTATTTTGAGCTTTCAGTAACGCTCAAAATAACATCAAATAAATATAAGAAATGGCCTGGCAATTGGTCGTTTTTTGTGGCATTCCTAGGGCTTATGTTCAGCAATAGACTTGACATCTATGTTCAGCAGAGGACTGTGAAGTGCTGTAATAATCAATGATCATTGATTATGTAACCAATGTGATGTAAGTGTAATTTCGAGCATCATCGAGCACCCACAGCAGGAAACAAATCTGTAGATGGGCAGCAGCACCTGCAAAGTATATTTGGCAAATATTGGCCCCCATGAGGCAATCTATGACGGGGATCATGTTCAGCAGTAGGCTGTTACGATAGCAGTACATATTTTTAAAGATATTACAATACATTTGAACAAACTTACGTAATAATTTTTATCCCTAGTTTTTAATAATAATATCCTAGTTTTTAATGTCATCGAACACTAAAAATGTTAACGAGTGGAACACTTAGTGGACTTTAGTGTACTTTAGTGGACTTTACAGTTATTTGCAAATAAAATAAATAGCAGGGCACACAAAATTGATACTAGCTGTATTGAAGTTGTGTAAGTACCGTCGCATGCATCTGGTAAACTGTCTGTATAGTTGATTTTGTTTTCTAATATCCATGAGATTAACAGAGTGATCGGAGCGTTTTTGGGTTCTTCTGCAACATGTCTTGGGGAACTTAGCTCCGACCGCATTGACAGTTACTACGCGGTTGTCATTCATATAGTCCAGTGTATTACAATCATTTAAGCATTGAAAACGAACCTCATGTATCCATCCATTTAATGCAAGTGTTTAATATCATATTGGACATCAAATTCAACACAATATCAATCAGTCAATTATACTGAAAGCCTTACAAATAGTATCAATTTTCCACTCTAAGCACATTCAACGTGTAACATAACTGCTACATTTGTACGGAAGCGGAACCATTCATATTCACTGTAAACTGAATGAAAACGAATCGAGTACGGAATATATAACATGCAAGAGAGACTTTTAAGTTCAACTAACACATTTATCATGTTCTACTAGAACGAGTTCTTTTAATTTTCTGTTTTAAAAATAAAATGGTATTTTATATTGCTTTGACATTTTCTTTGTCTTGATTTTAAATTGCAGAAATATTTCGAGGATTCTCGCTGCTTGATTTTAAAGTAAAGCGAAATCAAAAGAGTTAAATGCGTTTACCGTTACAGCTTATTTAACTCCACTGCTGAACATAGGCCTCACTCATAAGTTGCCTCGTAGGGGGAATGTTTGCCAAAGATGCCACGGTTGGCAAGCGAGTTGGCAATAAATCATCCTATTCGAATGTATAAAATGCTATTATAAACATTATAAAAAAAGTTTTTAACATCTTTAGTGTTGGCTAATCGGCTCTTGCCTAAAAATAATGAATAATTTAATCTCTTGCTTTAAAATCAACTTTATATTTTTTTAAATTGCTATTTCGTAGTTTTGTCTTATTAAAAAAAGCTTAATCTGTTTTGTGTTTTATAAATTTTGCAAACATAATCCTGAAGGGCGGACATTTTATTTTTAGATATTTTAGTTTCGACGTGGTAGAACCAGATCACAGAATATCAAAGTAAAATAGCAGTTTAATATTGCTGTTTGGTGCTTTTTACTGGAAATGAGGCATTTTATCTTAGTTCTCAGGGGTGACAATGTACCTGCGTTTTGGTTCTTTATCTAGGATAGATAGAGATACTCATGGGCCAAAACAACCACTTACCATCAGGCGGTCTGTGTGCTCGTATATCAATCTTATTCTATAAAAAAAGTTATTCCTTGATTATGTTTAAACCTTGATGTCAATTGAGACTTCGTTAATATCTTGCGTATAACTAAGGATGGTGAATCTATATTCACAGCAGATCAATTTTTTCAGTCGTCTGCTAACAAACTTTTTTCAATTTGAACGCTTAGAAGGGCCTCGCAGAAATTAATTTCAATAAAAAAATTCATTTTTCCTTTGATTGTGAAGTAGTGGTGATATTGTCACTGTTTAAATTAAAATATTTAGAATTGTTTAATTTTGAATAACAAGACACTTGAGACGCAATTATTTACACGACAGTAAGAAAAATTATATTCATTTTGACAGATTAAGAAAAAACTAAACAGGTATTATCGCGTTAAATTTATCAAATTAGAATCTACCTACTCTGACTTTGCTTGGGTTAGATCCATTAATACGGCGTTATTAAAATTTACACTAATCGTCATCAAACATGTGTTTTATCAATTATTCGATTTTACGAAAAATCTTTCAAATTATTCGATACAATTTAGCTTAAATAACTCTTTACATATTATAGTGTTTAAGTTAATCGTCCTTATCATTACAGCCCTTCACATGTTCACTACTGAACTTATTCCTCACAAATAGTATACCACAAAACCTGAGCTTGCTTAACGGTTACCGCAAACGATTGTCAGTTCTGATAACCGGTAACCGGTTGTGGTGGGCTTTTTAAATTGCGGACTGTTGTTTGATATCACAAACACTTCTATTTCATATGTATGGATAAATAGACTTACTATTTTTTTAGAATGTTATGAACACGTTTTATATATTCGATTTTATATTTATCTTATGTAACAAACAAACGGTTATCTTAAATTATTCTCGCATAAGTACTAATTCGCTTGAAAATTGAAATTTAGAGAGAGGTGTTATAATTCGAGTATGCTAGGGTTGAATCTAAATGACAGGGTGAGAAACCGTGGAGGTATGCCCTGCTTGGGCGGAGCACCGCCGTGTCCTCGTAGCGGCGATAGGCGGCGGCGACCTCTCCGTCCGGCCCTGGTCGAAGCCATGGTCCGGAGCGAGACGGAATGGGATCCCGTCACCACCTTCTGCGAAGCAGTGATGCTAGCGAAGGAGGTAGCGGAGCGGGAGAAGGAGAGAGTAGCAGCTTTCCTCCCCGGCCTCCGCGGGAGACGCCCCGGGCGTCGGGGGCTACGTCGTGGCCCCCGGCCACCGTAGGCGTGGGCCTGTGCGTCCGTCCGTCTAACGACGACAGGCCGTGTCGACGGCGCGTTTTGTTCCACGCGCGCCTCAAAGAGCTGTCAGCAGCGTGAAGGGGCCCGCGAGGGACGACGCCTGCCGGGGCTGTGGGCTGTTCGAAAGAGATACCGCGGCTCCGGAACGTAAGGGCACTGAAGGAACACGGATGGTTTTTAGTCAGTAAAAGTCTGACACTCCCCTACGCTCCACCCAGAGCGAAAGGCGTCATTAGATAATTTTCCATCCGCAAAAAAAAAAGGTGAGAAATTTTGTGATAAGAGAAACATGTGGTATCAAAGACGATGTTGTGACCAGGTTAAGAAAGGAATGCTTCATTGGTTTAGTCACGTGAAAAGAATGAATAAGGAAAGAGTGACAAAGCAAATTTATGAAAGGCAGAGTCTGGAAAAGATGCCCTAGAAGAAAGTTTATCGATCAAATTGGCGATATTTTGAAAATGGGCAACATTAGAAGTTAAGGGTACTTCTAATGTAATCAACGAGATGTATGAATGTAAGGGGTAGGAGGCGAAAGAGTGACGATAGGATCGTGCCAAATGGAAGTCCGTAGTTTCTGCCTACCCCTCTGGGTGACAGGCGTTAGCGTTTATGTTATGTTATGTTATTATAATTCGCTATTACAGGCAAAAACTTAAATTTTATTTATATAATATATGGATGTATCTCGACCGAATGGAAACGCGGGTTGTTTTTAGTTGTTGTGAAAAAGGCACTACTATTCATTTTCTGATTTTTTCCTGTAACGCCTCTTATGTTACCCACGGGACAATACACGGTAGTGAATTTTTACGCTGTAAAATGATTTTTATTCATTGTACAGTATTCCCCTAAGCATACAAAGTACTACGTTCAGGAATGAAATACTTATGTGTTAAGTACTTCGTTTTGATTTATTTAACGGATTCAGAATGGCGTAGGAGAAGCCAGTATCCCATGAGACAATATATAGGGGAAGCCTATATTTGGCAGAGGAATACGTGAATAAGTTTTGAGATATACAAAAATATTCTAGATACTATTAATATTTATTTTAAATCTTTTCAAAATATTCTCCATCATGCTCTATACAAAGTTCCATTCGCCTAAACCAACTCTGAAAACACTTTTGGCAGTCTGACTGGTTGGAAATCGCTTGTTGGTAGGCAGCCACGGCTTTTTCGGCGCTTGAAAAAAGCTTGTTTTTTTTGTTTGACTCTTGGGAAAAAAAGAAATTACAAGATTAATTAGGATGACTTAGAGTTTCAACACTAGATTAATCAATGAATGCTTTTGTTCTAAGGGAGGTATGTAAAGAGGCGTTATCATAATGCAACATGACTTCATGAAAACCAGCCTTTGGTCTTCTCTCCCGCACAGTGAAAAGTTTTAGTTAATGCAACTGTAGAATATCATTTAGAGTTTACTGACATACAATTTTCCAGAATTGACGTCGAAAAATGTCCACTCCGCTAAAAAAAAACTGGCCACCATTTTTTTGCCGACGTTGCGAGATCTTTGCAGTTTTATCGGTAACTGTCCTTTGAAGTAGACCCATACCGATGATTGCCTATTATTTTTCAGATCATATTAATAGAACCATGTCTTGTCACCAGTAACGATTTCTGAAACACTCCTAAATGCCCCGTTTTCAAAACGTAGACGCATTTCATGGCACCAATCCACACGAGTTTTTCAATTTCGTAGAGCAAACGAGGGATCCATCGCCAACAAAGGTGTTAATGTAGGATGGTATGAATGGTCCCCGAACTAATGCCTACAATCTTTTCGATATCCGTATATGTGATTCGTGGGTCTTCTCAGTAGTCTATACATTTTCTGCCGCTACTGCTGTTTGTGGGACCCCGGTCCTTTTGTCATTTTTAAGGTTAATTTTACCCCTTTTGAATTCAGCAAACCACCTAAAAATGTTGCGCGTGATGGAATTGAGTCCTCTGATGCTGATTGTAACCGTTGTACATTACTCGGTTGAACCAAATCTAAAATCATAATAGATCATAGCGCGCAAATGTTCACGGTTAAGATCATCGTTCTAAATGAAAAACGCTGGTAGCGTCGCAGGAAAATTAATAGAAATTTGTTTTTTTTTTAAACATTAAGCAATTGGCTTATGGAGTCATATTTGTAAATAAATCTGAATCTGAATGACAGGGTGAAAAATTGTGTGATAAGAGAAGAGTGTGGTTTGCAAGATGATGTTGTGACCAGTATTAAGAAAGGAATGATTCGGTGGATGTAGAAAGAATGAATGAGGAAAGAGTGACAAAGAAAATTTATGTTGCAGAAGTGAATGGCAGAGTCGGAAAGGGACGCCCGAGGCAAAAATTTATCGACCAAATTAGCGATTTATTAAAAACGGGCCAAATTAGGAGTACCCTTAACCGACGAGCATGTATGCGTAGGTGTATGGATGTGAAGGAGGCGAGAGAGGTGTGTCAGGATCGTGCCAAATGGAAATAGAAATAGAAATAGAAATAGAAATAGAAACTTTTTTATTCAATGTAGATTATAAAAATACTTATTGAAAGTCATTTTTTTAATTTACCACTGGTTCGCAAAAAAACCTCTGTCCTGGGAAGAACCAGCAAGAAACCCAGCGGGACTATTTTTTTTAATAATAGCTTACAATCATGTTTACAATCAACAACACAAGACAAATTAGAAATAGCTTGGTAGCGATCACCCTTCCCAGGGGTTATTATCATCTATAAATTCCTTAATATTATAATAACCCTTTTTATACAAACTTAGTTTAATAACATTTTTGAACTTTGTGTATGACAAATTTTGTATATTTTCTGGAATTTTGTTGTAAAAGCGTATACATCGCCCCAAGAATGAATCACTGACTCGGTGGAGTCGAGTAACTGGTACTACCAGCTTGTGTCTGTTCCTAGTATTTACAGAATGAATATCACTTATTTTCGCAAAACTACTTTTATTTTTGTGTACGTACATTACATTTTCATAAATGTATTGAGAGGCCAGAGTTAATATATTAATTTCTTTAAATTTTTGTCTCAGTGACTCTTTTGGTTTTAAATTATATATTGCTCTAATGGCCCTCTTCTGTAAAATAAATATAATTTCAGTGTCAGTCGCGTGTCCCCATAGCAAAATACCATACGACATAATGCTATGGAAATAACTGAAGTAAACTATTCTAGCTGTTTCAACACTGGTAAGAGTTCTAATCTTTTTTACAGCATATGCTGCAGAACTAAGTCTGCTAGCTAGTTTTGATATATGGGGGAGCCATTGAAGCTTTGCGTCCAGTGTGATTCCAAGAAAAATGGTGGTATCAACAAGACTCAGTTCCTCCCCATTTAAAATTAGATTAGTATTGACATGTTTAACATTAGGAGTTACGAATTTCATACATTTAGTTTTAGTTCCATTCAAATGCAAATTATTAACATTAAACCAATTGACTAACTTAGCTATAGCATTATTTAATAAAGAAAAGGAAGTCTGTAGTCTCTGCCTACTCCTCTGGGTGACAGGCGTGAGTGTTTATGTTATGTTTGTAAATTTTTTTTTAGAAACATACAACATGGGTGCGTTCATTTTTAAATTTCGAGCATCTCAAAACTTATAGAGTGACCTACATATTGATATATAGGCTATAATGATGATAATGACGATGATGATTCCATGTTAGTTTCCAAGGCTAGTAACTTATCTTTATTTTAATTTTTAATCGAGGATATATTTAGGAGTCTGTGAACCACATCATTCAATTACTGTAGGTGTACTATAATAATTTACTCATTCGTCACCCTTACTAATGTGAATAGATATAAAGATAAGCTGTTATGATGTACTGATGTACCTATTCTATAGAATAGGTAAATTTTACAGTCTTTTAATTAATCATCATCACTATAGCCCTTCACACGTTCACTACTGAACTTAGGCCTCACAAATTTATACCACAAAACCTGAGACATTTGCCATCCATCAACTTTCTTCTGAGAGATCACCCTACACTTCTCTTACCGGTTACCGGAACCGATTGTCAGGCAATTATTCTTTGGCCGTGTGAATAAAAGGGGAGACTTCCCACCGGGCACGGTGTTCAACCCGGACATTTGTAGCCTGAGTTTAAGCTTCGGTGCGTTTCCCTTGTGGTGCGACGACGATGCTACCACAAATTCATTGAGCTATGTCGGTTACACTACGAGTACTCGTAGTTCTATTGCGGATCATTTTTTTGACGTTAATTTTGATTTACTGTTAGCATGCCTTTGTAATTTTTGATTGAAAGTCAACAATAATAATAAATGGCTTTTGCTTGAGGGCACACGATTATTTTTTCGTACCGTGCCTTCTTTGAAGAAGTATTTTTTTTTGTTCAAATCTATTTTCCTTTATTTCAAATGCTTAATTCCAAGAAAATGCCTGTAAAGTTTTATCGAGAACAAAAGTCTGTATTGTCAGAAAGCGTAAAACATAATTTTTTTTTTCTGTGAGGGTAGGTCAATTGAGTAGTACACATTTTAGACATCTTAGGTTTAAATATATTTTAAAAATAGTTACAGTTTGAATTTCATGTTTATTATTTATATGTAATAAATTACTACCTACCAGCTCTTATTTCCAAGTATTTTCTCTCTAACATCACTGCACTTTACAACTACTTTCACCATGGAAGCACTGAAAGGTTCACTTATGGAGATGTCAAAGTCATTCCAAAGTCAAATGGATAACTTTCAGCGGGAACTGCAACAATCTAGTTCTGCTGCCACAACTTCATCTTCTCTACCAGGTGATTTTAATGCTTTTAGAAAATTCATCTTGGCTGCTTTAACATCTTTGCATAACCAAGTAGATCTTTTGAAAAGAGAACTGGATCGTAGTGAAATGCGTCGCCGCAGAAAGATGATCCTACTCCATGGAGTTCCTGAAGAAAAATCTAAGGATACTACCGCCGTCACAAGTACACTTATCAGCACTAAACTCCTAGTCCCAGGTTTCAGTAAAACATCCATAAGCCGTTGTCATCGTCTGGGACGCCCTTCTGATAAATCTTCCAGGCCTGTAGTTGTCAAATTCAGCGATACTGTGATGCGAGACAAGGTTTGGTACTCCAAAACCAAACTTAAGGGCACAGGTATAACCCAGTCTGAGTTTCTAACAAGGAGGCGCCACAGTGTTTTTCTAGAAGCTAGGCGAAGGTATGGCATCACCAAATGTTGGACCAGGGATGGAGTTATCAATATCTTTACTCCAGATGGCACAAGGCACCAACTTGAGACCTTGTCTGAGCTTGACGCATTATGCAACGGGTCAACTTCTGCTTCACCCGTTTATCCTATTGTGGTTGAGGCAAATAAGGCCCCCGAAGATAAAGGTGCACCACAGCGTACTAAGAGGGCCGGTAAAAAATGAACTTTTTCGTAAATAATTTTATTTTATATTTTATTAATTTTTGTAATTCTGTTATAACTTTTCTCTGGACTTCATATTTTAGTTTTCTTTTTATCATTATATCTTCATTGCTTTTACTTGTCAATTGTAGATTAGATAGTAAAATGTAATGATTAATAATCTCTCTTTGGAATGTTTATTATTTAGTGTTATAATTTTTCTTGTATGTTGGTAACTGTTATTGTTATCTTTCTTTGGAATGTTTAGTATTAGTGATAAAAGTATATTGTAAGGTAGATTATTGCTAGTTAACGTACTGTAACTTTGACACTTTGACTCATCTGACATTAACACCTCTCACTTTTGTGTCTATGGTATGTTAACGTTCCGTTTCTTCACTTATTGTTAAGTGAATTAAACATTTCTTTCCATAATGCTGGCAGGTAGTTTACTGATGACTTATTTACTTTTGAATTATTTATTTTATAATTATATATATTATAATACATACATATAATAATACATATTTACTTAGTTTTACATATATTTAGTATCAGATATAATTTAATATGATTTCTTCAGATGATAGTGTTCGGAGTTCCAATTCCTTCACCTATGATTCTGCCTCTGATGGATTAAGCAGTATTGACAGCTTTGAAAGTATTGAACCCTTAAATATTATGTTAGATTCAACTTTTTCTGAATCTAACAAAAACTTTTACGTTATTCACATAAATGCTCAAAGTATTCCTGCTCATTACCCCGACATGTTGTCAAGTTTTAATAGCAAAAACATACACGCTATCCTTGTTTCGGAGTCGTGGTTAAAACCATGTCTTCCATCAACTTCCTACTCGCTTCCAGGTTTTCATTTGATTCGTAACGACCGTACCGATCGGGGCGGTGGTGGTGTTGCTATTTCTCTGCGCTCACATATACCTTTTTCAGTAATTCAAGCTTCAAATGGCTCGCAGACTGGAAACGAAGCTGAATTCCTCTTTATCGAAGTTCTTCTTGGTCATACAAAATTACTTCTTGGAGTTTTTTACAGTCCCTCTCTCACTGTCGACTACTTCACCACGTTAGAAAATGTTCTTGACAGTCTTACACCTATCTATTGTCACAGTATTATTATGGGTGATTTTAATACCTGTCTTTTAAAAAACAACGCTAGATCAATAAAACTTAAATCTATTGTACGTGGTAGAGCCATGCTGCAGTTATATTAGTAGTATAGTTGTAGCACGAATGGGTCGGCTCGACCGGGGAAGGACCACGCTCTCACAGAATACCAGCGTGAAATAGTAGCTTAATGCTGCTGTATTTTGTATGGTGAGTGTAGAGAACCGGAGACCCTTTTTACTGGAAACGAGGCTTTCCATCTTAGTCCTCACGGGTGACAACGCATCTGCATTTTGATTCGTAATCGAGGATAGACGTAGATGTCTATGGGCCACAGCAACCACTTACCATCAGGTGGACTGTGTGCTCGTTTGTCACCCTATCCTATAAAAAAAAATCTATTATTGAAGCAGCAAATTTAAAACTTCTTCCTACTTCTGCCACACACTTTTTCCCGAACTGTGCCCCTTCTCTTCTCGACATAATGTTTGTGTCTTCACCTGACCATGTTCTTAAATTTGGGCAACATGCTGCTGATTCTTTTTCCTATCACGACCTTTTATACTTATACAAAATCCGTCCCCCTAAAGCTAAGTCAAGGATACTACTTCAGCGTAACTTTAGTGACTTGGATTTGGAGCAGCTTTTAAATGACGCTGTAAAGATTGATTGGAGTGTAGTCGTCAATGCGTCCACTGTTGATGAACAGGTTGCTTTGTTCAACTCTCTGTTAATTCAGCTTTACGACGTTCATGCTCCTGTTCGTCCAGTGCGTGTAAAGCATCCTCCCTCTCCTTGGCTGACCGATGATATAAAAAAAATCATTCACATTAAAAATTGTGCCAAAGCTAAATACAAGTCAGTCCCTAGCGATTTGAATAGAGAGAAGTATAGATTAGTACGGAATCGTTGCAACAATCTGTGTAGAAAAGCACAACGACGCCATATCCATGAATCAGTACAAGATCCTGATCCTGCTAGGGTCTGGAAATTTCTTAAGTCCTTAGGAGTTGGGAAATTACGACAAAATCTCACACACCATAATCTTGATCTCAATCAACTTAATTTGCATTTCTCATCTTCGTCTTGCATTAACGATAAAGCAAAACATAATACTTTAGATTCTCTTTCAAAAGCTCCCACTCCGGACACCCCTGCTTTTAATTTTAGCCAATTTAACGGTTGTGATGTTAAGAGAGCCATAATGTCCATCCATTCAAATTCGATTGGTAGTGACTGCATTAGTCGGAAAATGGTTATCCCTCTCATTGACCTCCTTTTACCTATAATGACGTCTATCCTGAATAAATCACTGAATTCTGCTTTTTTCCCTTCAGCTTGGAAAGACGCATTTGTAGTTCCTCTTCCGAAAAAGTCAAATCCCTCTAGTTTTTCCGATTATAGACCTATCTCTATTTTGACTTTCTTTTCCAAAGTTCTAGAACGTCTTGTGCACAATCAATTAACCACCTATCTTTTAAAACACAATCTTTTAAATCCCTTGCAATCCGGTTTCCGTCCTGGCCATAGTACGACTACTGCACTTTTATAAAACACTGATGATATTCGGTATGGTATGGAGAAACAAAAGCTTACTATTCTCACGTTGCTTGATTTTAGTAACGCATTTAATACTGTAGAATTTGATATCTTGTTAAGCATCCTACGCTCTCTCAACATATCTCCAACTGTAGTTGACTGGTTTCGAAGTTACTTGTTTGGTCGCCGACAGCGAATTCAAGTGCAAGAGGTTTTTTCCACCTGGATTACTACAGCTGCTGGTGTACCACAAGGTGGCGTGTTGTCTCCTCTCCTTTTTGCAATTTTCATTAACTCTATAAGTCATAATTTGTCCTCTTCCTACCACTTGTATGCTGATGATCTCCAAATCTATACTCAGTCCTCTCTTGAAGATCTATCTAAAGCAGTTGACACTATTAACGCTGATCTGACTTGTATTTCGAATTGGAGTAAATGTTATGGTTTAACGATTAATCCTAAGAAAACTCAGGTCATTGTCATCGGTAGTTCTAGATTAATTGGTAAAATTGACTGGTCTTCCCTACCCCCTATTATACTAGACTGCACTCTAATCCCTTACAGTAACAAGGTTAAAAACCTGGGGTTGTATCTTGACTCCTGTATGTCTTGGACCTCACAGGTTAATGAGGTCAGTAGAAAAATGTTTGCTGCGTTAAGCTCTTTACGTAGATTATGTAATTTCCTTCCCACAGAAACTAAAGTTACGCTCGCCCAGTCTCTTCTTCTGCCTATCCTTGACTATGCTGATATTTGCTATCTTGACATTACCGAGGAGCAGCTTAATATGCTTGAACGCATTCAAAATTTATGCATGAGATTTATATTTGGGCTTCGCAAATATGATCATATCTCCGAATTTCGCAAACAGCTCAAATGGCTCCCGATCCGCCTTCGCAGGAATACTCACATCCTCTCCACGTTGTATAGTGTGCTGTTTAATCCTTCTACTCCTCTTTATTTAAAAAACCGTTTCCAGTATCTTTCTCTTACCCATAATCGGTTCCTTCGATCCTCCATCAATCTTTCTCTCTCTACACCTTTGCACTCTTCTTCCTTTTTCAAGAAATCCTTCACCGTAACCACTGTGCGATTGTGGAACTCCTTACCTCTCCATATTCGTCGTGCTAAATCTCTTCACTCTTTCAAAATTCTTGTTAAATCGTATTATTTAGAACGCTATTAGATAAATTACTTTACCTTTCTCTTACTTTTTCATTTAATCTATTATATGATATTTTATATATAACTTTCACTTACTTTTATTTGTATGTATTATTATATTTTTTTATTATTATTATTATTATTTTGTATGCCCCCCTCTATTTGTAACTTTTGTTTGCATCATTTCTCTACGTAAAGGTTGTCTGGAAGAAATCACTTTCAGTGATAAGACCGCCTATTGTACATACTTTAATTAGTTTTAACTATATTGATGTTTCTGTATTGTGGTGTACAAAAAGTATAAATAAATAAATAATTTTAGGAGAAGATGCAGAGCAAAAAATGAAGTCTATTTCTCTTTCCAATAATACAGTCAAGCGTAGAATCGATGACATTGCAGCAGACATTAAGGCACAAATAATTAACAAAGGAAAATTATCGCCATTTTTCGCCATTAGTTGCGATGAATCCACCGACATCGTTAATTGTGCACAGTTAATAGTTTATGTTCGTTACATCGGTGGAGATATCATTGAAGAAGAGATTTTGTACTCTCAATCTTTGACAGCGGGTACTACATCTGAAGATATATTTAACTCAATATCAAATTTTGTTGAAAAAAATGATTTGGATTGGAATAAGCTCATTGGACTTTGCACAGATGGCGCACCTGCAATAATAGGTGTACGATCGGGCTTAGCTATAAAGCTCAAGGAAAAAAATCCCGCAATGGTTAGTACACATTGTTTTATTCATAGACAAGTTTTGGCTTCCAAAACATTGCCACAGAAATTACGCCAGGCTTTGGACTCGGCTATAAGGATTGTAAACTACACCAAGAGCAGCGCTTTGAACAGTCGGTTATATACTTTACTTTGCGAGGATCTTGATTCTGATCACAAAGTTCTTCTGTTCCATACAGAAGTACGCTGGCTGTCCAAAGGCAACGTGTTGGCTCGCTTTTATGAATTGAAAGAAGAGGTAATTATTTTTCTTGAGTTCAAAGAAAAACACGATTTGCTTACAATGTTCAAAGATGACACATTTCAATGTATGTTGGCTTATTTAACTGACATATTTGGTGCCTTGAATGAGCTAAACTTGAAACTTCAGGGCAGAAACGGCACTATTATAAGCAATTATGATTATATTCAGGGGTTCATAGCAAAGCTTCAACTTTGGAATAAAAAATTGTGTTCTGAAAATGTTATATCTTTTTCGCGGCTGTTCGAAGCAATCAAAAATAACAAACTAGACGCAAATTTGAAAGCTGACATAAAAACTCATTTACAAGCGCTGGAAGACGAATTTCGCCGATACTATCGAGACATCGATTCAGAGTCACCAATATGGCACATGACGAGAAATCCATTTGTTGTCGATGTGTTACAATTACCAGAAGAAATTCAGGATGAATTTCTAGAAATGAAAGCTGATTCGTCCATGAAAGATGACTTCCATCTTTTGACATTGGAGAAATTTTGGATCAAAAGATTGCCTGTTAATTCGAAACTTGCCTCTCTTGCTTTACGAGTACTGATTCCTTTTTCTTCAACTTACTTGTGTGAGACAGGCTTTTCGGCTCTAGTTTTAATTAAAACTAAACAGCGAAATCGTCTTGATGTTAGTAACGACCTGATGATAGCTCTGGCAAGAACAGAACCTAGAATCAACCAACAGGTACAGAACATGCAAGCTCAAGTGTCTCATTAATACCTACTCTTATTTTATTAAATTTTTTTGGGTAAAAAATATTTATTATTTTAATTTAAAGTTTTAAAATTTGTTTATTAGAATTAAAATCTCTAAAAAAAATAAAGGCTTTTAAGTGCATAATGTGCATTTTTTGTAAAAGTAAAGGGGGGGGGGCATGAAAATATTATTAATAGTCAGGGGAGCCTCAAGAAAAACAAGGTTGGGAAAACCTGCCTTAGAGGGATTATTTATAACATTATTTAAAAACATGTGCCGAGGCAAACTGCGAAAAGGACCGGCGTCTGTGATAGCACTAGTTTTCAGTTATGTCCATACCCTGAGGCAATAGTTATATATCATTTTCGTAAATAATATACGTTATCTTTCCCATTTGGATGCGGTAGTGGTGGGGCTGCGGGGGGAGAGGAGTGTCAATATTACAAGGCGCCGCTGTCTCTAGCATCTGCAGCCGAATTTTGGCTGGCGGCGGACCCATAAACCTGATCCGCCACTGGGGTCACAAAGGCTAGTGCTTCCGGGTGCTCGTTTTTACCATGGCCATCGCTTATCGTACATCTCATCCCCCCGCACCGGGACATATTCCCGCTTCAGATTTGATTGATCTTCTGTTCTGATCAGCTGTGCTGTAACAGTTAAGAACCTTCATTTGTATGTAAAAAAATAAGTTCGATCCACAATTTGTCAGAACTCGAATATATGTAAGGATGTGTTCAACGCTCTAATGTCATAGCTAACCATGACTACTTTCGGACTGAAATTGACACCACTGAGTACGATAAACGGAGGTCATGGGCCAGGCCAAGGGACAAACGAGAATTCGCCTTCCTGATCCCTGTGAAGGATTGGGTTTATGGCTCCACTGCCAAACTATTTTCAGTCGCATAGGGTAGAGTGAGTGGTGTCTCACAAAACTGACACTCTTCTCGCCCGCAACCACACTATCATCATATTCACGGTGCAGCTCCACCAGAGAACGCGTAGAATAGCGTGAGTGGCGTATAGCCAGACTAGAATTCTTCTTTTTCCGTGACTTCAACTTAGCTGCTGCGGTACACACACCCTCTCGTCGCAGGTTACCAACACGCATACACAATTGGCTCGCCAAGCCCACAATGGTCACCTTAGGCTGGTTTTCACCTCGGGCTAGCCATTTAGGCTTGTTTTAGTTCATCGTGTGTGACCAAGTACGGCTACTAAATCCCCTGCAACGACAAGATAGAAATCTGTTCGGAGATAAGCAAGTAAACAAACTTTTGAACATGATGGTTGTAATTATACTTCATTTGGTAGTATTCGCTCTGTAAATGTCGTTGATGTTGCGTAACGCTTGTACCGCGTATAATTACTCGAATTTTAACGTATCAATCATGTCTAAAGAGCTTCAAATGCGATGAAAACATAACGCTAATCAATAAACAAATGACACATTTTGAAATAAGATTTTCATGCGTTTAAATAAAATTAATTTGAAATTAGAATTCTTAGCTAAAAAGTTATGATTTTGATTTGAAATGGCCAATACTCCAGAACGGTAATTTCTTAGGTAAATATCTAAAGTAAGTAAAGGTAAAGTGACAACCTATATACGGCTATATACGGCCTATATACGGCAAGGAAGTGTCCGCCGCGCTGCCCAAATGCGTGTTGACGAACTTCACATGTCTTCGAAATATTTTTTTTCTTATTCCTCAGACATGCAGGTTTCTTCACGATGTTTTCCTTCACCGCCGAGCACGTGGTAAATCAGCACTTAAAATTGCAATTAACAATTTCATTGGTGCTGGCGGGATCGAACCCGGGAAACTCGCGTTCTGTTATATTTACAGCGAGCGTTAACCACTGAGCTACCACGGCTAGTTAAATATCTATTTAAATGAAACTAGTTATTACGGATTATATCGCGTATATTAACTTACGAGCTGTTCCCCACAGTTTCGCCCGCGTATATCGTTTTTTCAAGCATTTTAGAAAGCAATGTATAAAAATTGTCAAAATTAATGGATTACTTGTATCTATCGGCATATGTATGTTATAGGGTGAAGAAATATTTTATTGACTCTCCTTCACACTACACACTTTTCAAGTATTGCGATTTATTTAAAATTGGAAAAAAATGTTTGTTGTTGATTTTAGGGCAAGGAAGTGTCCGCCGTGCTGCTCCAATGCGTGTTGGCGGGCTTCACATATCTTCGAAATATTTTTTATACTTTTTATTTTTTACATTACATACAGGTTTCCTTACAATGTTTTCCGTCACCACCAAACGAGTAGTAAATCAGCACTTAAAATTGCAATTAACAATTTCGTTAGTAACGTTGGGGATTGAACACAGGTTGCCCGTGTCCTGTGAAGTTTACAGCCAGCGCTAAGCCCCTGAGCTACTTTTTAATTTTATTTATTTCACCAACAAAGTACACACTATTACATACAAAAATATCAGAAAAACAAAAAAAGAAACATATAAAGTGCTACTTCAATAATTATAGGCGCAAACAGCATTCTTGGAAAGTCTCGAACATTAACTTATGTTGTGAAGAACTATAATTTATTTATAGTAAAATGTATGCATTATAAGGAAGTTATTACAATTGATTAACTTATTAGTACTATTAACAACAATAATAATAAAACTTTTTCAATGCATTACACTTAACTATGTCAAGAGCAATATATCATTTGAAACTAGTAAAGAAAAAAATATCAATTAAATTTTAAACAAGCCAAAATGTCATTAAAATAAAAATTTATATTATAAGTCTAAATTAAAAATTGAAAGAAAAATAAAAATAACGCTCACACATATTCAAATTAAAATTACCTATCATACATAATAATCGAATTATTCTGTTATTACTTGAGCTGCAAAATTTTTAAATTGTGTTAAGGAGTTTGATAAAATATCTAGCTGAGAAGATCTTTTTTCTGTTTCACTGGATATAGAGTTAACACGACTTAACGCACACATCATGCCGATAGATGAAAGTACTCCATTAATTTTTCAACTATTTTCGCTAAAATATAAAATATTTATATTTCGATGAATGACCGAATCAATTAATTTTCAAAATTGCATAGCAACGTAAAATGAAAGAGATATTCTCATTTTACGTTGCTCTTCTTATAGAACATATTTTAATTCTTTGTTTGTAGTTTAAGAACTGTATTTCTCATTAAGAATTAACAATAATTTGCTTACTGGGAAGGTAAATATAACAAAATATACTAATATTGCGCGTAAAGTTGAATGTTTAATATATATATATATATATATATATATATATATATATATATATATATATATATATATAATAGAATAGTAAATTAGATTTTAAAAAGTCACAATGGTAGAACCATGCAGTTATATTAGTAGTATAGTTGTAGCACGAATGGGTCGGCTCATAAAATACCAGCGTAAAATGGTAGCTTACTGCTGCTGTGTTTCGTATGGTGATTGTAGAGAACCAGAGACCCTATTAAATGGAAATGAGGCATTATATTTCAGGGGGACAACGCACCTGCGTTTTGATCCGTTATCGAGGATAGATATAGATGTCTATGGGCCACAGCATCCACTTACCATCAGGTGGACTGTGTGCTTGTTTGTCAACCTATCCTATAATTTTCGAACAGTGACACTGAAACTATTACAATAAAAATATATTAGGTTTAGATTTTAAGTTAAAAAAGATCTAGGGCACGTTAGACAATATCTGGATATGAGGATGAATTTAGATAAAAATAGAAATATTATTACAATAGATCAACACCAATATATTTAGTAGTTTGTTTCTAAATTTCAAATGTCTGATTGTAAAACACAACGTACCCCAATTAAGTCTAAATTGAATTTAGATAAATCATCTGATAATTATTTACCTAATGTTCCTTATCAAAAACTAATGGGAAGTTTGTACTTAACCATATTAACGAGACGATGCATTGCTTACTCTGTGAGCTATTTTAGCCAATTTAATTGTTGTTATAGTCATTTACACTGGAACTTTGCGAAACGTGTCTTGAGATATTTACAATGAACTAAGGATGATTGTTTAAAATATAGTGATAATCATAGCGATCTACAAGGATTGTGGACTGTGATTGGGCAAGTGACGCCTTAGATAGGAAATCCTATACTGGTTTTTGCTTCATGCTGTCAGAGTCAGCTATTTCATGGCAAAGTAGGAGACAGAAAACTGTCTCACTGTTTAGTACAAGGGCGGAATACACTGCTCTGTCTGCATCTTCTAGAGAAGCTATCTATTTAAGAAATTTAATGCATGAAATTTCTGATACACTTAATATAATTGATTTGAATCAAAGTCATAATAGATCAAAACGTCTAGATGGTAGTTGTCATTATATTGTTAGTACAAATTGTTTAGTACAAATTTCTCAGAATTAAATATATACCTAGTGAGGAAGTGCCTGTTGACATACTGACAAAAGGTCTATGTCACTTAAAGCATTATAAGTTTATGAATTTCCTTGTTTCTGTGTATTAATCTCTAAAGTATTTAGTTTATTTTGATAAGTTGGGTTGTCAATATTTGTATTAAAATGTCGCTAAAACTGATAAATAATGACTACTAACGCCATCTATTATTTCATCATATAATTTTTTTATAAAGAATTAACTGACTGACTCTCGAAAACAGCACGTAGACGCGGTTCAGAAGGGATATTGATCTGTTGTTCTTTAAGAGAGCATTATCACCTTTCTTGAAGAACAAGATCATAGCACTTCTGCTCCACACCTCCAGAGTAATACCACCATGGAGGACGGAATTGCAGAGCTTCTGAAGGACTTTAAACACCGGTGTTCCACCCGCTTTCGGAAGCTCCGCTGTAATTCCATCCTCGCCTGGGACCTTGCCGTTTTTAGGTGCCGGACAGCCATTCTAATCTCGCTCAGAATGACGTCCGGGATATCATCGGAATAGTGTCGGATATGACTTGCTCTTGGATCGTTATTCACACTTGAGTGTGGCTCCAACGATGATGTTTACAGCTGCCCATAGAACCTCTCAATCTCGCTTAAAATATCAGATGTTCCGAAAACGATGCTGCCACACTCAGTCTTCAGCTTTGACAGTAGTAGAGTATTACTGGCAGACAGATCTCTGGCAAAAATGTTGGAGCCCTGGTTCCGTTCGATCGCTTTTTCAATACAATGAATATTAAAGTTGCGTAAGTTTCGCCGCATCTATTTGAAGATCTGTCTGTTCAGTTGCCTGTACGATTTCAAATCTCTTGAAGACTGCAGCTTCATTTCCAGTCTAACAGCCATGAGGTTAAGAATCCGATTGTAGAGGACCTTGACGTTATGAATAACTTACTCTTTAAAAAAAATTAAACACTTTTGGATATTCAAAAAGCATGATATTACCAATTTCCATTCTTACGAGTATATTCAGTATAGCGTTAACCGAATGACGCAATAATTGATTCCATTACACGTTGAATTTATAGGTCATATTCCATAAAAATTTACTACTCTCGTACTTTACGATTTCTTTTTATTATTAATAAAAAACTCGGGTAAACATTGGATGCAGTAGAGTTTTTTTTCTTTCCGCTAAGAAAATTGAAAATTTTCAAAAATCAGGTGTTTTTGTGTTTACCTCACAGCGTCCACTTACCATCTTGTGTGATGTTGCTCGTTTGTTGCTCATACTTTATAAAAATGATCATCATCATCATCATCATTACAGCCTTTCACAAGTCCACTGCTGAACATAGGCCTCCCCCAAGTAATGCCACAAAGCACGGTCCTGAGCCACCTGCATCCATCGACTTCCTGCATGTCTTACCAGGTCGTCACTCCATCTAGTGGGGGGTCGCCCTACACTACGCCTACCGGTACGAGGCTGCCACTCGAGAACCTTTCTTCCCCATCGGTTATCGGTTCTTCGAGCTATATGGCCGGCCCATTGCCACTTCAGCTTACTAATCCGTTGGGCTATGTCGGTCACTCTGGTTTTACTGCGGATATCCTCATTTCTGAGTCTATCACGCAGAGAAACTCCGAGCATAGCCCTCTCCATAGCTCGCTGAGCGACCTTAAGCGTCCTCATACGGCCAGCAGTGAAGGACCACGTCTCAGATCCATAAGTCATCACTGGCAACACGCACTGGTTGTACAATCTAGTTTTTAGAGATTGAGGTATACCTGACGAAAAGATATGTCGTAATTTCCCGAACGCTGCCCAGCCGAGTTGAATCCGTCGATTGACCTCTCGGTCGAAGTTGGACTTACCTAGTCGGACTATTTGTCCCAGGTAAACGTACTCGTCAACAACTTCGAGCATAGTGCTCCCAACAACTACCGGCATAGGTGTGACATGGACATTGAACATGATCTTTGTTTTGTCCATGTTCATCTTAAGACCTATCCGTTGGGAGGCACTATTGAGGTCATTGAGCATAGTGCTTAAGTCCTCCAGCGATTCTGCCATAAGGACTATATCGTCGGCAAATCGAAGGTGAGTGATGTACTCGCCATTGATGTCAATACCGTATCCTTTCCAGTCCAGTAGCTTGAAAACGTCTTCCAATGCAGCGGTGAAGAGTTTCGGGGATATAACGTCACCCTGTCTTACACCTCTCTGCAGTTGGATAGGTTTCGAGCTCTGGTTCTGTACTCGGATAGCCATCGTAGCCCTACTGTACAAACACTTCAGCACTTCGATATACCGACAGTCAACTTGGCACCGCTGAAGGGACTGTAGCACCGCCCAAATTTCGACGGAATCAAAGGCTTTCTCATAGTCCACATACGCCAGGCAAAGTGGCAGATTGTACTCTTCAGTCTTCTGTACAATCTGCCGCAGGGTATGTATGTGGTCTATGGTACTGAAGCCTTTTCGGAAACCGGCTTGTTCGGGAGGCTGGAAGTCGTCAAGTCTGCGTGCGAGACGATTCGTAATGACTCTCGAAAACAGCACGTAGACGCGGCTCAGAAGGGAAATCGGTCTGTAGTTCTTTAAGAGAGCGTTGTCGCCTTTCTTAAAGAACAAGACCACCGCACTTCTGCTCCACGCCTCTGGAGTAGTGCCACCATGGAGGACGGAATTGAAGAGCCTCTGAAGGACTACAAGTACCGGTGTTCCACCCGCTTTCAGAAGCTCCGCTGTAATTCCATCCTCGCCTGGGGCCCTGCCGTTTTTAAGGTGCTGGAGAGCCATTCTAATCTCGCTTAGACTGACGTCCGGGATATCATCGGAATAGTGTCGGATAAGACTTGCTCTTGGATCGTTACTCACACTTGCGTGTGGCTCCAACGATGATGTGTACAGCTGCCCATAGAACCTCTCAATCTCACTCAAAATCTCAGGTGTCCCGGAAACGATGTTGCCACACTCAGTCTTCAGCTTTGACAGTTGGCTCTTTCTGGCAGACAGATCTCTGGCAAAGACTTTGGAGCCCTGGTTCCGCTCGATCGCTTCTTTAATACGAGAAGTATTAAAGTTGCGTAAGTCTCGCCGCATGCATTTGGAGATCTGTCTGTTCAGTTGCCTGTATGCTGTCAAATCTGTTGACGATTGCAGCCTCATCTCCCGTCTAACAGCCATGAGATTAAGAGTGTGATCGGAGAGTTTTTGTGTTCTTCTGCGGCGGGTCTTGCAGAACTTAGCTCCGACCGCATGGACAGTTTCCACGAGCTTGTCGTTCATATCGTCCACTGCATTGCAATCTTCTAGGCACTGGAAGCGGTTACGTAACTCGAGCTGAAAGGTTTCGGGATTCTGGATTAGAGCACGAGGGGGACGGAGCGTTGACTTCATTAGACGAGACCTCTCCAACTTAACGTTTAGGTTCAGTGTGCCTCTAACCATTCGGTGATCGCTGCCAGTTTTCACCCTTGCGATCACTGAGACATCACTGAACAGTTGGCGTCTGGTCGTCATAATGAAGTCAATCTCATTTTTTGTCGAACCGTCGGGGCTCGACCAGGTCCACTTCCTGTGGGGCCGCTTCTGGAAGAAAGAGTTCATCATAAAGAGTCCCTCTCTCTCCATAAAGTCGGCCAGCTGCTGGCCCCTTCGGTTCCGTTGCCCTACTCCAAATTTCCCTACCTTCAGCTCACCGCTTTCTCTTGTGCCTAGTTTTGCGTTGAAGTCTCCCATCAACACATATAAAAATAACAATATAAAAATGATATAATCTATTATTAAATCTACGTCAACAACGTCGTCAAAACCGTCAAGCGAAGTACATTAATTTCACTTTTAAACATAAAACATTAAAAGAAAACATAAATACTCACGCCTGTCACCCAGAGGGGTAGGCAGAGAGTACGGACTTCCATTTGGCACGATCCTGACATACCTCTTTCGCCTCCTTTACATCCATATATTTACGCATACATGCTCGTCGGTTAAGGGTACTTCTAACGTAGCCCATTTTCAAAATATCGCCAATTTGGTCGATAAACTTTTTTCTAGGGCATCCCTTCCCAACTCGGCCGTTCACATCTGCCATATAAATTTGCTTTGTCACTCTTTCCTCATTCCACCGAAAGCCGAAACCAAACCACCGAAGCATTCCTTTCTTAATCCTGGTCACAACATTATCTTGCATACCACATTTATCTCTAATCACGCAATTTCTCACCCTGTCATTCAGATTTAACCCTAGCATATTCCTTTAAAATCGCATTTAAAACAGCATTTATTCTACTTTCGTGCTTCTTCTGCCACACCCAGCTTTCACTACCATACATTAAAGTAGGGACTAACACAGCATTATGAATTACCATACGTGCCTTTTTTGACACATTCTGGTTCTTCATAATAGAGCGTAGTGCCCCATTCACTCTATTCCCTGCATTAACTCGTCGTTCTATATCCCTATTATATCTACCATCCCTGCTAAATACACATCCCAAATACACAAACTCATCCACTTGCTCAATTAACTCTCCTTCTATTCTTATTTCACATACCGTTTTGCTTTCTTCACTTTCGTGATGGTTTTTGAAAGAGAAGCTTGACCAAACCTTTCTTGCGTTCACTTTCATTCCCCTTCCTTTTAATTCCCAGTTCATTAATGTAACGCAAATATGACTTGATCATCGGCATAAAGGCATTTGACGGTTAACTCGCCCATTCTTAACCCACATTCTTCATCTTTCAAAGTTTGCAAACACCTTTCCATAAATAGGTTAAACAGCCAAGGGGAAGCTACACAGCCCTGTCTGATACCTTTTTGGATGCCAAACCAGTCCGAGTAGACCCCATTGATCCTGACACAAGCACTAGAGTCCCTATAAAGAGACCTGCCTGTATCAAACCAGCGCTCAACCCATATGATTTTAGTGTTTTCCATAACAAATTCCTGTCCACTCTGTCATAAGCCTTTTCCAAGTCCATGAACGCACAAAATGACTGGCGAAAAGTGGATTGCGGAAACCCGTCTGGCTACGCTGAATGTATGTGGAGAAATGAATGATAAGATGGATGAAGTATGCGAAATGATGAATGACAGAGGAATAGATGTATTATGTGTGAATGAGACGAAACGAAAGGGAAAGGATGCCACTGCACATGACACGTATACCGCGTATTGGTCTGGTGTAGACGAGACCGAACGGGCATGCCAGAGAGTCGGTTTCATTCTTTCAGAAAAAATGGGTCAATGTGTGAAAGAGTATGAATGTGTAAGCCCGAGGCTGCTATGGATACGAATGAAAGTGGGCTTAAAGAAGCTGTTCCTGCTAGGGGTGTACGCCCCAGACATGTCTAAGCCCACTTACATCCGAGAGCAGGTTTGGTTTGGGACATGGTAAGGATGGTGTTGATAAAATGTAAGGAAAATGAAAATATTATTATGTTAGGAGACTTTAATGGAAGGGTTAGGGTGAAGAGATCTGGTTATGAAAGGATATTGGGAACGTTTGGTGATGAAAGTATAAATGAGAATGGTGAAGACCTCCGCACCGTATGTGTGGAAATAAATCTTTTTGTGACGAATACTTTTTTTGTCATAAGAAGATTCACATGTATACACGGGAAAGAGGTGATGATAGAAGCATGATAGATTTCGTAATTGTGGATGAAAAAATGAGGAGCGCAGTCGTAGATACAAGGTTTTACCGGGGGTCCAACGTAGGGACGGATCATTACTCGGTCTTATGTCGAATTAATGGTCTTTTCAAGGGTTGGCGGCGGACATCTGTGTCTACCACTGCGTTACAGCGTATAAGAATAAAGAAGTTACAAGATGAAGATGTGCATGAGAAGTATAAATGTAGACTGAGAGAAAATATTGGATGTTTGAATGAGTTGTGTATGAATGATTTAGACTTGAATACTGTGTGGGATAATATTAATAAAGGTTTGGTAGATGCTGCCACCGAAGTATGTGGTGTAAGTAAGAGAACAAATGAAAGGAAAAGTAATACGTTAGTAATACGTTGTTAAAGTAAATAATAAAAGTAATACGTTAGTAATACGTACGATTAGTAATACGTTGTGGTGGGATGATGAGGTACGGGTGGAAGTTGAATCAAAGAAGAAAACATGGTTAGATTTACTAGCAACCAAAGCTGGTAATTCTTCTGGTATGAATGATGAGATTGAAAGAAAAAAGGCAGAATTTAGACGTCTAAATAAGAGAGTAAAAGAAGTTGTTGAAAGAAAAAAGAAAGAAAGAACGGATAAGAATGATAGAAGGATATCTGAAAATTTCCAGGCTAACATAAAAATGTTCTGGAATCTTGTAAGAACTGCCAGGGGAAATACAAAACAGCTTATAATTAATGTGAACCTGTATGACCTGACCGAATACTGTTATGGGGATTCTGAGTATTAGGTATGCAACATTTGTTGACACACTCCCACATCTTTACAACGTTGTTGACGGAGACTCGTGGATGATAAATCTGACAACTCCTTGGGACAGAAAGCCGCCATCCCGGTCATAGAACAAGTTGCCGGATTCGAGGACTACCGTGTCCTCCCCCTGTTTTCGGACCGCGTATAATCCTATAATATACCAGCGCAACTTATCTACCTCTTCTTCCAGCTCTAGCACCTTCTCGTCAGTCCTCAGGGTGCGTGCGTTATACGTTTCCACGTCGAGTAGTTTTGGGAGGCAACCGAATCTCCACCATAGATTCTTAGCATACCCTGCCCCGTCGTTACCATGGTCGCCACGAAAGCCAGAAATAGCGCAGCTGTCGAGGAATGGGGGCCGTTTTTTAAGTCACTGCTCATGGGGAGATGTTTGCAATAGTTGCCACGCTTGGCGAATGGGTTGGTAACTGCAGATTATTTTATTGCTCTTATAAGGAAGATCCTGCTATCTTCTACCTGTCTCCCATTGTCGCCTCTTACGATACTTATGGGAATATATAGGGTAGTGGATATTCTTAACCACCGCTACATGGTCTCACTATAACTTACCTTAACTTAACTAGGAAACTAGAGTAAAATAACATGCCTGCAGAATATGCAGTATTACTAAGATATTGCCTTACATCTGGCTATCTATTGTGGAAGGAAGAGTTTTATAAGCAAGTAGATGGTGTTGCGATGGGCTCACCTCTATCTCCCATTGTCGCCGATATATTCATGGACGACTTTGAGGAGAAAGCCCTCCTTACTGCACCTGTTACACTAAGGATCTACAAGCCCTACGTAGACGATACTTTCACAATTTTACCATCGGACAAAGTAACTGCATTTTTAGAACATCTTAATTCCATAAACTCTAAAATTCAATTTACTATGGAGTTAGAGGCAAATAATTCCTTACCTTTCCTAGATGTGTTAGTCATCGGAAATCCTAATTACACCTTTGGTCACACTGTGTATAGGAAAAAGACCCATACAAACCGATATTTAAACGGTGAATCTCACCACCATCCTTCACATCTAGCTACCGTGGGCAAATCTTTGTTACAGAGAGCACGAGGGATCTGTGACAGCAAACACCTGGCCGCCGAGCTTCAGCACGTCAAGCAAGTTCTGCACGACAACAAGCTTCGGGTCCCGTGCCTACGTCACAGTGACCGAGTGAAGCCGGCCACAGTCGAGCGTGTGCCTGCTGTACTACCATATGTCAGAGGTGTCACAGACAAGATTGGCTATATCTTGAAGCGAGCTTCTATTAGAACATTCTACAAGCCGCCGAAGAAGATTAGTCAGTTCCTACCATCCGTCAAGTGTCATATTCCTCTACAAGATGCAGGAGTGTACAAGCTTGATTGTGAATGTGGTCTCTCTTATATAGGACAAACGAAAAGATCAATTAGGACCCGCGTAAAAGAACATATAGCTGATGTGAAGCATCAACGTTCCGGGAAGTCTGCAGTTTGTGATCATATCCTAGACGGCCCCAACCATTACATCAGATTTGATAAGCCACAAATCCTCGCGAAAGAACACCGATTCCTACAAAGGATGATACGTGAGGCTATTGAAATTCAAAAACATCCTAATTTCAATAGAGAAGAAGGCTGGGTACTACCACCTGCTTGGGATCCTATAATCAATAAAATTAAAACCAAACCCAAGCATACCACTGCAAGACCTCAGGACATTGTCAGTTCATTTTGCATAGATCGGACCATAAACAATAATTAAAAAAGCTGTAGGTACTCCGGGTTTAACAATGACATCGGAACGTCAGTCATCTTAGTCCCCCGTGACCATGGGTGCTGGAAAGCGCCCGAAACGTCGGGAATTAAAAATAAAAGTAATTAAAAGTAAAAATAAACGCGATAAAATCCGTAAAAGTAGTTTTAAAGTTACAACCATATTTCTGTGTGGTGATGACGTAGGCAAATCTACTACAGTATAAATTTAGTGTTAAAAATAGATGAAAATAAATCTGAGCGAGCAAGGCGACGGACATGATCCGCTTTACGTTGTTTTCATTGCTGCAAATGGCGTTTTATATCTGAATAACACGATTTTCATTGCAAAGAATGAGCCAGTAAAGGGAAATAGACTTTATTGTTTGCTTGTACTAAATGGCTCTGTAAAATAAAACTTTCCGTGTAAATTTCAAATAAATAATAGTAAGGAAAATAATAAATGACGTTGCTTTCAATTGCTGGTCAAATACTGACCATTACTCATTAAATAATTCATTCATAAACACGTGTCGTTTTATCGATGGTGGTGTGTCTTTCCTAGTGTAATATGTTGGGAATAGTGGTGCAGGGACTTGTGGTTCCGTGGATAGTGCATGCAATTGAGGAAGGGTGAAGGTGCTCTTCAACCTAGGTAAGACACGTCATTTTATTTATGTACGCGGATTTTGCCTAATTAATTTATATTAACATATATAATTTAACGATAATCCGCAAAGTAATGCCTCTTTATATTAATCATATCGTATAAGTTTTCGATCCGATCTGCGTAGATCGGACCAAAAATTAACATTCGAAAATTGAAGGTAACCGGGCTAACTATGGCATTGGGACATTAAACATCTCAGTCCCTACCCCCGTGAACATGGGTGCTGTAAAGCACCCATGTTCACGGGGGGAGGGACTTCCTTCACTGGTTAATTTACTTATTTTTAATTCCCGAAACGTCGGGAATTTAAAATAAGTAAATAACCAGTGAAGGAAAATAGACTTTATATTACTATTCTATACTTGTACTAAATGGTATTAGTAAAATATTTTCAGTATAAATTTCAAATAGTTAAATAATAATTAGCCTAAATAATTGCGTCAGACGTCTCGTATCTTTGAAGTTGCTTTCAGTCGCCGGTCGAATACTGACCATTATTCACTCATTAATTCACTCAGAAAAACATGTATATTATCGATGGTGGTAAGTCTTTCCTAGCGTAGTGGTTTTGGGAGTAGTGGTGCAGGGATTTGTGGTTTACCTTTTCATATATTTCCAAATGGATCAATATTATTTTTTGAAATGTTTCCAATTCGACAAATAAAAACTAAAAATAAATGTCACTTAGGTAAATATTTCTGTTCTAACCAAAACGAATTACTCTTTTTTAACCCACAACATGCATTTCCGACTAATTAAAATAAATGTATTTGTTCGACTTTCGAAGGAACAAAATGTACAGATTGAAATACTGTTAATTATTTCTGAAAACTAATTTACTGACAACTGTTTGTTACAGACAAAACGTCTTTATTTTTAAAATTCTTCTCAGAACAATATTTTATTATAATATTTAAAAATATACTCTCATCATCAATTAAGTGAAATTGAGCATTCATCACGCACATTATTTGACTAAAATAATAAAATAGATACATAGTCTATGCCACTACTGTATTTATTTTTATATATTTAATAACTTTGACAATTTCTAGTCGATTTACACTACTTAGGAAAATTGAACTGGTAGGTGAATTTATAACCCGGTTTCTATTGCATTTTTATTTGAACTCAGCTCTGTTTTTACCGAACGGAATGTAGCAAAATGATCATTAACTGTTATGTATTTATATATACTTGTTTTAACTATTTTCTACGTGGTTTTATATTTATTTGTTACTTTTTATTAGGCTAGTATATTCTTTTTTTTAGATATCTTTATAGTTCATTTTAAAGTTTAGCCATTATGCAATTATATATTGCAAAACTTATATAGACGTACACATTATACATATATCTACAAAATTAACCAGCCTTGTACACTTTTATTTCTAAATGCAGATTATTTTATTAAATATTTCTAACACAGAGAGTGCGAGAAACAACTAATATTTTTACCTGAAATTGTATTGTGGCGCAACAAAAATGATAAGATAATATTAGTCAATTAGATCTCGGTTTTCCGGATAATACTACTGAGTACATTGATAAGCTAAAACAAAAGTTAATAGTAGAGGCCAACTGTTTTAGACGATGTTAGGGAAGATCTTTATGCTACTTCCAGAATGGCACTTTCGAAAGTAATCAAAATCGGATGTATCGGTCTTGATAGAACACAACAATTCATAGAATTACTGATAGCCGCCGAAGCTTAAATGAATGTCTAAGTTTTTAGAAAAGTGTGCGGTCTAGTGAAGTTTCTCATGATGAAGGTGAATGGATTTTTGCAACCGAATGTGCTTATTCTCATTTGGCCAGCATGGGATCTATCTTTATTACTGCTGAAGGTGAATACCCAATTACCCGTATATCACACAATTGGGAATACCCTGGATCATATGGCATACACAACTTTTGTCTGAAATGGATAACAAGTAGCCACGCGCGTTTGGCTGCACAAATTCAAGAAGCCATAGAATACTGTGAGGTCCAGCGACTTCTTACAACTGTTGTCACCCACTTACTATATAAAGATGGAAACACTGTGGAACCTAAATATTATCGACCCATAACATGCCTTACAGCTGTATACAAATTAATAACTGTAATTTTTCATAACAAGATATAAGTTCCAGTTACCGCCCATATACGTTCTATTACTGGATACAGGCCTCCTCTCATTTCTAAAAGGGTTTTAGAACAAGGAAGTGTCCGCCGTGCTGCCCAACATGTGAAGTGCACACTCAATGCGTGTTGGCGTTGCCTTCGGAACATTTTTTTTTCTTATCTTTTATTTTCCTCACGATGTATTCCTTACCGCCGGCTAAGTGGTAAATTAGTACTTAAAATTGCAATTAATAACTTCGGGCTGCTCGCCTACTGTGAAATTTACAGCCAGCGCTAACCATCTGAGCTACCACTACTCTTAGATTTTATATATAAGCATTTGCAAAATAATAGCTAAAGATGACATGGCTAAAGAGTACTAAGTAAATTAATGGCTCAGTGGAACACAGTCCTTAGCCCACCAAGTGAAGGTAGGTGGTAGGTAGGAAGGCAGTGGTGCGATTTTTTTTATATATATATATATATATATATATATATATATATATATATATATATATATATATATATATATATATATGCGTTCACGAAATTTGGCGGCTGGGATTAATCCGAACAATTCCTCAGAGCACTCCCCATGGTATATGCGAAAGAAAATGCAAAGAGATGCAACATCTCTTCGCAACACCAGTGAATCGAGCCGATCGAAAAGCACTTCTTCGTCGTTCTTAATTCGAGCCGCTCTGTGCTGGATGCGGTCAAGTGGAAGGAGCTAGTACTGGGGAGCCCCAGCCCAGAGATGGAAACAGTATTCCAAGTGCGGCCGAACCTGCGCCTTGTAAAGTTGCAGGCGGTGTGCCTGCATGATATACTGTCCCGCTCTGCTGAGCACGCCAAGCTTTTTAGAGGCCAATTTGGCCTTCTATTCCAAGTGACCACGAATCTACACGTCACTCGATATGTCGACGCCGAGGATACCGATACTGGCTGAGGCAACAAGGCACTCCGCCTTGATACTAGGTAGATATGACAAAGGGGTTCTTTTAGCGGTTAACGCGCAAACTTGTGTCTTCTGGGGGTTAAACTTGACTAGATTTAGTCGCCCCTAATCCGAGACTCTGTTCAGCGACAAGACTGACTCGACTTCAGACACAAGTTTGTCCCGGTACTCGGAGACGTTTTCCCGAGAAATATTGTATACTGTCATCTGCATAGCAATGAATGTTACGGGTTTGCAACATATCATTGATATGCAGAAGAAACAGCGTTTGCAATAGCATGCAGCCTTGTGGAACACCAGCATTGATAAGCTTGTAATCGGAGCTTGCACTGTCTACAACGACCTTGATGCTCTAATCTGCAAAAAACTGGTGATCCAATCGCACAATTTCTCGGGAAGCCCATAGGAAGAGAGCTTCGAAACAAGCTCTTTGTGCCAAACTCGATCGAAGGCCTTCGAAATGTTCAAATTAACGGCCAATGCCTCCCCCTTGGACTCCACTGCTTCCGCCCGTCTATGAGTTAAGTAGACCAAAAGAACACCAGCTGACCGACAACGGCGAAAACCGTATTGTGGATCACTAATCAGCTGGTGATCCTCAAGGTACCTCATGAGCTGGCAGTTAACAATAGACTCCATTGTTTTGGAGAACAAGGAGCTGATGGCGATAGGGCGGTAGTTGGACGGGTCTGAGCGGTCGCCTTTTTTAGGGATCGGGTAGACAAAAGTCATCTTCCATGATTTTGGTTCTACGCCTAGGAAGTAGGAGTACCGGAAAAGACGCGTTACTTGTGGATGTCCAGGGAGAGGAGTGCTTTGCGAACCGAGCGCTGTGTAAACTGCACTTCTGGCATGGAGCACTCACACCAAGGGATGGTCGGCGGCGTACTCTCCCCGTCATCGAGAGTCGAGTTGGACGCAAAGAGTATAGCAGATCGGCTTTCTTCTTTGCGGTATGGGCCAGTGAGTCGTCCTCCCTGTGCAGAGATGGAAGAGATGGCTGACAGGAATTCCCCTGGACAGCCTTGGCGAGAGACCAGAATGCACGGGTTCCAGAAAGAAGGCAAACTAGTTTCTCGCTAATTCTGCCTAAGTGCTCTGAATTTGCCTTGCCAATGACTTTTTTGAAGGACCTAGAGGCGGAATTATACTTCTTTTTTAGAGCGCTGGTGTTTACATCCCGGTACGTTGATGCGGGCTTGGTAGCACTTTTCGTTTTACAGGAGCGACCAAACCATGAAACTTCATACACTACTATATTACAAAAAAAAAGACGCATCACTCATTCATAGTGACGCAGTAATCAATTTATAATCGTTAACCACGCTTAATATGTCGGCAAAGGCTTACTACAAAACGTAATTGGTATCAGCTTAACCGTGTATAATAATATCCACAACCCCATATCGTCCCATGGGTGTCGTAAGATGCGGCAGAGCGAAATAGACCAGGAGATGGGTGGCAGCGTTTTCCCAATAACATCTAGAAAAAAAAACTGAAGTTACTAACTCAACTACCAAGACTTTTATAAGGAGGCGTATGTTCTGCAGTAGATTTTGATAACTAGTAATGTATGAATAAAAAGGAAAGGCTGTGGCGCCGCGGCTAAGAGACTGATTTAGTTAGAAAGACGTTAGAAAGAAATAATAATTAATGTCCTATACTATGTAGTTAATAATCTATAGTTTCTTATGTATTAAGTGGTTATAAGCTGGCCAAATAAGTAATCTTTATCATTACTAATGTACGTGGTAGAGCTATAATTGTTTGGCTTGACCAGGGATGGACCACTCTTTCAAAGAACCAATTTGACCACCGGTAGATGAACTTAATTTTTGTAATGACCATCATGGTATATATTACACCGACGAGTTTTACCTTATGGAAAAAATAGGTTTAATAGGTGAATGAATAAGAAGCACGTGGCATTTAATTCTCTGAAGTAAGTTTTCAGTTAAAAAAAATGTAAAAGCCGATCGAAAAGTATCGAAATTCGGATCATGTGCAGCCTATTTTACGAGTGGCAATTCTCAATGAATTTGTGTCACTCTAAAAAGTTTAATTGAAAAAATAGTATGTAGATAGTATTTATTGATTTATTAATATAATTGATGAAAACATGCATTACTTTCCTGAATTTAGGTATATAGAATATGTTAAAACTAATTAATTATATAGGATTCGCGAAATTTAAAATATTATGTGTCTTACCTAAATTGAACAGCACCTCCCACCCTTCCTCCAAAAACCACAAATCCCTGCACCACTACTCCCAAAACCACTACGCTAGGAAAGACTTACCACCATCGATAATATACATGTGTTTCTGAATTAATTAATGAGTGAATAATGGTCAGTATTCGACCGGCGACTGAAAGCAACTTCAAAGATACGAGACGTCTGACGCAATTATTTAGGCTAATTATTATTTAGTTATTTGAAATTTATACTGAAAATATTTTACTAATACCATTTAGTACAAGTATAGAATAGTAATATAAAGTCTATTTTCCTTCACTGGTTATTTACTTATTTTAAATTCCCGACGTTTCGGGAATTAAAAATAAGTAAATTAGCCAGTGAAGGAAGTCCCTCCCCCCGTGAACATGGGTGCTTTACAGCACCCATGTTCACGGGGGTAGGGACTGAGATGTTTAATGTCCCAATGCCATAGTTAGCCCGGTTACCTTCAATTTTCGAATGTTAATTTTTGGTCCGATCTACGCAGATCGGATCGAAAAATTATACGATATGATTAATATAAAGAGGCATTACTTTGCGGATTATCGTTAAATTATATATGTTAATATAAATTAATTAGGCCAAATCCGCGTACATAAATAAAATGACGTGTCTTACCTAGGTTGAAGAGCACCTTCACCCTTCCTCAATTGCATGCACTATCCACGAAACCACAAGTCCCTGCACCACTACCCCCAACATATTACGCTGGGAAAGACATACCACCATCGATAAAACGACATGTGTTTATGAATGAATTATTTAATGAGTAATGGTCAGTATTTGACCAGCAATTGAAAGCAACGTCATCTATTATTTTCCTTACTATTATCTATTTGAAATTTACACGGAAAGTTTTATTTTACAGAGCCATTTAGTACAAGCAAACAATAAAGTCTATTTCCCCATACTGGCTCATTCTTTGCAATGAAAATCGTGTTATTCAGATATAAAACGCCATTTGCAGCAATGAAAACAACGTAAAGCGGATCATGTCCGTCGCCTTGCTCGCTCAGATTTATTTTCATCTATTTTTAACACTAAATTTATAGTGTAGTAGATTTGCCTACGTCATCACCACACAGAAATATGGTTGTAACTTTAAAACTACTTTTACGGATTTTATCGCGTTTATTTTTACTTTAAATTACTTTTATTTTTAATTCCCGACGTTTCGGGCGCTTTCCAGCACCCATGGTCACGGGGGACTAAGATGACTGACGTTCCGATGTCATTGTTAAACCCGGAGTACCTTCAGCTTTTTTATTGTTTATGGTCCGATCTATGCAAAATGAACTGACAATGTCCTGAGGTCTTGCAGTGGTATGCTTGGGTTTGGTTTTAATTTTATTGATTATAGGATCCCAAGCAGGTGGTAGTACCCAGCCTCCCTCTCTATTGAAATTAGGATGTTTTTGAATTTCACGTATCATCCTTGGTAGGAATCGATGTTCTTTCGCGAGGATTTATGGCCTATCAAATCTGATGTAATGGTTGGGGCCGTCTAGGATATGATCACAAACTGCAGACTTCCCGGAACGTTGATGATTCACATCAGCTATATGTTCTTTTACGCGGGTCCTAATTGATCTTTTTGATTGTCCTATTTAAGAGAGACCACATTCACAATCAAGCTTGTACACTCCTGCATCTTGACACTTTGACGGATGGTAGGAATGAATATGACACTTGACGGATGGTAGGAACTGACTAATCTTCTTCGGCGGCTTGTAGAATGTTCTAATAGAAGCTCGCTTCAAGATATAGCTAATCTTGTCTGTGACACCTCTGACATATGGTAGTACAGCAGGCACACGCTCGACTGTGGCCAGCTTCACTCGGTCACTGTGACGTAGGCGCGGGACCCGAAGCTTGTTGTCGTGCAGAACCTGCTTGACGTGCTGAAGCTCGGCGGCCAGGTGTTTGCTGTCACAGATCCCTCGTGCTCTCTGTAACAAAGATTTGCCCACGGTAACTAACTGTGAAGGATGGTGGTGAGATTCACCGTTTAAATATCGGTTTGTATGGGTCTTTTTCCTATACACAGTGTGACCAATGGTGTTATTTGGAGTTCGGATGACTAACACATCTAGGAAAGGTAAGGAATTATTTGCCTCCAACTCCATAGTAAATTGAATTTTAGAGTTTATGGAATTAAGATGTTCTAAAAATGCAGTTACTTTGTCTGATGGTAAAACTGTGAAAGTATCGTCTACGTACCGCTTGTAGATCCTTGGTGTAACAGGTGCAGTAAGGAGGGCTTTCTCCTCAAAGTAAAAAAAAATATATCGGCGACAATGGGAGATACAGGTGAGCCCATCGCAACACCATCTTTTCCTTGTAAAACTCTTCCTTCCACAATAGATAGCCAGATGTAAAGCAATGTCTTAGTAATACTGCATATTCTGCAGGCATGTTATTTTCCTCTAGTTTCCTAGTTAAAATTGAGATGCAGTCTTCAACAGGTAGGCATGTAAATAGGGACTTAACATCAAAACTGACCATGGTTTCTTTGTCAGTAAGATGTAGGTCTTTTATCTCACTGACAAAATGGTATGAATCCTTAGTGTGTGCTCTTGTGTTTTCTCTGAGTGGTGATAATATTTTGTGTGCATCTCAATTATAACTAGGAAACTAGAGGAAAATAACATGCCAGCAGAATGGAAAATAACCTTGCTCCGACCGCATGAGCAGTTTCCACAAGCTTGGTATTCGTGTCGTCCAATGTGTGCAGGCTTTCAGGCATTAAAACAGTTTTATAATTTGAGCTAAAAGTTTTCACCCTGGATAAGCACACGGAAGCGACAAATCATTTACTTTATTAGACGGAATCTCTACAACTTAACGTTAAGGTTCAGTGTGCCTCTAATCATTTGGTGATCGTTTCCAGTTTTCACCTTCGTGATTACTGAGATATCACTGAACAGTTGGCGTCTGATCGTCAAATTGCAATCAATTTATTTTTTGTCGAACCGATGGGGCTCGACCAGGTCCACTCCTTATGGAACCACTTCTGGAAGAAAGAGTTCATCATAAAGAGTCCCTCTTTCTTCTTGAAGTTGACTAGCAGATAGCCCCTATGGATCCACTGCCCTATTCCAAACTTTCCTACGTTCAGCTCACCGCTTTCTATTATGCCTAGTTTTGCGTTGAAGTCTCCCATCAACATCGTATAGTAGGTTTTCGAGGAATGCATGGCTCTGGAGATATCCTAATACATTTCCTCCGCCTCCTCATCGGGGTGTGCTGAAGTTAGGGGGTGAACCTGTATGACCTTCACCGAATACTGTTAGGGGATTCACATCTTTACAACGTTGTTGACAAGAGACTCGTGGACGATAAATCTGACACCTCCTTGGGACAGAAAGTCGCCTTCCCGGTTATAGAACAAGTTGCCGGATTCGAGGACTACCGTGTCCTCCCCCTGTTTTCGGACCGCGTATAATCCTATAATATACCAGCGCAACTTATCTACCTCTTCTTCCAGCTCTAGCACCTTCTCGTCAGTCCTCAGGGTGCGTGCGTTATACGTTGCCATGTCGAGTAGTCTTGGGAGGCAACCGAATCTCCACCATAGATTCTTAGCATACACTGCCCCGTCGTTACCATGGTCGCCACGAAAGCCAGGAATAGCGCAGCTGTCGAGGAATGGGGGCCGTTTCTTTAAGTCACTGCTCATGGGGGGATGTTTGCAATAGTTGCCACGCTTGGCGAGTGGGTTGGTGACTGCAGATTTTTTATTGCTTTTATCAGGAAGATCCTGCTATCTTCTGCCTGTATCCAGTGTCGCCTCTTACGATACTTATGGGAATATATACGGTAGTGGATATTCTTAACCACCGCTACATGGTGTCACTATACTGTCATGCCAAAAATCTAGGTTTCTCAGTCTAGAATTACACTCACTACGGTATTTTAATATTGGTTCCTTACATATGAAATTAGGGTTTTGTCGTACTGACCACTTTAATCCAAAATATTTCCTCTTTGGTTAAGAATTTCATAAATTCATTTAGCTGGTACATTTGAGTTTTGAAAACAGTCATTCATTTGTTTTTTCCTCATTATTTTTTTTCTTTGGCATCGCTTATTACCGCACAATAGAAAACATGAAATATCGGTGTATTAACGAGTATGAGTGCTACCGTGGCACCAGTGCTGCAGAAACAGCTCGAAGGATTAATTATGTGTACGGCGCTGGTGTCGCAAAAGAAAGCACTGTACGTTTTTAGTTTGAACGTTTTCGTTATGGAAAATTAGACCTTCAAAACCGACCCCGTGGACGGCAAGAGACCAAAGTGGAAAATGAAGAATAAAAGGCTATTGTGGAAATGGATCTATCGCACAGTACTTCAGAGATAGCTGCAGGCTTTGGGGTAAGTGATAAAATTGTATTAATCCACTTGATGCAAATCTGGAAAATAAAAAACTTGAACGATGGGTAGGTACCTCATGAATTAAGTGAATCGAACTTGCAACTGCCGTGTTACTTTGCGCAACCGACACAAAAATGAAGGGATTTTAAATCGAATCATTACTTTTGATGAACAATGAATGAATCGTGATACTGCACGATAATCGGAAGCAATCGTCACAACGGCTGAACACTGAAGTCCCAGCCAAATCCCGCCCTAAAAGAAAATTGACTAAGAAAAAGTTAATTGTGAGTGTTTGGTGGACTAGCGCCGGTGTCGTTCACTACAGCTTTCTAAAATCTGGCTAAGCGATTACGGCAGATATCTATTATTAGAAACTGCAAACCATGAAGGAAAAATTAGCTGCTAAATAACCAAGATTGGTCAATCGCTCTAGGCTACTTCTGCTTCAAAACAACGCAAAACTACACACTGCACAACAAACAACCACTAAGTTAGATGAGCTACAATTGGCGACGTTCACCGTACTACCTGGACCTTGCTCCAACAAATAACCGTTTCTTTTCTGGAATTTGTACAACTTCTTACGAGGAAAAAAATTCAACTCCGATGCGGCAGTCCTAACCGGCATTAAAGAGTTTAATGATTCTTGCTTCATGGTTTTTTTAGTAAAGGAAGCCATGAGCTACCTGTGAGATGGTAAAAGTACATGAGTAACAATGGTGCATACTTTGATTAATTAAATATATTTTACAAAAAAAAATTGACTTTATATTCCTCCCATACAAAACGCCAATTTCATACGTAAGGACCTATTATTCGATCAGTGTTACGTTCACACGTTTCAATACATTAAGAATATACTTTACTAAGACAGGATACTGATCGGACCAATAAATGTCTTAAATCACAGATACAGAGAGTACCATGTCCATTGCGGCACTGGTCACCAGACAGTGTTCAAGCCAGCGGTAGCAGCCGTGAACATCACTGACGAACGTATGACTATACTATGCTAGTAGCACCGGTTCTATACAGGACCACAACTATACACAACAAACATTCAATTATTCACTAGCAAAAGTTTCACCAGGGTGCGCATTGTAGTCCACTATCGTAAACACTGATTCCAAGTTACGGATCTCAACAACGGCAGCTATCTCACTGAAGCATTCCGTAAATTCTACTAAATTTTTACAAGATTCGGTAGGCATGTATACTGAGAAAATTATAACATCGTTGAGCGTGATCTCCATTGCCGCAAGCCATACACTACTGCAATTTACTACGGGTAGCGTGGAAAAAACAACCTTTCTCCAAAGTAAGGCCACTCCTACGTATGGCCTCCCACACAGCATGTCGACCAATGTATCGACAGCAGAAGTGCTGTGAAGCGAAGAACCACGCGAAGTCGTGCAGCGGCAGGCAGTTTTCCTGCAGCACGACCACGTTGGCTGAACGACGTAGTCTCCGTTATCATTCCACCGATCTGATCATATTCTTGCAAATAAAACTTACGAGATATTGGGTAGTGGATATTATTCTTACACCTCGACTACACGGTACAAAAGCCCTTGTGTAAAAATAATAAATTAAATTATTAAAGTATGTTAAAAGTGTACGTCTGTTAAATTTTTTAAGAAAAATAATCAATCTAAAAACAAAATTACATCAGATTGTTATATAAACCTGAGATATTTCAAAAATAAAGAATAAGTAAAAAATGTACGTAACAGATACATAAATTAATAGTAAAAAAACATTTTTAAAAACAAGTTTTTATTTAAATGCTCTAAAAAAAAAATAAACTTTAAGTTAAATGAAACCCATAAATTTACTAAATTGTACATTTTAAATGATAATATATAAATAAATTTACTTATATTTATCTACCTATATCTACATAAAGTTACATATTGTTTTTTTTGTATATGTTACAGGTACCTAATTCTCACGACAAGCTTTTATATCATACACATAATAACATTATGTATTGATGGTTATGTAATAAATTGATAGGTTCGATTCAATTAAAAGTTTATTTTCTTCTATTTAGAGCATTTACGTAAAAGTTTATTTTTAAATATTTTAATACTAATTTATTTTTTAATTTTGAATTATCCTAGACATGTATCCAAGTCTTTTAATTTCATTTGCATTATTGTTGATTTTTGATTGTCATCTTAGATCCGCCATCTTGGATTTTTGATCATTATCAGTCTTTACATTGGTATGGCGGCCATCATGGTTTCCGCCATTTTGATTGTTTTCATCACCGCTAGAATTTGCCCAGGGTGAAGGTCGATATTAGCTAAGATATTACCCCGCTTAGTCAGTGTAGTTGGACAGTAGTATACCATCTCCTAGAGGAGCTGAAAGTACAGTTCATTTCAGCAAACAAAACAAAGGGTTCATCTTGTTATAATCATGTGAATCCAAATGTTAACAACAGTACAATAAATGTTCGAGCACCAACAAACTATCCCTAATCTTTGCCGAGTTCTAACTCTTTAAAATTGGTATGGCGGCCTATCAAATATTTGTCATTTGTCATATTATTGCATTGTTATATAGGACGTCCACTGTATTGGATTCAGAATGAAGTCACTTTATTTATTGTGTTTTGTTTATCAAATCCTTTCATTTGATACCCATATCATAATAACCCCTTATTATGGAAATTGTACATCGTCATTTAGTGATAACCGCTATATTTGATTTAGAATGACTTTACTTTACTTATTGTGTTTCAAACCTCACCTCGACCTCAAAGGAATGGGGTACCACGTTGCGTGGCTTGCGGTCGCAGCCTTGAGAGGCTCCTTCCTACAGCTGCCACCTGCATAAGATCAACACATATGCTTCACCAACAAATACAATGGCAGTTATAAGATAACAGTAATAATTTGCCATCATGTTTGTCACATCCACCAGCGTGTTGCCTACAATAATTTAAAGGTGGGGAATTTACAGACATAATATTTTATTGTTGTTATGTAAAACATCATGGAGGTCAGACAGTCTGCAGCTCTGTAATGAAGGGACCAGACTTGGGCAAAGCTACTCAGGTGTGAGTCAGAACAAGATGTAGAAAGCGCTATTGAGAATGGTAAACATACATCGATACGACTACCATCGAGCTTGCACCATCCTAAGGTCCCTCACACATTCCCAGCAGACATCACCACCCGCATAACTCAATCGACCAGAACCAGACGACCACCCGCACACCTTCATCGACTAAAACCACAAGACGCTTTGTATCAGGAGCAGTACACCCTCTGATCCTTCAAAAAACACAATGCAATTATCACACGGATGGCGCCCTCTCACAACACATCGACATGACCCCTATCGACTTTCGCAACAAAATTGGTACTGTTTTTAACTAAAATAGCACCAACATATCATAGTAGTGTGCTACTAAGACGACAGTAGCCTAAAACTTACGTATCTTAGCGTTTTTACCCTAACACTTGGAGTCGAGTATGCTTGTTGCACTGAAAAGTACTACCAAACAAACTCTCCCTAATCCGAAAAATAGCTGACGTATCATAAAGTTTTGCGCTAAGACGCCGCCCATAATCGGTAGAGGGGCGCAATTTCTACGGGCAACTCGTAGTGCTACAATATACCCTCTTACCTCCACAGCTAAGATGATATAAGACATCAGTTAGCGAGTCCAAGTTCCTCGGTCTTGAATACTGTGAAGCACACCACTATAATATTACATTTCAAGTCCCATTTTTAGTATTTTAATCCTTTTTCGTATTTGAGATCTTCCACATATTTGCTTTGTTTCTTAGAGCTTATTAATGTCTTTTAAATATTCCTATATGTATTTTATATGGGTCTCAATTATGGAGTGTACTAGTAAGGAGTACAGACTGTGTATTAAAAAGTGTCCATTAAAACTTTTAAAGAAGGTGGCGCCACTATATAGCTACGGGGTAAATTTTAAAGAACGCAACGAAAAATATTAGTAGGATAGAGGACTTTTTCGAGGTCATATTTGATAAATAAAATTATTTTAGATTTTAGAGCTACTGAGCAGTTTAGCAGCACACTTCAAACCATCGAATCGGCTATCATCCCAGAAGTTACTCCAGCGCTGTTGTGGAGAGTTTTTGAACTGTTATTTACTGCTTACAGATGATCACTTTTTAACTATTCTACTATTCTACTAACACTTTATAGTCTCAATCAACAACTCCGCTATTATAATGCTTATGCAATTATGTAACTTTATATATATTCATGATTTTGTATCTAATACCTTACAAACATAAGTCCCTAATGTGCATCTGATTACTCCATATATATTTAGGAACATGGGTATGCGTCACCAGCAAATTCATTATAAAAGCGATCATTACACGAACATCCCCTTGTAATAATCGAACACGTCCAATAACTTCGAATTTTTTAACCAATTTTAAATTACATGTAATAATAATAATAATGTTCTCCAGACCGAATTCCGGCCACGGCGGCCTGCCTCAACGGGGGCAAGCTATCGGCGCAGGACAGGATTATAGTGCACACACAAACACAGATGCACTCTCTATTCCTTCACTCTCATAATCCGATGGGACGGTAAACCGGTACGACCGGAGAGAGATCAGGCGAAGGAACGACTTTACGTGCTTTCCGAGGCACGGGGGTGAGACACCGCCAACTTCCTGACTCCGGGCCACTACTGAGAATTTCTTGACAGAAAAAGTCAGTAATTAATTTTTTGGCTCGACATGGGATTCGAACCCAGGACCTCATGATCGGCAGTCGCACTACTACAACCACTAGACCAACGAGGCAGTCAACTACATGTACATATATAACAAATGGTGATTATCCTTATTATTATAATATATTCGACCTGTATTTCTTTTATTTAATGTATTTTGAATAGTTTCAGCAGTTTTTTTTTTTGGTGGATTTGATGGAGTTTTTAAAGACAATATTAAGCCTTTAGTATACTTTATGTAGTACTCGAAGTAAATGAATTTTAAATTCACGCTAATTAATTCTTTTTAACTGTTTAAAATATTATATTTTTGATATTTTGGATGGATTTATCTCAGCACATCATTCTTTTATACTCGTACCGTCATGGCCTCTCTACTACGTCACCACTCTTGAAGCCTTTGTGTGTGCGTGCGCATGTGAGTTATGTACTGTGTGTGCCTTTCTATGAGACTGTAGTATAGTATACATGGCGCGTTCACCGTTTGAGCGAAATATCAAAAAGAAATACAAAGTGTGCATCACTTTGTATTCGCTTTTAATATAGTTGCTTTTGTAAGGACATTATTAAGTGCTTAAAAGATTTCGAATCAGTGAAAATGTTATTTTTTTATTTATTTTGCTCCATATTTCTATAATGGCTTTCATTAATTATAAATTCTAACACCAACAATCAACTATGATGTTTCCTATGTGCCGTGTATCCCGTTAACGAAATATGTAATACAAATATAAAAATATAATACATACGCCTTTTAGATAACAGTGCCAAATATTTTTCTGGCATTTCCTTTTGTCGCATTTTGATGCTCCCATGGGACGGAATAACGCGATAGGAGTTCACTTATGCGGTCATCACGTGCATTGCAATATTACATGATCAAACCGGTAAGATAAATAGCAAAGAAATAGAAATATGAACTTTTTATGCAAAATATAACATAACATAAACACTCACGCCTGTCACCCAGAGGGGTAGGCAGAGACTACGGACTTCCATTTGGCAAGATCCTGACATACCTCTTTCGCCTCCTTTACATCCATATATCTACGCATACATGCTCGTCGGTTAAGGGTACTTCTAACGTGGCCCATTTTCAAAATATCGCCAATTTGGTCGATAAACTTTTTCCTAGGGCGTCCCTTCCCGACTCGGCCGTTTACATCTGCCATATAAATTTGCTTTGTCACTCTTTCCTCATTCATTCTTTCTACATGACCAAACCACCGAAGCATTCCTTTCAATTTCTCACCCTGTCATTCAGATTTAACCCTAGCATATTCCTTAAAGACCGCATTTCTACAGCATTTATTCTACTTTCGTGCTTCTTCTGCCCCACCCAGCTTTCACTACCATACATTAAAGTAGGGACTAACACAGCATTATGAATTACCATACGCGCCTGCTTTGACACATTCTGGTTCTTCATAATAGAGTGTAGTGCCCCATTCACTCTATTCCCTGCATTTACTCGTCGTTCTATATCCCTATCATATCTACCATCCCTGCTAAATACACATCCCAAATACACAAACTCATCCACTTGCTCAATTAACTCTCCTTCTATTCTTATTTCACATACCGTTTCGCTTTCTTCTCTTTCAAAAACCATCACTTTCGTCTTACATGCGTTCACTCTCATTCCTCTTTCTTTTAATTCCCAGTTCATTAATGTAACCATCATTTGCAACTCAGCCTCCGATGACGCAAATATGACTTGATCATCGGCATACAAAAGGCATTTGACGGTTAACTCGCCCATTCTTAACCCACATTCTTCATCTTTCAAAGTTTGCAAACACCGGTCCATAAATAGGTTGACCAGCCAAGGGGAAGCTACACAGCCCTGTCTGACACCTTTTTGGATGCCAAACCAGTCCGAGTAGGTCCCATTGATCCTGACACAAGCACTAGAGTCCCTATAAAGAGACCTTAATGCCTGTATCAAACCAGCGCTCAACCCATATGAGTTCAGTGTTTGCCATAACACATTCCTGTCCACTCTGTCATAAGCCTTTTCCAAGTCCATGAATGCACAAAAAACCTTCTGGTTTTTAGCCAAAAACTTCTCCGCAATCATGCACATGGAAAAGACTTGATCTGTACACCCCATTCCCTTTCTAAAGCCCGCTTGCACATTTCATAATTCTTTCAATTAACACCTTTTTTTTTACATGGGGAAATGCCTACGCATACCCGCCTCGCGGGGGCAAGGACGGGTTATGTCGGACTCGCACCGACTAAAACCCCATGCTGTTCCACCTTTGTTGCATATTGGCAGGGCTACGGGAACGCTTTCGCACACATCCGCGGCCCTACTAGCGCCTGCCGCCCCATCGCAGCACCTCCTCGGGAGAGGAAAATTCCTCCCCGTTCTCCTTCCCAGGTAAGGCGCACCAGAACACATGGCGCGCCTTCCTACACGGCCTCCAATTACGTCTGTGCAACATGACACCCCCGCGTCCGATGCACAAAGGCCATGGGGCCAGGAAAAACGAGCACTTAGAAGTACTAGCCTTCCCGACCCCAGCGGCGGATCTGGTCTATGGCTCCACCGCCAACCAAGATTCGGCTGCGGAGGGTAGGGAGAGCGGCGCATCGCAATACCGACAATCCTCTCCCCCCGCAGCCCCACCACCACCGCATCAACGGTGCGGCCCCGTTTGAGTCGCGAAGGATAGGGCGAGTGGCGCATCGCCATACCAACACTCCTCTTCCTCCGCGACTCCACCTCGGCTGCAGCGGTAGAGGGTGCGCGAGTGCCTACTCGCTGCAGTCCACCAGCACACATCCGAAGCGGGCTCCCCAAGCCCACTCGGAGCGGCCACCTCAGGCCGGCCCTTCACCTCGGGCCAGCCACGTGGGTTCCTCTTTGTTCACCGTGGGAGACCAAGCCACGGCTACTAAGCCCCCCCGCCACGACAAGGCGGGAACCCGTTCGGGGGGGTTCAATTAACACCTTAGCATACAGTTTACCCACAATACTAAGCAAGCTGATACCGCGGTAGTTTTTGCAGTCCTGCTGTGACCCTTTTCCTAAATTTTTTTGCAAAATATATTATAAATAATACTTATTAAAGTCATTAATATGTTTAATTTACTACTGATTCGAATAATACCTCTTACCTGGGAAGAACCAGTAACATACCAAGTGCACCTTTTTTCAAAAAGTACAGTTTAAAATTATATTGGGTTACACAATTAACAACACAAAATGAGTTAGAAATAGCTTGGTATCGATCACCTCATTCCCAGGAGTTATTTAGGTCAAAAATAATAGTGTAATACAATTATTATTATCAAAAATTGTATATTATATAATTAACTAGAAGAAGGAGAGTAAAAATTCTATTAAATTGAGTAACATAACGAAAAAAATCATATTTACTAGGAAAACTAGTAAGTCCCGACAAATAACCTGAATTTCATCGATACATTCTTACAGTTTTGTGTACTCTTAGATTTTATCTCTTTTTTTAACGAGTATAATTTATTTTATTTTGATAAACTGTACAAATTATTCTAATAAGTCTTAATTTAAAAATAGTCTACATTAACAGGCACCTGAACTAGGATAAACCTGTATCTCAGGTGTATGTGCTAAAAGATACTCCGGGAAACCTACTGTTTTTTATTTAAAAATCGAAAAAGCCTGCAATTCCCAAAAGCCGACCGCAGTCCTGACAAGGGTAGAAATATCAGGATTAATCTTTTTCTACTATGTAATACACAGAAAATGTCAGACTTTGGCTTTTGATTGTAGAAATTTGTATATATTGTATAATTTCACTACATTTAGTTTCGCATTTCACAACACAGCATTTATTAAACGTCATTAAAATGTTAAACGTGGTGAAATTTCAAACTAAATATCAATGACGCCGCCGCGCCGTCGCCGCTTCACCACCACCCCCTCACTGACAACTTGGTTCTACCTACATATAAGCAAAATTTCATATACATAATAACTTTTGTATGGAGATCAACTGTTGTAGTTCTAGTTTAGTACATGATTGTGTCCTTTTTTTTGAATTTTCTATTGTAACGTTGAGGCAGTTTACAGACGTAAATTGCACAAGGATAAATATCTACACCCGGACCTATTATTACCCATAAAAATATTTCTTCGCCAGAAGGAGAAATTAGATGTTTTTTTTATATCTACGTTCTTAGTTAGCATCGTAGTCACCGTAAAAGTAATTTTACGACAAAATTACTAAAAAAATAGAAACTGTAATTGGTACTCCCAAATCGCGTTGAATGTAATAAAGTACAGCAACGCACTTCTAAATAAAAGGTATTCGATTAATTAGTTTTATTGAATGCTCGAGTCATTTGATCCTTTTTAATTAAATTGTAGTTTTGTGACAGTCAACGTTATCTCACTCGCAAATCATTTTTGATAGCGCTCCCATTCGTAGGATCGAGTTTATGTTTAAAGTTTTGATAACACATCAGTCAAAATTATCGCCACCCCTGTGAATCACTTAGGTAAATCATTTCGAGCTGGGCGGGCGCTTTTCAGCTTTACTTGCATAGACACTACCTGGTAGCCAGGATTCTCCCACAGGAGCTCGCGAAACAGTCTTATTGTAAATACTTCCATGAACTGTACTCAAAACGACCGTGCCTGCTCTACTGGGACCGGGCTATCGTACATACAGAGTTATTTTTGTGAGTAAACATAATATTATGCTGATGGACAGAGCACAGTCTAGGATATGTTTGATTGACATTACCATTCGATTAGAAAACCGTGTATTTCCAGTGTAAGAATATCCACTACACCATATCGTCCCGTGAGTGTCGTAGAGGGGACACAGCTAAATCGAAACAAGTAACGGGCAGCTCCATTTTTCTGATAACAACGCAACATATTAAAAAAACTGCGGTTGACAACCTGCTCGCCAAGTGTGTGAATTCTGTCAAAATCCGCCCTATGAGGCAATCTATGGGGGAGGCCTATGTTCAGCAGTGGACGTTTATAGGTTGGGATGGATGGATGAATGAATACCATTCCGTATGTTGAGAACCTCGTGAAAGCCGATACAGTTAAGCGAACAAAATATCTGGATCTCGCTCTTAAGTAACCAACTTTTGGGGTGGTCTCCTGAATGGCATTATTCCTGTAGTACTTTCTACAAAGTGGCTGATCTAGGTCAGCCTCTCGGGTCATCTGAGGCGACTTGAACACCTTGACGGATCGCTCCAGTCTCAAATTCAGAAGGCGCGGTGCTCCTCTATACGAGTACAGCCCGCATTATTCGCCGGTTCATTTTTCTTTCCCCTTAACCCTAGGCCTTTTGCTAAGAGCTTTTATCTGGTTGGATTGGAAATCCAACTGTCAAGCGTTGCAATTTCATAAATATCCCCCCCCCCCCCAAATGTGAGGTGAATAAAGGCGGAAGCCTTTCAGCAGTAGACTTTTGGAGGACTGTAATGTGAAATATAAAAGTAGCAAGTTTCACATAGACATGACATGGATGAGAGTATCTGGCGATTCAGTCTTTTGACCACAGGTAATTTTTTATCTACATTCCACGTGTCTCAGATCAGCTTTGGAAGTCACCAAATGTGTATGCGAGTGAATAGTCAGTATTATATTGCAAGTGAAGTAAGTTGCAGACATCATTTCAATTTAACCTTGTTTGTGGTTTTCATATCACAAGAAGTTTATATAGAATAAATATTAAAGTCAATTTAAATAGTTTAAATTAACCACTAAAGGTGCATTTGACTAAACCTTAGTTTATATGCGAATAGCTATATCAGAATACTATTCCGTGGTTTTAATCACGAGACAAATTGAAATTCGTACGTAGAAGCAGTACACACATACGCGAGTAGCATTGTGAATGATGAACGATGGTAAAATCCGTTAAATAAATATTGTTTCACAATTGCACGATGTAAAATCTTAAGTCATTTATACTCGCTTTTTTTTAGATTATATGATTTTAGATTATATAATATATGATTTTAGATTATACGAGTATATACTATACTCGTATAATCTCTTTGGTTGAATTGCTTTATGTTCATAACAATAACACGTTCTGAAGTTTTAGGGTTGTCATATACCAATAAGAAAGTAAGACCTGTACACTAAGTACTTACCAATGCACAGTTACTATAGTGCATACTATAACGCATAGTTAGCACGATTTTCATTAGCAGCAACAAAGTTGCTTCTTTGCTTTTTCTATAGAAGAGGGGGCAGCGGCTCACCTGATGTTAAGTGACTACCGCCGCCCATGATCAACCGCAATACCAGTGGAATTGCAGGTGCGTTGCCGGCCCTTTAAAAAGGAGTAAGCTCTTTTTTTGAAGGTCCCCAGGTCGTATCTGTCCAGAAAAATCGCCGGTGGTAAAGTATTCCACAGAGAGGTCGTACGCGGAAGAAAACTCTTTTAAAACGTACAGTGGTGGACCGCCAAGCATCCAAATGGTGTGGATGGTATCGGGACGTTTGCCGCGCAGTGCGTTCACGAAATTTGGCGGCTGGGATTAATCCGAACAATTCCTCAGAGCACTCCCATGGTATATGCGAGAGAAAATGCAAAGAGATGCAACATCTCTTCGCAGCGCCAGTGAATTGTGCCAATCGAAAAGCACTTCTTCGTCGTTCTTAATTCGAGCCGCTCTGTGCTGGATGCGGTCAAGTGGAAGGAGCTCGTCCTGGGGAGCCCCAACCGAGAGATGGGAACAGTATTCCACGTGCGGCCGAACTTGCGCCTTGTAAAGTTGCAGGCGGTGTGCCGGCATGAAATACTGTCCCGCTCTGCTGAGCACGTCAAGCTTTTTAGAGGCCAATTTGGCCTTCCCTTCCAAGTGACCACGAAACTGCACGTCACTCGATATGTCGACGCCGAGGATTCCAATACTGGCTGAGGCAACAAGGGGAGTGCCTTGAAACTGAGGGGATACGACAAAGGGGTTCTTTTTAGCGGTTAACGCGCAAACTTGTGTCTTCTGGGGGTTGAACTGGACTAGATTTAGTCGCCCCCAATCCGAGATTCTGTTCAGCAGAGACTCGACTTCAGACACAAGTTTGTCCCGGTATTTGGAGACGTTTCCCCGAGAAATATTGGCACGGTCGGTGTACAGAGCATCACCAGTGCAGTCATCTGCATAGCAATGAATTTTACGGGTTCGCAACTATCATTTATATGCAGAAGAAACAGCATTGGCGATAGTACGCAGCCTTGTGGAACAACAGCATTAATAGGCTTGTAATCGGAGCTTGCACCGTCTATAACAATCTTGATGCTCCGATCTGCAAGAAAGCTGTTGATCCAATCGCACAATTTCCCGGGAAGCCCATAGGAAGGGAGCTTCGAAAGAAGCGCTTTGTGCCAAACCCGATCGAAGGCCTTCGCAATGTCCAAACTAACGGCCAATGCCTCCCCCTTGGACTCTACTGCCTCGAGGCGGAATTATACTTCTTTTTTAGAGCGCTGGTGTTTACATCCCGGGACGTTGATGCGTCATCCCAGGCTTGGTAGCACTCCTGCTTATAGCATTATGCTATTTTACAGGGGCGACCAGACCATGGCTGAGATTTACCTCCAATGGACACCGCGGAGGAAGAAACAAAAAGTTCCGTACCCTAAAGTACCACATCAGCGACAGAATTCGCAACAACGTTAGGATCGTCCGGCGAGAAGCAAACTCGCCCCAAGAGTAGGATGCAAAGAAAGACCGCATCCGTTCCCAATCGGCTGACCTATAGTGCCAAACACGACGGCACCTGCAGAATGCAACTGCGATTTTAGCGTGAGTTGCGCCACACTCCGGACAAGACAATGGTCCGAGGAGCCTAAAGGGGCGTCGACGGAAATCTGATATCTGTCCGGGTGAGAGGTCAGCAGAAGGTCAAACAGGGAAGGTGCATGATCCTCCACATCTGAAATCCGCGTAGGCGAAGTAATCAGTTGTGCCAGATCATATGTCAAGGCAAAATCATGAACAGATCTCCCCGCATGATCGGTCAAACGTGAACCAAGCCATTCGGCGTGATGGGCGTTAAAGTCGCCGAGGATCGCGATCTCTGCGGAGGGGATCTGCTTAAGCAGCGAATCTGTAGCCATTTGGACAAGGTCGAAGAGTTGGTCTGTTTCGGCATTCGCGCTGTGGGACCTATAGAGGTACCCGTAGACGCGCGGATGGTCGACTGTCGCTGTTTACGCGTAGCCAAAGTGTGGACAGGTCTCAACTTTCAAGACTGCCGAGGCGTCGAGAACAGATGTCCTCTCTGACGTAAACGCAAACTCCAGCCCGAGGCACAAGGGAGTGTTCCAGTTTGTACCCCGGGTAAGAGAGATACGAGAAATCAGCCGGAGAGGACACCTGCGTCTCGGTCAGAAAGAGCAGAGCCGGCCTCGCGTCTTGAGATGGTAGTGGACGGCGTTTAGTTCTAAACTAAAGTCCCCTGATATTGCATAAATTCACGGATAGCGTAGCAGGGGTCGCCTTGGTCTTGTTGCTCTGTTTGCCCCGAGCAGTTGTAGTCTTGAGCGGAATTTTGCCCCAAGAATACGCAGGGAAGCCTGCGCACCCACGCTCAGGGGTAAAGAAACATGGTCGTGGATGCTCAGCGAGTGATTCTCCTGGGGTGCTGGTACCCCCCTGGGGTAGTCTATCGTCATTTAATTCCGCACTACCTACACTCACCGAAACACACTCGAAACGCGGAGGCGGAGCTTCCACTTCACGCCGGTATTCTGTGAGGTTGTGGTACCACCCCTGTTTGAGCCGGCCCATACGTGCAACAGCAAAGCTGCCGCGTGGCTCTACCACTTAAAAACTCAAACATTATTTCAAAATTAACATCATCGTATTCAAATAATTCTTTTCTTTCTTTTATTCGTCTTGGAGGTTGATTACTCGCTGCTATCAGCATCTTCAATCAACCAGTGTAATCAAATTGTATTTAATATTGTATTATGAATAGAATTTGTTAGGAACAAAATACCTGACGAAGAGGTTGAAGAGGCTGAGCTTAATATTGTTATGTGACAGGTAACACCAGGACTTAGGACGTAGCCACCATTAAAATATCACGAAATAGCTCTGTTGTACCATTCGAAAGGTTTAAATTATTAATAGTTATACCCAAATAAGCTATTTTTAGAATTGCAAATGGTAAATACGTTTTATTTACTCTATTGATTTATTCCAAGAATGAAATTTATTGTCGTTTAGTCGAATCCACCGTTAAACAAATTAACTATCACGTTACCTATTTCCAAAGACTATACCTATTTCAAACAAGGCATTCGACTCTGCGTTCTCCATATCGCCTGATAAGCATGCAAATTACAAAAAATACTCCATATTAATTCAAGTGGTATATTTTCGGCTGTATAGATACCTTTACGGCCTTAAAAGAAATTACATATTTTTTTAATAAATCTTTATATACATATAATATTTAATTAACAGACACCAATGTAGCTTTATTATGTGCAACCTCTTGGAAATAAACAACTTGTTATTATTATTATTATTATAATATAACGCTCCTCTTACTTGACAGAGTCGGTCTTAATTATATGTTATGATATATTGTAGCCGTCGAATTCAAATCGTCTAACAGACTTGTTTTGTCTTCTGTTCTTTGAAGTTGCTGTTTAAAATGAGAAAAGTTTACCGTATTTTCACCATTACTTATGTAATTATTATTAGCAAGCTTTTGAATATATTAAATTAAAATCTTGTAATTTTAACTCTGCGTTGAAATGAAATAAAACTTTTGGACTCGGAAATATATCAGCCAAGTTCAGAAGAGAAAAGTTAACGGAAGCGAACTTATTCAAGCTTCTTGCGACCTCGCTTAAATTTAAAATGACATTCATACTTTTTATGTTGTATATTTAATAAAGCCCCCGTCAATACCCAAAACTCCCAATTTCACTGACTTACTCACAAAAAACCTAGGCTTCTTCTGATATACAAAGGAATAATATCTGAAATCTAGAAGCTCTAAGTATTGTACTTGATACTAACCGCCCCAATAACATTGTCGGCATTTAATTCCTATGGCTTGAAAACAGTGAAGTAAAAAGTGAAGAAAAAACGCTGATTCTAATTTAAGAATGATAACAGAATATTTTTTAATTAAAATATATCCCACAAAAAAATTTGAAGTAAATTTATAACTTGGCAAGTTTTAAAAACTTCTTAATTAAAAAAATAACGTAATAGAATTACCAAAAATTCAATTTTAAGTTTGTGTATCATCGTGTTAAAGAATCCAAATTTTTAATTCAATATCATACTTTATTAGTTACTTAATTACTTACTTACATGTTTACTTACTTATTTATTTACTTACTTCAATTATTTGAAATCAATTGGAGAACGTTGTATATTTCTATAGCTATGATTAAGGAACTGCTTTGTAAATTGGTCACTTCAGACCTCAAGTATTATAAGTGAAGTCGATAACCCCGATTTTAATTTGTCACTCGACCACTCCGACTTCGAACCTACCCTCACCTTCGCCCTCTTTTAGCCGATTTCAAAAATAAAGGTGGTTCACAAAATGACTGCATGTTTTTTCTGTATGTTATGTTAAACGACGTCGTCGCAAATGAAGACCCAATTTTGAAAACTACTTTCAATTGAATAGTGTATTTCAAGGGTGAAACTATAAAAATTTGGAGAATAATTTCATCCCTAAGGATGGCAAAAGGCATGAAATTTTAAAGTAACTATAAGGGCAACATTAATATTGTGATATTCCTTAGGCCTCTCAAAAGGGTAAAAACGTAAGCCGACTTCAAAGAAATATACAGAGTAAAACAATTTCCACATAAGCACTTTTGAAGCCGGGGCTTCAATTCTTTTTTACGCTGTGCCTTAGCGCCGATTCCTGAAGCGGCTATACTAAAATTATTTTACTCCTTTTACCTCTTTGAAGTAAGCTTGTACTTTTAATTAAATGTTTAATTTTTTGGTCCACTACGTCTTATCCGGAAAAACAACGAAATAACCGAGCTTAAAATATGTTTACTGTACCTAGTGTTAAATTTCGCACCAAAGATATAGAAACTAAAGTTCTTTTAAAATATATTAAATTATTTTCACAAAATAGACAAGACGGGGTTCCACTTAACCGCTACCCAAAGAAGTTTATTTGTGATAATGAGCGATACTTTTATAATCAATGGTTTGTTTTATCATTTGCTGAATTTTTCTAAACGTGACATAAATAGTGTTGTTAGAGTTTAAGAATACCCATCAAATTTGATTTCGTAAGTGATAATATAGTCAAAATGATATAAATTTCATCGCACGTTAAAAGGGCTTAGAGAATCTAAGTATTCCTAGTTGTTTGAATGCTATTCCAATAATATTAATGATAGGAATATTGAATTGAATTGAATTAATCCCCCCTTTTTCATTTGTTTATTTTAAAAGTAAACTAAACATAGCAATATTCTGCTGCTTTACGCTGGTTTTCAGTGAGATCGTGATCCTAACCCGCTCGAGTCGACGCATTCCTGCTACAACCATAATAGAGCTGCAGTGTGGCTCAAAAAGAGCCTTGAGAGACAATGTTTGATTTATATTACTAATGTACGATTTAATCCATCTTATACGATAACAGTGTACCCGAAACATTTTTAGCCTGAGCTAAGGATTTTATGAGCAATTTCATTAGATACTTTGTAAAAGTTGGTATAAACGGTATTAACTTCATATTTTCTTGGCAATTAAACTATTTGGAAATTAAGTAAAAACATATTTTTACATGAAATAAAGGTGACAAACGATCACACTGGATCACGCTATTCACCCTGTTGTAAGTGCATGCTGCGGCCTATAGACATCTACAACCTATTCTCGATGGAAACCAAAACGTTTTTTCACCCCTGAGGACTTAGATAGAAAACCTCGTTTCCAATAAAATAGTCTATGGTCTTCTACATTCACCGTACGAAACACAGTTAAGCATAACTTACGGTGGTATTCTGTGAAAGCAAGTTTCTTCACCGGTTGAGCTAACCCATTCGTACTATAATCATAATATAACTACAGCGTGCAAGAAATTGGAACAGCAAAAATAATTATGAAATGGTAAGGAAGTGTCAAAGGCACGAGATATATTAAGCCTATAAAGCATGAGCAGGCAAATCCTTCCTGCAACCACAGAGGCCCATATTCAGCAGTGAGCCTATGCCCTACTGGGTTCAAGCCTTCCACAATATATGATGGTGTTACTGAGCAATAAATTTGCTGCACCGATCAAATGCGAGTTAGCAAACATCATATGTTCTACAAATATATTTTTCCGTATTCATGCAGGTTTCCTCATGATATTTATCTTATTTTCTGAAGTACGTTGTAAATCATTACTGAATATTGCAATGAAAAGATTAATTTTTACCTGTGGCGATTGAACCTGGGTTGTTTTTCAAATAGCATATTCAAATATGGCAGAAGACAATTTTATTTCAAATTTAGTGCTAATGTAGTTGGGAATGCTTTCTGATGCAATTATATTTATATGTTTAAAAATGAATCAATTGAAAGCAGAGCAGTCCATTAGGAAAACAAAATATTGTACCTATGCAAATGAGAAATGTTTTCGTTTTATTTGATGTTGTTTAATTGTAATGGATTAAAAAATACATGCCAAAAGTCTGTCTATTAATTAATCTGTTATTTTTCCACTCAGTGAGTTCTGCTGGATTAAGTCCATTTAATTGCTTGGTTCGAAATGTTAACTTGGACGACTGAACTGTAACTTTACATAATCAATCTGTTTCTTGCTGAGTTATCGTTATAGTTTAAAAAACGCGTTAACGCGAACGTTTAAAGAACGATTTTAATTATTAAATTTCGATAGCAAATATTCTTTTTGCTTTTTAAGAATAATCAATTTTGCTGCCGTTTACGTAAACTAATTCATTTAGTTATTTCTAAACAAACGGTGCATAACTTTTCTCAACCCGTCGAACATAGATTGTAAAAAATGTTACGGACTCTAACCGCACATATTTTTGTAAATCTGTCGATTTACGGAAAACGTTTTTTCCAGTTATCACACAATCATCAAAAAATGATAATAATGTGAAAAGTTGACCTGCAATGAAGAATGACTAACCGTGGACTAGTCTGGGTGATGATACATTTTGATAAAAGGGATATACATCTAAATCTTTAAGTAATTGCCGTTATTGAATCTGTACTATTTAACATTTATAATAAAGAAGATTCTGAGTAGGACACCAGTTAAAATAATTGCATTTTTATGGTATAACTATTTCCTTTGTCAGTAACTCATTAGGCATTAAGTCCGCCTATATACCACTTGTGTATATGAAGTTTTAAATAAATAAATAAATAAATAAATAACTCCAAAGCCTGAATTTATGTCGTGCTCAATCACAGATATGTGTATTTTTTTTTTGTTATTTTAACTATTAGTTTTCTATATTAGTGGCGAAAAATTTGGAGCCTTGGTACAGCTCGACCACTTCTTCAATATGAGCTGTATTGAATTTGCGCAAGTTCTGCCGCATATATTTGGGGATAAGTCTGTTTAGTTGACAGTATGATGTCAAATCTGCTGAAGACTGCAGCTTCATTTCCCGTCTTATGGACATGAGATTAAGAGAGTGATCGGTGAGTTTTTGCGTTCTTCTGTTGCAATGTATGCTGATGTGTATGTGTAATAAATTAAGAGATATTAAGGCAGTGTTAAATCTACAGTCAAAATCACTAGACGTATTACTTATTTCCCGAACTTTCCAACCTTGCATGGCGATCCTGTCAGTTCATCGGCGATCTGCCTGAAATCGGTCGCGGGCTGCGGTCAAAAATATGTTGGATTCAAAATGAATAATAAATAATTTTGGACTTATATAATTTAAAAAAATGTGTTGTTCTGAACTCAAGAACGACCAAGTGTTCATTAACCTCCCAGTGGGAAGTTATTGTAATGGGTCATATTTTGCAAATTGGAAATTTTAACATATCTCTAACTTTCAAGGTCTTTAGAGTCGAACAGTATGGTTTTTAAGAGGATGACCATGTGTGCACATTTACGTATGTATGTATGTATGTATGTATGTATGTTCGAATTCAATTTTCGCCTCGTGTATCTCGAGAACAAAGAGTGATATTGATATGGGACACAGTTTCATTTAACGCCTAATTATGTAACTTAAACTTCATTAAATTTTGAGCAAAACTAGTCAAGTCTTTTCGTTTTTTACTTTTCTGCATTTCAGCTATTCTTTAAATATTTGTGCCATTTCTCTTACTTTTTTATATGATAGGGTGACAAACGAGCACACACTCCACCTGGTGGTAAGTGGTTGCTGCGGCCCATAGGCATCTACATCTATCCTAGATTACAAATCAAAATGTTGATGCGTTTTCACCCGTGAGAACTAAGATGGAATACCTCTTTTCCAGTAAAATGGGTATCCGGTTCTCTACACTCACCATGCGAAACAGCAGCATTAAGCTACTATTTCACGCTGGTACTCTGCGAGAACGTGTTCCTTCCCCGGTCGAGCCGACCCATTAGTCTATACTACACTAGCTACCTAACTGCAGCATGGCTCTACCACGAATAAAACGTACAATCTTTTTAAAAATGTGTATACTTTTTTATTGAAAAATAAACTCACAATTCACTTACGTATTTACTGATGAACACATAGCATGAATTTAATTGAAATTGATTTCATTACATTTGTATGAAACAGCTTTATCACTTAGTGGACGTACCTAAAATTGTAGATTTTGAGGAAATTTTGCGATCTCTTTCTATCGAGCCAAAATGTGTCAATCGTATTTCGGCCAACATAATTCACTAAAGAAAAACTCACTAAGAAAATCTTTAATTTTCGTAATGAATTTAAAATAAATGTGAATCCGTAGTTTCTAATGACAAAAAATTGCACCTTTAAAGCGTGAAAAATCTGCTTTTGGCGCTCACTTCACCTTAATTCACTATCACGAATTAAAACTTTTAATCAAAATTAAAATGCCTTTAATTTTCTTATACAATTTTTTTGTTTAAAAAAAATATTAACAATGATATAAACATTACTAATATTCCCCTTAACCACTCGTGGTAAGCTTAAATTGCTTGTGTTACGAGTGGTTCACGCCAGTAGTCGAATAGTGGATTCGAACCCACGACCTTTTTGAGTTCGCGGTCCGCGCCCTGCCATTAGGCTACTGTCGCTTATTGTTATTATTTTTGTTATTTAAATAAAATTAAATACTTTTAAGATATTTCTTATCTTAGTATCATGTGAAACCAAACATTTATTACATGTATTTTCCCATGTTTAATACAGAAATGTATTAAAAATTAATAATAAAGAAAATAAACTAAAAACGAAAAGTAAGTATACGTCGATTTTAAGTAAACACCTATAGGCATAGGAGGTACGAGTCGTATCATGTGTAAAATAATACTATAGGTATTATACACCACACGAGATGGCTGTTTTGTTGCACCCAATTATAAACTGATACTATTTTGTAAATAAACGCTGGTTATATCAATCATTTAATTTTATTTGTATATATACGTAGATAATATGTATTAAACTATTAGTGGATTATGAAATAATCCTACACTTATGAAAGTGTGATCTGCAGTTTGTCACTAGGCTTGGGTAAAAATATCGTTATATCGTAATATCGATATTTTGTTAAATATTGATATACATATATCGTCTAAATTTTTAAATCGCGATATATCAATATTCAATATCTATCTTGGAGTATCGAATTCGTATTAACTTTGATATATTTTAAGGTGTTGTATTATTCGACAAAATATTAGGCAACGAAAAAAGCTACAAGAAAATCATGTACTGTTGTCGTTTTTTTTGTCATACAGCCATCCAGTAATACCATTTTGAGCCGTATCCTACTACAATATGCAAAACATGACTGTATATCGATATTTATCACGCAAATATGTCGAAACTGTTTAAAAATATCCACACGATATATATATCGATATAGTTTTTCACTTTCCCATCCCTACTCATCGCTATTGTCACATGAGTAGATAAACGGAATATTGCTAGCAGCTAGCTAGCCGAAAACGCGAGGACCCGCATGCTTTACCTGTAGGTATCTTGAAAATAAATTATAATATTTTGCATGCAGGTATATAATAAAGACAGTCTTGTCTCAACTCCCGTGTTTGACTGTCGCATCCTAACAATACAAAATTAACATGGCGCAGTCGGTATACAAATTTTACAAATAATATAATATATAAGTACTTCCCATTGAATTGGATGAACTGTAAAAGTGAGGGTGAATTTTAGGAAGAAGTTGAAGATTCTAACGTAACTGCAATTGAATCAATCGTCCGGACAATGGAATCTGTACTACAACCACCGCCACCTTTTTTTTTGAGACATTTTTTTTGAGCTGCGAGCGCCTCACTTGCAACAATCTGATGGATAAACTGTTTTCACTAACGGTTTTTATCGTACACGTTCCGGCAGGGAAGTGAGACCTCCTGATCGATGGGGCTTCTCCGCACCACAGAAATGACAGCTATGAATAATGTGAGGCAAAAAACTTTATTTTATTTTATTTAATTATAGGATTGATTTTTCATTATTAATTATATATAAAAATTATTTTTTATCAATAACAATAAGTCGAAAGCAACAAGTTAATTGGATTTTGTTTTTAATAAATATTATATAAATTACGCATTAATAAATTATATTAGGGTGTACTCATCTTATTCTGTGATAAAACAGAATATTGCAAAAAAAATCGGGTGAAACTTAATAAAAATATTTTATTTTATATAAGAGAATCAACCACACTTTTGTTTACCATATGAGCAATAGTAATCATATTTTTCAAATGATAAACCTAAAGTAAATGAACTTTATGCATAGCTTGATGATTTGTGTAATTCGGTGACAATCACTTTAATTCGGTGATGGTACTACTCTAATTGTGATATAACAGAATTAGGTGAGTATTTATTTTTAATCTTCACAAAATTCGCGAAATTTATTCCAATTAAAAATTATTTTACTAATCAACTAAAAGCTAAGAAACAAGGAATAAATTTGTACATTTTTAATTATTAATAATAAAAAGTTTATGTAAGAATTCAATGAATTTCTTAAATATTTTAAGATACTCTTATTATTATTATTCATGTTATTTTACTCTTCACCACTAGATTCATCAATGCTGCAACTATCACACATAAAAACTTCTTGGTTATCACCTATAATTTGACTTTGGCAATGGATATGATAAGGATTAGTACAGAAAGAACATGTAATCCAGTCGGCTCCATTTTATAACTTTACATCTTGTGAGTACAGCCCATTGCAAGATCGGCAAACCCATTCATCATCCGAGATTGAAGATTTTAATCTATTTAATGGTTGAGAAGTTTGTTTGACGTTTTCTTTTACTTGTTTTCTTAAGTTTGGTTGTGGTGTTCGCCGATCTTTCACTTTTTGATCTTCTTTTTTAAAAGTTGTTCGGCGGACATGTCTTAAAGATACGTTTGTAGATGATGTTGTGGCGACCGGTGTTAAGCACTGAGCTTTGGGAACATTTCTCTTTTGTCGTGTTTTTATATTAGGTTTCCATTTTGGTAATATTAATATGTCGTGTATCTCAATTTCATTTTTATTTTGAAGAATAGGTCTCGGTATATCGTCAATGGTTATATTATTTGTTACAGTATTTATATTATACATTGAGTTCGGAACTTGTTCTAACTCGCATTCCATTTGCAAAGTCTCAGAAGGAGCACTATTTTCAATTTGTGCCTCGGCAATAGAACTAATGCTTGGGATTGAAGGTTTGCTAGCGTCTTTCTCGTTGATTGCTCCTTCACTAAGGGGATCATAATTAGTTTTTATTATTTCGGCTTGAGGAATATCAACATCGTAGTCTTGACCGATAATTATTTCTTCCATAGAGAACTGTGATGTAGGAACAGGTTGATCTGATAATATTGAAGGTGCAATAGCTTCTGAACATACAGCATTTTTATTTATTGGATATATTCCAGCTTTTCTAAATCCTGCTCGTATATTGGTAGGCGTAAAACATTGTTCATAAACCGGTGTCAGGAATTTGTGAAAATCAAATCTTGTAGGTACTGAGGTGGGATTGTTTACTTTATAATTTTGCAACTCTGCTCTCCATGCCGCTTTAAGTGGTCGAAAAACTCCAACATCCAGTGGTTGCAAAATGTGGCTTGTGTCAGCAGGCATAGTAAATAATATTATCTGGTGGGATTTAGCATAATCAAGAATTTTTGGAGCTATATGACTCGCATGTGAATCCATAATCAACATAACCGGCCTTGTAGGAGGAATGTTTCGGTCGAAAAATTTCAACCACTCATAGAATAAATCTGCATTTATCCAGCCCTTTGGCGACAGTCGCGTTAAACTATTTGGCAGAGACCCATTCGATAGTCCAGGGATATTTCTGACCCCTTTAAATATCACCAAAGGGGGAATGAAATGCCCAGCTGCATTAATGCAAGCTAGCACTGTAGTTGTAGTGCCTTTCTCAGCATATGTTCGATTATATACGTATTTTTTTCCTATTTTGGTGACAATTTTAGTAGGTTTGTTGACGTACATAAGACCCGTTTCGTCACAGTTCCATATTCTATCTGGGCAATCCAACAAGTTATGATTAACTAAAGTTGCCTCTAATTTTTCATAAAAATCAGCTAATATTGTGGGATTTGAGCAAATAGCACGACCGGATGAAAGATTTTCCGGAATCCTTAAACTTAAACCGTAACGACCTTTAAAACTAACCCACCAATTCCATCCAGCACATCTTTTGCTTTTGTTGAAGTAATGCTTACATTCAGCTGTCTCAGCAAGTGAAAAGGCTATTTGTCTTATCTGGTTTACAGTAAGGCCAAATCCAAGCTCTTGCATTTGTATAATGTATGAAAGTAAGCTTTGTTCTAAATTCGCTGACAAAGAAAATGGTCTACCTACTTTGAGCATCCTAATCTGTGTTATTCCCTGCTTGCGTTCTTCTTTAACTCGTTCAACATTGGCCTTTAATGTACTCCACGGCACGTTGAATTCCTTTGATGCCATGTACAAAGTTAATTTTGACTGTAAAACACTTTCAATGGCTGATTTTAACATTATCTCATTATATTTTCTGTTTTTTTTTCTTCGAATTCTTATTTTCCTCCATGGTGTCTGAAATAACATAACAACTCACTTAATTTCGTGATAAAAAGTACTAACAAAACGTCATAAAAATTAACAAAAATTTTAAAAAAGCTAGAAAACGGCCGCTATTCTTATATCACAATTACAAATATTTTTTAAAATATATTTTACTATATTAGTCACAATAACTAAAACTATTAATATAAGAATAAGAAAAACATCACACTTACCTTCGTTAATTCGGTGACACTGTTTCGCGCTTAAATCTCGAAAATCGTTAATTTTTGAATCCAGTAGATAAGGTATTATTCAAATATTAATCAGAATTGATCAAAACCATTCACAGTGGCAGCAATTATATGTTTTCAACAACTGATTCACCAAATTTCATAAAGTTACACCTATGTTTTTCATTTAAAATGTATTAATTATCACAACTCAAGACGTACGTTGCCGCTGGGAAGCAAAAATGGCGGGTGAAATGACAAATCACGTGACTGTTATTATTTGTCTAACAAGTATTGAACAAAATTTTATACACAAAAAGAAGCCTTATCGTTCTATCACAAAGTTGAATTTAAAGTAGTAAATTTTGCTCCTATAAAGCAGTGGAAGCATCAAAACATATTATCACAGAATTAAGTGAGTCACATATTTACGCTAGTTTACCCTAATATGATTAAGTTACACGTTATAATTATATGAATAAATTCATGTATGATTATAAATCAAATTGTTAATTTTCATACTTTTATTTAAGAAATGCTTTTATTATATTAAGATTATTATTTGTGGTTTTATAAAAGATTAGTGTTAAACCTCGACCCTTCATAATTTCTTAAGAATGTAGAAGGTTCTTAAGATTGTAGGTATCTTGAAAATAAATTATAATATTTTGCATGCAGGTATATAATAAAGACAGTCTTGTCTCAACTCCCTTGTTTGATTGTCGCATCCTAACAATACAAAATCAACATTAACCCCTTAAAAGCTATGTGACCACGATATTATTTCATCTTAATCTATGAGTCAGCTTCTAAAAACTATTATTGTGGCCTCTTCCGATATTCATATCTATTTATTACCGTTACAACCGGTATTGAGTCCATTCCGTTATAATATGTTTTTTTGTGTTGTACTTACTTCCGTTGGCGCTACAACCCTTTGTGGGTCTTGGCCTCCTCCACAATCTTCCTCCAGTTGTCACGCTGCCTGGCTACCTTCTTCCAGCTGGTAAAATTTACCATCATCCTGAGATCTTCTTTCACACAGTCACTCCAACACTTTTCAGGCCTGCCTCTCGGTCTCTTTTGTTGCGGCGTCCACTTCGTCATTATTTTTACGGCTTTTGTGTCCGGCATTCTCTCAAGGTGACCCGCCCACCACAGTCGCTGTGATTTACAGAACCTGACGATGTTCTCGTGCCCGATAAGTGCGTCCAGTTCATGGTTTATGCGTTGACGATAGATACCGTCACGCTATTTTATGGGGCCATAGATTTTTCTCAGCACTTTCCTTTCGAACACGGCAAGCCTCAGTTCGTCTCTCTGGGTTAGAGTCCAGGTTTCACAGGCGTAGGTCACAACAGGCCTGCTGATGATTTTTATAAATATTTTACTTCCAACTTTTTTACCAGGTCCGGCGGTGCGCGTGCATTGTCATAGCGTACCACCTGGCAGGCTCCCCAAGTAATGTAGGTACGGTGTCAATGAAGGAGACGTGTTACTTGTTCTAGATCTTCAATTATACTGCCTAATTATTCTACCTTAATAGTAATACATAGAGATGTGTGGGCTACACAATACTACTGACACTTCAAGAGGCACAAATTTTGTACATGTAGAAGAAATTAAAAGCCATTTCTCTTCAATGTATTCATTCTGCAGAATACTGTTATACTCATGACACAAACAAAAGGTTGGGCGATCGTAAGCCGGTATGTTCACCATGTATGTTCACCTGTCATCAGACTGTAGGATTTGTTCTTCAAAATTATTTGTCATATTATAATTTTGATAATCAATTGACTTACCCTTACTTGTAATCAACACCATCATTTATCATTACAGCCTCACACAATTCCTTTGCTCAACATAGGCCTCCCCCAAGGAATGCCACAAAGCACGGTCCTGAGTTAATTGTATCTGTGAGCTGACACAGCCGCAAGGATGATCCGAATTTAATTCCCATTTAAACAAATGTAATTGTCAACTGTAATTTTAAGTTCTGATTTCCCAAGCACATGGGAGATAGGACGGAGAAGGAAGGCTACGTGAGGAAAAATGTATAAGATAAAAAATATTTCATAAATCTACGAAGTCCGCTAATAATCTTGCACCCAGCTGTGGAACAGTAACGTATTGCGCTGTAGTTTTAAGTTAACGAGACTGTATTTTATTTATACATTTTCGATTGTCAAAATTCAAATATCATACATCTGGATTCAATTTAAAATATTTTAGCATGATAATATCTTAGATAAACATTAAATAATATGTCAGTTTTGCCTCTTTAATACATTAAATTATAGTTGATAGAGGCGTGAAATTGTAACGCACCCCCCCCCCCCAATCCCTTTTATTATATATAATTTTTTTCCTTTCCAAATGCACTTTCTAAAGGTTTAGTAATAGGCCGTTTATAATATTTATGGCGTGATCATCTTAGTTAGGACCCTTTTTTACGTTGAGTTTGTTTAGTGACTTAGTTCTTTTAAGTTAGGTACCTCCAATAAATGTGTAGAGTGTTCTTTTACTAATGAAAGTAAGTATAGTTCTTCTGAAAAAATAATATTATACTCAATCATCGTTAAAAAACTAAGCTTTACAGGTTGTGAAGCGTTTCTTTTTAGTTCTTGTGAACAACCATTCACGTGTAGCTTTATTTGTTCAGATACGGTATTTCATAATAATTCGCAACTTTTGTGAAAATTATGGCAGTATAAAAATGTCCGCATTCTATTATCATAAATTACATAAAACCTTAATTATGTATTCTAAGTGATATTTTTTTTTGAAGCCCGCAATACTAATCAATAAATCTCAAAGTTTGACGTCAGATCGTACAGTTCTCGTGGATCGTGTTCACGCGCTGGACGTGTCTTTGGACTGCCCTAAATAATTATACTAGTGACAAAGGTAAAACCATACGTTGATCGAGGATAGATATAGTGTGCTGCGTTTTAACGTAATCATAAGCGTACGATTGCTCCGCCTTTTAACCCTTTCTATGACAACTTGGTACTGCCCACAATCGAGTGTATCACTTAGCATTGTCGACGGTAAATATGCATAGGCCTATTTGAAAGCATTATAAAATGGAGCGTACACTAGACAAAAAAGGTACTCCTATGGATCTGATCCAAATGTTGCAATGATAAAGAACAAGGGTTTGACTATAGATAAGTAGATTAATATGAGCCGGAAGAAAAAACGTACTGATGACGAAACCGACAGTGATTTTTGCACGATTCGTGAACCCAGAAAACAGAATTTAGCAACAATTTAATAATAAATAATAATTTGGTAGCTTTCCAGGAACAAATGAAAACGATGAATCAGCTTCTTAACTCGGTGAAAGAAGAACAAAACGTACGATTCTCACGGATTTTCACCGAGATGTCTGAGATAAAAAACCAAATAAATGATATTAAAAAAGCTAACGCGGAGATTGAAAACTCAGTGGATTATCTTGGGGAAAGGTACGTACAACTAGAGAAATTTAGGAAAGAAATAGAAGAGAATTCTAAAAATTCAAGAAAACAGAGTGAAGTAGGATATCTACAAAAAATATCTATCTTGAAAAGTGCAACAAGGCGTTAGAAAAGCGTATAATGAGAATTGAGCAGAAGGAGTTGGAGAGGCAAATTGTGGTTACAAATGTGCAAAAGCAGGAAGGGGAAAACTTAGAGGCAACTGTAAGCAAAGTTTCCCAATACTTGCAACTAAACGTGGAGGACATTGAAAAAGTCTGGCGAATGCCGGGTGATAATAACAGAGCAGTAAGGCCCTTGGTAGTATCATTGCGCTCACGAGAGGCTCCCTTATCATGGTTGAAATGCAGAAACGCACATATAATAATAAACATGAGACACATATATGGGTAGATAAACAACTGCAATATGAAATAAATAAAAAGGACTCTCTTTTTAGAAAATGGAAATCCCATCCAAAAAATAATAATCATAAACTTGAGTACACTAGCCAGAGAAATTATACAAACAAACTTATTAATAGAGCTAGGAACAATTATAGAAAGAAGTGCCTAATAGATTTTAAAGGGGATATGAAAAAGATGTGGAGTACTGAAAATTCTTGGTTTGGGCGAAATAAATTATCTGTGGATAGTGTCATCGAAAAGTACATGTTAAAAACAAAAAAATAAATCAAACGTCTGTGATGGCTTTTGTAATACTTTTACCCGGTAGTTAGAGGACTTTAAAAATAGGCATATTTGTAAGAATTTATTACGTGAACGGAAATGGTATGTATCTGAAAGTGATGTTAGTTTTAGGTTTATAAAAGTACTATCCGAGAATATAATTAAAATGATTGAAAACATGGACTGTAATAAGGCGCCGGGATCGGATGGCATTTGAGTAAGGGATCTAGAAGAAATTAACAATAAAATTGCCCCAGTTATTTCACATTTTACAAATATTATAAGCATAAAAAAGGTTGTTTACCCCGAGGAGTTGAAGTTAGCTATAATTAGGCCAATATATAAACAAGGTCTTCATACGGAATTAACAAATTATAGGCCGATTGCCATTTTAAATATTTTAAATAAAATAGTAGAAAAAAACAATAATAGGTCAAATTACAGTATTTCCAGAAAATAAAAAAATTATCAACGATGTCAGTACAGTTTTCGTCCAAATAGTGTACAGCTACAGTTTGGTCTAAATTTACTGATGATATAAATAGCTCGTTAAATTAACAAAAAATTGTATTTGCTTTATTCATCAACTTTAACAAAGCTTTCGATACCCTTGATCACGATGGCTTACTGCAGTTCATGCAGGAGTGCGGCATAAGAGGGCCAATGAATGCATGGTTTAGGGAATAATTAAATAATAGACAGTTGAAATTACGTATATGTGGATATACTAAACTGAACTGGAATAACTGGATATACTAAATTTGGTGTTCCGACCGGCTCGGTCTATGGCCCGGTTGGATACATAATGCATGTAAATAGTATGCCTAATGTTATAAAAAATGTAGATCTTATTTGTACGCTGACGATACATGCATTTGAATAGCGATATGAACCAAAACGCAAACCAGAATGTAATACAAAACGACTTCGACAATGCAGTTTGTTGAGCCCATGACAATGGGATAATAATCAATATGGATAAAACAAAATGTATGTCTATTCTATCTCCCTATATTAAAAAATAAAGTTATATTCATAAATATAATAGTACACACATACGAATGCTTGCATCGAAATAAATCTCATTGTAAATGTCCTAACTGTGTTGTCCTATAAATATTTGGGAGTAAACCTAGATAGTCGTTTTGCATGGAATATTCATGTAGATTCAGTATGTAACAAATTAAGATCAATTTACTGTAAGTTACAAAATTTAATGTTTATAATACCCAGAAAAATTATGTACGTGCTTTATTACGCATTGGTTGATGCAGTAATATCTTATGGGTTGAGCGCGTATGGTCTCACTTTTCCTGTTCACCTAAATAATATAAAATAAAATACTTGCAAATGAGAATTCTAAAATTGTTAGTACCACTTGTTAGTAACTCTTTAAAATATGTAGTTTAATGCACGTAGAATTAAAAGTCAAAACGTCTATCTTAATTGAACAATATAACAATATTGAATATAAACAGGAAAGGGAGTTTACGCACCCAACACGACTAGCTAGAACACCTAAGCTGTATGTTCCAAATATCAAAAATTATTATGAAAAACGTGAAAGACGGTGGATAACGCCCGTACTTATTAACCAACTACCTCATGATTTAATGAAGAACATAAGATTTAAAAATAACTTAAAAAATACTCTGAGAAAGCATTACTATTCTCTATGTCCATAGTTGTAAATGTATACAGTATTATTTAACTTCTTTTTACATTTTTCTTTTGTGCTCTGTGGGTAATTAATAAGTTTTGTTTATTTTATTTTATTTTTTCTTTTTTGTGTTCTTTATATAAGTAGTACATAAACATGTGTCATCCACGAGAGCTGCTGCCGACAAACTGTGTTCACAGTTTGGCAGATTGTGATTTTATATATTATGTACTCAGAACTGAAAATAAATAAATAAAAAAAGATATCTTAATTAACATTTTTCACTACAAACAACTTATTGTAAACAAAGTTTGGTACGTTTTTCAAGTTTCAAGTTGTTTCCTTTCTAGTAAATAGGTGTAACGTTAAATACTATCTCCTCAAGAAAAAAATCCAACGAACTAAATTACACAGAAATCAGATACTTTATCAAGCTATTTTTTTTTCAACGTGTTGAATTCCTCCTCAATCATTTTTCAAACACAAAGTTCATTATGTAAAACAGCGGTCTTTTATACACGTTCAGAGGAATATTCTAACGTGGGCTACTCGTATAACCGTAAAAATTGAGTTCACATAGATGAAGCGCAGGCTTCATTATAATATGAAAGAACATTAATCTAATTAAAAATACAGCTATGTTAAGCAGAAGCAAGTTAATTTTATAATAACACTTTAATTACATTGTTTCTTACAATTTAGTTAAGAAAGCGGCGAAAGTTGAATTGCTGATATAAATTCAGTAAATATTGACGTACATAAGAACCAATTACTTGTTTCACGTTATTTTTTTATCGGATAGGGTGACAAACGAACACACAGTTTACCTGATGGTAAATGGTTGCTGTGGCCTATAGACATTTATATATATCCTCAATTACGAATCAAAATGCAGATGCGTTTTTACCCGTGGAGACAAAGATGCAATGCCTCGTATACAGTAAAAAGGGTCTCCGGTTCTCTGCACTCATCATACAAAACACAGCAGCGTTAAACTACCATTTTACGCTGGTATTCTGTGAGAGCATGGTCCTTCCCCGGTCAAGCCGACCCTTATAGCACGAATGTGCTACAACTATACTACTAATTTAAATGCAGCATGGCTCTACCACGTATAAAAATTATTGAATAAGGGTAACAAACGAGCACAGATTACACCTGATGGTAAGTGGATGCTGTTGCCCGTAGACATCAACAACATTTATCCTCGATTAAGAATTATAACGCAGATGCGTTGTTATCCTGAGGACTAAGATGAAATACCTCATTTCCAATAAATATGATCACTGGATTTCTAAGCTCACCATATGAAACACAGCAATATTAAGCTGCTATTTTACGCTTGCGTTTTGTGAGAGCGTGGTCCTTCCCCGGTCGAGCCGACCCATTCGTGCCTCAATCATAACATAGTTATGTTATGTTTTATTACATTATTTAATTTTAATAAATAAATTTAATAGTTCAAATCATGTGAGCTCTGTTGTATTTCTTTATTTTTGATTTTTTATTAACCTTTTAAGTTTCCAACCAAGAGGTTAATCGCCTCAAGGTTTTCCTTTAGACCGCTATATAAGATACAACGTTATATAAGATACAAAAACTACTCTTGAAACTATAGGTAGACAAACATCAACAATATACTTCTTTATTTTACAGGTAAGCCTTAGAAAAATGGTACTACCTGGTGATGGTGATACCTGGAAGGAGGTAAGTAAAATAACTTACTATAATTTCATATTTTTATAAAACTTACGTGAAAAACGACATTCCCCTGGACTTGCATCGCACACCTACACCGTTTGTGGGCAGCATCTTAACGCATAGCGTTAAGATACGTCGGCTATCTTTCGTATTTGGATGAGTGTCTTTGGTAGCACTTATTAGTGTAACAAGCTTAATCAACTTCATGTCTTAGTACATTAGCCCTATGATACGTGGATTTGTATCCATTGGCGTCTTAGTGGCTTGCTACTAATATACATTGGTTCCGTTTTTAGTTAACAACAATACAAATTTTGTTACTGAAGTCAATAGGGATCATGTGGGTGTATTGTGAGGGGGCGCCATCTGTACGATAGTTGCATTGATGCTTACTGCTCCTTACGGTACTGATTCTTGTGATAGAACTGCGAGTGTGCTGCACTTGATACGACGCATCTTGTGGTTCTGGTCGATTAAGGTAAGCGGGTGGTGATATTTAGTCCTTCAAGTGCCAACCAGTAGGTGGCTACTGCAGTACAGAAACCTGCAGTCAACTTCAAACAAAAAAGGCTACATATGCGTTGTCGTCTCTGAGGACTAAGATGGAATGCCTCACAGTGTATAGCTATACCGACTCTCTATACCTTAAGATGAGAACACGGCGGTACAACTAATGCTTTTTGGCGGCAGTAAGAGGTAGAACCACAGAAATCTAAATAGTAAGGTATTAGAAATGCCTTCTACTATCTTTTAATATCGGGACGCGTATCGCCAGGTCATAACCACCACACGTAGACAAACAATAAATACACGTAGTACTGTAGACACAAACTAACTTAACAATCAATGAATATTGAAATGTGAAAAAAATTACAATTTCAGAGACAATCGTATACTGGAGGTGGATAGTTTTATTTAAGTATATTTAATTAAACACAACATTATTAAAAACACTAAGTACTTATTTATGAAATATTATCCGTTTATTTGAAAATTTGAAAGTTGTGGAGGAATTACCGCAGTCTCTGCGTCCGAAACAACACTGGTGATCGAAACAAATGTTCCTCGCGCGCTTGTGGCCTACGAGTCACATGTGCGGCGACAAGGTAACGCGCTTTCATGACTTCTGTTTATATTTAGATTTCTGTGGTTAGATCATAACCAGACGAACGCTCAGACAGAAAAAGATTCAAGACAAGCAGCATTTTTATTCTAAGTTTTTGTAGATAATTATTAATAAATATTTTTTTAAAAGTAAGCACGTTAACGAATACAGAACAATGAAATATTTCGCAACAGCGCTCATTAATAATTTGAACGCAAACTTAATAGCTTTACAAACGCATTTAATTAATCTCTGAGCACAATGTATACTCTAAAGCGTTCATTATTATTTTCTAGATATTGTTCAATAGGAAACAAAAGTTTTTAGAGCAGATTAATGTCATAATCTGCGAAATTATGACTGTTACAAATATCTTTGCAAATTCATCGAAAACTTTGAATGAGCCGGGATAGTTCAGTAGATTATCTGCCGTCGTAAATTTCACATAATGTTATATTATTATAAAATAATTTGCATTTTTATTGAATTAAAATTTTGATTTATTACGTGTTTGGTGGCGAAGAAAATCATCGTGAGGAAATCTGCAAGGGTATGAATATATTTTGTTTACGCCCATGCGTGAAGAGGTCTATGCTCGGAATTTCTGAGCGTGATATACTAAGAATTGAATATTTCCGTAGTAAAATCAGAGTAGTAGACGTAGATTAGTAATCTGAAGTGGCAAAGAGCCGGTCATTTAACTCGAAGAACCGACTAACGATGGGGAAGAAAGGTTCACGAGTCAACCACGTACTAGTAAGTGCCATGTGTGGTCCCGCACTAGCTGGAGTGACGACTTGGTCACAAGATATGCAGGAAGTCGATAAATACAGCTGACTCACAGCCGTGCTTTGTGGCATTATTTTGTGACATTATTATGCTGTAATGATGATAATGATAATAATGCCCTGATGGTGATGACTGAAAGTACAAGGTGAGTTTTGGTGATACAGAATACTGTGCTCCATACAGAATACTTTGCCAGTCAGCTGGCTCCCGCGTTTCTTAAAAGGACTGTCTTGCAACTGCTTTATCTTTATTTATACTCTTTTTTTAAAATTTGATAATATGTATTTTTGTAACTGTTGTGCAATATTACGAAAATACTTTATAAACTTTAATTTGTAAATATATGTGGCCATACCGCTAAACAGCGGCCTCTTTCAGGCAAACCATGGGTAAAGGTAGATCATTTTCATTTCGACATAATTAAAAACATACAAATATTATTATATTCATAAACCTTTAACACAAAGTTAATCAAGAAAAGTAAATAAGACATAATAATATACTATATTAAGTAGGTATGTCAGGATCGTGCTAAATGGAAGTCTGTAGTCTGCCTACCCCTCTGCGTGAGAGGCGTGAGTGTTTATGTTATTATATTTTATATTAGGTAGAACACATATTTAAATAATGATTTTTTGAAAGTCACAGTGCTTTGAACTTTTCTGATTGTTTAAAGAAGCGAGTTCCGCAATTTGATAGCTTTGAAGAGATAATTGTGAGCAGGCATTCGTAAAATAAGGTTAGCTAATCTGGAATAATCTTTATTTGCGCCCACGAACTCTAATTTTTCTTTAACATCCTCGGTTTTTTAAGATTAAATAGTACATTGAATAGTAGGGAAAGAAAGGGAGTATTATATTCGGTTATACAGTATACTTCATTAAAATTTACTTAAAACTTAAAGTTTTTATTTTACGTATATTAACTTAAAGTTTTCATCCACCATCAACCTGCCGCCACTGCAATTCACTGCTAAGTCACTGCGCAAAGGAGCTATCAAAATTTCTTTATTTATTAATTGTAAGTAAAAAAATATATAAGGTCCACTAAAAAGCACTAGAACTAAGTAATCCATCTTCCATTACCTTCTCAGAAATAGGAAATGGCCTGTGCTCAGTATCTCCTGTCGTGTTCTGTCACCAGTCCCCGTGATAAAATAATTATAAATCTTGCGTGATTCATATATCATATCTTTGGCAAGTAAAGTATGAGCGCAGCTTTTAAAATTTAAGGGAGCACTACAAATACATGCTTTGACTTATATTTTATTAATATTTTAGGATGCCAAGGTATTTGTAGCCTTACATAAGACTAACGAAAGAAAATTACATAAACGTCTTGCAGTTGATGAAAATAATTTATTCTGATTTCCTGTGGCTATAGTTTCTATTGTCAGCTTCCATAAGTTATCTCACCGTAACAACGCATATTTACTTTAATAAGGTAATAAATTCGGTTCACAGGTATATGACTCACTTACTTTTTGAGTTTTCCTTATTGCTCATATGTACGAAATTAAACGAAACAAAGAACTTCAAAATTTCATGTTTGACCTTTTTTAGAACATAATACATACCAGAAAAAATGTGGTTAACACTATTAAAATTGGATATATGGTTTACAAAAGTAGGTAAACTGTTGACTTAGAAATTTTAGTTTAACAGTCCGTGCCTTTAAAGGTTGGCGCTATAATTTCTAATGAAACATATGCATTTGCAAAATGTTTTATCCTTATTTAATGAACTTAGTTACAATCACAAGTCACACAAGTCTACTACTTTAATAGGCCTCCCCCAAGGAATGCCACAAAGCACGGTGCTGATTCACCTTTATACATCGATTTCCTGCATGTCTTACCATGTCATCACTCCAACTAGCAACGGGGGCGCCCTACACTTGCTTGCCGATACGAGGCTGTTACTCGAGAACCTTTTTACCCATCGGTTGTCGGTTCTCAAGCTATGGAGTCGGCCAATTGCCATTTCAGTTTACTAATCCGTTGGGCTCTGTCGATTCCTCTGGTCCTACTGCGGATACCCTCATTCTTAAGTTTATAATGCAGAGAAACACCGAGCATAGCCTTCTCCATAGCTCGGCGACTTTGAGCTTCCTCATATGGCTAGCTGTGATGGACCACGTATCAGATCCATAGGTCATCACTGGAAACACGCACTGGTTGTACAATCTAGTTTTCAGATTTTGAGGTATGCCTGACGAGAGGATGTGTCGCAATCTCCCAAACGCTGCCCAGCCGAATTAAATCCGTCAATTAACCTCCCGTTCGAAGTTGGACTTACACAGTCAGACTACTTGTCACAGGTAAACATACTCGTCAACAAACTCGAGCTTATTGCTCCCAACAAACACCGGCATAGGTGTGACATTACACATGACTTTGTTTTTGTCCATGTTCATCTTAAGACCTATCTGCTGGAAGACACTGCTGAGCTCATTGAGCATATATTTCTGAGATTTATACTCAGCGCGATGTATGAAGTGTTTCGAGGATATTACGTCACCCTGTTTAATACCCGTCTGCAGTTGGATAGGTTTCGTACTCTGGTTATGTACTCGTATGGCGATCGTAGCCCTACTATACAAATACTTCAGCACTTCGATATACCGACAGTCCACTTGGCACCGCTGAAGGGACTATAGCACCGCACAAATCTCTCAACATGGTCAAAGGCTTTCTCATAGTCAACATACGCAAGACAAAGTGGCAGATTGTACTCTTCGGACTTCTGTACAATTTGGCAAAGGGAATGTATGTGACTAAGGTGCTAAAGCCTTTTCGGAAACAAGCTTGTTCAAGAGGCTGGAAGTCATCGAGTCTGCGGACGAGACGATTTGTAATGACTCTCGAAAAGAGCACAGAAAGTCTGTAGTTATTCAAAAGAGCGTTGTCGCCTTTCTTGAAGAACAAGACCACCGCACTTCTGCTCCACGCCTCCGCAGCAGTGCCACCATAAGGAAGGAATTTTTTTAAGCTATTGCATAGCTTCTATCGCGGGCCTTGAGCGGGGGGACCGAATCCAGAAATTTATTCCGCCGTAACGAAAAAACCTCACGCTCCCCACTCCGACGGGCACGGTCGATAAAATGAGAAATTACTTTAACTATAGATCGATAAGATGGCGCTATTTATTACAAAGCAAAGCATTGAAAGCAATTTTAGTAAAAAGAAGATATTGTTTTCATCTAATATTATAAAATTTAGACTTCACATTGTCTAAAAATAAGGATTGTAATGTTTATTTGCTACAAAGTACTTACTATGATGATTTTCTTATAAGATTAACTTTTATCTTATAAGAAAATCATCATATTAAATAAATAATTTGCCTTGAAATCTTTTGAAGTGTTATTTTTAGTAAACCCCACGAAACTTAGGTGTTTTTAAAGTCCTTTTTTATACGCCTTTTTAACTCATAGATGCAACAATCAAATGTAATAAATAATTAAATGTAAAATATTTTTTTATTTTACTTATATAATAATAAAAAAACCCTTAATAATAAATACTCTACAATATTTTTTATTACCAGTGTGGGTGCAGCTACTTGATAAAATTAAAGTGCTTCCTTATGACACATGAAGAACTTTCCACGTTTGAACTTTGCAGCTTCTCTGAACTGAGCTACTTCAATCTTGCACAATTATAAAAGAACGTTAAATTAATCCTATCCTCCATCTACGAGTACACTTCATCGTCAGATCGCCACAGAGACCAGACCGGGGAATCCAGAATCCAGATTCCAGAGATCTAACTTTGATTCCGATTTAATTTGTTTGACGTATCGTATTTCATCTTTATACCTCTCGCGTCTCACCAGAGATTAGTTAGTATTTAATAATAGTACCTATGATCCGTTTCCTTGCTCTGTACGAATAGTGTAGTGTTACCTATTCTAGCCGAATCCAAGTCGCCAAAAAGTTGACGCAGAGTAAAAGTTGAAAGTCTTAAAAAGTCACCCAATTTTATAAGAAATATTTTAAGAAAATACTTTAATTTAAACTTATGTTAGGTACGTTTAGTGTTATATTATTCATCAGAAGTAATAAGGATTGTAAGCGTAGAAGTAGACTACAAAGGTATTAAAAAATACTTAAGAAGTCAGTTACAAAATCTACATTTTATTATTTTCTAATAAAAGGGTTATAGAATAAATAATATCCTTTACAATCGCCTTCTTTCTGAGATAGCCTACTCGGAGACTAGTAGAAAATCACAATTTTGGTCGCTCCGATTACTTTAAAACTAGCCTAAATAGCTAAAAATCGCCTAACTTGGCAACATTTCCGAATGCATGCACTGATTATACCGCACTGGTGTACCCTACATTAAAAATAAATTCATTCAGATCTTTCGGGATTCGGTCGGTTTGCGGCTCATTCTCAATTCGAACAAATCACGGGTTAAAAAGGTACCGTCAATTGTTTGTTATTGGTTGTACTTGTACATTCAAAAACAAATGAATGAACCATCAATACTTTTAAGTGTACCAGCTCAAACGAACGAATCATGCGTGATTGACACAAGTCTATTTTCGGCAGTCTTCGACACGGTGTTTGTGTATAAAGTGTTTTGAATATGAATGAACAAAGTGCATTTATTATTAATGAAGAAATTCACGAAATAATAGTGAAAGAAAATGAGTGAGTACTCTATATACATACATTTTATTATTATCACAAATGCAGACAAGAAAAATAATACCTACTCGCACTTATTTTAACTGAAATATAAGGTGCTTCTAAACTACAATATGCCACGGCTGCCACTGCACCACTTTCCCCAAGGAACCCATAGTCAATTCTCAAAAAAAATTGCACTTTGTATGGAAATCGGTCAGCTGATTGGCCAAGTCTCCATACAAACAACCGTGGCATATATTTTAGAAGCACCTTATATAACAACATTAGATACTGTAAAATAAAAGATATTATTTTTACTCACTCATGGTCAATCATTTATTTATTTATTTCGGATCATTGTAAATGTAAACCTTATAATAAATCAGTTCCTATCTTATCATTAATCTTAATCTTAGTTCTTAACCTTAATCTTAGTTAATTAGTTATTAATCTTAGAAATTCCTGCCTAATTAATAATTAGCCATATTACAAAAATGAAATAAACTTTGTATTCTCCTAGTAAACATCTGGATAGGAGTCCGTAAATTAAATAAAAAAATAATGTTTTTGATTCAACATTCATTAACCTCAATTATTTTTCATTACAATTAAAGGGTATTTGTTTTCAACAATCATATTAAACCAACTGTTCTTATCTATCTAGTCATATTTAAAATTTACCAGAGTCAGGTCATGGTGCAAAAACACCAAAGATCTTATCAAGCCTTATTTGGCAGAAGTTTGTTACGTTTTTTTTTTCGTAGGTATATGTTTCCTGCGGTGTGCGGGCGGGGTATTTGAAGTAAATGCGTAAACAAGTCACGACGCGTCGCTCTCGAGAAAGCGTGCGAAAATGAACCGAAGTGAAATTTGTCATCTATGAGAGTGAATTTTATCTGTGTACTCTGTAACAAATAACTACATATATAGAAAAAAAAATGTGAAAATGACATTTCGCCATTTTTGTTTGTGTACTGGTTAGGAACTCGATCAAAAATTTGATAATGGGTGCGTTTGGCAGAAAAAAGCGCTAGCAAGCGCTTGTAAGCAAAATGGCGACCGTAAGCGGTAAGCGCTGTCAAATCGTAAGTAGCTATTTTCCTCTAGGACACGGTGTTAGTTTTAACCGGGGAATCTAACCTAATTTAAATATATGTTTGTGAATTATTCATATTAAAAACTTACCAATCATGATTTTTTAATAACATGTACATGTCTATTCTTGTCATTAGATTACTTAAAACTAATATTGAAAAAAACAACTTATAAACTCTACTTCAAAACAAAAAAATTAAATAAGCAAAATGGCGGATTGTGTCAGCGCTGCTGTAGTAGCAATCGAGTCCTGGCCGAAAAGTATTTTAGCGCTAGTAAGCGCTTGCTAGCGCTTTTTTCTGCCAAACGCACCCATTTTTTCTGTTTTTATACGTTATTTCTAAAAAAATGTGAAAATGACTATTCGCCATTTTTGTTTGTGTACTGGTTAGGAACTCGATCAAAAATTTGATAATTTCTCCGTTTTTATACGTTATTTCTAATGTTATTTTACATCAAATTAATTGTGAAGATATTTTCTTTAGGAAATATGTATCATTACGACGATTCAAAAACGTTTACATATAATAATTTATCTCGAAATTCACTATACACGATTATCGTTTATTGATTATATGTTGTTTAAAAAGTATTCTTATCAGTTTTTGTGTTAAATGGATGCTAAATATAAAAGAATGCTTCAGTATTGATAGCAATTTATTAACGAAATATTTGTTGAGATGTGTCTAGAAATTATTAATACTTATTTTTATTTATTTATTAAAATAATAAATAAATAAAATTAAGTATACATTTATCTATATTGAGTACTAGTTGTTCCCCGCGATCTCGCCCGCGTGGAATATGGATTTCATGGGTTTTAATGTTTTTGCGCGGAACCCTAATTCTTTTTCTAAAACAAAAGTAGTTCAAGTTATTCCTTATATCATCAGCTATCTGCCAGTGAAAGTCCCGTCAAAATAGATCCAGCTGTTTCGGAGATTAGCTGGAACAAACAGACAGACAGACATACCGACAGACAGATAAAAATTTTAAAAATTGTGTTTTTGTTACTAGTACTTTCATATGCATTTAATAAAAAGCTGTTGTTTTAACATTACAAACAGACACTTCAATTTTATTTATTTGTAGATATAGATATAAGATATTATTCATATTGGTGTCGTTTTAAAGGGAATATCATGTACTATTATAATAATAAAATAATTGTCTCCAGTAAATATTATACTTTTCTTATAAAACTCGAAATAAAAAATAAATACGATTTATTTTTATATTCCCATATGCTTTATTTTCATCCTTTATTTTTTATTGGACCAATTTTCTTCTAATAAAATTAAATTCTGAATTCGTTGAGCTTTTTGAGAATATTTTTATTTGAATGTTAGGTAGGTACCTGTATTAGTTTTTCAGTAGTAATCGTTTTTGTTGCGACAGTCTCGCGCGGTCGTAAAAAAAAGTTACTGCGCGGACAGGTGGGACGAGAATCACTTGCGCGGCGCTTGAAGGCCGTGCATTGTCTAACGTCGTTTCTTTTCGGCAATCTTCGACACGGTGTTTGTGTGCATGCAACTAGACGTATTGTACGACTCTACGAAGCTCGCACGAATCGAGACGAGCTGCTCCGAAATCGGACGAATACATAAGCAGCTGTTTATGAGAAAGTATATAGGTGTATAGGTATTTATGTACAACAGTGAATAACTGTACTTATAAAATTCGTGTATAAAGTGTTTTGAATATGAATGAACAAAGTGCATTTATTATTTATTTATTTGAAAAAAATTTGTTTTCTTATCGGTCACCACGCTCAAAAAGTGTAACTGGAATTAATATCAAAGAAAAAGAAATACTGCATAAAATAATAAATAAATGATTATAATTGCATAAGTTGATACAAAATGCAATGCAATAGCTTTACCGCGGCAGTCCCCGAGTGCCACACGTCTTTTTTTATTTAAATAATTTACATGTGAAACTTAATCTAAATACATTTAGTGACCGTGTGACATAAACGAGCATTGGTTTTACCCCACACTGCGATTCGAAATCTGTCGCTCGAACAGAACTAAGTAATATTCATTCTCAACTACTTACACATTAATTGCGCGATGTGATTAATGCGCACGTTATTTGACCGATCAACACGCAAACACATATTACGCACCTATCACTCCAAAAGCCAATTTTGTACAATTTTTTTTATTTTTATTTTATTTTATTTTTTTATATTTTACGCTAGTAATGTTAAAGATAAGTAGTGCTGTTTAAGTTTATTGTTGATGTTTACTTTAGTAATTTGGCCTTTAACTGTTGTAGGTAACTCGTTTATCAGTTTTGGTATTAGATATTGTAACATTGCTTTTCCGTATAAATTTTTATAGCTAGTTGTTGACGCCTGATGCATTTCATTAGCAATCATTTGCCTTAGATTGTTATAGCTTTTTAATTCTAATATTTTATGTATGTAATATTGATTATAATTTTATTCGTCACAACCTGCTGATTCATTGTACTTTTGGCACTCGCATTATACAGATCTTTACCAGATTAATCTCTTTCATTATTTCAAAATTTGGGATAATCCCCCACATGGTCCTGGATCGAAGCCGGATATAAGGAGATTAATTGGATAATTTATATATTGAAAAGCGGCCAAGAGCGTGTCGGGCCACGCTCAGTGTAGGGTTCCGTAGTTTCCCGTCCGTCACAATAAGTGTTCCCACTTATGAGTTTGTACAAAAACTGTTGTTTCCATCCAAGTTCAAAATAATTTTCCTAGAAAGTTCTTATAAAGTTCTACTTTCCAGATTTTTTTCATATTTTCTAAACTTGTAGTTCAAAAGTTAGAGGGGGGGGGGGACACATTGTTTTTTACTTTTGGTGCGATTATTTCCGAAATTATTGACATTATCAAAAAATGATTTTAGTAAACCCCTATTCATTTTTAAATACCTTTCCAACAATATATCACACGTTAGGGTTGAAATTAAAAAAAAATCACTTCCCACTTTATATATAGGGGGGCTACCCTAATAAAACATTTTTTTCCAATTTTTATTTTAGCACTTTGTCGGCGTGATTGATACACATATTGGTACCAAATTTCAGCTTTCTAGTGCTAACGGTCACAGAGATTAAGCGAGGACGGACAGACGGACAGACAGACATGGCGAAACTATAAGGGTTCCTAGTTGACTACGGAACCCTAAAAATGAGCGTGAGTCAAATTATTTAAACCGTTTCGGTGGCATTTCGAGTTGCAAAATTTGAAGATTCAACTTGGACTTTGCACCAGTACACAAAGGACAAAAGGCTAACGATTTTTATTTAAGCCCAACACTCTTAATGGTCAGGTATTAACTTATTATTAAGGTTGATAACAAACGCCTCTTAGTATGACCGAAAAAAAGGATTTAATAAAAAACCGAGGAAGTTTTACAGGTCGTTTGACGTTTTTCATAAATTATTTAAATTCGCTTAGCGTTTCTTCGTTGGATTCTTCAGCGGTAAGTGAGTTGCAATTTCGTATGGGTAAAATTGAGTCACTGTACGACCAATTTGACGAGGTACAATTAGGACTCGAGTGCATTAGCGATAATGTTGATATAATTCTTGCGGAGCGTAATGATTTTGAGTCACTGTATTATAAGGCACTGTAAAAGGCACAAAATATAATATCACAATATAGTAAGAGTAATGAAGAGTCAGCGTGCAGTGGTAAGTTTCCAGCTCAAGCCAGCTTTTACTGGAAATGAGGCATTCCATCTCAGTCCTCACGGGTGACAACGCATCTGCATTTTGATTTGTAATGAAAGATAGATGTAGATGTCTATGGGCCGCAGCAACCACTTACCATCAGGTGGACTGTGTGCTCGTTTGTCAGCCTATTCTATTAAAAAAAAAAAAAAAAAAAAGCATAAGCTAGTTAAATTGCCAAAAATTCAGTTTTCGAAGTTTAGTGGGTCATATGAAGATTGGCTAGAGTTTCGGGACACATTTACCAGTCTTATTATCATTAAGGATGAAATAGATAATGTTAATAAATTTCATTATCTACGTGCATCTTTGGATGGATCGGCTGCTGTGGAACTTCAATCTATTCAGTTTTCCGCTAGCAACTATGCAGTAGCATGGAATCTTCTGTGTGAAAGGTTCAACAATAAACGTTTGCTCATTCAAAATCATGTATCTACTTTATTTAACATCGAGCCCATTACAAAGGAATCATTGGTAGTTTTGAAAAGCATTATCGATCAATTAAGTAAGAACATACGTGCGCTAACAACGTTAGGTGAACCTGTCAAGAACTGGGACACTCTTTTAATATATATTATCACTCATAAGTTAAATTCAAAGTCCTATCGTGAGTGGGAGGAACTCAAGGGGAGCTTAGACCAAAAAAAGCCGATTACTTTCGATCAAAGACTATATTCTCTATGCTTTCGATATATTTCTCGAATTTATGCGAAATCGGGCCGATTTAATTGAGACGTTAAAACTCTTACGTAGCGGAGGACAATCACATACAAACTATAATACCAGGTCCAAATTAAAAACCATGGTCAGCGACGGTAATCGTCGATATTAGCTCAAGTGCTGCAACCTCACTTTCCAAACATTGTCCTAAATGTAACAGTGAACACAATTTAAGCAATTGCCCTTAATTCTTAGCATTAAGTAATAATGCAAGGTTATAATTGTTACCCAATTATAAAGTTTGTTTTAACTGCTTTCGGAAAGGTCATTTTGCAAACCATTGCAAAAAAACGGGGTGTAAAATATGTCGACGAAAGCATCATACCCTAATTCATTCGGAAGGTACGTCACTTAAGCATCTTGGTAGCAACAAGGCCTGAACTGAATCTTACTCTACATCGTTGGAGACTATACCAGCACCGCCTAGTGCTAACATTACTCTGTCGGCGAGTGTCGAACCGTAATCGTTTGGTAGGCGAAATCGTGACAAATACGTCTACAACATTAATTAAACTGTATTATAAAAAGAATCGTGATTTTGCGCCATGCTCGACAGCGGAAGCACTTCATGTCTTATGACAGAAAATTTAAGTCAGAGGTTAGGTCTGCCTATTAACTGTGTTGACAAATCTTTACTTGACATTAATAATGCACCCTCCGCGTATCACAAAAATTGGTCGCGTAGACATTAAGTCATGAAATGATAATGGATGAAAGTTTTACAACAAGTCTCCAATTTTTTATTTTACCGACAATAACCGATAACGTACCTTGTCATAAAATTAATTTGACGAGTCTGAATATTCCGTCAAATATTTGTTTTGCAGACCCTTATTTTCACACGCCTGCATCGATTGACTTAATTATCAAGCGCTGTAAATAATACACCTTTAAGAGAAGTTACCCTGTTTTATAATAATAATAACAATATAATAATACTTGCCGCGAGAAAATGTTGGGTTGGCTTTTTAAGCGCTCCTACCATGCATAGTATCGAAGTGTGCAGCCTACGTAATTACTTCCTGGCGAGATCGGATAATCCATTATACAGGGACGTCATTTCATGTGATAAAGAGCCTGCTCCTCTTTCCTTAGCCAACGTCCAATGGCAAGATTCAGCAGTACAGCGCTATTTCGACCAGAAGACCATATGGGTGGAGAATGAGTTCCAAGGCTCTACGTGAGACTTTCGTAAATAAAGTCGCCTCCCTTCAATGGCTACGTTTCGGTGACCTCTTTGGAGAAAGCGAGGGTTTTGTCCGTGCGATACATAACTAAATTAGGTTATTAAGACTAACAACTATATAAGATATATCCTAAAGGACGTCGCCGCGAACATCTGTCCACCATCTTGGTGAGTCACTTAAGCATGTCTTCTCCGGTTGTTTGGCGCTTACTAAATCCGAGTATTTGCACAGATACAAACTAGTAGCCAGGATACTATACCAGGAGCTTGCTCTGAAGTACGGTGGTGGATGGGAAACTGCCTTATTATAAATACATGCTGGAAGCCGTGCTCAAAAATGACCGCGACAGGCTCTACTGGAACCGAGTCATCATCACAGACAGGACTATTTTTGCGAATAAGCTGATGGATTAAGAAATGAGTATATACGCAGGAAAACAAGAGTAACCGACACAGCCTAAGGGATTAGTAAGCTGAAGTGGCAATGGACCGCCCATATAGCTCGAAGAATCGTCAACCGACGGGCAAGTAAGGTTCTCGAGTGGTAGCCTCGTACCGATAGGAGAAGTGTAGGGCGACCTCCCACTAGACGGAGTAACGATCCGGTAGGCATGTCTTAGGTAAGTAAGGAAATCGAGGGATGACTGTGGCTCAGGACCGTGTTTTGCGGTATTCCTTGGGGGGAGGGGGCTATGTTCAGTAGTGAACTTGTGAAGGGCTGTTACAATGATGATGATGATGGTAAATTCCAAAAAGTCAATTTCCACGTCATTTACCAACATACCATCCACAGTCAGACAGTCGTCAACAATCATCATCAATCTAGTAGCCAGGATACTATAACAGGAGCTTGCTCTGAAGAATGATGGTGGATGGGAAACTGCCTAATTATAAATACATGCTGGAAGCCGTGCTCGAAAATGACCGCGTCGGGCTCTACTGGGATCGACCTATCATCACAGACAGGACTATTCTTGCGAATAAACCTGGTGTTGTGCTGACGGACCGGGCGTAGTCAAGAATAGTTTTGGTCGATATTACCATTCTGTATGACGAGAACCTCGTGAGAGCTGAAACAGATAAGCAAACAAAATACCTGGACCTGGCTCACGAGGTGACCGACATGTGGGGTGGTCTGCTGACCGAAATTATTCCTGTAGTCGTTTCTGCAAACGGGCTAGTCCCAGTCAGCCTCTCGGGTCATTTTAGGCGGCTGGGACTCCGTGACAGACCGCTCCATGCTCAAATGCAGAAGGCGGTGCTCCTCGATACAGCCGGCATCGTCCGCCGGTTTCTTTCCCTTTCCCCCTAACCCTCATCCGTTTGATCTCCCCTGCCTAGGGCTTCCATCTGATTTGGGTTTTATTTATATAAGTATTTTTTATGTTAATATATTTAAATATATTTATGTTTATTTATTTATTATATTCTTTTATTCCATTTGTAGGACTAACAAAAATATTAGGTCAAAACACGAGATTGATAGACTTTGTGGCTCTGTTGGCCCGGTGGTAATAATGCTAGAAAGATTAATATTCTTATTTACGTTTGGTTTTGCATTTATAAAAGATATAATTTTTTGTCATATAACGGATACCATACTATGACAAAAAATATAAGAGACACACTTAACTCGTACAAAAATTTTTGGTTTTAGGTTAATATTATTTATGTTAATAAATTAAAAGTATATTTATGTTTGTTTATTTATTATATTTGGGAGACCAACAAAAATATTAGGACAAAACACTAGATTGATAAACTTTGTGGCTCTGTTGCCCTGGTGGTAATAATGCTATAAAGTATTATATTCATATTTACGTTTGGTTTTGCATTTATAAAAGATATAATTTTTTGTCATATAACGGACACCCTACTATGACAAAGAAATATAAGGGACACACTTAATACGTACAAAAATTTTGGTTTTGGGTTAAAAAACAATTTACGTTTATCGATATGTCACTTTCTTTCTTCTTATGTTAACTTGGTGAGTGTAACTCGGTACCCTTTTTACTGGAAACAAGAAAATCAATCTTTGTCCTCACGGGTGACAACGCATCTGCATTTGATTCGCAATTGAGGATAAATGTAGACGTCTATGGGCCACAGCAACCACTTACTATCTGGTGGACTGCGTGTTCGTTTGTCACCTTACCCTATAAAAAAAGTTTAAATTTTTAAACAAAATTGAAACATAATTTTTTGCAAACTTGTACTCTTGAACATTGACTAAATACTTTTTGTACGGAGAAGGAAGTATGTCAGGATCTATATTTATTTATTTATTTATTACAAAAACAGTAACAGCACCATAACAGTACAAGACCAAGACAATGCTGTACGAAGACAAACAAAAACTGATAACTATAACTACCGACATTAAAATATATACACTATTATAATTGAGAAAAATAACTATTAAAAATAAATCTATATAACTCACTAATTGCGCTCCACTGCACGAACCTACATATCTATATCTCGCTGAAGCTGCTTACATTCTGAAATGTCCGCTACCAACAAAAACAATTTTAACTCGTTTGCAAACAGGAGACATTTCGAGACCTTAACGACTTTTGGGAGATCATTTATCAATAATACGAACTCCAAGGGACGCAAATTACTTCAATGGCTCACACCCGAGAACGCGAAATAACGTTCGGATTCATAATCCGCGAACTCGACGTACTGTCGGCGTTCACCAAGGTAACTCGCGAAAATTTTTAAAACCTGCGGTGTGAGACCTACCGCCGCAAATTTTTCTAAAATAATATCGTTGTCTACCATATCAAAAGCTTTCCGAATGTCGAAGTAAGCGGCATCCACATGCCCCCCAGCGTCGAAAGCTGGCTTCAGATATGTCATAAATGACAGCAAGTTACTCGCTGTACTTTGACTCGGCCGAAACTCATGCTGAACGTCGGTCAGCTGCGAACTGAACTGCGTATAAATACATTTTTGTAATGCGGGTTCAAATACTTTGGCGAACGCAGACAGCACCGTATTCCATATACGCTCACATCTGAAGGCGGACCTGCCTTAGGCTCCGGTAGCACTCTCGTCATTATCTATTATTTAGGATAGTAGCCTTCTCGGAGACATAGGCTAAAAACTTGAAGCAGAGGATTTTCAAAAACAGAGCTACAATCTTTGACAATGTAAGGTGGTATACCGTCAAGGCCTACAGAGCGCTTAGGCTTAAGGCGTGCGAAAAATATATGAATAAATATATATGAAAGTCCGTAGTCGCTGTCTACCCCTCTGGGTGACAGTCCTAAATGTTCACGATTACTGTGATAATAGTCCTGCTACGTGGTTCGAAAAAACGAAAAACGATGGGAAATAAAAGTTCTGGAGCGAAAGTGTCGTACCGGTAAGCGAGGTGTAGGTAGCTGAGGACCACTAACCAGGCCTTCCCAATAGATTGCTTCATAGAGGGATAATTGCAGTAGTTGGTACGGTTGGTGGGTTGGCAGTCGTAGTTTTTTTATTATTTTTAAGTTGTAACGAAGAAAATGCTACAGCCCACATCTTGTTTCATTATGCCTCTTACGCAACCCACTTGATAATATGGGGTAGTTGATATATCCTTTGGTCACCCCTACATGGCTAATATGCAAGTAAGGTCAAATAGTTCCCTTTCAGTTTCAATACAAAAAATAAACAAATTAAGTCATAAACAGTTGTATATTATAAGAATTAATACATATTTTAATTTTTAAAACGGTATTTGGTATCGCTATGAGTGTCAAGATAACATCTTAATTATTACAATTTCAAACATACTACCTATTCCACCAATTTCACCTCGATTGATTTGTATGTAGGTCTTGTGGGCGTTTAGACATAAAGTCTCCTTTTAATTGCTATTGTTTTTACTTTTTACAGAGTGCGAGCGTCAGCAAGCCACAAACATATGTGAGAAAGTCAAATAGGGTTTAATTGTCGGAGTCGGACATGCTTTTAGCCATAAATTCGATCCCATGCTTCTTGACTTAGATGGTCACGCCACACAAACTAAGAACCTAGAAACTATTGAACTAGCTCGCGCTCATGGTGTCCTAATGCTCTGGTTGCCACCTCACTACACGCATAGCTTACTGCCACTCGACGTTGGTTTTATGGGGCCGTTGAGCACGTTTTACTCGCATGAAATCCAGTTATAGCTTCGAAATCATCCGGGGCGTGTTGTCACCCAATTCCAAATAGCATCTTTGTTTGGAACTGCTTATAATCGTGCCGCTACCATGCAAAATACAGTGTCTGCTTTCAACAAAACCGGAATTTGTCCACTGAATCCCAATATTTTTACAGACGTAGATTTTGCACCATCACAGACAACAGAAATATCATTTGAACCAACCACAAATGTAATCTCTCAGGATCTATTGCCTCGAGAAAGAACTCCGTCCCCGGAAGCAGAAACATCTTCAGAAGGACAAACATTTTCAGATTCGTTAAGTCTTGTACCACCGAAAGATATCATGCCGATTCATCAAAACAACATGGGGCTATCGACGCATCGAAGAAAAACAGCAATTTCGACTGAATCGTGATATAAAAATGAACTGGCTGAAAAAGCCACGCAATCAGTATCAAAATAAAATTTACATGCAAAGGTTAAGTAAGGTATCGGGAAAAAGACTAATAAAGAAAACAATCAAGAGCATTCGGAGTGTTTGGTTAGTGGTGAAAAGTAAAGTCAAACTAAGTCCACAGATGAATGGTACCAATGCACTGCTTATCTTGAATGGGCTCACGAAAGTTGAGTTGGTTGTTCTGAGCAAGAATTATTATCTTTTGTATGCAAAAACTGCGAATAATTTGAGTATTTCTTTTTATTGTTAGTATCTGTATTCACCCCCGTAATATAAAATGCCTATCCAGTTTGACCCATAGGTGTGGGGTAAATACGGATTTATAATTTTTGATTAAAATTATTCTAGTTTGTAGTAATTCAGATTGATCTCAAATATTTTCATACCAAAGTTATGCCTAAGGTATGCTCAAACATTTGTGATATTGATTATCTCAATAAATAACAGTGATTTATTTATTGTGTATTTTTCTTAACTATCCGGTGTCCCCCCACCTTCCCCTTCCTCCCTCTCCTCCTTTACATTCATATACCTACACTTACATGCTCGTCGGTAAAGGGTAAAGAAAAAATAATCTCTTAATCAAGCCTATCTTCAACATATCGCTAATTTGGCTAGTTCGTGGAGGCCGGCCCGTTGTCACCGCAGGTTATTGATCTGTTGGGGTATGGAGGCGTAGATACGTATTCTATCACGCAGAGAAACACCAAGTATAGTCTATTTATATAGCTTGCTGAACGAACTTCCCCATAAGGCGAGAGATACAAGAACAGTTTGAACACTAAAATAACTTGCCAACATATCTATTTATGATTTTGTTATGAATCATAAGAACATTTTCAACAATAAGAGATATGAAATAAGACTCTTGTCTTCAACATCCTATGACTGTATTTCAATATTTATGTTATCATTATGTTTCTGCCTCGGACCGCAACAACAATTTGTTTTAAGCGATCCACCTAAAAAAATAATTATTATTGTAGTGTCTGTATTAAATAGTAAATCTTATCAATACATTATTTTTTCTTTATTTATTGCAATCTTAATAGCGTGTGGTTGAGCTAGTTTACAATCTAACGCTAATGGTTCCTGGGTTTGAATCCGGAACGGATGGTCACAAAATAGTTAGGATGACTATGATGCCCTTCGTATCCGAATCGAAGGAACCTGAAAGTGGTCGCGTGGAGCGATAGAGGCTCGGGTTCGATTCGCGGATCGGGTCAAAATTTATTATGCAAGATTTTACTATGTGTCGACTGTATGCGTAGTTCGCGTGGTTCTCTATAACCATTGTAAAATGGCGGAAGTGGCACGTGGCCGGCTTTTGGACAATTCACTTGCTAGGGCGTAATCTGCTACGTTAACCGGCACGGGTATGAGCGTGAGCTGTTGTAGATAAGGAGTGGCACAAATAAGAACAGCTCACGCTAGGAAAAGAAAGTAGAAGGCACTTACTTGGGCGTTGGTCTTCTGGCAGCCTTTTACTCAGGTCTAAGATTGATGGCGCTACGTTGTAGCTGCAGTGGTGCACGACGATAACTTGCACTATGCGAAGCGGTTACTATTATGGTTCGACTACCACAGAAGTGCAACCAAAGTATCTTGCGAAGGTCTTTGACTACTTGGCGCGGCGACGGCACGTCAAGAACAACTGGCCGGCCGGTGGCGTGTTTTCAATCTTTCACTTTCTACCAGCGAGTCTTATTGGTGGCCCAAAGTAACGCCACTTATCTGGCCTCTTATTGGTGTGTCCGTGCCGGAAAGGAGATGGGAAAGGATGCCAGCTAATATAATCTAAAAATATGCGTTTGGTGCAATCATCCCCCCCCCCCCCCCCAGCTAAACTAAAGCTAATACTAAACCTAATTTAACCTATAATCTGGCCTAGAAAGGTAATTCGAAACTATTGATTGGGCAAAGGGCATAGACGGACAACAGGAGGCTTATATAACACGGTCGTGGTTCCAACACGAGCTGTCCTCGTTATTTCGTCGGATCTAGGAAAAACATCTTGAATGGTCCCTGATGACCAATAAAGACGTGGCGCGTTCTCTTTAGAGAGAGTAACTATATTTCCGACCGTGAAGGGTTTAGTTGTCGTGTTCCATTTTTGCCAATATCGCAACGTATGTAGATATTTCGTCGCCTCCAAAATGACTGCACTAGCCGGTACAATAAATTATGACGTGAAACAACATGAAATTTGTCCTCGTCTATGTCTATGGCGGGTAAAGAATTCAAAGGCGTTAGATTCAAAAAATGCGCTGGAGTTAAAGCCAGCGGCTCCAAGGGGTCACTTGACAATGTAAGACAAAGGGACAAAAGGGAAAATCCGTAAATTTTAGGGTGCCATTGAACTCAATTGTGAGTTGGACAAGCGTCCACCCACTCTAACACTTCCATTCTGCAAAAATAGCTTGAAGCATTGAAAAGCACGACTACAAGCCCTCATCATCATCATCATCATCATCATTACAGCCCTTCACAAGTCCACTGCTGAACATAGGCCTCCCCCAAGTAATGCCACAAAGCAAGGCCCTGAGCCACCTGCATCCATCGACTTCCTGCATGTCTTACCAGGTCGTCACTCCATCTAGTGGGGGTCACCCTACACTACGCCTACCGGTACGAGGCTGCCACTCGAGAACCTTTCTTTACCATCGGTTATCGGTTCTTCGAGCTATATGGCCGGCCGATTGCCACTTCAGCTTACTAATCCGTTGGGCTATGTCGTTCACTCTGGTTTTACTGCGGATATCCTCATTTCTGAGTCTATCACGCAGAGAAACTCCGAGCATAGCCCTCTCCATAGCTCGCTGAGCGACCTTGAGCGTCCTCATACGGCCAGCAGTGAAGGACCACGTCTCAGATCCGTAAGTCATCACTGGCAACACGCACTGGTTATACACTTTAGTTTTCAGAGATTGAGGTATACCTGACGAGAAGATGTGTCGTGATTTCCCGTAAGCTGCCCAGCCGAGTTGAATCCGTCGATTGACCTCTCGGTCGAAGTTGGACTTACCTAGTTGGACCATCTATCCCAGGTAAACGTACTCGTCAACAAATTCGAGCATAGTGCTCCCAAGCCAACTACAAGGCCTACTCGATTGTAATCTTGTAATTTCATCGGAAAAGTGCACACGTTGAAGCTCACGCAGTATTAACAACTCGGCATAACTATAATCGGACGCAATGATATACGGACGTCGCGGTAAAAGCTTTACAAATCGACAGACGTAAACTACGCCACGCAATATAAACTACATATAAACAATTGATACTACAAACACGATCAAACACTACTTGATCACTTTCAGAACTACAAAGGCTATATATTATAACGACAAAATTATTCAAATATCACACAGCGTCAGCGTGCTACTGTGGCGGAACTATCCTATACATTTTATATGTAACACTAATAATCTAAATAAACGCTAAAAAGCAAATATTAGTTTATAATTTTACTGGAGATAAACCGAATTCAAATCACACACGATTACATAATCGTATGCATGCAATGTCTATAGCGAATCGAAACTATTAATAATTATAAGCGCTGAAGTTATGCGACTAACGCTTCGGAATAACACTGCTTATGGATTTTTGCTCGGAAAGCTTCACTTCTTTCCGCCTAGCAAGATTGGCTTTAGCAGGTCTACCCGTAGCCTCCAAGGCAGCACGCTTTCTGCTACAGCGGCTTGGCATCTCCATGCGCCGTGGCAGCGACATTGCTCCGCGCCGCGTGCGCCTTCGCTAACGACAACGATTCTAGCCCCGTGTCGCTGACCACGTATACCGAATCTGTCACCTGACGGATCGCGGGGTGATCTAACCTTGCTAATCTGGGTCGTCTTCACAGTGTCTATAAACCTGGCTACGGGGCTATCCTTATTCGGCGTTCCCTTCGGCTGCGATGAAACTACTACAGGTTTATTACCTATTCCCGTACTAATAGATTCTAACGTCATGCTTTTCAACTCCCCGCATAATCTATTATCTAAACTAAGTCTAGGCAGGACGTTACCCTCTCCCCCATTAATTCGGACGATCGGAGTTTACAGTCCGTAACCCGTAGTTTGCAAGCCAAGAATTAAATTCTTTGTGAATAATTTATATCTAAAATTTTCCGGCCCCCCTACTCGTCAAAACTGAAAACAGAGCACTTTTGGTTAGCAACTGAAAAATATATTGGTAAGAGGTGGACTCGTAGGTGGAGAAAGTCCAAACCCCCTTGTATATCGACTTATCCTTTAAAAACAAAATATTGCAATCCATTGGATAAAACTATATTTAAGGATTTAAACGTGTTTATTTCATTTATTCTTAATGCCCGTCTTTTCTGGTGGTAATTGATGTTCCGATGTTAAAGTTAACTCAGAGTACCTTAAGCTTTTAATTATTTATTGTGGTCTGATCTACGCAGCATGAGCTAACTATATCTTGAAACCTTAATATAGTTTTATTGAATGTATAATGTTCGCGTAAATATAAGAAATTATTATGTAACCGGTACCTCCTAATTTCAGCTTCTGTTAATCTCAAAATTTAATCCAGAATTTTACGAAAATAAACTCGTAAATGTAAACAAATGAATCCAAACTTTTATGGAGAACATTAATTATTATGCGAGCGAGTAACAAGGTTTTTCCGAGTTTCAAATGTTTAAGGTTTTATAAATTGCTTTGACTTGATTTCTTATTTAAGTTTCTTTCCTATTTGTATTTTAATAAAATGATTTTGTGTGGTGTTTATTAATGAATATTAAATGTCCATTTTTGAACATGAACCTCATAAATTAGGAGCTCATTTAAAACGATCCCACGCTTCAATTTATTTAGCGTAGTTAGATTTGCGTTTGTTAGATTTTGAAATCTGAAATCGGATAAATATCGGTTTGCGTTCAAATCAAAAAACGCCCATGCCTAACGCACACTAGCGCGGGGTTCACCTTCAGTAGCACACTGAAAAACAGAGGAAATAACGCGATGCCCGCTTCGGTAGTATTAGTTGTGTTATTTTCTCTACTACTACTACTGTAGGTGAGTCGCGTGCGTTGCGTAGATAGGTTTTTGTTAAGCTAAGTCAGTGTGCTTTACCATCCACGATTGCATCAACACTTACTATTAAGTGGAATTGTGGTCAATAACTAGCTTACAGTAGTAATAACAAAAAATAACGCGAGGCCGTATTTTCCCTACTGCTACTACTTTAGGTAAACCTCGCGTGCGATGTGAGATGCATGTTTGAAGTTTTCGCACACACGTTTGTTTTGGTATATTATAACAAAGTGCTCGAGTACTATCCCGCCTGACGGTAAGTGGTGATGCAAGCGAAGATTGTAAAACGCACTGACTTAAAAAAAAATCCATTCGCTCTTGCGTTGAAGACACACAAGACCGGATGTATATCTTAATATATATAAATTACGTGTCACGTTGTTTGTCCGCGATGGACTCCTAAACTTGTTAATCGTTTTTAATTAAATTTGCACACCGCGTGCAGTTTGGTCCAACTTGAGAGATAGGATAGTTTTTTTGCCCATGAGTGGGCACAATTTTTGTTTTGCGAATTTAAGCATATTTAATAGGACATGGCAAAGGGTCGTTGAAAAGAGTAGAACAACGTCTGCCTGGCAAGCTAGTACATTATTATATTATTTAATAATTGTACGTTAATACAATATGTATTATTTTGAAAACATATATTTGTAATATATAGATATATGATTTTAACACATGGATGGTAAGAGCCATGTTGCAGTTATATTAATTGTATAAGTAGTTGTAGCACGAATGGGTCGGCTCGACCTGGGGAGGTCCACGCTCTCATAGAATACCAGTGTAAAATAGCAGCTTAATACTGTTGTGTTTCGTATAATGAGTGTAGAGAACTGGGGACTCTATTTACTGGAAAAGAGGTATTCCATCTTAGTCCTCATGGGTGACAACGCATCTGCGTTTTGATTCGTACTCGAGGATGAATGTAGATGTCTATTGGCCACAGTATTCACTTACCATCAGATGGACTGTGTGCTTGTTTGTCACTGTTATTTTATAAAAAAATATGTTATTCAAGGGACGAATCTTGCAAGTATATACATTCATACATTTACTGGAACCCGAAAATGTCTCGACTGATTTTAATGAAATTTTTGTGTGTGTTTGAGTTACGGGGTTCAATTCTAAATCTGGACAATTGTAAATTGGACTCGGTGTTGTCGAGAAATCACCGGGTCGAAGTCGGAGCGGATAGTAAATATTATATTTGTAAAATATATTTGTACTAATTAAATTTAATACTGTACTTAACTATTTCGTCATCATCACAGCTTATAAAAACCACTGTTGAACATCCGCCTCCCCCACAGATGGCGTCGTAGGAGGGATTATGCCATAGTTGATATGCTTGGCGAGCGGGATGTCAAAGGTAGTTTTTTTATTATTTTGAGTCGTTATCAGAGATGCTGCTGCCCCTCATATGTTGGTTTCAATTTCCCTCTGTCGCCTCTTACGGGGTAGTGGATAGCTTACACCGTCACTGCACGGTTTACATAATTATTTTTTAGAAGTTAATATACAACATAGTACAAAAACAATGTTAGTAAGGAATGGGAGCAAAGTGTATAAAGCGTAGATAATAAAAAACGAGTCTTCCTTTGTAACGTCACAGACATGCGCTTTATTTTTAATGGTTAGTTTATCAATGTCTAACAATGTAGTATTATATTTTAATGCAAGTAATTAATAATAACATATAACATTTTTACGTTTGTGTGTATTTGTTATTAAATATGTATTTATTTAATACCATTTTATATTGCCATGGCATGGTTTATAACAAACATAATCGTATCGTTTTCGCCAAACAATGTTTTATTGTTTTATGCAATCCTGTGGCTGTCGGGAAGAAATCGTTTTAAGCGACAAGACTTCCCATTGTACTACATTTCTTTTCGCTCATTTTTGTTCATTTTTTTTGCGTACATTTAAATGTTATTTATCTATCTATCTATCTATACTATAATGGGCTCAAACAAAATCTTAACTAATAAAATTTGCACTTAATTGCTATCACTATAAAGGCTCCGTGGTGCTGTGGCTTAGCAAGGTGTTGCGGCGATGAGTAGGGGAGTTGGGAAGATTGGAAGTCACTTAAGGAAAACTCGTTATTATAATCACTAATAATCAGCCTTATAATTTGTTCACATTTACTTATCTTAAAAACTATTCAGATATCGAGTTACTTAAGTATTTTTGGTTATCATTACCATAAACATAATTATAATTAAAAGAACCAAAAAGTCATTTTGGCTCCAATTACCCAGATGTAAGGGGAATGAAAGTCAGTCTATGGTGGAATAAGAGTCAAAATTATGTAATGAAATAAGTAACAAAACTCTTTAAACAAATTAATAATGGGATGGAATGGAATAAGAATTAAAAAAATTAAAAGTTAGAGAACCGAAGAACCGCTACTGCATTTTTTATGCTATGGGAGCATTGGGAGCATCCATTATTAAGAAATATGGATGCTATGATATTACAATTATATGTAATATGGCTTTTTTGAATATAAAGACTAGGTATTATATTATACCCTTGAAGTTTTTATTTATTTTAATTTAGTAATATGATATAAAAACAAAAAGCTTTTTAAAACAAACTTGCAATAAATTTCATCACTGAAAATATTTATTTGCCTTATAAATCTTTGTTTACAATGTACGCCTAATATTAAATTGGACGCAGAGATACCTACGTTTTTATTTTCAGTTAATATCTGACTGACATTAATTATTGTTTATCCAATATGCGTCCTTCTTATTTGGATACCTATCGGATGTCAAATAATCCGCGCTTCCAATTTGAATAAATTAAGAGACTGAAGTGGAGTACAGCAAAATATTTATTGGACTAAATATGTTTTAATATTAATTGAAAACTGATACAATTCGTAAATAAAGGCTTCATTTTCCATCAGCTTGTACAAACCATTCCTGACAAAGATTTTAAAATATTATTTTAGTTCTTCCAAATAATAAAAAATCATTCATTTAAATCTAGCCATAATATGTAGCAATTTTAGTATTACTTCTTGTGGCGGCGTAGTCATCGAGCCAAAAGCAAAACGCACCGAAGCCCAAATCGCGCTTTCAAAGTTCCGAAGTTACTGCGCTGAATATAAAATAGATACGAAATAATACACGGAGCATTGTTCACTCCCCGAGTTGAACACCTAGCCCGGTGAAAGATCTCAGCTTTTCCTTCCATGGTCAAACTGGTCAGCCCGATGTGATATGAACAGGTCACAGGCAATCTTCGGTAAGCCTTAACTTTCAAGCTACTCTCTGCGCTACAGTGTTCGGCACGGCTTTGAGACTTACTGATCGCCTCTTCTTCAAGGCACTCTTGTCGATTACTTGCCATCTTCTTGACTAAGAAGCAGACTACAAGGCAATTCCTGCTACTCGCACATTCGTCGAAAACTAGACTGCAATATTGATCTGGAGGTATGAGAAAGGGGAGTGATGTGACGGTGCTGTCATTACAAGCAAAACGCACCCGAAGCCTCGATCGCACTATTGAAGTTCCGAAATACGATAAGAGGTGTTGGCTGCTCACCGGGTCGAATACCTTGCCTGGTGGGAGATCTCCCCTTTTCCTTTAACGGCTAAATTGGTGAATAACCGATGTGATGTGAACACGTAATGAACAAACTTTAGAAATCTCAACTTTCAAGCTTTCGTTATCGTACTCAAGTACCCTGTCCAATCTATCCCAAGCAGATATTGTCTGCAGGCTTTACATCTTATCCATCTAGATCCATCTAGCTTAACAAGGTACGTCGCAGCACTGGAATAATGCTTTCTGTTCCTCCAAGCTACTCTCTGCGCTGCAGTGTTCGGCACGGCTCTGAGTTCTGTTTCATTCCATCGCTAGTCTCTGGATTAGTATGTCATACCCGGTTTTCAGTAAATTGAGTCTCTGGTTCTCAACATTCATCAGACGAAACATAGCAGCATTAAGCTGTTAATTTACGCGGTTCTATTCTGCGCGAGAGTGGTCCTTTTTAACTGGTCGAACCGGCTTATACGTGCTATAAAAATAATATAAATACAACATTGCTGAACTTCGTACGAGATTAAATGTCTCATAAAAATGATTTCCAGTTCTCTACACTCACTCTAAAAAACACAGCAGTATTAAGCTGCTATTATATACTAGTATTCTGTTAGTATCGTATTGAATAATTTTATAATTCAGTTTTCACCTATTCCCAGACGACTGAGCAATCTGAAAAGTTGCAGTGTATTAAGACTCGGTAAATATATAATAATATCATAACTGACTTCCTCGTTGGTCTATTGGTCGTTAACACGATTGCCGACTTGAGGTCCCGTTTTTCTTTTGGCATTGTTGATTCTTCCCGTGCCTCGGTGCCTCGGAAAGCACGTTAAGCCGTTGGTACTAGGCCTGATCTCTTCCCGGTCGTGTCGAATTACCGTCCCAACGGACTATGAGAATGAGGGAATAGAGAGTATACTTGTGCTTGCACTTACTTACACTTATTTACTATAACGCCTTGATCTACATTCGGTCTGTAAGAAATTTATTTACAAAACAAAAGTAAAGTCTTAATTTTAAGTTATTATCTTCTACTTTGTTTAAACCTAGTTATAGTATTTTTGTATGTATTCAAATGGACTACACTCGTAGATCCTCATTAAAAAGTTTAGTAAACTAATTCACCACGCCCTCACAGAATACCAGCGTAAAATAGTAGCTTAATGGTGCTGTGTTTCGTATGGTGAGTGTAGAGAACCGGATACCCTTTTTACTTGAAACGAAGCATTACATCTTAGACCTCACGGGTAACCACGCATCTTATTTGTAATTGAGGGTAGATGTAGATGTCTATGGGTCACAACAACCACTTACCATCAGGTGGACTGTGTGCTCGTTTGTCACCCTATCCTGTAAAAAAAATTAAATATTAAAAGTTATCGTAGAGAAAAACTAATTTACTTATGTTATTTAGTTATTTAGGTCTCATACACACACACGCGCGCACACACGCGCACACACTCGCACACGCACGCACACGCACGCACACGCGCGCACACGCGCGCACGCACGTACGCACGCACGCACACGCGCATACGCGCACACGCGCACACACGTGCTCACACGCGCACACACGCGCACACGCACGCACACGCGCGCACACGCGCGCACACGCGCGCACGCACGCACGCACGCACGCACGCACGCACGCACACACACACACACACACACACGCACATCGGTTAAGTCTTTTTTAAGTTTTAGCGAGACAACAATTGATTTTTATATACAGTCTAATTGTGTGTAGTCCAATAAGGGAAAAAAAGATTATACGTGGAATTCATATTTAATGTTATTTCTTATATATATATATATATATATATATATATATATATATATATATATATATATATATATATATATATATATATATATATATATATATATATTTCCTATATCCTATACGATCACCACCATCATCATCATTACAGCTATATAAAGTCCACAGCTGAACTAGAACTAGATTGCTTCTTTAAGGGTGATTCACATAGATTGCCTACTTGGGTGTCATTTTCTTATTGAATTATATATTATATTGTATGTTGGTCCAATAGCCCAGATAAGTTGTTCGTTTTATTGTTGTTCTACGCATAGCTCTCACCACACTATCAAAAGTTAGCAGGGAACTCAAACAAAGCGTTAACTTTGCCTTTGTACCTTGTTTGCCGTTTTGCATCTTAATTATAGTTTTCAGTTAATCGAATATACTATATATATAAATATATATATATATATATATATATATATATATATATATATATATATATATATATATATATATATATATATATATATATAATCAGAGACAATCAATGAGTTTGGTTGTCTCACACGATAGAATAGACGCTTAAAAAAATCATCCTCCATTTACCTGTATGGGAGGTACCCAAAATATAAATTTTTTAAGATTTTATTTCGGGTAATAGTTATAAACATTAGGTACACCCATAGTTTTGTAGGCGTAATTAATGTCTATAACTATGCCAAATAACAGATTTGTAGCATTTAGGGTCTCTGAGTAAAACTGCGAACGGACGTACGGATGGACATGGCAAAACTACGAGTATAAGGGTTCCTTGTTGTGTAACTAACGAACCACAAAAAGCAAAAGACCGTTTCATTGAGAACATTATTTTTTACTTCATTGGTCGTACCTTAAAGGGAAAAATCGGAAAAGTTAAACCCTAATGCGATTCTGATGTTCTTAAATGTGAAACGAAAATAACGAAGAAGTGGGCGGAATTATAACATTTTTCGTTACCTACTTAAACAGTTAATAGTAGTTATGCTATCTTCTTGGTTTTTCGGACATGGATTCAATTTATTAAAACGATCGGATTAATAACAGGATACTGCTTGAAAAACTATAATGCCTTTAATATTACAATATTATTACGAGTCAAGGGTTCGTGGCAATTAAAACAGCCGATTGAATTAACAAAATTGACACTTTCATTACTGAACACCAATTAAAACTTAAATCACACTAATAATTAATCACAATTAACACTTTAGTTCACTTTATTTCACTCCGAAAACTTCACTCGCATCACCAATTCAATACTCCTCCCGTCACAGTCCTAAACGTCTTTAAATAGGCCTTTTCCACAGAAACATCTGGAATGTCCCACCAAATACCGGTCCCGACCGACTAGATGTAGAAAATTTGAGTGTGCAGAAAAGAAAGCTTAGTTCTTCTTTTCGATAATGATGGTGCTAGTGCCATCAACTGTGGCGCGCGTACAGACTTCACATAATATGGTCTCTGCGGTATCCTGAAATTTATTATGTCAAGATTTCGTGAGGAATGCTTTATCTCCTAAAGAATTGAGAATGTGCTGTATTTCCTGCTTCATATTATCTTCGCACATTATACGAGTATGTCGCAGAGAAAGGCTATGCATTGTGGAGACTTTTTATAGAATAAGTGGAAATATACAACACAGATTATATGATCTCTATATCTGTAGACATCTACGTCTATCCTCGATTAAGAATCAAAATTTAAATGCGTTAACACCTCTAAGGATTAGGATGGAATACCTCGTTTCCAGTAAAAAGAGTCTCCGGTTCTCTACACTCACCATACGAATATATATATACTCACATAGCAGAATTAGACTACTATTTCACGCTGGTATTCAGTAAGATCGTGGTCTTTCCTCGGTTGAGCAGACTTATTCGTGTTTTTTTGTATAACTTTTATAAAAATTTTACACGTAGTAGTATGAAATTTTTACCATAGGCTATACCACGTATAAGATATATTCTATGATATATAGTTTTCAAGTGAAAATCCTCCGTGAGAAATATGAATAGCTCTACTTTCGTTGAACCTATATTTATCAAACTTGCTATATGATAGCCACCAATTTCTTACAAGATTTTGAGATAATGATAATAAGTGACTTAAAAAATTTAGAGACCCTTTAAACCCTTTACGAAATAAAGCCCTTTTTTGTGATGATTCTAGTCTGAAATCATGATAGAAACCTCCTCCAAAAAACACCAGTATTGTATGAGACATAAATATAATTCCTATTTCAGGAATTAGTTGATATTTGGTGACTGTCACATACCGAGTTTGAAACAAATTACTCCAACGGAATCGGGGTTAATCATATGATGGGTTCTGGAAGAACTCTGACTTAATGATTTATTTCATATCGTAGAATAACTCTAGAACGCCTTCATTTTTGGCTGTAAAATATATATGTGAAGATTTAGTGACTCATAAGCGACTTAGTATTTAGCAGTCCGTAGTATAATATAACCTTCACGATATTATTAGATAATTTAGGTACTAGAAGAAGCAATACGTATCACTTCTCACAGGCACGTTCCAACATTGCGAGTCAGAAATTAGCGAAACCCCTAGCTAAAGTGCTCCAAACATTTCTATGTCGATAGAGTCATGTAAACAATCTGCACATTTTAATATTTTTTTTTTGTTTTTAAAGTTGAAAGCAAAAGTTTACCAAAAGAAGTATCAAACTCTAGGACATACATAGGCACCGGCGCCAAAATTTATAAAACTAGTATTTTTAAAGTATTCATTTTGGGCACTTAATCATACATATAAAAAGATTAATAAAATTTCTGATTATTCTTCGTAAGTAAATATGAAATTTATATAATGCAACATTAGTTGCACTTTAGCAAATATACAAATGGACATACTTTTAAAAACATTTTTAAGTAATGATTTTTTAAATTTACGCGAACACTATACATTGAATAAAACTATAATTAAGGATTTTACCGCGTTTAATTAACTTATTTTTAATATCAGGCATTTCGAGTGCTTTACATTACCCATGGTTACGGTGGGGATTGTGTTGTTTGACATCCCAATTTCATAGTTGGCCCGGCTACCTTCAGTTTTTGAATATTAATTTTTGGTCCGATCTACGCAGAACAAGCTTACAGTATCTGGCAGTGGTATGCTTGGGTTTGGATTTAATTTTGTTAATTATAGGATTCAAAGCAGATGGCAGCACCTATCTATCTTCTCAATTGAAATTAGGATGTTTTTTAATTTCAATAGCCTCACGTATTATCCTTAGTAGGAATCAGAGTTCTTTTGCGAGGATTTGTGGTTTATCAAATTTGATGTAATCGTGGGGACGATCTTTAACATATCAGTATACCTATTGAAGACTGCATCTTAATTGTAATTAGGAAGCTAGTAGATCAAAGCATGCCTGCATAATATGCCCTATTACTCAAACACTGCCTTACATCTGGCTATCTATTGTGGAAGGAGGAGTTCTATAAGCAAGTAGATGGTGTAGTGATGGGTTCACCTGTTTCTCCCATAGTTGCCGACATATTCATGGAGAAATTTAGAAGATAGGCCTTCTTACTGCTCCTTTAAATCCAAGGTTACGCGGTACGTAGACAACACTTTTACCATCTAACAAAATAATTGCATTTTTAGACCACCTTCACTCCATAAACTCTAAAATACACCTTCCCATATGTTTTAGTCATCCGAAATCCTTGGTAACGCCAGTTAACAATCTACTTTATCAACATTACATTACATATCGCATTGAGTTCGTCCTAAGTTATATCTACTTTATCAACATGACTAGTGCATATTTTTTGTTTCCTTCCTTCCTTCCCTTTCCTACCGCACGCGCTGCCGCCGAGGAAAAAGAGGATCTCGGCGCGCGTCAGTATACTAAGTGATATTACGCCATCCGCAACGCACGGCCACCCGTCGCGTCTTATATATATTAACCGCAAACCGCGCAGGATGAACATTGAGTTCTCCTGTTTATGTTTAATATTCACCGCATCAGACATTGTGTCTTTGTAACTCATAAAAGTGTGAGACGCCCCCGTAAGGGCAAAGGTAGAGTGTGGGACTTCACGAGACTGTTCCGAGAGTGCGTGTGCGCCGAACCACGTGGCGAGCTCGCTGCATAGCAGACACTCCAGGAGGAAGGCGCGGCAGCCCTCATCAGGTCAGTGCGTGCTATCCCACCTATTTATTTTCCCCTTTGCCGTATGCACCAAAATTACAGTCCACTAAATCTTTATCGAAGATACCTTAAGTTGCTGGCGTCTCCATTTTTAATGGTCACTTCTCGCTGGATTGACCTTGACTTTCCGCCCTTATTAGATCGTTATCGTAATAAGCGTTTATATAATTAATTATTTATATTTTAATCCGACTTCGGATTAACCCCGCCCTTATTAGAACACTAGAATAGGTCCTAATAGGTGACATTCATAGTAATTTTAAAACTATATTCATAGAATGAATAAGCATATAATTATCTATATAAATTATTTGTTGTATGTTCACATCACGCCATCAACTTTTAACTACATCTATAGATTATACTGTTAAATTACATTTATTATTTGCACATATATTTAAGCATTATATTCGTTATAAATAACTTCATAATTATTATAAAAGTTAACAATTAAAGTTCATCGTTAACAAAACTAATATTTAATAATTCAACCGCGTAGCGAGGTCGCTTACAGACTACCCGCTTATAATTATATTATTTTTGCCGCATAACTTAAGTTGTAATGCCGCCTAAAAAACAAATAGCATCGAATAATAGCGATTCCTCGGATAATGAGGGCACACCTGATGCTGAGTTGGTTTTATTGTTAGCTAAACGAGATGCTTTATTTGAAATAGTGCAAAAAATATATGATATGTCCTCGGACATCCACATAAACACTTCCAGGATGGAGCGTTTTCTTGATGGAAGTTCTAATATTAATGCTTTACGTATTGAGTTTAAACAGGTCTTAGATAATTATAATTCACATTTATTAAAAATAAACCCTATTGCTAAACCTGATTATAACAGCCTCATTGCGTTTGAGTCTCTTTGCGGTAGAATAAATAGGCTTTATTTACAATATTCGCAATCTAATTCACAAAGTACTAGTACACCATCTAAAGCCAGATTCACACTTCCGCCTATCGAACTTATGCCATTTTCGGGTGACATTCGCTCATGGCCTTTATTTTATGCTAGCTTTAAATCAACCGTCCATGACAACACATCGCTTACCGACGCTGAAAAGTTATACTATTTGCTAGGTAAACTAACGGACAAAGCCCTATCTGTATGCTCAGGTATAACTCCTTGCGCTGAAAATTATAAAATTTTATTGCAAGCACTCGTCGACAAATATGAAGACCGGCGTGTGCTAGCATCTACATATATTAATCAGATGTTCGAATTTAAGCCATTGCAATCGGCCACCGCAAATAATTTTGATTTATTTACTGATAACTTTATAAGTGCAGTGCGCGCTTTACAAAACTTAAAGTTAGATAATCTCGCGGACTTAATTGTTCTTCATATCGCGCTTAAGAAGCTGGACCCGGATACCATTCGCTCTTTCGAATATAGTCATAACTCGATGGTACCTACCTTTGATGATTTAGTAAATTTTATTAAGACCCGCTCCAAAGTTTTGCAACGCACCGATTCTAGTACAAATGCTAATAGCGCACCAAACAATCGACGAGGTAACGGTAATAATCGTCGCTGTAATAATACTTCGTCGCCGAAGTATCAGGCGTACGTAAGCACGACGACTAGTTGCTCAAAGTGTCTGTGCGATAATATTGTGCATCAACACCTATTTAAGTGTGCAGACTTTAATAAAATGACGCCGCAGGAACGATTTAAATGCGTAAAGAGTAACAATGCATGTGTGAATTGTCTCAGTTTAAGTCATCGAGTGTCTAGTTGCTCTTCAAATTATAGTTGTCGAGTTTGTAAATTTAAACATCACACATTGTTGCACTTCCACCGCAGAAGCGATAATGCTTCCCCTGTGCTGGCGCGTTCTCCACCGCTTCAGCCAGTTACACTGAAGTCTACAACCCCCGCGCCCGCACACTCGCCACCCCTCACCGCAGGTGCGCGTTCAGACGTCGCGCTGTGTACTTCGTTCAAGAATGTTTCTCAACGTTCACCGCCTCCCGCGCGCGCAAGTCGTTCGCAGAGAACTGTTTTATTATCAACCGCTCAAGTATTTGCTTACGATGCTAAGGGAGAGAAACAAATTATTCGTATATTATTAGACTCCGCGGCTCAAAGCCATTTTATGACTAAAGAGTGCTGTCATCGTTTAGGCGTTCAACAACACGATACCGAATGTACTGTAGTAAAGGGATTCGGTGGAGTTGAAAACATTTTAAAATCGAAATCGATTGATATTAAAATTTTCTCACGATTCGACTCGAATATTAACTTCAATATTTCAACGCCAGTTGTTGATCAAATCACCGACCTTTTGCCCACTGCTGTGGTAGACACATCTGTCTTATCACACTTCCATGGCATAAGACTCGCTGATGAATGTTATGGCATGCCTAATAAAATTGATGTTTTGATAGGCGCATCCCTTTTCCCGCACTTACTATGTCCAGACGTAATTTATTCGTCTAACGACTTGTCCGGGCCCTCGGCTTTGAATACGGTATTTGGTTACGTTATTATGGGCTCAGTGCCGACACTTCAGGTAAATCATTCTTTAACGTGCTGCTCAGTTCTAGAGTCTCCTATCGTTGACAAATTAGTGCAACGATTTTGGGAGCTTGAACAGCCACCCTCCGCACCGCCCATTCAGTGTCCTTCAGACATTGAATGTGAAGAGTTTTATAAATCTACGACATCCCGCGATCCTTTTACTGGTAGATATATTGTTGGCCTGCCATTTAAAGATGACGTTTACTCTCTCGGAGATTCTTATGAAACCTCTCGACGACGATTCATGTGCTTGGAGAGGAAACTTCAAGCCTCGCCTACATTAAGGTTAGCATATGATGACGTCATAAAGGAATACTTAGCTAAAAATTATATATCCCCCGCACCGCCGTATGACTCTCATGAACCCGCTCCAATATATGTCATACCGCATCATAGAGTCTTACGCGAAGATAAGAAGTCAACGCGTCTGCGCATCGTCCTGGATGCTAGGAGTAAGACTAGCACTGGGCGATCATTAAATGATATTCTTCATTCAGGACCAAATTTGCAAGGCGACTTGTTCAATATAATTTTAACTTTCCGCTTACATCCAATCGCTATGACAGCCGACTGTCGCCAACAATTTCTGCAAATAGTTGTTCGCGATTCTGATCGTCGTTACCAATGCTTCCTATACCGCTTCCGTCCACAAGACCCACTTGTGTTATACCACTTCAATCGCGTGTGCTTCGGTTTAACTTCGAGTCCATACCATGCATTGCGCACGGTAAGACAGCTCATTGATGACGACGGCGCAAAGTATCCACTTGCGAGTCGTATCGCATTTACTTCGCTATATATGGACGACATCGCGTTCTCTATGCCCAGTGAATCCGAGGCCAGTGAGACCTCTCGGCAGCTGATAGACTTATTCAAGGGTGCCCAATGGGACCTGATAAAATGGCATAGCAACCGTCGATCTGTTTTAGATGACCTCCCTACTTCCCATAAAATTACAGGAGAAGTAGAGTTCGATAAATCAATGCCACATAAAATACTAGGCTTGCATTGGTCTACCGATAGTGACGCCTTTTATTTTAAGATATCTGTTCCCGCTGATGTGACGTGCACTAAGCGCGCCATCTTATCTACTGTCGCTCGCCTGTGGGACATAATGGGTTTCGTTGCTCCCACAGTCGCGTACGCCAAATTGTTAATAAAGCAGCTTTGGCAACTTAATTTAGATTGGGACGACATACCACCACCGCCAATTATTAAGATGTGGAGGCAATTCTGTGCTGAATTACCAGCTCTTAATGATTTACGTATCCCGCGACGTGTTGGTGTATCCAAAAACTGTACTGCGTCACTCCTGGGGTTTTCCGACGCCAGCGAGCGCGCATACGGTGCCGTAGTCTACATACATGTAAAGAGCGTCAATGGTAACACCGTCCAGTTGATTTGTGCAAAGACTAAAGTCGCACCGACGAAACCACTATCTATTGCACGCCTTGAGCTTTGTGGAGCGGTTTTACTCTCAAAATTGCTTCGCGGAGTACTCGACAATTATTCTCTTGACCTTGCAATATCAGTCTATGCCTTTGTAGATTCAAAAGTAGCTCTGTACTGGATAAAGAGTTCGCGACACAAGTGGCAGACCTTTGTTGCAAACCGCGTTGTTCAGATTACCGACAATATTCGCGCTGATAACTTTTATCATGTCGCAGGTACTGAGAATCCCGCTGACATACTTTCACGTGGCGTTACGCCAAATAAATTAGTTTCAAACCCCCTGTGGCTCCATGGGCCTCAGTGGACTTCGTTAGATCCATCTCAATGGCCTCTTCGTACTTTAGACAATGAGGTTATTGCAAATATGCCTGAGAAGAAGATTTTGTCGCACACTGTGTGCACATCCGTCTGTAATTCTGCGATTTATGAGCTCGCATTCCGCATCTCTTCTTGGAGTAAACTTCTACGTATAATTGCGTACGTGTGTAAGTTTGCTAAATTATTGCCCCGCCGCAACACTTCTGTAGTGACTGCTGATGATCTCAGTTTCTCTGAGGTTATAATCCTCCGCGCCCTGCAAAAACAGCATTTTCCAGTGGAATATTTAAATATTGAAGGTAACAAACCTTGCTCGCCCGCTTTCAATCGTTTAGGGCCTTTTATTGAGAATGGTTTAATCCGCATTGGTGGTCGTCTTTCGAACTCCGCATTAGATTACACGCAAAACATCCAATTATACTCCCGCGCAGTGATCATGTAGTGAACATGATCATTGACTATTATCATATTAAAAATTTACACGCTGGGCCTGAATTGTTATTGTCATTGCTCCGTCAAAAATTTTGGATACTTTCCGCACGCCGCACTGTGAGAAGCAGAGTCTACAAATGTAATATATGTTTCCGGCTTAGACCCCGTCCAACTTACCCTTTGATGGCTGATCTTCCCCATAGTCGTGTAAGACAAGCTATTAAGGCATTTACACACACGGGCTGCGATTATGCCGGTCCTATCGCATACACTCCTGTACGTCGTCGTGGTGTACGCAGCGAGAAGGCGTACTTATGTGTTTTCACATGCCTCACGACTCGAGCTGTACATATAGAAATCGCTACAGATCTTAGTAGTTCTAGTTTCCTCGCTGCGCTTAAACGTTTCCTCTCTAGACGAGGGCCGATTCGGTTTTTATATTCGGATAATGGAACGAATTTTAAAGGTGCCGCTTCGTATCTTCGCGATCTCTTTAAATTTCTAAATGTTGAATACCGCCCAAAGCTTGAGCAAGAGTGTGCTGAGAATCGTATAACATGGAAGTTCATCTGTCCCAACTCTCCTCATTTTGGAGGCGCCTGGGAGAGTATGATCAAAGTCGTAAAAACGCATCTGTTCCGAGTTATCGGACATCAGTTACTTTCATACGAAGAGCTTAATACTGTTCTTGCGCAAATTGAGTGCTTGCTAAACTTGCGGCCCTTGACAGTATTGAGTTCTGATCCTGCAGAGCCTTCAGCTCTTACTCCGAGTCATTTTTTGAATACCGCACCTTTATTGTCATTACCCGCACCCAAAGTCAAATCTGACTCTACCAGTCTGTTACACAGGCATTCTTTACTGGATAAATTAGTTCAGTCGTTTTGGGACCGGTGGAGGACGGAATACCTTCACGGATTACAAGTTCGTCAGAACAAGTCGTTGTAATTGTGATAAATGATAATGAACCGCCCCTTGCTTGGCCATTAGCGATTGTCGAGTCTGTTCATCCTTCGAAGGATGGCGTAGTTCGAGTAGTGACCGTGAGAACTACTAAGGGAACATATCTCCGTCCTGTTGCTCGTATTTGCCCTCTCCCAAGACAATAAATCACGATTATTTTGATTATAATTATTTATCTAAATTAGGAATTAAGTTTATATTTATATATATTAAAAAAAGTATTAAACCGCAATATTATATTTATGTATACATTTTCTCGCTTACCAAGTAAGGTTAGTAGATGAGACATGCGCATTGAGCGCATCCTCTCACTTTATATACCGCTTATTTATTTGTTTTCCTTTTACTTTTTATATTTCGGTTGTCTTTTAAAGGTGACCCTTTAAGGGCGGGAGGAAATGGTAACGCCAGTTAACAATCTACTTTATCAACATTACATTACATATCGCATTAAGTTCGTCCTAAGTTATATCTACTTTATCAACATGACTAGTGCATATTTTTTGTTTCCTTCCTTCCTTCCCTTTCCTACCGCACGCGCTGCCGCCGAGGAAAAAGAGGATCTCGGCGCGCGTCAGTATACTAAGTGATATTACGCCATCCGCAACGCACGACCACCCGTCGCGTCTTATATATATTAACCGCAAACCGCGCAGGATGAACATTGAGTTCTCCTGTTTATGTTTAATATTCACCGCATCAGACATTGTGTCTTTGTAACTCATAAAAGTGTGAGACGCCCCCGTAAGGGCAAAGGTGGAGAGTGTGGGACTTCACGAGACTGTTCCGAGAGTGCGTGTGCGCCGAACCACGTGGCGAGCTCGCTGCATAGCAGACACTCCAGGAGGAAGGCGCGGCAGCCCTCATCAGGTCAGTGCGTGCTATCCCACCTATTTATTTTCCCCTTTGCCGTATGCACCAAAATTACAGTCCACTAAATCTTTATCGAAGATACCTTAAGTTGCTGGCGTCTCCAATCCTGATAACACTGTTGGTCACACTGTGAATAAAAAATATATTTAATCTATTCAACACCAGCATCAGTTGTCGAGCGACCCCTTGTGAAAGCGAATTGATTTTTACGAAGTAAACTATTTACATTAAAAAAGGAACATTTGATCAAGAATAATATTTAAAACTATAACTAAATGTTGGTAGTACTGAAATAGGTCTAGAATTGATGGAGTCCAAATAAATATATTTCTTTGCTATGCTCGTTAAATCAGGAAACACACCAGATTCGATAAATATAATAATACCTAGCTGAGGTGCGATTGTATATATTATAGAAGCAATAACTTTAACGGAAACCCACCACAGATCTGCGGTTTTCAACCAAATTCAATATCTTTTGCTGACAGTTTATGAAATGTAAAATTCTTTATACACGCATTTAAATTTTGTTTAAGTAATTATTCGGCGACGACAAGAAAAAAAATTCAGTAACTTCCCTAAGTTAGATCGGAATATCATTAAAATATTTCTCAAAAAAAAAAAACCCATCGCAACGTCCTGATCTGATTCAGTTAATTTGTTGTTAAAACTTATTTTTTAATTTAAATTGAGAGAGTTGAACTTACTTAGACCTTACTAGAAAGTAATAAAAAGTAAGTGTAGTAGTAAGTTTCAATGTTAATTATACTCCACGTCATTTTAATTATATTAGAAGCCGTCTTAATTTTGTTTGTTGTTCAAATGCAAAGACTTGTCTGTGTATCACACTTTATGGGGTTGCTGGGATCTACCTCGGAGCGGTCCACCCCGGGCAAAGGGCATCACTGGCTTTTTAGGTTTTGGCATTGCAAGGGACTGCCTGGCTTGCTACCATCCTCCTGACGGAGTCTTGCGCGAAATAGCTCACTGCGTTCGGTATGTGAGCGGGAGAACCAGTGCCTTTGGGGGACTGAAGGCCTGCCAGTTGCATTGCTCAAGACAAGTTTGGACTTTTGAGCAAAGTAATTAAGATGGAAATCGGTAAACAAGGTACAAAGGCAAGGTTAACGCTTTGTTTGAGTTCCCTGCCAGCTAACTTTTGATAGTGTGGTGAGAGCTATGCGTAGAACAACAATAAAACAAACAACTTATCTGGGTTATTGGACCAATATGCATACAAAATATTAAATATGTGGCTCTGACTGAATATTTTAAATAGTTGCGCCAAAGAATATACGAGTATATACTCATATATTCTTTGGCGCAACTATAATAATATTATTACTACCTAGCTGCGGTAACTCTGTTACTGTAGCGTTATGCTGATTTGGCGGCTTTTTGTTACTACATAATATTATATGTTTTTAATTACTTTGTTTAGATGTTATTTTTTGTTTTTAAATTTTAAATAAATATTATGTTCTTTCTATCTTCCTCTTACAACATACATTTACATACTAGGACTTCCTTTTTGTGAAAGCTGCTTTTCCTTGGTCCCGTGTGGAGTTGCCAGTCCTCGCATGGGGCGCCTCCTCCCCCCAGGTGGCGAATGGGGAATCGTCACCCAGATATAGGTGGTAGCGGGAAACAGCCGTGCACGGGCATACCCGTGGTTCCAACAAGACCAGAAACGGCCGGGGCTTAATACTAAGTGACGAGTCTTTACAGGCTTGTAGTTGCTCCCTGTATAGCTCTTTGATTAGAGCTTATTCGGGATGCAACACACACGGTAATGAGCCTAGCGCACCAATGCTGAGTGATCCTACGCGGTAATGTGCCAAGCGCACCAATTTCGGACAACTCGTAAGCCCATTAAGGCCCGGGGGCTCCCGCAGGGCCGCGAGGAAGAAAACTTCAAAAATAACCCTAATTCTAAGGTCTAAGGTGCGTTTGGGATGAATGGGTGGGGTGATGGACATGGGTCGGGGGCAGCCTAGCCCCAATCCTTTAGTGTATTAGGGGTTCAGGGACGACAACCTGTATAAACACGGATACCAAACATACCATGCAACAAAAATATACCCCAGGGTGGTCCCGCCAATCCATTGGTATGCGGGGATACAACCACCAGCAGCCTTAATAGACTCTGTTAGAGAGGTGCAATACATTGCATATCGATAGAGATCAAACGCGGGCCTCCCAACATCTAAGGAATAAATTACGAATGAAGGAGCAGTGTCGTGTGGTACAACGATGCCGAAATGAGATCAGCGTGGGCGCTTTAAGTGCTGCAATATGCCGGCAAATCAGGTGATTGAGTGCAATGAAGGGGCGTCATCCATATCACTCTAATTGGGAGTGTGTCGACGAGGGTTGCGTACCGAATCTATACTAATACTCAGAATCACCAAACGGTATTTGCTGATGGTCATACGGGTTTACGCACCAACATCGGCACATCCCGGTGGGGAGGCGATGGAAATGTATGAGGATATTTTTAGAGTTATGCATACGGTTAACGGGATACTTCAACGAAAAGCTGGGTACAAAAACGAACCGTGAGCTGAAGGTAGGGAAATTCGGGATAGGGCAACGGAACGCAAGGGGCCAACAGCTGGCCGACTTCATGAAAAAGGAAACACTCTTTAAGATGAACTATTTCTTCTAGAAGCGGCCCCATAGTAAGTGGACCTGGTCGAGCCCTGACGGTCCCGACAAAAAATGAGATTGACTTTATTATGATGACTAGACGCCAACTATTCAGTGATGTGTCAGTAATCGCAAGGCTAAAAACTGGCAGTGATCACCGAATGGTTACAGGCACACTGAATTTGACTGACTGAGACCCGAAACCGTTCAGCTTGAGCTACAAAACCTTTTTCAATGCCTAGAAGATTATAATTCAGTTGACGATAAAAATAACAAGTACGTGGATACTGTCCATGCGGTCGGAGCTAAGTTCTGCAAGACCCGCCGCAGAAGAACACAAAAACTCTCCGATCACAACCTTAATCTCATGGCTGTTAGGCGGGAGAGGAGGCTGCAATCGTCAACAGATTTGACAGCATACAGGCAACTGAACAGGCAGATCTCCAAATGCATGTGGCGGGACTTAGGCAATTTTAATACTGCTCGTATTGAAGCAGCGATCGAGCAGACACGGGTCTCCAAAGTCTTTGCCAGAGATCTGTCTGCAAAAAAGAGCAAACTGTCAAAGCTGAAGACTGTGTATGGCAGCATAGTTTCCGGGACACCTGAGATTTTGAGTGAGATTGAGAGGTTCTATGAGAAACTGTACACATCATCGTTGGAGACACATGCAAGTGTGAGTAACAATCCAAGAGCAAGCCTTATCCGGTACCATTCCGATTATATCCTGGACGTCAATCTGAGCGAGATTAGAATGACTCTCCAGCACCTTAAAAATGGCAAGGTCCTAGGCGAGGATGAATTTATAGTAGAGTTTCTGAAAGGGGGTGAAACACCGGTACTTAAAGTCTTGTAAAAGCTTTTCTATGCCGTCTTTCACTGTAACACTACTCCGGAGGCATGAAGCAAAAGTGCGATGGTCTTTTTCTACAAGAAAGGCGACAACGCTTTCTTGAAGAACTACAGACTGATTTCCCTTCTGAACTGCGTCTAAGTGCTGTTTTCAAGAGTAATTACGAATCGTCTCGCACGCAGACTCGACGACTTCCAGCCTCCACGATAAACAGGTTTCTGAAAAGGCTTCAGTACCATAGACAGTACATACCCTCCGGCATATTGTACAGAAGGCCGAAGAGTACAATTTGCCACTTTGCCTGGTGTATTTGGACTATGAGAAAGCCTTTGGTTCTGTCGAAATTTGGGTGGTGCTACAGTCCCTTCAACATTGTATTGTTGTTGTGACAAAGTTTGAAGTCAAGTAGTTGTTGACTGTCGAAGGGCTGAAGTGTTTGTACGGTAAGGCTGCCGGCTACTGGCTACCCAAGTACAGAACCAGAGCACGAAACGCATCAAACTGCAGAGAGGTGTAAGACAGAGTGACATTATATCCCCGAAACTCTTCACCGCTTCATTGGATGAGGTTTTCAAGCTACTGGACTAGAAAGAATACGATATTAGCATCATTGTTGAATACATAGCTCACCTACGATTTGCCGACTATATAGTCCTTATGGCAGAATCACTGTAGAACCTAAGCACTATGCTCAATGACCTCAATAGTGTCTCTCAACGGATAGCTTTTAAATTGAACATAGACAAATTAAAGATCATGTTTAATGTCCATGTCACACCTACGCCGGTAATTGTTGGGAGTGCTAAGCTCAAAGTTACAACAAATAGTCCGACTAGGTAAATCTAACTTAAACCGAGAGGTCAATCGACATATTCAACTCGGCTGGGCAGCGTTTGGGAAAATCATGACACATCTTCTTGTCACGAATACATCTAAAAACTAAAAAAACTAAATTGTACAACCAGTGAGTGTTGTCAGTGACGACTTTTGGATCTCAGACGTGGTGCTTTAATGCTGGTCCTATGAGGACGCTCAAGGGTTTAGAAATAGCGCCGAACATAACCGAGGCTCCATGATTCCATAGATTACGACGGGGCAGACAACCACCTGACTCATGCGTCCGCGTGGATGGTTTTGCAGTCAGACTGGGGAGGTATATGAAGTGCCTGTAAGTGTAGTATCCTGAGACCCCTCGTGTACGCTGATGGTAACCACCTCGGGGTTTTAGGTGGTAGAAGTTCATCATGACTTTGAAATAATACTAGTTTTACGAATCGACGCTCCGGGAAGTCTGCAGTCTGTGAACATGTACAGGATCGCCCCCGTCACTACATCAGATTTGATAGACCACAAATCCTCGCTAAAGAACACCGATTCCTTCCAAGGATGATTCGCGAGGCTATTGAAATCAAAAAACATCCTAATTTCAATAGAGAAGATGGCTGGGTGCTACCATCTGCTTGGGATCCTATAATAAATAAAATTAAATCCCAACCCAAGCATACAACTGCAAGACTCCATGATACCATAAGTTCATACTGTGTAGATCGGAACAAAAGTTAAATTTTAATCTATGGTAACCGCGGTTAACTATGACAGCTGGACGTTGAACATCTCAGTCCTTCCCGTGACCATGGGTGCTGTAAAGCTCTCGAAACGTCGGGTAAAAACATTAAATATACGCGATAAATTCCGTAAAAACTAGTATTATTTCTATGAATGTATTTCATTTACAACAAAGAAAGGTAAAAATCTGAATAGCAATGTGTTCTTAAATGGTGAAAAACTGAGCCCTGTTGAATCCTCTGTTTTCATAAGCATCACTCTCGACGCTAATCTTCAGTGGCGCCTCTGAAGCATTATTGGGTAAGTTCATAAGTAATTATACTCCCTCCTTGTCCTAGACCTTCTTAACAATTGTAGTACGCCGCATTCCATGCCAGCATCACAATTTAATCAAGCTCGCAAAAATTTTTTTAAAGCATTATATCTGGCAACACTGTATCAACCCGTCCGTGAGTGCAACTTCATTACTAGGCATGTCGATTCACTCTTTAAAAAATCGATCTCCGAATCGAAGATACTAGAATCGATTATCGATTAAATCGAGGATTAAAAGATCGATTTTCGATTAATCGCGACATTTTCAAACACATTTCAAGAATTTGCGACTTTTTCTTTAATTGAAATTTAATATTTTTTTTAAATAATATATTAGTAATCCTATTAATTAACATTACTATTATTCCTTCGAACCACTCCTGGTAAGCTTGAAACGCTTCATCATTATCATCATTACAGCCCTTCACAAGTCCACTGCTGAACATAGGCCTCCCCCAAGTAATGCCACAAAGCACGATCCTGAGCCCCCTGCATCCATCGACTTCCTGCATATCTTACCAGGTCGTCACTCCATCTAGTGGGGTGTCGCCCTACACTACGCCTACCGGTACGAGGCTGCCGCCCTTACCTTTGAACCTTTCTTCCCCATCGGTTATCGGTTCGTCGAGCTATATGGCCGGCCCATTGCCACTTCAGCTTACTAATCCGTTGGGCTATGTCGGTCACTCTGGTTTTACTGCGGATATCCTCATTTCTGAGTCTATCACGCAGAGAAACTCCAAGCATAGCCCTCTCCATAGCTCGCTGAGCGACCTTGAGTGTCCTCATACGGCCAGCAGTGAAGGACCACGTCTCAGATCCGTAAGTCATCACTGGCAACACGCACTGGTTGTACAATCTAGTTTTTAGAGATTGAGGTATACCTGACGAGAAGATATGTCGTAATTTCCCGAACGCTGCCCAGCCGAGTTGAATCCGTCGATTGACCTCTCGGTCGAAGTTGGACTTACCTAGTCGGACTATTTGTCCCAGGTAAACGTACTCGTCAACAACTTCGAGCATAGTGCTCCCAACAACTACCGGCATAGGTGTGACATGGACATTAAACATGATCTTTGTTTTGTCCATGTTCATCTTAAGACCTATCCGTTGGGAGGCACTATTGAGATCATTGAGCATAGTGCTTAAGTCCTCCAGCGATTCTGCCATAAGGACTATATCGTCGGCAAATCGAAGGTGAATGATGTACTCGCCATTGATGTTAATACCGTATCCTTTCCAGTCCAGTAGCTTGAAAACGTCTTCCAAAGCAGCGGTGAAGAGTTTCGGGGATATAACGTCACCCTGTCTTACACCTCTCTGCAGTTGGATAGGTTTCGAGCTCTGGTCGATCACACTCTTAATCTCATGGCTGTTAGACGGGAGATGAGGCTACAATCGTCAACAGATTTGACAGCATACAGGCAACTGAACAGACAGATCTCCAAATGCATGCGGCGAGACTTACGCAACTTTAATACTGCTCGTATTAAAGAAGCGATCGAGCGGAACCAGGGCTCCAAAGTCTTTGCCAGAGATCTGTCTGCCCGTAAGAGCCAACTATCAAAGCTGAAGACTGAGTGTGACAGCATCGTTTCCGGGACACCTGAGATTTTGAGTGAGATTGAGAGGTTCTATGGGCAGCTGTACACATCATCGTCGGAGCCACACGCAAGTGTGAGTAACGATCCAAGAGCAAGTCTTATCCGACACTATTCCGATGATATCCCGGACGTCAGTTTAAGCGAGATTAGAATGGCTCTCCAGCACCTTAAAAACGGCAGGGCCCCAGGCGAGGATGGAATTACAGCGGAGCTTCTGAAAGCGGGTGGAACACCGGTACTTGAAGTCCTTCAGAAGCTCTTCAATTCCGTCCTCCATGGTGGCACTACTCCAGAGGCGTGGAGCAGAAGTGCGGTGTTCTTGTTCTTTAAGAAAGGCGACAACGCTCTCTTGAAGAACTACAGACCGATTTCCCTTCTGAGCCGCGTCTACGTGCTGTTTTCGAGAGTCATTACGAATCGTCTCGCACGCAGACTCGACGACTTCCAGCCTCCCGAACAAGCCGGTTTCCGAAAAGGCTTCAGTACCGTAGAACACATACATACCCTGCGGCAGATCGTACAGAAGACTGAAGAGTACAATTTGCCACTTTGCCTGGCGTATGTGGACTATGAGAAAGCCTTTGATTCCGTCGAAATTTGGGCGGTGCTGCAGTCCCTTCAGCGGTGCCAAGTTGACTGTCGGTATATCGAAGTGCTGAAGTGTTTGTATAGTAGGGCTACGATGGCTATCCGAGTGCAGAACCAGAGCTTAAAACGCTTGTGTTCAATTATTTAATAAAAGTGATTCCATGTATCACTTTTATTTGACATTTTAAGCTAAAAACAACAACAATACATTAACTGTTCGCGACGGCCTAACAACGTTAAGAAACAAAGTTATAAAAAATATTGTTTTTGTATTAATAATGAAATTACCAACAAAACTGGATGAAAACATGTATTAATATAGTTGTGTAGCATATTTATAACTCTTAGTATATTTGTATAGAATGTCGTTTTGATAACAAGTAATATAAACAACTTTTATTATATACCAAAAAATCAAAATACGATATTTTTGTATAATTAAACGCATTTCGTAGTTAAAGAAAAATCAAAGAATTAATGTACCCAAATAATATGAAAATTTTGGACATTTCGTTTAATAACTTTTTACAATGTTAATATTTTGAATAACCTTTATGATATACTAATAAAGTGCCGGACTACCGATTTAATGATGTATAACATGTTAGTATAGCAATTAGTTTTGTATAGAAAATATTGCAATTTATGCCATTTGTATAGTGAAAAGTTTATGCAATAAAGAGGCAAACGGAAAATGACAAGCGGCTCACTGTAAAGTATTGCCAAAGTCTACCTTAGGGGCTCGGGACCCAGTACCAGTAGTAGTGTGAAGAACTACCAGTGACAGTGAAGTGAAGTGAGTGGTATCCGGTGGTAGCTGAAGTGACTAGTAGCAGTATATAGTGAATAGTGAAAGAGTTAGCTAGCCGAAAAAGGTCGTAAATGACATTCGCAGTTACACATAGTGAAAGTGTTAGCTAGCCTAAAAAGGTCGTAACTGATATTCGCAGTTACATATTATAGTGAAAGTGGTAACTGATATCCGCAGTTACACAAGTGATAAAATCAGCTAGTTTAGTTGATAATAGCTGCTAGTCAGTAGTGTTAGAAAACCAGCTACTACCAATAGATCTTTGATACCACCGTACAATTTAAAGAAATCTTTTGAAATATACAGTGACCAACCAATAGTGAACAACCGTAGTTTAACAACCGTGATCAATAGTTATAGTTATAAAATTTCGCGACTAATCAATCAGTCGAACCGCTGGCCACTACCTTGCTATTTGTATTTATTAATCGTGCATTTTGATTTGAACCACAGTCCACAATATTTCAGCGGCACCTACAAAGACGGCAGTGAAAGTACCCACCGGAACCTATAGGTGTAGGACGTGAGCGACTCGCGAAGTATCTTCGACAACATTTAATTGAATTCCCCTGCCCGCGCCAACCACTACGGCCCGTACAACGAAGCAGAGGGAACATATAGAAGGCAACGATGACTTTAGCCGTGCATCATCGCCAACAGCCCGGGAAGACACCCACACCGAAGAGCCACCGAGGGGCCACACCGATTGCAGTACGAAGTCAAAGAAGACTGTTCGGCCCAATAGAAGAATTTTGAAGGCTCGTGAAGAAGTATTGAAGATCAAACTAGAACTTGCGCAGATCTCTTTACAGATGGCTGAAGAAGCAGACGAATCAGACGACTATGATGAAGATGGTCACTCCAAAAGTGAGTACGTTCGATCTTGGCTCGAAAACTCTGTAGCCAAACAAAAGTCAAATCAAGGCGCAACCACCGGAGGGAAGGCCCCATTTAATAAAACCGTCACAAAGCCAACCCCGGACGTTGTCGACCTCAGTGAGCCCCAAAAGGAGCTCACGAACCAGGATTCCTATCCAGAAGACGTACAAAGGGATCCCATGCCACAGAAGCTCAGCCAGGAACCCATCGTTAATGAAGACAGGGGGCTCCTACTGATTGTATCAGAGCTCACATACCAGGATTCCTATCCAGAAGACGTACAAAAGGATCCCATGCCACAGAAGCTCAGCCAGGAACCCATCGTTAATGAAGACAGGGGGCTCCTACCGATTGTATCAGAGCTCACATACCAGGATTCCTATCCAGACGATGTACAAAAGGATCCCAAGCCAAATAAAGCTAGCCAGGAACCTGTCATAAGTGAAGACAGGGGGCTCCGTCCATTTATATCGGAGCTCACGTCCGCTATAGTCGCGCTCGCTGACAAATCAAAGTTAGAGAGTGCGCCACTATCGTCGCATACTTTCGCAGCGTCGAAAGCTATAATGACACTGCCAAGCTTTAGCGGAGCACATACTGAGTGGCTTTCATTCCGTGCCATTTACGACACAACCCCAAGCTACTTCAATGACATTGAAAACACTGCTAGACTAAGACGAAGTCTACAAGGAAGAGCCATGGAAACAGTCAGTTCAGAACTCATCGGGCATGCTAAGCCAGATGAGATTATGCGAGAATTGGAGCTACAATTTGGGCGTCCAGATTCAATCGCGCAAGCAGAAACCGAGAAGTTACGAGGATTAGCACGCTACACAGAAGCACCCAGAGACATTTGCACATTCGCGAGCAAAGTGAGGGGAAGCGTCGTCACTCTTCGAACACTAAAGCGAGATCATTACCTCGTCAACGCGGAGCTGCTACGACACCTCACCGACAAACTGCCAAACTCTATACGTGCCCAGTGGTATAGAATCTACACCGAAAAATATGACTCTAGACCAGGCCTCGGCTGCTTCAGCGATTTTATTACCGAGCAAGCTCGCTTCTGCAGTGCATTTGCGCCTCCAGAAATTATAAACGAAGCACAAAGCAATCGTTCAGTACATAGAGCACACGCGGCTACTACTAAGCCGTCTCCGAAATGCAGAGTGTGCGGAAAGGAGGGTCACTACGGATCCGAATGTAAAAAATTTAAAGAAACAGATATCAACAAAAGATGGGAACTCGCAAAGCAAAATAATTTATGTTTCCGCTGTTTACGTTATAGAAATCAGACACACAAATGCAAAACAAATAAGTGTGGAATAGAAGGATGCACCGCGACACACAATCGACTTCTCCATAGTAATACAAAGGAGAAGACTGAGGTCAAACAAAAAGAACCTCAAGAAACTGTTGCTAACTCATTCGGTGTGTCAAAGCATCAAGCCTATTTAAAAATAATTCCAGTGCGAGTAATTGGACCGGCGGGGGCTGTAAACACACACGCCCTGCTGGATGATGGGTCAACAGTTTCACTAATGGATGAAGAGATCGCCAAACAAATTGGAGCTAAAGGGCGGTTCGACCCGTTTAAGATCACCGCTATCGGAAACACTACCCTCGATTCACCGGAATCCCGAAGAATTAAAGTATCGCTGAAAAGTCTCCACAGCAAAAGGGTGCCATTCAGAGTACGCACGGTCGCAAGCCTAAACTTGGGGCCACAGACTGTGCGTGTGGTAGACATAGCCAAGTGCAAACACTTGAAAGACCTAAAGGAGCAGCTAATATATGACTCCGGCAACCCAAGGATCCTAATAGGACAGGACAATTGGAGACTTCTGATAGCCACTCAAATTCGAAGAGGTCCGCCGCACCAGCCAATCGCCTCGCTCACAGAATTAGGATGGGTGCTACACGGGGCACACACTAAAACCCCGTATCAGCGCGTCCACGCGGCCAATGAGGTGCACAAGAGCGAGGAAACTATAGATGACCAACTCCGCGAATATTTCGCGCTGGAATCTCTCATTATCAATCCGAGAAGACCAGACTCCGATCCAGAGAAGAAAGCTGAAGATATACTAAATAGCAGCACCCGTCAGTTACAAGACGGGCACATAGAAACAGCGCTTCTCTGGAAGGAAAAGGATATCGAGATGCCTGGTAATTATGAAACAGCAATAAAACGGCTCGTTTACATCGAAAGAAAATTAGATCGAGACGAAGATCTAAAAAGGAAGTATGATGAACAAATGAATTCCATTGTACAAAAAGGATACGCCGAGATAGCACCGAAAACTAGCACACCGGGAAAAACATGGTCCCTACCCCATTTCGACGTCCATAACCCAATGAAGCCAGAGAAGTTTCGAATAGTACACGATGCCGCAGCCAAAACAAAGGGGGTGTCGTTGAACGACTTCCTGCTCACGGGTCCATACCTACTGCAATCACTACCAGGGGTCATGATGCGTTTTCGCCGCCATAAAATCGCTATCTCCGCGGACATAGCCGAAATGTTCATGCAGGTCAAAGTTAGACCCGAAGACAGAGATGCCTTAAGATATCTCTGGAGATGGGATCGACGTAATGAAGCTCCACAGGAATATAGAATGACGTTGATCATTTTCGGTGCAGCCAGTTCGCCCTGCACAGCCATATTCGCGAAGAACTGGAACGCTAAAAAATACAAAGACAAGTATCCAGAAGCCGTAGAAGCTATCATTCAAAACCACTATATGGATGACTATCTCGACAGTTTCCAGTCTCTGGAAGAAGCAATGCGAATATCGAAGGAAGTACGCGACATACACAAAAACGCGCACTTCACCTTAAGAAAATGGGTTTCCAACGCACCAGAAGTTGTAAAAGAATTAGAACCTGACCGTGAAGCATCTGAGTCAGTCGATCTGGGAAACAAAGGAACCGAGGAAAAGATACTCGGATTAATCTGGAAACCGGGTACCGATCAGCTGAGCTTCAACCTAAAGCTCGCTCGACTTCCAATCAATTTGCTGCATAAAACACCAACCAAGATGGAAGCACTTAAAATAGTAATGTCGCTGTATGACCCGCTCGGCCTCGCCTCCCCAGTTACAATTCGAGCAAAGCAAATACTGCAGGAAGCATGGAGACGAGGAACAGACTGGGACCAGGAGTTGGACGAAGACCTGACTAAACAATGGTTCACATGGATCCAACATCTGGAACAGCTCAAATCAGTAAGCATCCCAAGATGCTACCCGGGATTCAGCGACACACGTTCACTCCAAGTCCACGTGTTCACCGATGCCAATGAGAGCGCCTACGCAACGGCAGTCTACTGGAGATCAACAATAACCGATGGGACAGTACATGTGAGCCTCATCATGGCTAAGGCGAAGGTAGCTCCGCTGAAAGTAACGTCCATACCTCGCCTCGAGTTACAAGCCGCCGTGATGGGAAGCCGCGTAGCTGCCGCCGTCATCCAGGCACATTGCGTGACGCCCGAAGCCGTAACATATTGGACTGACAGCAAAACTGTCCTCACGTGGATAAAAAAGGGCTCCAGGAGTTACAAACCTTTCGTTGCCCACCGAATAGCAGCAATCGAGGAACATAGTAAAGTAGAGGACTGGCGCTGGGTACCTACCAAATTGAATATAGCTGACATTGCCACGAGGGACGTACCACCGAACTTCGACTCCAATCACGAGTGGTACAACGGCCCATCGTTTCTGTATAAAGAACCCTCAGCATGGCCAACCGAAAGACCCACGTCATCCGAACCTACAGGCGAGGAAAGATCCCTCACCATTAAGGAATCGTATCAATCTCCGATACTCCGAGAAGCTGTTCCCGATCCAGCAAGGTTTTCGAGATGGGAACGCTTATTGCGAGCTACGGCTAGAGTGCTTCAATTTATAACACTCTGCCGCAAAATCACAGACAGGACCTTCTATAAAAGAACCAAAAGGGACAAAGAGGAAGATCCCGACTGGAGGAAATCGAAAAATAATCCTCGACAAATCGCGCAGCCTCCCAGTCAAGTGAAAAATAAAGATGTCAAAAGGTACATCACACTAGAGGCCGAATTCATCAGAAAGGCCGAAAAGCTCCTGATACGTGCTATACAAGAGGGCTCCTTCGCACAAGAGATAACTGATCTCCGTAATAATAAAAAGGTCGCTCATGATAGCCGCCTACGACCGCTCCAAATAGAATTGAAAGACGGGATCATCGCGCTACGAAGTCGCATAGCCGCCGTGAAGGGAGTCACAGAAGACATGAAGGGGCCAGCTATATTGGATGGTGATCATTACATCACGCAATTATACATTGACTGGACGCATCGCAGCCTGCATCATTGCGGAACCGAACCTACCATCAACGAGGTTCGACAGCACTACTGGGTAATCCGACTTCGACCCACCACGAAAAAGATAGTGAGCCAATGCATACAGTGTCGCATCAGAAAAGCACAACCATCAGTGCCAGCGACCGGTGACCATCCCAGTACACGTCTCGCTCATCACCAGAGACCGTTCACCTTCACCGGTCTGGACTATTTTGGGCCACTTTCAGTCACTGTGGGACGTCAACATCAGAAGAGATACGTAGCTCTCTTCACCTGCCTCACATCCAGAGCTGTCCACTTAGAAGTTGTCGCAAATCTTAGCGCTGACTCTGCAATACTGGCATTAAGAAGATTCGCAGCTCGCCGAGGGTGCCCCACCGAGATTAACTCTGACAATGGCACCAACATGCACGGCGCAGACAAAGAACTTCGGGAGGCTTTTCGAGAAGAAGCCAGTCAACGAGGCATAGTGTGGCGTTTTATAACCCCCTCCGCGCCTTTCATGGGAGGAGTGTGGGAACGTCTCATACGGTGCGTAAAAAGACGGCACTATACACCGTCCTTCATGAGAGATATCCGCATGAGGAAGTATTAGCCACGCTGCTCTGCGAGGTGGAGTACACAGTAAATAGTAGACCATTGACTCACATCTCTGTAGACAGCGACGATGACGAACCCATCACTCCAAATCACTTCCTTTTAGGAGGATCTGCGAGATTGCCGACACTTGGAGTATTTGATGAAAAGGATATGAATAGCAAAAGACACTGGCGACGCTCCCAGATACTCGCTGACATGTTCTGGCAGCGTTGGGTCCGAGAGTATTTACCGGAACTTCAAAACCGGCGGGAGGCCCATGGGCGAGGTCCCAATCTCCAGGTGGGCGATCCAGTCCTCATAGCTGACGGCCAGTTACCTCGTAACACCTGGCCACGAGGGAGGGTGGAAGCTGTTTACCTAGGTGCGGACGGACAGATCCGCACTGTGGAGGTACGCACAGCAAACGGCCTAATTAAGAGACCAACCAGGAAACTCGTGCCGCTGCCGAAGTAGAAGCAACGTCGCTCACCGAAATGGATGCAGCGCCGCTGTGAGAAAATCGTCACGACGCTGCACGGCGGGAGAGATGTTCGCGACGGCCTAACAACGTTAAGAAACAAAGTTATAAAGAATATTGTTTTTGTATTAATAATGAAATTACTAACAAAACTGGATGAAAACATGTATTAATATAGTTGTGCAGCATATTTATAACTCTTAGTATATTTGTATAGAATGTCGTTTTGATAACAAGTAATATAAACAACTTTTATTATATACCAAAAAATCGACCAATCACAGCGCGTCTTATCGTGGAAAGTTTTTAATTAACTGCGTAATAGTTCGTACTAAAATAAGGAAAATAATTTTATGTTCTAAAAGAGTTATAAATATGACATTCAATTAGCATATGGCTTATAGATTAAAGAAGTGTAGGGATATTTTTGTATAATTAAACGCATTTCGTAGTTATAGAAAAATCAAAGAATTAATGTACCCAAATAATATGAAAATTTTGGACATTTCGTTTAATAACTTTTTACAATGTTAATATTTTGAGTAACCTTTATGATATACTAATAAAGTGCCGGACTACCGATTTAATGATGTATAACATGTTAGTATAGCAATTAGTTTTGTATAGAAAATATTGCAATTTATGCCATTTGTATAGTGAAAAGTTTATGCAATAAAGAGGCAAACGGAAAATGGCAAGCGGCTCACTGTAAAGTATTGCCAAAGTCTACCTTAGGGGCTCGGGACCCAGGAGTTACAAACCTTTCGTTGCCCACCGAATAGCAGCAATCGAGGAACATAGTAAAGTAGAGGACTGGCGCTGGGTACCTACCAAATTGAATATAGCTGACATTGCCACGAGGGACGTACCACCGAACTTCGACTCCAATCACGAGTGGTACAACGGCCCATCGTTTCTGTATAAAGAACCCTCAGCATGGCCAACCGAAAGACCCACGTCATCCGAACCTACAGGCGAGGAAAGATCCCTCACCATTAAGGAATCGTATCAATCTCCGATACTCCGAGAAGCTGTTCCCGATCCAGCAAGGTTTTCGAGATGGGAACGCTTATTGCGAGCTACGGCTAGAGTGCTTCAATTTATAACACTCTGCCGCAAAATCACAGACAGGACCTTCTATAAAAGAACCAAAAGGGACAAAGAGGAAGATCCCGACTGGAGGAAATCGAAAAATAATCCTCGACAAATCGCGCAGCCTCCCAGTCAAGTGAAAAATAAAGATGTCAAAAGGTACATCACACTAGAGGCCGAATTCATCAGAAAGGCCGAAAAGCTCCTGATACGTGCTATACAAGAGGGCTCCTTCGCACAAGAGATAACTGATCTCCGTAATAATAAAAAGGTCGCTCATGATAGCCGCCTACGACCGCTCCAAATAGAATTGAAAGACGGGATCATCGCGCTACGAAGTCGCATAGCCGCCGTGAAGGGAGTCACAGAAGACATGAAGGGGCCAGCTATATTGGATGGTGATCATTACATCACGCAATTATACATTGACTGGACGCATCGCAGCCTGCATCATTGCGGAACCGAACCTACCATCAACGAGGTTCGACAGCACTACTGGGTAATCCGACTTCGACCCACCACGAAAAAGATAGTGAGCCAATGCATACAGTGTCGCATCAGAAAAGCACAACCATCAGTGCCAGCGACCGGTGACCATCCCAGTACACGTCTCGCTCATCACCAGAGACCGTTCACCTTCACCGGTCTGGACTATTTTGGGCCACTTTCAGTCACTGTGGGACGTCAACATCAGAAGAGATACGTAGCTCTCTTCACCTGCCTCACATCCAGAGCTGTCCACTTAGAAGTTGTCGCAAATCTTAGCGCTGACTCTGCAATACTGGCATTAAGAAGATTCGCAGCTCGCCGAGGGTGCCCCACCGAGATTAACTCTGACAATGGCACCAACATGCACGGCGCAGACAAAGAACTTCGGGAGGCTTTTCGAGAAGAAGCCAGTCAACGAGGCATAGTGTGGCGTTTTATAACCCCCTCCGCGCCTTTCATGGGAGGAGTGTGGGAACGTCTCATACGGTGCGTAAAAAGACGGCACTATACACCGTCCTTCATGAGAGATATCCGCATGAGGAAGTATTAGCCACGCTGCTCTGCGAGGTGGAGTACACAGTAAATAGTAGACCATTGACTCACATCTCTGTAGACAGCGACGATGACGAACCCATCACTCCAAATCACTTCCTTTTAGGAGGATCTGCGAGATTGCCGACACTTGGAGTATTTGATGAAAAGGATATGAATAGCAAAAGACACTGGCGACGCTCCCAGATACTCGCTGACATGTTCTGGCAGCGTTGGGTCCGAGAGTATTTACCGGAACTTCAAAACCGGCGGGAGGCCCATGGGCGAGGTCCCAATCTCCAGGTGGGCGATCCAGTCCTCATAGCTGACGGCCAGTTACCTCGTAACACCTGGCCACGAGGGAGGGTGGAAGCTGTTTACCTAGGTGCGGACGGACAGATCCGCACTGTGGAGGTACGCACAGCAAACGGCCTAATTAAGAGACCAACCAGGAAACTCGTGCCGCTGCCGAAGTAGAAGCAACGTCGCTCACCGAAATGGATGCAGCGCCGCTGTGAGAAAATCGTCACGACGCTGCACGGCGGGAGAGATGTTCGCGACGGCCTAACAACGTTAAGAAACAAAGTTATAAAGAATATTGTTTTTGTATTAATAATGAAATTACTAACAAAACTGGATGAAAACATGTATTAATATAGTTGTGCAGCATATTTATAACTCTTAGTATATTTGTATAGAATGTCGTTTTGATAACAAGTAATATAAACAACTTTTATTATATACCAAAAAATCGACCAATCACAGCGCGTCTTATCGTGGAAAGTTTTTAATTAACTGCGTAATAGTTCGTACTAAAATAAGGAAAATAATTTTATGTTCTAAAAGAGTTATAAATATGACATTCAATTAGCATATGGCTTATAGATTAAAGAAGTGTAGGGATATTTTTGTATAATTAAACGCATTTCGTAGTTATAGAAAAATCAAAGAATTAATGTACCCAAATAATATGAAAATTTTGGACATTTCGTTTAATAACTTTTTACAATGTTAATATTTTGAGTAACCTTTATGATATACTAATAAAGTGCCGGACTACCGATTTAATGATGTATAACATGTTAGTATAGCAATTAGTTTTGTATAGAAAATATTGCAATTTATGCCATTTGTATAGTGAAAAGTTTATGCAATAAAGAGGCAAACGGAAAATGGCAAGCGGCTCACTGTAAAGTATTGCCAAAGTCTACCTTAGGGGCTCGGGACCCAGTACCAGTATTAGTGTGAAGAACTACCAGTGACAGTGAAGTGAAGTGAGTGGTATCCGGTGGTAGCTGAAGTGACTAGTAGCAGTATATAGTGAATAGTGAAAGAGTTAGCTAGCCGAAAAAGGTCGTAAATGACATTCGCAGTTACACATAGTGAAAGTGTTAGCTAGCCTAAAAAGGTCGTAACTGATATTCGCAGTTACATATTATAGTGAAAGTGGTAACTGATATCCGCAGTTACACAAGTGATAAAATCAGCTAGTTTAGTTGATAATAGCTGCTAGTCAGTAGTGTTAGAAAACCAGCTACTACCAATAGATCTTTGATACCACCGTACAATTTAAAGAAATCTTTTGAAATATACAGTGACCAACCAATAGTGAACAACCGTAGTTTAACAACCGTGATCAATAGTTATAGTTATAAAATTTCGCGACTAATCAATCAGTCGAACCGCTGGCCACTACCTTGCTATTTGTATTTATTAATCGTGCATTTTGATTTGAACCACAGTCCACAATATTTCAGCGGCACCTACAAAGACGGCAGTGAAAGTACCCACCGGAACCTATAGGTGTAGGACGTGAGCGACTCGCGAAGTATCTTCAACAACATTTACTCCGGAGAGTTTCGCCCGTCCGGCACATTAACAAAAGTGCAAACTGCAACGTACATTTCGCGATAAATCTGTTTCAATCTAAAAACTCACTATTTATCGAATCGAAATGAATGCTACACGAACAGAATACTGGTTATTTCCTTATTATAAAACTTCAAAATATAATATTTATTTACAGTATCTAGGTATTTAAAAAGTACTATGTCTGTACTTACAGCTCACAGTATGTATATCTTTGATAATATTCACAAGTTCACAGTTCAAACATGTTCACAGCTAGGTATAAAATTATATGTAGTCTTTGTTCGCAGCACAGATTAAGTTAGAGCAACATTCTACAGGTAAGATTAGAGTTAGAATTGTATAAATGTAAATAAAATGACAACTTTTTGATAATGTTGGATGCTTTATGTTCGCGACGGCCTAACAACGTTAAGAAACAAAGTGATAAAGAATATTTTTTTTCTTTGGTATTAATGATGAAATTACCGACAGAACTGGATGAAAGCGTGTATTAATATAGTTGTTTAGCATATTTATAACTCTTAGTGTATTTGTATAGAGTGTCGTTTTGATGACAAGTAATATAAACAACTTTTATTATATTCCAAAAAATCGACCAATCACAGCGCGTCTTATCGTGGAACTCTCTAAAAGTTTTTAATTAACTGCGTAATAGTTCATACTAAAAATAAGGAAAATAATTTTATGTTCTAAAAGAGTTATAAATATGACATTGAATTAGCATATGGCTTATAGATTAAAGAAGTGTAGGGATATTTTTGTATAATTAAACGCATTTCGTAGTTATAGAAAAATCAAAGAATTAATGTACCCAAATAATATGAAAATTTTGGACATTTCGTTTAATAACTTTTTACAATGTTAATATTTTGAGTAACCTTTATGATATACTAATAAAGTGCCGGACTACCGATTTAATGATGTATAACATGTTAGTATAGCAATTAGTTTTGTATAGAAAATATTGCAATTTATGCCATTTGTATAGTGAAAAGTTTATGCAATAAAGAGGCAAAACGGAAAATGGCAAGCGGCTCACTGTAAAGTATTGCCAAAGTCTACCTTAGGGGCTCGGGACCCAGTACCAGTAGTAGTGTGAAGAACTACCAGTGACAAGTAAAGTGAAGTGAGTGGTATCCGGTGGTAGCTGAAGTGACTAGTAGCAGTATATAGTGAATAGTGAAAGTGTTAGCTAGCCGAAAAAGGTCGTAACTAATATTCGCAGTTACATATAGTGATAGTGTTAGCTAGCCTAAAAAGGTCGTAACTGATATTCGCAGTTACATATAGTGAAAGTGTTAGCTAGCCGAAAAAGGTCGTAACTGATATTCGCAGTTACATATAGCGAAAGTGGTAACTGATATCCGCAGTTACACAAGTGATAAAATCAACTAGTTTAGTTGATAATAGCTGCTAGTCAGTAGTGTTAGAAAACCAGCTACTACCAATAGATCTTTGATACCACCGTGCAATTTAAAGAAATTTTTTGAAATATACAGTGACCAACCAATAGTGAACAACCGTAGTTTAACAACCGTGATCAATAATTATAAAATTTCGCGACTAATCAATCAGTTGAACCGCTGGCCACTACCTTGCTATTTGTATTCTTGCATTTTGATTTGATCCTCAGCCCACAATATTTCAGCGGCACCTACAAAGACGGCAGTGAAAGTACCCACCGGAACCTATAGGTGTAGGACGTGAGCGACAACATTTACTCCGGAGAGTTTCACCCGTCCGGCACACGTAGTAAATAATATTACAAAAAAAACATTAAACACATAAAACCGTTTGAAATATAAATTGACACTTCTGAACTGGATGGAGAGAAACCAATGGAATGAGACAAAATTTGGGTTTTAGTCCTTCATTGCGAATAAATTACATTGATATTATTCGATATTAAAGTAGTATACTTATGCTTATATTTTTGGGAATGGTAGAATACAATACAAAACTCTGAGCAAAACAATATAGTTATAATGAATAGTAAACTTACTACAACTAAATAATACTTATGTTGTACAATTTTACCCAGAGTTGATAAAAATCCTGTTTCATATATTAATATGATAGAGAGGGTTCTATTCATTAATTATTGAGGATTCAATACTTGAAATTAAATAAAAATATGGAAATTTAACATACAATCTAAAATTGAGCCTAGTAAACAAAAAACAGTCAGAGGAAGTCTTTCAAGTCTATTCAACAAGATCATAAAGCAGTGTCAAAGCTAAAACTTTATCAAATTAGTAACGAGAAATAATAAAATTATTATATACTTAACAATGGGGTTCTGTAGGCATGACCCAGAAACCATGGCAGTTATATTAGATTGGGGGACGATTCTTCTTATATGTATTTCCTCTTAATGTCGATGAGTCAAAAAACCATAGGTTTTTGTTTTTTTTTCACATGAGTTTTGCGGTACTGAGATTTAGAAGCAAACAAATAAAGATAATTAATGGTATAGTTTTATTACAAAGGCCTCAATATTATGAGTATAACATAATGAAAAACTTGTTACGAATTATAGATGTAAAAGTACTAGAAAGTCTCACAAGAGTTTGGCAAAAGAAGTCCAAAAATTGTCAACGTAAGAGAACCCCCACATGATCACCGGACATCAAGGTAGCAAAATATACCAACATACCAATGATTTAAAGTTGGGCAAGACTATTCCCACTTTTGACATGCACATAGTTTCGGACAGTATTGAAGAAATAGTAAAAGTATAATACTGAGGAGATAGGGATGCACCAGTACTATTGAATTAAAACTGCTGGGAAAAAATATCTAACAGGAGTTATATAGATGCTATATACAGACCGTTAGAACTGTCACTTAGAATATATACATGGATTTATGTATATATAATAATAATTTTTTAAATAAGTTATAAGATGTTAAAATTAAACTGGAATAGATATTCCAGATTGTTTTCTTTTTCAGTCATAATTCTTCTACGGGACCACTTCCGCTGCAATCAAGCTGCATTGTATAAGGAAATGTCATGAAATAACGATAATTTACTTATATTATTAATTTAAATTTACTATAGAGGCAACATGTTCAACATTTTTTATAAAATAAGGAAAATTGCAAATTTCCATTCATTGGTATTATAAGTTCGCAACCCTGTCTTCAAACATCTACAATTGTTAAGAATGTCTAGGACAAGGAGGGAGTATAATTAAATGGTTAAACGAACTTACAACACGTACGAATTAACTTGAGACTCCACTGGAATGTGACCCCCTTCCCGATTCCCGCACCGCGTCCCACGCTGGCCGTGCGCGCTCAGTACCGATAGCATTTTTGTTACGGATACGCGTCTCGACTCTAGTTCGATATTTTTGATAATTGTTTGTTGTTTGGTTTGGACTTTTGTTTGTTTTTGTTATACTTGAACGTTATTTTATCTGTTTGTTGTTAATTGCGTTGTTTTATTGTTAAGTTTGGACGTTGTGTTGTGCCGTTTTCTTGTGACGCTTAGGAGTTACTCCGCCTTTTTTATTTTTAAAAAAAGATGGGAGGAAAGACAATACATAGCCAAGCACGTACACTTGCTCTAAAAGTTTTAAAATTTTTCGAAGATGAAAAATCAAATAAAAAGTTTCTTATTCCTGTGAACCAAGCTTTAAAGAGGGCTTGTGCAGCAACAGGCATATCAAAGGCAACATTACTAAGCATGAAAAACGAGGCGACAAAAGTTTAGTCAATTTCTCAAGACCAAAATGATGATGTCACAGTAGTATCGGAACCATGTACTTCTCAAGCAAGACCAGAACTTAAACTATCAACTCCAGGAAAAAAGGTGTGTATGTTTATTTCTTTGTCCTTCCTTGACGCGTTAACTAAAAATAATATTATATATATTATAAAAAATAAACATTTAAAATATATAAAAATGGCAACAGTATATCACTTATTACTTCACCCCTTGCCAGAACATTTTATTTTGTTTTTATTAATAATCTCATGCAAATCTCAAAAATTTCAAATAAAAAAAAATTACGACGCATTATTTTGCACACCGTACATTGACAATTAGGTCATCGGCCCAGGTCTCAAGTTAATTCGTACGAGTTATACCTTAAGCGAAGTTCAACCATAATTATACGAAGCTCCTTGTCCTAGACGGTACTCCCGGCCCAACCCTCCCTGGGTTAGGGTTGCTCATCTAATTCCTTGCTTTAAACATAATGAAGTTGCATTGACGGACGGGTTGATACAGTGTTGCCAGATATACTGCTTTAATTTTTTTTTTGCGAGCTTGGATAAATTGTGATGCTGGCATGGAATGCGGCGTACTACAATTGTTAAGAATGTCTAGGACAAGGAGCTTCGTATAATTATGGTTGAACTTCACTTAAGGTAGGTTCGTTTATTGTTAAGAATGTCTAGGACAAGGAGCTTCGTATAATTATGGTTGAACTTCACTTAAGGTAAGGTTCGTTTAACCATTTAATTATCAGCTTTAGTGATAAGCGATGAAATGATAGATGGATAGTCATTTATTGATATATGTAGATATAATATATATGCGGTAATATTAAAACATAAAACATACATTTACCGGACATAATTGTAAATGATATAATTATGTACACTGCAATGGTAAAAACATATTGCAATTAGATATTTTGGTTATTTAACACTTGAATCAAATAGCCTTCCCCTCGTTGAAAGGCGATGACTTTCAAATTCTTAATCCTTGAAGTCTTCTGCGGTCCATAGAGGACATAGACGAAGAACTGGATGGCGAAGACAACACTTAATGAAATTGATATCAGCTATATCGGGCCCGCCGTCTTTACCAGGAACCAATTTTTGTACGCATCCAAAACGCCAGCAGAGCAGTGGTGCGTTATCTTCTTGAAGAAGGACCATATCCCCAATGTTCAAAGATGTGTAATTGGTCTTCCATTTGGAGCACTGTTAAAATTCAGCAACATATTCTCGTTGCCAGTGTGACCAAAAATGATGATAAATCTGTTGTTTTCTTTCGTATCGTTGAAGATAGTTTTCCTACTGAGATTTTTTAGAGCAAGTGATGGTAGCGCAGTGAGAGTTCGGCCAACGAAAACGTATCCAGGAGTTTGAACTCGGAGGTCATCAGAAGAAAAGTATAGAAGACATAATGGACGGCTCTTTAAAATTGGTTTCAATTGTGCGTTGAGGGCGATAAGTTTTTCAAATGTTAGATGAGAGTTACCCATTTTATTCCTAATTTCAAATTTTGCCGATTTCACTCCGCCTCCTAGATGCCACCAAAATGATGTGTGTAAGAAGGTGAAAAAATAAATTTTGTGTCTTCTTTGCTTGCGGAAACAGACAGGGTTGTATCGTCGTTGTTAAAAAATTTTTTTATTTATTTTGCTCCTGCCACAAAATTGCGGCCGTTGTCGCAGGATACCTCAGCAGGCTTTCCTCTTAGAGACACAAACTTACTGAAGGTTGACGGCCTGTTAATGTATGCACTTATATCTTAGACAAATAAAAAGACAAAGATACGATTTTAATGATTTCGACCACGGCCCTTTCTATTTAGAGTAAGAAACAGATCTGCAAGATCTATACCAACGGTTCTAAATGGGAAGTATCCCATTATTGGGTTAACAGATTTTACTTGTATACGTCTACACGTATAACGTTGACGTATTGTGCGTAGCGCTAGATGTCTACCATTGAAAAGGAACCAGACAAACGTTAAACTATGAAACAGAAGGGGGGAATCGAGGCTTCTCTCGATCCGGCCTCCTATAACGCCTACGTTGGGTTCGGGAACAACGTATGTGATCTCCGCAACGGAGTAACACACAAGGGTGATAACCTCTTCCTTTTCAGAAAATAGGTTCAGGCGGGGATTACGGGTCTTCCGAAGTCGTCCCGGTCCCAACGCCTTAATTCTTCGATATGGACTGTATTATTTTAAGGGAAGAATTCCTTGGGAATAAAACAGCAATTATCTTCAAACCGTTCCGTGAGAGAGTAATTACTTTTCACTATCACTTCCCTATACTTTTTCTTTCTTCTTCTTATTGACTGCTGGTCTTGCACTTTTCCCGAAGTTTCTCCGAACTTCTCCGAACGATTCCCGAACGAATTGCAAGAAAACTCGTTTACTGAGCTACCCCAGAGCTATACGCGAAAGTGAGCCGCGCCATTTGTGCGCTTGCGCAACTCAATTACATCAATTTGTACTTCACTCTCTCACGGTTTACTCAATAACTTTATTTGTATAAGACATACATTTATACAATTTACTTACAAAGATAACACAAAAAAATATCTATACTACTATATGCATTACATTTTCATATCACAAAAAACCTTTTATTTATTTAACAAAATATGCTCATTTTACTCACATGTTCAAAGTTGGAATTTCTTAAATATTTAAGATAGAAAGTTAAAACAATGTTTTCCACTTGAAATTATACATATCTTAACTAATACAATAGTTTAATTTACATTTTCTCTATACATTTGACTATTAAAACACTTTTAAATTTCTTATACAAAACTATCATTATTTCACTTATTCACAGGAATTTTCACATAAAAATAACACAGAATTCACCTCTTTTACACGTACAATCAATCTGAAATGTTTTACAAGTCATTTTTACATAAATTGCTGAAATTTGCAAATATTTAAATTTCTACATATTTGGCCTCCTAAGTACGTGACTAGCGTGCGTCTATGAACTCACACTATTTGAATAACTAACTTTTGCACGGCTATCGACTCGACCGGGAAACAAATCAAAAAAATCATTCCGCCTGTGGCATCGCTTCCGAGCGGTTGCATCCAGGTAGTCCGCGCTTTCGTTCCTGTACGGTAGTGCTCTCCCGCTCTCGCGCCTCCGCTAGCCCGCTCGCGCTGTACAGCGCCGACGCAGTGCTCAGTCCGCCAGCGGCATCGTTCTCGGACGGTCGCCTCCTGGTGGTCCGTGCTCCCGTACAGTACGGTAGTGCTGTCTCGCTCTCACGCGCCTCCGCTGTCCTGCTCACGCGGAACAGCGTCGAGGCTGCCGGTGAGTCACTTCTAGCTACAGCTCTTACCCCCCTGTCTTCGGGCAGGGAGGTCTGACTGACCTCCGCTTTCATTTTCATTTATTATCATTTTCATTATAATTTTTTCATTATAGTTTTCATTTATCATTTTCAATTTTGACGTGACAACGTCTTATAAATTGGTTTGCCGGGTGACACTTCAAGAAACTGCGTTACGCTCCGCTCACGTTATGCGCTCACAATGAGAGCGAGTGAGAGGCACGCGTCCCTTCCACTCGGGCATGGTTAGCCCGCCTAAGAGCGAGAGAGACAGACATAAAAAGTGTTATTTCATCCTTCTTCCTACTATACGAATGAATATTCACATTAAAATTATTTTACCACTCAAAGTCGTTGTCACGTAAAACTTTCGCTCGTATACCGACTTTACAGGCAACCAATTTTTTTTTTTTGCACTGTCTCTTTTATTTTCTTGTGTTTTTCTTGCATTTTACTTTTACTATTACGTGCATAGTGTGTTGTAGTACATCCCGCGTTCTAGTCCCTGTTCTACCGAGAGCAGGGACCCGTCCTCATCTCTACTTTCTCATCTTTAGCTTCTTATCTTTAGCTCACTCAACCTAAAATGGCCAACTCCAGTTTTACTGAGTCCCTAGCCGCCCTCATTACCCAATACGGGTTAAACGGCAATGAGACGGTCCTCGCCGCCATCGCCACCATCGCCGCCCAGGCTCCCCCCCCTGCCCCTCAGGCAAACCTTCCGCCGCCAGTACTAGCGGCATACCTCGAAACGAGGAACTCCTTTGCCCCGCTACAATCAGCCCCCTTAGAAATGGAGTACGCATGCTCCGAATCCTCGGCGTCTACCTCCCGGAAGAGGCCAACCACTACCTCAGGCTTTGGTTCATCGGAGTCCTCCGACTCCGACGGAACCGGTGAGTCCAACTTCACCACCGTCACCTCCAAGCGCAGCGGAAAGCGCGCAGCGATAAAACGCACCCCCCCCCCCCCCACTTCAGCGGCCCCTGCCGCTCCTACAACCTCCGCAGCCCTCGAAGCTGCCCCCGTCCCACTGATGTCACTAGACATCCCCACTCCATCCAAACCAGCCTCTCGTTGTGCTCCAGAACTAGCGAAGAAGCAAGTCCCGCCCCCTGTCTTCCTAAGAGACAAGGCTAAGTTCAGCCATCTGTCTAAGACCTGCTACGACGCAGGTATCAAGTATGACCATGCAGTCAACCTCGGGGAGGCGATTAAAATCATCCCAAGCTCGATCGAGGACTTCCGCTCAATTACCCGGCTATTCACAGCCGAAAGGGTATCTTACCACACGTACGCTCTCCCCGAAGAGCGTAAAGTCAGGGCCGTCATCCGAGGCGTCCCCTTTGAGTTCTCCAACGAGGAGATACTTGAGGACCTTAAGTCCCAAGGTTTCCCAGTTGAAGCAGTGCACAAAATGCACAACCGTACGGGCAAGAGATACAACCTTGCCCTAGTAATCTTGTCCAACGTGCCGGAGGCGAAAGCCATCTTCCGGCAGGTGCGCACAGTGTGCGGCCTGTCAAGGGTGAAGGTAGAGCCCCCACACAGGCCCGGTTTCCCGGCGCAGTGCCACCGCTGCCAACTTTATGGTCACGCGGCGGCCAACTGCTCCGCCCCACCCAGGTGCGTGAAGTGCCTGGAGCCACATAACACCAAAGAGTGTCCCCGGCCCAAAGACGCCGAATCCCCGCCCGCCTGTGTCCTGTGCAACCAGACAGGACACCCGGCGAACTACAAGGGTTGCCCACGCGCACCTCAACCTCGCCCCAGTAGGAAAGCTCCACCGCCGGTGAATGACCGCACATTCCCGGCCCTCCAACAACGGCCCCGTCAGGGCCCTTCTCAGCCTATCCAGGGCTTCCCTCGACCCTCTCAGGGTCCCCCCAGGCCCCCTCAGGGTCCCCCTAGGCCCCCTCAGGGTCCCCCTAGGCCCCCTCAGGGCATAATTCGGCCCCCTCCGGGCTTCTCAAAGCCAATGCAGCCTCCAGTCTTTCCCTGGGGGCCCAAAAAGGCAGACCCTCCGCGGACAACCTCGTACGCACACGAGGCAGAGCCCACAACAGATGACTACAACACGCTATATTCCGCGATTAGGAATATAGATGTTAGGGAAATTACAGTTATAGCACGCAAACTGCGCGCGGCGAAGTCCCCTCAAGAGCGTCTCCTCGCTCTAGCCGAACATAATGATCTTCTGCTAGCGTTGTAGTTAAGTTAACTTAATTAACTTAACTCCAATGTCCGAGCAAACTAACCTGCCAAGATCCCACGGTCGTATCAAACCTAAGGGTTTATCGCTTGTATCATTCAATATTCGCGGCTTGCGAAATAACCTCCCAGAGCTTAAGCTCTTTCTTCGAAATCGTGAAGTCGATTTCCTCCTCCTACAGGAAACTAATCTCAAAGCTAAGGACACTAGAGGCCTTTCTATTAAAAACTTCTCTCTTCTTCGTAATGACAGACCCGACCGCCGAGGCGGCGGAACGGCCATCTATTACAAGAAGACACTTCATTGCTCGCCCATTTCTACTCCGCAACTTACCAACATGGAAGCCACGGTATGCAGGCTAGCTATGACTGGACATCAGTCTATCCTCATAGCCTCCTGTTACATCCCTTCAGGAACCTATCCCCTCAAAAAAGATTTTGAGGCCATTTTATCCTTGGGCAATTCAGTCATTATGGTTGGAGATTTTAACTCCAAGCATACTGAATGGACATGCCGCACTACGTCCCCTAGTGGCAAGATACTGCTCGATATCACGCATTCTCTTGATATCACCGTCCATAGTCCTCTCGGTGTTACTCACTTTCCCGATAACACCGATCACTCACCTGATGTGTTAGATTTTGCGTTACTCCAAGAAGTTACTCTCAACCTCAGAGCAATCGAGACACTAGACGATCTAGGATCAGATCACCGACCGGTCTCCCTCATTCTTGGCCATCAGCCACCTCCCCCAACACACACGAAAACCTTCACTAACTGGAAGGGATTCAAGGAGTCCCTAGCTAAAGCCCTGGACTCACAGGATTTTACCATCTCCATACCGACGGACTTAGACAGTCCCGAAAAAATCGACACCGCGGTCGATTCACTCTCCACCCTTATTAAATCCTCCCTTAAGGAGAACGAAAGGGTCGTCCCGGTTGCTAACAATAGTGGGCTTCCCCTACATATTAGCAACCTAATAAAAGCCAAAAAAGCTGCCTTCCGGAGAGCAGCAAAATATCCCACCCCCGAATATAGGCGCGCGGCCAATCGTCTTCAACGAAAACTCCGCTTCCGCCTCTCTGAATTTCAAGATCTCGAAAAGAGTAAGCTCATGGAGAATATTTCTCCATCTCACACAGCGTACTATCAGATGGCTAGAGCCCTCCGCATAGACGCTATCACCCACACTCCCCCTCTCTCCCGTCCCGACGGCAAGGTTGCCTTCGAGGACGAGGAAAAGGCTGAGTGCTTTGCGGATAGCATTGCCGACCAATGCTCCCCTAGTTCTCAAACTGTCAACCCCTCACACGTCCAGGCAGTAGAGGATGAGGTCCGCCGCCGGAACTCACCCCCTACGGCCTCCGAACCTATCTCTGTGTCTAATGATGAGATCTCATCCCTCATCAAAGGACTTAAGCCTAAAAAAGCTCCGGGCGCGGATGGCATCTCCAACCAAGCCCTTAAACACTTTCCGGAGCAGGTGTTAACCTTTTTATCTATTATCTTCAACGCCTGCTTCAACCTTAGTTATTTTCCCACTACGTGGAAAGAGGCAACTGTGATTGGAATTCCCAAGCCAGGCAAGCCTCTCAACCTCCCCTCCAGCCATCGCCCCATTAGCCTCCTCAAGGCAATGGGCAAGCTCTTCGAAAGAGTCATCCAAACACGGATGAGGCGCTATCTGTTTCCCACAGACGGTGACCCTCTCATCATTCCCCACCAATTCGGCTTCCGAGCCAAACACTCATGTCCCCAACAAGTTCACCGCATTGTGGAATATATCCTCAGCGGTTTCTATCCTCGACGTCATAAAACCATCGCGGTCTTCTTCGATATAGCCAAAGCTTTCGATAGAGTCTGGTACACAGGCCTCATCTACAAGCTCTACAAAATAGGTCTCCCCGACCGTCTAGTTCGTCTCGTGGCCTCCTATTTGAAACATCGTACCTTTCGTTTTAGACACGAAGGCACGCTATCTTCAGAGCGAACTATCAAGGCTGGTGTCCCTCAGGGCTCAGTACTTGCTCCTCTGCTGTACATCCTGTTCACCAACGACATTCCCATCCCGTCGAAAGGTGTTCAACTCTCCCTCTTCGCAGACGACACTGCCATCTACTGCAAAGGTGTCTCACTACCCTTCATACGGAACAAGATCCAAAAGTCAGTTGATGACCTAGGAGATTGGTTCAAAAAATGGCGCATCGATGTGAACCCGGAGAAGAGCTCCGCCGTTCACTTCGATTATAAACGACGCCGTCTTAAAAACACCCCTCCAATACGTATGCTAGGGACCCCTGTCCCCTGGCATACGACAGCCAAATATTTAGGTGTCACTCTAGACACGGCTCACTTTTAGGCCCCACGTCAAACGAGTCACCCGTCACGCACGGTTTTACCTGAGTAGGCTCAACAGTATGTTGGGCAGACACAGTAAAATGTCCCTTCGAAACAAGCGAACCCTTTATAAGGTCTGTATACGACCCGTCATGTCCTACGCGGGCCCCGTCTTTGCCCACGCAAACCCTAACATCTTAAATGAACTCCAAATAGTTCAGAACCTCTTCTGTCGTCGAGCTGCGAACGCATCTTGGTACGTCCGCAATGCCGACCTTCATCGGGATTTAGAGCTCCCAAGAATTCAACAATTCTTTAAAAAACTCTCTGAGAACTTCTTCAAAGCCTCAGAGTCGCACCCAAACAATTTAATTCGTGAGGCGGCTTCTTATGCAGCCCCACCCCCCTCTCGCTATCGTGTCCGCAGGCCGAGAAACTCTCTCTCGGACCCGCCTAATAAACTGTCAAACGACCTGAACTGCCTCCTGGCGGCTCAGGCCGGTTCTAATTAAATTAAATTAAATTAATTATTATTATATTAACTAATATTATTCTGCCTTCGTAGGCACTCCCTCAGCGGCGCTTAGCCGCCTGCGCCCTCTTTTCCCAAAAGAGGGTCGCTCATGATAAGGCACAATAGAGCTTAATCAGCCGGCTGCCTGTCCCCAAAGGCGGTTTTTAGAGGGTATCACTTAGGGTCCCCGGTAGGACAGTGAGCCCCTCATAACCACGATAGACCGGCTATCGTGGTATGCGTAATGCATTTTCCGCCTCCCTACGCATAGGGTAGCCCTTTAATTGCTTCGGGCGCAAAAAAAAAAAAAAAAAGAAACAAATCCTGGTCTCTAACTACATTTTAATATTTCTTTAAATTAACATTATTGGAAAGATGATTTCAACCGGGGTACAAATCCGGTAACATAATTTATATCTTAAAAATTCCCTATATGAATTTGCTAAGAGATATTACTAAGAAAACGATAAACTATTCCGGCCTAGGAGTCGAACCCAAGACCTTTATATCATTAATTCGATATTTCTTTAAGATTCAACTTAAGCATTTTCTTATCGGAATATTGTTGCTTGATAATTTGCTTTTTAGAAGCTATTCGTAATCGGTTAACTAATAAATTGAAATATTCTTATAGGCGCGTCGCCAACAACCATTGACTGGCCGAACAGATTCTCTTATTATTGACAACAATTTTTTGGACTAGCATGTAAACTGTATCTATGCTCATATTCAAAAATTAATTTGGTCAAATGATGTAATACGAGTATGTGCATGAGAACAGGATGTTTTTTTTGGTAGGTAAATTCTGAAGCGTCTAAGCGGCCACCCACTCTAATCACGTTAAACCTGTCATCGAAATATGGCGATAACGAAAAAATATAAGGTTTTGTATTGATACGTTTTTCGTTTGCCAACAAATTATGCAGTGGTAGCTCAGATGGTTAACGCTCGCTGTAAATATAACAGAACGCGAGTAACCCGGGTTCGATCCCCACCGGCACCAATGAAATTGTTAATTGCAATTTTAAGTGCTGATTTACCACGTGCTCGACGGTGAAGGAAAACATCGTGAGGAAACCTGCATGTCTGAGGAATAAAGAAAAATATTTCGAAGACATGTGAAGTTCGCCAACACGCATTGGGGCTGCGCGGCGGACACTTCCTTGCCCTAAAACCCTCTCAGAAATGAGGGGAGGCCTGTGCTCAGCTGTGGGACCGTATATAGGCTATACTTTACTTTACTTTACAACAAATTTTACTCTATAGGCATTGACTGCTGTTGAACAAAGCGGCACAAGTGATAAAATGAATTATTGAATAAAACTATTATTTACGGATTTTATCGCGTTTAATTACTTTAATTTATTTTTTATTATTATCCCGACGTTTCGGGTGCTTTACAGAGCCCATGGTCACGGGGGGGACTGAGATGTTTGACGTCCCAATGTCATAGTTAGTCCGGCTACCTTCAGTTTTTTAATATTAATTTTTGGTCCGATTTACGCAAAACGAGCTTATAGTATCATGAAGTCTTGCAGTGGTATGCTTGGGTTTGGGTTTAATTTTGTTAATTATAGGATCCCAAGCAGATGGTAGCACCCAACCATCTTCTCTATTGAAATTTGGATGTTTTTTAATTTCAATAGCCTCGCGTATCATCCTTGGTAGGAATCGGTGTTCTTTTGCGAGAATTTGTGGTTTATCAAATCTAATGTAATGGTGGGGACGATCTTGAACATGTGCGCAGACTGCAGACTTTCCGGAGCGTCGGTGCTTCACATCAGCTATATGTTCCTTCACGCGGGTTTTTATAGATCTCTTTGTTTGACCTATGTAAGAGAGACCACATTCACAATCTAGCTTGTACACACCTGCATCTTGTAGAGGAATATTACATTTGATGGATGGTAAAAATTGACTAATCTTCTTCAGCGGCTTGTAGTATGTCTTAATGGACGCTCGCTTCAAGATGTAGCCAATCTTGTCCGTGACTCCTCTAACATATGGTAGTAGAGCAGGCACGCGCTCGACTGTGGCCGGCTTCACTCGTTCACTGTGACGTAGGCGCGGGACCCGAAGCTTGTTGTCTTGCAATACTTGCTTGACGTGCTGAAGCTCCGCGGCCAGATGTTTTCTGTCACAGATCCCTCGTGCTCTCTGAAACAAAGATTTACCCACGGTAGCTAACTGTGAAGGATGATGGTGAGATTCACCATTTAGATATCGGTTGGTATGGGTCTTTTTCCTATACACAGTGTGACCAATAGTGTTATCAGGATTTCGGATGACTAAAACATCTAGGAAAGCTAAAGAATTATTTGCCTCTAACTCCATTGTGAATTGTATTTTAGAGTTTATGGAGTTAAGGTGGTCTAAAAATGCAGTTACTTTGTCAGATGGTAAAATTGTGAAAGTGTCGTCTACGTACCTCTTGTAGAACCTTGGATTTACAGGAGCAGTAAGAAGGGCTTTCTCCTCAAAGTCCTCCATGAATATGTCGGCGACTATGGGAGACACAGGTGAGCCCATCGCCACACCATCTACTTGCTTGTAGAACTCCTCCTTCCACAATAGATAGCTACATGTGAGGCAATGTTCAAGTAGTATTGCATATTCTTGAGGCATGTTATTTTCTTCTAGCTTCCTAGTTACAATTGAGATGCAGTCCACAGTAGGTAAGCATGTAAATAGTGACTGAACATCAAAACTGACCATAGTTTCATTGTTAGCGAGATGTAGGTCTTTTATCTCACTCACAAAATGGTATGAATCCTTTGTGTGTGCTCTGGTATGTCCTCTTAGTGGTGATAGTATTTTTGCTAAGTATTGTGCCAGCTTATAAGTTGTTGAATCGATCTGGCTCACTATGGGACGTAGTGGAGCGTTTGGTTTGTGTATCTTCGGTAACCCATACAACCTCGGTGGTTTGACACATGATGGTATTAGCGAATTCACGTCGAGATTTAATTTTTCGGAGTATTTCTTTATTAAATCGCTAGTTGTTTTAAGCGTGTTAGTTGTAGGGTCTGTTTTGACCTTTTTATATGTACTTTCGTCCGATAAAAGTTGTTGTATTTTAAAATTATATTCCGACGCGTCCATTACTACCGTAGCATTTCCTTTATCCGCGCGGAGAATCGTGAGTTCTGGTCTGTTCCGTAAGTTATTCAGCGCTGTAAATTTGTCTTTGGGAAGGTTTGGTTTCGGCACTGAACTACGACGTAACAAGGACGAAATATCTTGACGTATGGCCTCCAAATTTTCCTTACCGATATTATTCTTAAACAGACAATCCTCAACACTGCAGATAATTTCTTCGTACGGGATTTTTCGCGGAGTTAATGCGAAGTTCATTCCCTTCGCTAATACTTTCATTGTCGGTTCGTCCAGTGTATGTTTTGACAAATTATAGACAGTGCGTTGTTTATAGTTTGTGTCTATGGTCAACGGTTGTTTATTGTTCTGGCGTTGACTTGGATGTTTGGCATTTGATTTGATCGTTAATTTTTGGTATTTTTCTATTTGTTTATTTTTGCACTCATTGTATTTTGATGTTTCTCGTTTGTTTGAAGTTTCGATGCAATTATTAAAATCAAATGTCGTTAAAATTGTCTTTAGTTCACTGGACAAATTGTCTATGGTGTTGTTTATGAAATGTAAATCGAACCGTTTCTGCTGAATCACCGTCCATAACAACTTTTTACTTGCCTGATTTAAGATCTTACCGCTTCCTCGAATGTCCTTCTTTGTTGATATTTTGACACACGTAGGAATGAGATTATGGTCTCTGCATCTCTTCAAGAAATTTAAAGATGTTATATATCTTGCGCGCTTGGTTTTAAGATCTTCTAAACGGCGAATTTTATTTGCTATTACCAGTCCGTACTGGTTCACATAATGATTTCTTAAATTTACGCGAACACTACACATTGAATAAAACTATTATTTACGGATTTTATCGTTTAATTACTTTAATTTATTTTTTATTACTATCCCGACGTTTCGGGTGCTTTACAGCGCCCATGGTCACGGGGAGGACTGAGATGTTTGACGTCCCAATGTCATAGTTAGTCCGGCTACCTTCAGTTTTTTAATATTAATTTTTGGTCCGATTTACGCAAAACGAGCTTATAGTATCATGAAGTCTTGCAGTGGTATGCTTGGGTTTGGGTTTAATTTTGTTAATTATAGGATCCCAAGCAGATGGTAGCACCCAACCATCTTCTCTATTGAAATTTGGATGTTTTTTAATTTCAATAGCCTCGCGTATCATCCTTGGTAGGAATCGGTGTTCTTTTGCGAGAATTTGTGGTTTATCAAATCTAATGTAATGGTGGGGACGATCTTGAACATGTGCGCAGACTGCAGACTTCCCGGAGCGTCGGTGCTTCACATCAGCTATATGTTCCTTCACGCGGGTTTTTATAGATCTCTTTGTTTGACCTATGTAAGAGAGACCACATTCACAATCTAGCTTGTACACACCTGCATCTTGTAGAGGAATATTACATTTGATGGATGGTAAAAATTGACTAATCTTCTTCAGCGGCTTGTAGTATGTCTTAATGGACGCTCGCTTCAAGATGTAGCCAATCTTGTCCGTGACTCCTCTAACATATGGTAGTAGAGCAGGCACGCGCTCGACTGTGGCCGGCTTCACTCGTTCACTGTGACGTAGGCGCGGGACCCGAAGCTTGTTGTCTTGCAATACTTGCTTGACGTGCTGAAGCTCCGCGGCCAGATGTTTTCTGTCACAGATCCCTCGTGCTCTCTGAAACAAAGATTTACCCACGGTAGCTAACTGTGAAGGATGATGGTGAGATTCACCATTTAGATATCGGTTGGTATGGGTCTTTTTCCTATACACAGTGTGACCAATAGTGTTATCAGGATTTCGGATGACTAAAACATCTAGGAAAGCTAAAGAATTATTTGCCTCTAACTCCATTGTGAATTGTATTTTAGAGTTTATGGAGTTAAGGTGGTCTAAAAATGCAGTTACTTTGTCAGATGGTAAAATTGTGAAAGTGTCGTCTACGTACCTCTTGTAGAACCTTGGATTTACAGGAGCAGTAAGAAGGGCTTTGTGTTTGTTTCTCCCTCTATTGTGGAAGGAGGAGTTCTACAAGCAAGTAGATGGTGTGGCGATGGGCTCACCTGTGTCTCCCATAGTCGCCGACATATTCATGGAGGACTTTGAGGAGAAAGCCCTTCTTACTGCTCCTGTAAATCCAAGGTTCTACAAGAGGTACGTAGACGACACTTTCACAATTTTACCATCTGACAAAGTAACTGCATTTTTAGACCACCTTAACTCCATAAACTCTAAAATACAATTCACAATGGAGTTAGAGGCAAATAATTCTTTAGCTTTCCTAGATGTTTTAGTCATCCGAAATCCTGATAACACTATTGGTCACACTGTGTATAGGAAAAAGACCCATACCAACCGATATCTAAATGGTGAATCTCACCATCATCCCTCACAGTTAGCTACCGTGGGTAAATCTTTGTTTCAGAGAGCACGAGGGATCTGTGACAGAAAACATCTGGCTGCGGAGCTTCAGCACGTCAAGCAAGTATTGCAAGACAACAAGCTTCGGGTCCCGCGCCTACGTCACAGTGAACGAGTGAAGCCGGCCACAGTCGAGCGCGTGCCTGCTCTACTACCATATGTTAGAGGAGTCACAAACAAGATTGGCTACATCTTGAAGCGAGCGTCCATTAAGACATACTACAAGCCGCTGAAGAAGATTAGTCAATTTTTACCATCCATCAAATGTAATATTCCTCTACAAGATGCAGGTGTGTACAAGCTAGATTGTGAATGTGGTCTCTCTTACATAGGTCAAACAAAGAGATCTATAAAAACCCGCGTGAAGGAACATATAGCTGATGTGAAGCACCGACGCTCCGGGAAGTCTGCAGTCTGCGCACATGTTCAAGATCGTCCCCACCATTACATTAGATTTGATAAACCACAAATTCTCGCAAAAGAACACCGATTCCTACCAAGGATGATACGCGAGGCTATTGAAATTAAAAAACATCCAAATTTCAATAGAGAAGATAGTTGGGTGCTACCATCTGCTTGGGATCCTATAATTAACAAAATTAAACCCAAACCCAAGCATACCACTGCAAGACTTCATGATACTATAAGCTCGTTTTGCGTAAATCGGACCAAAAATTAATATTAAAAAACTGAAGGTAGCCGGACTAACTATGACATTGGGACGTCAAACATATCAGTCCCCCCCCGTGATCATGGGCGCTGTAAAGCACCCGAAACGTCGGGATAATAATAAAAAATAAATTAAAGTAATTAAACGCGATAAAATCCGTAAATAATAGTTTTATTCAATGTGTAGTGTTCGCGTAAATTTAAGAAATCATTAAAATGAATTATTTTGTTTCTCGATGGTTAAACTACCAGAAATACGATTATTCGGCTTTTTTAAATAATGAATAAAACGTAACATACATGCAACTGAATGTTTTAATTTTAATAATTAAGAATGATTTTCAAACAAAATTTTACAACTTTTGTTGGTGGTTACTTAGGCCGTAATGGTGTAATTTGGTTATAGGCAGATCTCTTTATTTTAATTGTTGTGATTATATATAGTATATATAGTATTTCTCCTTGTGGAATAGTGTTAGCCTTTGTAACGATATAAAAAACCATCAGTCTCATCACCTGCAGCGATCACCACCCATAGCCTCAGCAGCTAACGGCACAAATATGACGTGATCTTAATTTGTTACCTAAAGCTTTAAAAATTAAACTATTAATATAAAGTAAATGCCGATTTCAGCTAACTAAAAATAATAAATAAATATCACTTTATTGCCACTTTAAAAAAAAACATGTTTACATATAAACTAATTATTTAATCTTAATTTAATTTAGGCAAACGGAGGTGACTCAGCTTTTGCTTACATGGAACTAGATCCCATGAAGCGCTGGTTTTCAGGCACTCCTTCTTCCCTGAGATGTTACATGGGTGTTATTAGAATTTCGAGTTCCCCAATCACCTCTTTCATTTACTCATCTATCATTGGAATTTAACATAGTATGGTTGTGAAATTTCCTAATTATTTAATAATAATTCTTGCATTCGTGCGTGCGTGCGTGCGTGCGTGCGTGCGTTCGTGCGTGCGTGCGTGTGCGTGTGCGTGTGCGTGTGCGTGTGCGTGTGCGTGTGCGTGTGCGTGGGCGTGTGCGTGTGCGTGTGCGTGTGCGTGTGCGTGTGCGTGTGCGTGTGTGTGTGTGTGTGTGTGTGTGTGTGTGTGTGTGTGTGTGTGTGTGTGTGTGTGTGTGTGTGTGTGTGTGTGTGTGTGATTGTTCAGTTTATAATGCATGGGGAAGTTTTTTATGGGTTATACTATAATGTTAAATGTAATAAAATGTAATTATTATCACATTTTAATTCTCAATTTTTTCATGTATAAGCTTTGTCCCAGCATTTTGTTGTTAATTTATTCGATATTGGTTTTTACTTTTTATAAAAAAAATATTTTATTTCCTAAATGTGAAGGGTGTTTTTGGTTTTAAGAAGTTCTACTTTATTTATATTTCTTACTTTTATATTTCCATGTTTGACATCCATTAAGCCCGATTCTATTGTGTTTTAAAGAATTACATAATTTTCTCCGTATCATAATTATATACGTGGTAGAGTAGCAACAATGTATTATGGCTACAGCATGAATGGCTAGACCAAAGAAGGTAGAAGTAGGAGCACAATGCTGGAATATTCATTGAGTGGTGAACACTGACGACCTTTTTTACTGGTAACGATCTATTATATCATAGTCCTCAAAAGCGAAAATGCATTTGCCTTTTGATTCCTAAACAGGTTTAAGTTTTCATGGGTTTCGGCACTCAGTCATTATTAGGTAAACTGTGTGCTCGTTTATCTCTTATTCTTATTCTATAGAATAAGAATAGTCCTAATATATTAGGAAGAAGAAGATTTATGATACCAGAAGAAGAAAGAGATGAAGCAAGAAGTTATGATACCATCTCTTAACCGATTTCATTTCACGCTTACTTGCGTAAATGATTTCTCAATAGACTTCTATTAAACTCCTTTATTTTAAACAATTACAATTATGTTAATATAAATGGATTAGAGACCGGCAGAGAGCTTGTCACCAAATGCATTTATAGATAATGAAGAATTATTATCATCATATTCATCATAACAACCCTTCACAAATCCACTGCTATGTCTATATTTAGACCTAACCCCACTCTGGATGGATTGACGACTGGATCAGATATGCAGAAAGTTGAAGGATGCAGGTGGCTCAGGTCTGTGTTTTGTGGTATAATTATTATTATTATTCAAGAGAGGACTTAAATCATAATATGATTTCTGCGCACAATATAGTATACATCTTATATTTGTCAATCGGAAGAGTACTTTCATTATCGCAACAATATCTGATCATCAATGAAGTAATTTCAATTAAATTGAGGTATAAATATTGTACATTTAAAATAAATGAACAGGCAAGCATTAATGCCAGTATCAGATTAATTTAGTTTCCTCCTGAAGCTAATTTGTGTATTGAAACTTTTATAATTGGATGGCAGTGACAACATAATTCATTAATATACTTTAACTCGGCGAAGTTAATTTTGTCAAGATTTAGACTTCAAAATTAATAATTTAATAAAACAGTGAAAGCTAATTTCAATAAACTAACTAGAATAAAATAATATCCACTCATTAACTTCTCAAATATTAGCACAGATAATAAATACATTGCCTGCTCTATTCTCCTCTCGCCATAGATCTCCCTCACCGGTCTAGATATTACATCAAGATATTTATAGAAGAGGAATTGGAAAGCTCATTAACTTTTATTAACAGTTTTTAACCTTTTTATCGATCAATATGTAGTCTTGTTAGTCACATCAAAATTTCATCCCCCATTATTATCGCTAGGTGCGGAATTTCCCTTTTCAAGTTTATATGGTACTAATTTCGAAAATATTTCAGAAAAACCTGTTTAATAAAACAATTATTAAAAAAATAAAGATAAATTAGGAATATTTAGCTAATATTTTTTTATATAATTGGATGCAGACGACAATGCGGCTCACCTGATGGAAAGTGACAACCGCCATCCATGAACAACTGCTACACCAGGGGAATTGTAGGTACTTTGAAATTATTATCAAATTTTTCAATAAGTCTTCTATACATAAATAAAATTGAAGCGTTTGTCTGTAATATTGATGTAGCTGGACTTTATATTTATCGCAGAGGATTATTTGCATGCTATTAAGACATATCTAACTGTTTCAAAAAAAATTGTCTGTCTGTCGGTCAGGGCTAATCTCCTCAACGGCTGGACCGATGATGATGACACTACGAACAGATAGAGAGAAAAGAGAGACAGATAGAGAGTTACGTAAGCTGTATTTTATCGGAAAAATTTTCGTTTTATTTGATAATAAAACGAGAATTTGATAAAATAAATTGTCTTTGATTAATATCATAAATATAAAGAACGCGACATTGGTATATCCTATCTAATATAATTCTGTCTAGATAAAGCCATAAAAATTTTATGTGTTCTAAAATTTTCGACAGGTCTGTATGTTGTACGAAATAATAAATTCGACTGGTACTTATACTAACTATCTCATTATTAACAAGCCTTTATAACTTTCGCAATTACTCGATTAAGGCCACGCACGTACACATGAAATCACACGTCCTTTAATTATTTCTGTAATTACACAACTCTCTTCGCAAATATTCGATAGGATTTAAGGTCAGTAAGAAATCACTGACACGGTAATAGTAGTTTTTGTTATTCTTCGCTCTTAAATTACACTTCTTTATTTATTCCACATCTTGTCTGCCCCATCAATCAGAAGAAAGAAGCTCAAGGTCTCTCAGTGGGCAATGGAAGGGGCTGTGTTCGGGGTTTTTCCGTGTGAATACACTTAGAAAGGAGGACATCTACAGTAGAACCTGATTGATCGACATAGCCCAACGGATTAGTAAGTAGAAGTAGCTATAGCTATATGGCCGACCATAACGCTCGAAGAACCGACTACCAATGGGAAAGAAAGGTCCTCAAGTGGCAGCCTTATACCGTTAGGCGAAGTGTAGGGTGATCTTCCACTAGATGGAGTGACAACCTCGTAAGACGTGGATAAGTCACGAGGAAGCCGATGGATGCAGGAGGCTTAAGCTTGTTATTCCTTGTTTTGGCATTAATTGGCTGAGGTCGTTTATCTCTTATTCTTATTCTATATTAGGAAGAAGAAGATTTATGATACCAGAAGAAGAAAGAGATGAAGCAAGAAGTTATGATACCATCTCTTAACCGATTTCATTTCTCGCTTACTTGCGTAAATGATTTCTGAATAGATTTCCATTAAAATCCTTTATTTCAGTCAGTTTGCTTCAGTTCAGTTCAGCAGTGGACTTGTGAAGGGCTGTAATAATGATGATGAATCCAGTAGAGACGAAAGGTTATAGAGAGGTAACCTCGTACCAGTAAACAAAGTGTAAGGCAGCTCCGCACTAGATGGAGTAATGAGGTGGTACTATATGCATGAAGTAGATCGATGCTGGCAGCTTAGGACCTCGCTTTGTGGTATTCTTTGGTGGAGTTACGGCGTTACGTCCTACGTTCAGCGACGGACTGGTGAAGGGCCGTATTAATGATTGACGACGATGAATCAATCAATACAAACATCTATTACCACTTTCATCATATCTTCTATATTTATATTACATTTCATCTTATCTTCTATATTTTATGATGATGATATTTTTCGATTTATTCCGATTAAAATAATACCTCCTTCACTTTCTTGCAAAATATCAGCCTAAAATAGCAGCTTAATGATTTTAATATAGTGAGTGTAGATAACCGGAGACACTTGTTATTGGAAACGAGGCATTCCGTCTTAGTAAGGGTGACAACTCATCTGCATTTTGATTCTTAATCGGGAATAAATGTCTATGGCCTGCTTCCATGGCATTTGCTGCGTGAGTTTATCAATTCTTTTTGACTCAAACTTTATCAAGTTATAAGGAAATTTTGTATGGTGTGTGGTATGGTTTGTTATTCTTCTCCATGAGTTCAAATAAAAATCCGTGGCATGATATGTCTATAATTAATAACACACAATAACAGAAAATAAAATATTATACTTCAGTTTTTATCTCAAAGCATTATGTTTTGTTATGGCAATATACAGCCAGCAATGATAGCTAAACATAGCTGCAGTACGTATGGGTCGGCTCGACCGAGGAAGGTCCACGCTCTCACAGAACACCAGCGTAAACAGTGAAATAATGGTATGTTGCTTCGTATGCTGAGTTCAGGGAAACAGATACTCTTTTACTGGATTGTTTTATTAAGTTTTTGTTGATTGATTGATTAAGTGGTCTTCAGGGGTGACAACGTGTCTGCGTTTTGATCGATTATAGATGTAGATGTCTTTGTGCCACAGCATCCCACTACAATCATATGGTCCGTGTGCTTGTTTAATATTGTGTGTTGTTAAGGGGAGATAGTAAGTCAGCTCAAATTCTAATTTTGTTCCCACTTCCCCGCGCGTTGTATGCTATGTACCGACATGTTTGTAATCACTAATACTGTAAGTAGATAGGTCGTTAGATACTTATTTCATTAGGTTTATCATATTGTTGTGTGAATAAGTCAATTAGCGCCATTTAGTGTCATGAACGAGAGCGAGGGGAGCTTTGCAGAGAATAACACACAGATCTCTCAACCGACAGCGCCACCCGAAGAACTAAGTTTCTAGAAAATCTATACTCGAAATCTCGGTACCTTGCGCGTGTTTACTTGAACATTCCGGATATTTTGCTAATTTAAATAAATAGGTGGCGCAAGATGCGATCGGGGAGAGTTGAACTCGGCGACAAAGCGAAGCTTCGGAGCGGAATTAAGTGAATTAGTGTGTTTAATTATTAGTGTTTTTAACTTTAATTTGTATAAAGTAAATTAAAGTGTTAATTTAGGTAATTCTATCGGCAATTTTTATTGTCACGAACCTCAAGCTCGTAACAATTGGTGTCAGAAGTGGGATAATGCAGATTTTACCTAAGGAGGAAACGGAGGGTGTCCGTACCCGAAGTCAACGCCAGCAGGAGACGGACCAGAAGAGATTTGGTGGTGCAACGCCGCAGATGTCTGAGGGCCAGCCGCCGGCCACGGAAGCCGGTCCGTCAGCAGCTTCTACGTCTGTGGCACCTGACTTAGGTGCTCTGATGGTGATGCTGCAGGAGCAGGCTCGCCGACAGGAGGAGCAGGCTCGCCGACAGGAGGAGCAGGCTCGCCGACAGGAGGAGCAGGCTCGCCGACAGGAGGAGCAGGCTCGCCGACAGGAGGAACAGGTCCGTCGGTTGGAAGAACAGCTGCGGGGCGGACAGGACGAACAGAGCCGCCGACAAGAGGAACAGGCCCGTCAGCAGGCGGAACAGGCTCGTCGGTCAGAAGAACAGATGCTCCTCATGAAGGACCTTCACGCTACCTTTGGGAAAGAGATAAGGCAGGTGAAGGATAGGGTTGCTCAACACGACAACCGTCTGTCGGAAGCTGAAACCCGAATCGAAGAACATGAAACCCGAATCAACCATGTGAACAATCGGGTTGACAACGTGATGGCTGACGTGAAGAAAACGCTGAACGAACTCAAACTTGGGGATGGAACTACAGCTCCCGTGGTAGCTGCAGCACCTTCGCTACGTGGGTTCAAAGTGCCGCCGTTCGACGGGACCTCTTCCTGGTCGGCCTACAAAATCCAGTTCGAGGCCGTCATGGAGGCGAACGGCTGGAATAAAAGCCAAGCCATGACTGCACTCACCCTAGGCCTGCGCGACCAAGCCTTAACTGTGTTGGAAGCTCTCGGTAAGAAAGTGACCTATGAGCAGCTTCTTGAGGCCTTGGAGGCGAGATATGGTGACGCTCACCTGGAAAACGTCTTTCGCGCGCAGCTTAAAGATCGCGTGCAACGCAGCAACGAAAACCTGCAGCAGTGGGCCCTTGAGTTGGAGAAGATGGTTCGTAAAGCATACCAGTCTGTACCTGCGCTCATTGGAGGGAACCTGGTGCAGACATTCATCGACGGCATCCGTGACCTGGAAGTCAGAGCTGCTGTGAAGCTCGGGCACCACGAGACGCTTAAGGACGCCTTGGCCCATGCACTGGAGGTAGAAGCCGTGCGGCAGGACCATCGTTCCCATCGCGTCAGTGAGGTTGCAGCAGCTACAGTTCGTGACCGCAACAGAGGATACAGCCTTAGGTGCTATGGCTGTGGGGAAAAGGGCCATCTTCGATCCAGCTGCCCTAAGCGAACCGTGGAAAGGAGAGTTGATCGACCTCGAGAGGGTAGTGCAGCTAACGGCACTGCCTGGCGGCGACAGGATCATCGTTCACCTCACGCTAGGGATTTCCTAGGGAAGCACACCCTAGGAAGGGAAGGCGAACGGTCTCAGGAAGGAAGTGCGGCTAAAAGCACCGCCCAGCAGCAGCAGGAATACGACTTTACTATTAGACACTGCAGCGGGAAGTCTCACGGCAACGCAGATGCATTGTCAAGAAGACCTTGTCCTGAAGATTTCAACCACTGTAGTAGGCAAGAGAGTAAGGAAGTGGTATCCGTGAGGATGCTCAGGACAGACCACCTCAGCAACGGGTGGAAGGACAGCCTACGACATGCACAGCAGGAAGATCCGGACATCAAGCCGATTCTGGAATGGATAAAGGCCAGTGCTCCCAAGCCCAAGTGGAGTGACGTCTCAGCGATGAGTTCGACCACTAAAAGCTATTGGGCCCAGTGGGACAGCTTGCTGCTTCAGGATGGAGTTCTGTGTCGTAAATGGGAAAACGTTCGGGGAGACAGCTGTCATTTGCAAATGGTTGTCCATAAAGCTAAAGTACCGGATGTTCTACAGCTGTACCATAATGATTGTTCAGGAGGCCATCTGGGAGTTAAACGAACTCTACTGAAGATCCGAGAACGGTTTTACTGGGTTCACTGTCGAAACGATGTCGAGGACTGGTGTCGCAAATGTACAAGTTGTGCGGCTGTAAAGGGACCTCAGACTCGTAGTAGAGGTGCATTGAAGTTGTACAATGTGGGTTCACCATGGGAGAGAATAGCCATTGACGTGGCGGGGCCGTTTCCGGAGAGTGAAAGCGGTAACAAGTATTTCATGGTTGTGATGGATTACTTCACTAAGTGGCCAGAAGTCTTCGCCATTCCAAATCAAGAAGCTTCAACAGTTGCAGATAAACTAGTTCATGAAGTCTTCTGTCGTTTTGGAGTACCTTTAGAGATTCACAGCGATCAAGGAAGGAATTTTGAGTCTCAAATATTCCAGGAAACTTGCCGAGTTATGGGTACTCATAAAACAAGAACGACTTCTTATCACCCGCAATCTGATGGAATGGTGGAACGATTTAATCAGACATTGGAGAGGTACCTAGCAAAAGTTGTAGACAATCGGCAACGAGATTGGGAGAAGCATATACAACCGTTTTTGTTGTCATATCGAAGTTCTGTTCACGAAAGTACAGCAGTGACACCAGCTTTCGCAAACTTTGGAAGAGAATTACGGCTGCCTGCAGACCTGATCACTGGGATACCACCTGATGCCCCAAGCAGTATAACCGATTATGCATGTGACTTGCGGAACAAAATGAATGACATTTATGAGCACGTCAGACAATCGGGCCAGCAAATGTCTGAGAAAATGAAAACCCGGTATGACCGCAAAATGAACAATAAAGGGTTCAACGAAGGTTCATTAGTGTGGTTGCACAATCCAGTCCGCAGCAAAGGGAAATCTCCTAAGCTTCAAGCTAAATGGGACGGCCCGTACCGGATTGTAACCAGGATCAACGATGTGACCTACCGGATACAGAAAGGCGCAAGAGGGACTCCTAAGATCGTCCATGTGGATCGCTTGGCGCGTTATTATGGGACCGATAATGCTCGGGACGAGCATGTCTTAGGAGGGGGCAGTGTTGTGTGAATAAGTCAACTAGCGCCATCTAGTGTCAGGAACGAGAGCGAGGGGAGCTTTGCAGAGAATGACATCACAGATCTCTCAACCGACAGCGCCACCCGAAGAACTAAGTTTCTAGAAAATCTATACTCGAAATCTCGGTACCTTGTGCGTGTTTACTTGAACATTCCGGATATTTTGCTAAATTAAATAAATAGGTGGCGCAAGATGCGATCGGGCAGAGCGACAAAGCGAAGCTTCGGAGCGGAATTAAGTGAATTAGTGTGTTTAATTATTAGTGTTTTTAACTTTAATTTGTATAAAGTAAATTAAAGTGTTAATTTAGGTAATTTTATCGGCAATTTTTATTGTCACGAACCTCAAGCTCGTAACAATATTTATGCCTGTTTCTTTACGCCAACTCAGTCGCTTCTTATTTTTATTACGGTCATTTCCCATTTTAATTTTACATCTTGTGTGTATTCTGATCGTGACACAACTTCACCATTTAAAAGCCGAGGCGAGACTAACCGGGCGGCAGGAAACAAGCTTCAAGACGCCGATAGTTTAGGTAATTTCTTTCTACAGTGAAAATAATGGTAACTTATAAAAATAAAAAACATAAGCCCTGCTTAATAGTTAGTTCAGTTAGTATGCAAAGTTTCATGATCTAATTTAAAGTATTTTATTAATAACAGCGGCTTATTTTTCAGTTTGTAGGTAACTTTGGATTTTTTTCTATCAAGAAAATTTTACGGAATCGTGTTTTCGTCTAACATAGTACCTACTTATCATTAATCCTCAACTTTACCATATATTTATTTCAAAATCAATGCTGCAATATTTTCGGCATAACGGATCCTCCGTTGCCAAGCCATTTGAGGTAGTATTTTTAATATTTCCCCTTAAGTTTTAAGCAATAACATGAAAATAGGTATTTACTAAAAATTGTTTCTATATTTCGACAGTTAAGCGTTTGATGCTGATTATAATATCGCGTCAAAAATAAATCTTTGTACTTCTTACCTGAGACAGGATGATAAATAGCAGAAACTATTTCACTGGAAATTTTCTGATAATATTTTTCTTAAGTTGAGCTCTGAGATTAGTAACGGAAATGTTTCATTTCATTTTATTTATAGCGTTTTTAACAACAAAATCGCTTTTTATTTACTTTCACGAGGTGGTTCACTACTTTTCTGCCTAGGAGTCCGTCTGGGTACCACCCTCTTACACATTTTTACCGTTTTATAGAAGTACTACATAATTCAGACCGTGACCATGACCATGCATTGCCGTGGACCGGTCTGAATTATGTAGAGAGCCAAAGGAATTATGAACTGCGAGGCATTTTATTTAACTCCGTAGGGATGGCCGATGCATTGTAGCCTTATTTGTTTGAAGTTGGCTGAAGTATTCGAGATCTGGAGTAGTTATTTACCGTCGAGACGGTAAGTTTCTAATTTCAATTTTAATAAAAAAAAATATCTGACATATTTTTTTTATAGCATCATCATAATTTATCATTACCTGCCTTTTCATTTGCACTACTGAACGTAGAATTTCCTCAATTTTTTCACATGCCTAAGTTTATTGATGATTAAGAGTTGGGATCGTTTAGGTTTGAGAGAACTGCTTATCGTCCTCTTTTTACTCGGGATCTTCGTTGGTCGTTCGACGAAATTCTCAACTAACATAATAAAACAGAAGAACGGTATTGAATAAAACTATTTGAAACAATTTTTTTTTTTAATTTTAATTTTCTTTGTTTTAATACCCGAAGTTTCGATGCCATGGAGCACCTATGGTCACAGAGGGCCTGAGAGAGATTCCACAAGTGGGAAAAAGTTTCTACCATTGATCGTAGTTTGTTAGAAACTATTAGAAAATAAGCAGCTGTGGTAGCTTAAGGGCTTTGCGTTCGATAAAAAATTTACAGCACGCAAAAACTCATGTACCCGGATTCGATTGCCGCCGGCACCAATGAAATTCTTAATTGCAATTTCAAGTACTGATTTACCACGTGCTCGGCGGTGAAGGAAAACATCGTGAGGAAACCTGCTCGTAGTGCTAGTCTGATAATTAAAAAAATATTTCGAAGACATGTAAAGCTCGCGAACACGTATTGGGGCAGCGCGGCGGACACTTCCTTGCCCTAAAACCGTCTCAGAAATGTGGGGAGGCCTGTGCCCAGCAGTGGAATGTACAAAGGCTGTAACTTTACTTTGTTAGAAAGAAGAAAGCTTTGTGTTTAAATCAGTTTAAGCATAGCAATAAGATAAACACAGCTGAGTATTTAACCACCTTATAAATTTTTGAAAATACTTACTTACTTAAAGAAAACAGGCTACAGCATGAAAATGCGAAAAGAAACTGTCTCGTAATAGCGCTGGTTTTCAGTCCGGACCACACCTCGAAGCAACTCGAGCGACTGAGTCTACGCTCGCTCTTGTTCTCAGATAGTTAAAAAATATAGAAATAGACTAAAAATAGATATAAAATTTTTAAATAGGATGGTGGTAGAAAATCTTTTATTATTTCCAAAACTATAGTTTTGGAAATAATAAAATCTTTTTAAGAATTTGGAAATAATAAATAATACCGTGCGGTGGCAGTGTTAGAATATCCACTTCCACATATCGTTCTGGGTTGTCGTAAGAGGCGGAAAAGGGAAATTGAAACAGGTGATGGGCAGTAGCATCTTTCTGACAACAACCCAAAATGATAAAAAACTTCGTGTCACCCCGCTTGCTAAGCGTGCCATCTATGGCAAAAATCCCCCTATATGGCTATCTATTGGGGCGATCTATGTTTTAGTAGTAGTGGACCTTTATATGTTTTAACGGAAGGTAAATAAGTTTAAAGAAAAATAGTCCTACATATTATGCAATTTCTGTCTTAATGTCGCTCTTGTTATTTTTTGTTTTTAAAATATATCTAATATCAAATTAAACAATTTCTTTTTTATATTGTTTCAGTGTTACGAACATCTTCTTGGTAAATCTGTCAGTGGCGGATTTGCTCGTTACACTATTCTGCATGCCGGTTCAGATCGCTAAAGCTGTAACCTTACTGTGGTACTTCGGGGAAGTGATGTGCAAGACTGTCAATTTCCTTCAAGGTTAGTAGTACATAATCAATTTTTACTTTATTGTTACTTAAAATCTTAAAATAATTTAAATTATTTAATTTTTTTCTGTACACTTAAACATATAAATATATTTGTAGTATCTGTCTATGATATCGAAATAACGGACTTTTATTAAGCTGAGAGAGTTATTTGCAAGCATTTCCGACATGATTCATCATTTTTAAATTTTTTGTTTATCTGCTGTCGGTTTGCGCAGGATAATCTTCGGAATTACTGAACCGATTGTAATGAAACAATGACAGAAGTGATCAGGGATAACTCATTGGAAAAAATTAGAGATTTTTTTAAGAAATCGATAACTTTGTAAAAAAATTGTCTTTGATGATTATTTTTAATCTAAATAACATAACATTAATTGATACAACAAGAGCAAAGCTGGGTCGTATGGTTATTATTGTAATTTTTAGTTAAAATTTATATCAGATAACCGCTTCGGCACTGTTATAATATATGCTGTTGACTTAAATCCCAAACTTTTAATTTCTCATTTACAGCGAGCGTTAACCACTGAGCCGTGGTAGCTCAGTGGTTAACGCTCGCTGTAAATATAACAGAACGCGAGTAACCCGTGTTCGATCCCCGCCAGCACCAATGAAATTGTTAATTGCAATTTTAAGTGCTGATTTACCACGTGCTCGGCGGTGAAGGAAAACATCGTGAGGAAACCTGCATGTCTGAGGAATAAGAAAAAAAATATTTCGAAGACATGTGAAGTTCGTCAACACGCATTTGGGCAGCGCGGCGGACACTTCCTTGCCCTAAACCCTCTCAGAAATGAGGGGAGGCCTGAGCCCAGCAGTGGGACGTATATAGGCTGTAACTTTACTTTTACTTTACTTTTTTAACTCTCATCTCCCAAAAAGAGAGTTATGTTTATACACGAAATAGTGATTTTACTTAAACTGAACTCGAACTTAAACCTTTTTTTTTTATAGAATAAGGGTATTTACACGAGCACACAGTCCACCTGATGGTAAGTGAATGCTGTGGCCCATAAACATCTACATTTATCTTCGCTTGAAAATCAAAATGCAGATGCGATGTCGCCCCTGAGGACTAAGATGGAATAACTCGTTTCCAGTAAAGAATCCGGAGACCCGGATCTCTAAAACTTTCTTTAAAAATAAGAATCTCCATTGTTTGATCCATTTACTAAGGTATATAATGAATCCATAAAAATAGGTTATTTCTCTGAAAAAAAAAATTAGAAAACTGCTGAAAATGTTTGTGTGTGCAAAATCGACGATAACAAATTGTGATCGTAATTATACACCAGCATACTAGTGTACGCTTGCAAAACTACTAGAAAATTGGAGAAAAGCAGTGGAATAAAAAAAATCCATACCCCACGTAGAAGATATGAATATCACACAAAGCTTTATGTTTCGTAATACATAATTTGCACAATTTTATTAATTCGCAACTTAAAATAAGTTTGTTTAATCCAAGAAGCAGCTGAGAATATTAATCGACCGTATGGTGATCTCACTAGGCGACACATTCACTAGTATTAAATATAATACAAACCAGGTTTCCGTGGTAAATTTCTTTCCCGTTGGGTGTAGTAAAAACCTGTAATTCAAAAGTACTCTAACAAATATTTTATAAACAAACGTTAAACTATTGCAAAATCAATTTTGACGTTAATTTTACTATTGTAAATAAAATAAGATATTTTATTCGATTGTATTATAAGCCAAGTCAAACCATTTTCTTTGTTTTGTTTTAATATTGCTGTATCTGGTTTTTTTTCAAACCTAATCAAATCTGCAAATAATTATTTTGTAGTTGTAGTCACAGTCACTAAATTCTAAAATAAATCACCAAAACATTTACATATATGTATATAGATAGAATGGAATTATAATATAATATAATATTCCACAACTATCACACACAACGCCATCTAGTCCCAAGCTAAGCAGAGCTTGTGTTATGGGTACTAGACAACTGATAAACATATTTATATATTTCTAAATACATAAATATTATAGATAAATTACACCCAGAGACAGAACAAATGATCGTGCTCATCACACAAACATTTGTCCTGGGTGGGAATCGAACCCACGACCTCCGGCATAGCAGTCAGGGTCACTAACCACTAGACCAACAGGCCAGTCAAATTCAGAATTAATAAAGATAAATTCAGAATTAATTTTATTATATAGATGAGAACCCAAGAAGCAGAAGAAATTATGTGTAAAGCTTCTTTTGTATGGTAAAATGGGACAAATTTTACTTTTATTTATTTTATTTGTAAAAAGAGAATGATTGTAGTATAACAGAAAGTAATATAGAAGAATTGTTAATTATTTCATCGATTGCAATTACTTTAGCATTATCTCATATTAGAACATTATTTCTAATACTAAAAACCTTAAAAATATATATTATAATAACTAAATTAAATTATTAAAAAAGAGGTCCTTTAGGCAAGGTTCCGAAGATACTGGCAGCGTTTCCCCGTTGAATAGCTAGACTAATTCTTTGTCCGAGGTAACTGCCAGCTCTTCGGTCTCCTGTGACGTCGATTAACCTTTTTGCTATTTCCTTAAAAAGGCTTATAGCGCTAGGACCCCACGGACCAAGGGTCTCGACACCGAAAGGGACAAAAATATATTCGGAGCCTAGACCCCTGTATTTGCAAACTTTAGCCTTTTCTGCCGCTTCACAAGCCGCACCAGCTCTGTTGTTGGTTCCACGTAGATGGGAAGGGGCCAGCGTGTCTGAACAGGTTGCATCCCATACCAGCACCCGGCCCATCCTCCATGGAATCAAACTCATACCGTCCGGTCTCTTGCCATCGTCTCTTGCAATACCAGACGGCTCAAGTAGACTTGGCACGTTGACGGTGGCAAGAGACCGGCGTATGATATCGTTAAGTGCTGCATGTCTCGAGAAGCGACCTGCACTTTTTTGGCATGATAGCCCGTGATATCCTAGCTTGTCGACGTCACTGCCACACGGACATTTATGAGGAGCGCAGACCGGAACCCCAAGCCGTAGACAGGTTGCGATTCGGAGCGTGTCAGGCTCAAGAAATGTTCCTGTATTTGACGAAGGATACGCGTGAAGCCAGTAGCCGGCCTCATGCGTACCCACGGCCAAAAGCCTAGCACGCGCCGAACCTGTACTAAAGCTCAAAAGATTGTCATAAGTCAATTTGCAGTTTATGTCGTCCCAGCTCCTCTGTGAATTTAGAGGAAATTGAAAATTTTGACCAGGGCATGTAATTAAGAAAGCGTTTCTAGCTTCTTCCAGGCCAGCAATCTCAAAGTTTGAAGGGGATGCCCTTAAAATTTTACTTATGAGATTTGCTGAACTGTGGACAGAAGATAGGAAGGCTGGTAAAGAGACACTGGAAATTTTGCGAATTCCTAAACCACCATAACGGATGGGTAGGGATGCTTGGGTCCAAGATTGTTCGTTCATGTGTATATTAAGAATCGATTCTAAACTTATTTTGATTAAGTTGTCCACTTGTGTCAAAAGGTCTGGGTGATTCCAAAAGGAGCAGCAACGGAGCACATACGTAAATTTCGGGACAAAAAGGCAAGATTTTAAAATGCAAAGTGCATAATGTGGACTAATTTCAAGGAGACGGTCAGCAGAATTTTGAAATTTAGCAATTGAATTATTAATATTTACGTGGTAGAGCCATGCTGCAGTTATATTAGTAGTATAGTTGTAGCACGAATGGGTCGGCTCGACCGGGGAAGGACCACGCTCTCACAGAATACCTGCGTGAAATAGTAGCTTAATGCTGCTGTATTTCGTATGGTGAGTGTAGAGAACCGGAGACCCTTTTTACTGGAAATGAGGCATTCCATCTCAGTCCTCACGGGTGACAACGCATCTACATTTTGATTTGTAATGGAAGATAGATGTAGATGTCTATGGGCCGCAGCAACCACTTACCATCTGGTGGACTGTGTGCTCGTTTGTCAGCCTATTCTATAAAAAAAAAAAAAAAAAAAAAAAAATATATTCAGAAATAGATTCGTTAAAAATTGGAGAACCTAAAAGGTAAAGGGAATTACTGTTAACTATTTTAATATTTGGTGCCAAAGTATTAAATTTGTGTTTTACGTCATTTAAATTTAAGTTGCAGTTATTTATAAAAAGTTCGCATTTGCTAAAGTTAAGCTCCAAACCAATGGCTTCAAATTTATTTTTGATTGAAAAAAGGTCAGAAAATACAGTTTCCATATCACCTCCTAAGGTTCCGTCATCCAGATACCAAATATTGAATTTAGAATTTAAACTTTTGATTATGGGATTTATAGCCAAACTAAAAATTGCTGGTCCAAGGGGATCACCTTGTTGACAACCTACTTCCGAGGATAATTCATTAGATCGATATAACAATTTTGTTGGGTCAGCGTAACTGAGAAGAAGATAATTGTATATTTCGGGTATATGTTGATTTATTTCAGTCAGTAGGGTCCCCCTATTTACCGAATTGAAAGCATTTTTGACATCAATTTTGAGCAACACGTCAGGATGTCCATATGTTAGGAAAGAACGTAGGGCATGGACGGCTGCCTCACACCCTCCTTTTACACCGAAGCCTAACTGTACGGGTTCAAATTCCGAATTTAATTTCTGTAAAATATGTCGAACAGCAATTTTGGAGGCCAGGCGTCGTAGTGTTGATCCAACAGCAATTGGTCTCACCCCTCCGTCCTTTTTGGTGAGAGCAATGAGGTTCGCGCCGAAAAGAATTGGAACAATTTCTGGATTGACATTACCGGAATACATAAAGTTAATTAATTTAGTGATTGAATTTACAAGTTGCTCACCCGCATCACCCACAGAATGCGATGTTAAGTCTTTCAAATGTTGCGGTGAGATTCCATCCAAACCTGCAGCCGAACCTGGTTTAAAAGATAAAATGGCATCCGTTACATCTTTGTTTTGAATTTGAAGGCATGCTTGCCCTACTGTTGGTCGGTCGAAAAAATATGGGTTTACTGGAGCTAGAGGATGTTTTGACCGTAAGGCCTGAAGGGTGTCAGGGGTATCTGGTGAAAGTACCTCGTTTGAGAACAAAAGGCGAGCGGCACCTTTGAGATCTCCGTCACAGATTTTGTTTTCGATTAGTTTGTTGCGATTACGAGGGGCATCATGTTTGATTAGAGGTGCGGGAGAAGGTGAGGAGCTGACAGTACAGTTATTTTTAATCTTTTGTGTCAAGGATAAATTTGGTTTATCAGTTTTTGTTATATGTAGTGTGCTGTATGAAAATAAAAATAGGTTCTGCCAGTCTTGAGTACAATTGCTTATGTAACATTTCTGGATTAATTGTGACAAATGTGTAGCAACGGTTATTCGAGCTCCTCGAGGGATTCTTTTAACTGTCTGTATACTATTTTTCAAATGGCTAAGATATGTGTGGAAAGGAGTTGGAAAGTTGGCTGCAAAAGTAGGCGTATTTGGAATAAAAGGGTGTATGTCTAAAGGTGAACTGTTTTGGCTAATACATTTCCTGTGTGTTTTTGTAGTGTGTATGTTGAGGCCTTTTAAAGATTTGAATGACTTGTTGCACTGTGTACATATAAGTGTTGCGTTTGCCGTGTCATCACTAGATTGGGTTACGGACTGCATTCACAACAGTTAAATACAATAACAAAAAAGAATAACTTAAAACAAATTAAAAAAAACACAATAAAGTAACTTAACAATTACACTGAAGATATAAAAAAGTCAAAGTCAAAATATGAAGGCTGCTTGTCTTGGTAACAAGACGCATGCGTCGTTACGTAGGTGCGTCACAGGACGGTTCTGCAATTGGAAGCTGCAGTGTAAGAGATCCACGAACGTATGGCGTCGCTAGAACAAACGATGGCGGCCTTAGCAAACGTGTCTTGAAGTTATCATACGCGGACTAGAACTTTTCAAATACTGAACAGGTACTGTAGTGGGAACAAAAACAAAATCCCCATGCGCAAATATGAAAAATATCCCGACAAACTCTTATGTGGCTTTGCGGTACGATAGCTCTTCATCAGTCAATCAAATATATAGTATTTCAGAAATCCTTTGTTGCGAATTGTTTTGTTACATTTGGCATATTATGTCACAATCATGAAAAATTTTTATGTCTCGTAGTTAATTTCAGATATTATATAAACCACTGTTATACTATTTAAATCTATGACAACAATAAAAATTTCCTTTGTGCACTAAAATTTTACAATTAAAATGTATAGTTATTTTTATTAAAATATTTAGACAAAATAAACATAGTTGACACCTGTCTATTTTCTTTTCTAATGAATTGTTAATTGTATTTTATATTATATGCTATGGCTCATAGACATCCACATTTATCCCCAATTAAGGATCAAAATGCAAGTGCGTTTTAACCCCTGAGGGCTAAGATGGAATACCTTGATTCTAGTAAGAAGAGTCTCCGGTTCTATACACTCACCATACGAAACACAGCAGCATTGCCCTGCTATTTTACGCTGATACTCTGTGAGAGCGTGGTCCTGCCTCGGTCGAGCCGAATAATTCGTGCTACAACTACGATAAAGTTGCAGCATTGCTCTACCACGTAAAACCACTCTGTATGCTCTAATGACAGTTTATTTATAAGTAATTTTATTTACTACTGCATTACCATCATAGTCATTTACTTCAACGACAATGCAGTGAGGATCAATTGCCATGATTTCTAAGTCCTCAGGAGAAGGTGATAATGGTTCTTCGCTGTAGCTGTCTTTAATTGATCCCTCCTATATGTGTATTTAGCAGACAATACATAAGTTGTATTTAGCAGACAATTTCATTCTCTTCCAAGCTAAGTTCAATTATTCAACTGTACAATATTTACATGTTATATAATTGAATCTAAAAAAAAAGCAAGATATCATGTAAATAATACCGTACCTACCTACCGTACCTACTTGTACACATAACAAAGACCATAAATACGTACTTATTAGTTATATTCTTCCACTCTTTTATTTTTTGCATATTTACGGACGTCTTCGTCTATTTATCCCCTAAGTACGAGTATGTGCTGATTGAGCAATAACTTTACGTATTTCATATAATAATGTTGTGCGCCATAATAAATGTCTGATACGTAGCAAGTTACCACTAGCGCCATCTAGTATCGATTAGGAGAACTAGGAGAGTCAAGATCCTTCTAGAGATTTCCATGTCAGAACTTTCTGCACTTCTCAGTCAGTCTGGTCCGGTACGTACTCGAACATTCTAGATGTTTTAATAGAAGAGGCCCTATATAAGGCCGGTACGGACCGCAACCGAGTCAGAATTGAATCTGCGATACAAGCACATAATTATACTTGGTAATTCAATCGGCAGTTTTTACTGACACGAACCCCAAGTTCGTAACAATAATTGGTGTCAAAAGTGGTATATAATCATGCTGATTTTACTTAAGGATGACGACCGAAGTCAACGCCAGCAGAAGACGGATCAGAGACGATTTGGTGGTGCATCGCTGCAGGTGTCGCAGGGCCATCTTCCAAGCACGGAGATCGGCCCGTCAACAGCTCCTGTATCTGCAGCACCTGACTAAAGTGCTCTGATGATAATGCTATAGTAGCAGGCCTGCCGACATGAGGAACAGTCCTGTCAGTTAGAAGAGCAGCTGCAGTGCGGACCGGAGGAATAGGCCCGCCAACAGGAGGAACAGACCCGCCCACAGGTGGGACAAGCCCGTCGGTTGGAGAAGCAGCTTCAGCGCAGACAGGAGGAACAGGCCCGCTATTTGGATGAGCAGCTCGAATGTGATAAGGAAGAGCTGATACTCCTCATGAAAGACATTCACGCTACCATCGCGAAAGAGATAAGGGAGGTGAAGGATAGGGTTGCTAAACATGACAACCGTGACGTACCGACTTATCAATTGTATTACAACGCTAAAACCGCGGGTTCGAATTCTGCACGGTACAAGTGTTTGTATGGCCTATCAACAATTGTTCCGGGTCAGGTTGTTTGTCCTTGTACGATTTATGTTTATAAACTGTCCCCGAGGTAAAGGAGAAAATCCGAGTGTGGAGGTTACAGTTTTTAAAAAATAATAAGAAAATATAATTTTTTGGGTTTATGCCATCTAGCATCTACTCTAAGTAAATATCTTGAGAGTCAATCGAGTTTTGTTCGATAAAATAACTTTACCTATAGAATGTAGTAGATGGTGCTATTACGGAAATGCGCTCATTATTTCTAAAAGAAATACGTGTACCTTGGTAACTGACTTAAATAAAATTAATATTTATAAGATTAGTATTTGAACGAAAGACCGTTGTAATCTTGTAATTGTAATTATATTATTATATACATTATGGAATGTAACAGCCTGCGTTCGAGATTTGAATGATCATTATCTATGGAATAATTGCCGAATGACCCGGTATGTACGTAGTTTACCCCCAACACTTTAAGTCACACTAAAAGTCTATGCAAAAAGGTTACGGATCAGAAATAAGAATTTCAAAGCCCTCCCGTAAAACGTTTCGACCGTATAAATAAATGAATATTGCACTGGTTATAAACTTGGGGATGGAATTACAGCTGCCGTAGTTGCTACAACACCTTCGCTACAAACTCATGATAGGAACAACCTATTGATTAATGATTTCTTATATTTACGCGAACACTACACATTGATTCAAACTACTTTTACGAATGTTATCACGTTTATTTATGTTATGTTTAATACCCGAAGTTTCGGGTGCTTTCCAGCACCCATGGTCACGGAGGACTGAGATGACTGACGTCTCGATGTCAAAGTTTACCCGGAGTACCTTTAGCTTTTTAATTATTGTCTTTGGTCTGATCTACGCAGAAGGAACTAACAGTTTTAATTTTATTAATTATAAGGTCCCAAGCAGGTGTAGTACCCAGCCTGCTTCTCTGTTGACATTAGGATATTTTTTAGAGGTCTGCAGTTTGCGATCATATCCTAGATGGCCCCAACTATTACATCAGATTTGAGATACCACAAATCCTCGCGAAAGAACATCGATTCCTACCAAGGATGCTACGTGAGGATATATGCTGTTTGTAGGAACAGTCTAATCATCAAGGGCGATGCTAACAGAATGCCGTGTAAACTGACCATAAACACTGGATCCCCTTGCACGGTTTTCAATTTCAAACTTATAAGTCAGTTCCGTGGGGACTCCGAATACAACCGAGAACGCATTAGTTTCAGTGCATATACGTCCGTGAAAAGAGAGATGGAGTTGGAACTAGGCAACATCATCTACCTGCATAGTGTCATCGTGGCTGCTATAATGGACGACTGCACTCTGTGCCTAGATTTTATGAGGGAGAATTGTTTTGAGATCGACGTTAAGCAAGGTGTTTTGAAATGTGGACAAGAAGAAGTTTTCATGGAAGCCTTACGAAAATTATTCTTCAGCCGAGATCGGAAGCGATTGTGCCGGTTAGTCTTGCTCGGAATCCTGGGCAAGCTCATCGTTGTATACTCGTGAAAAGGGTAGAAAATGACCTTCCATGAAAAGTGGCTCGAACGTTGGTCAGAACCACTGACATCTCAGGAATACGTGTGCTGAAACTTTGTGATTAGGAACAGAGTATAGAAAAAGGCGCAAGGTACTTGTGATGAAGTGTATTGGTTGTGTCGGTGCGAATATTTATCAAGTGGGACCCCCAGTAAGGATGCACAAACGAGAGTGACCACATTTTTAGAAGACTGTCACAGCGATCTCTTCCTGAATGAAATGGTCAAGGCAAGGAAGTTGCTAGTCAAGGACGCCGATGTTTTCTTGTCAAACGAAGCTGACTTAGTAAGAACTGGCTTAGTTTAATACAAATTAAACACAAGAGAAGAATTGCCTATCCATCAGCCAAGAATATTGGTAGTAGTACGTGAAAAGGAAGTAGAAACCATGATTGAGGAAAGGGTGAAGGTTGGTGTTATTGAACCTTCATTTAATCCACGGTGTTCACCTGTGGTGTTGGTAAAAAAGTAGGACAGCTGCATGCGGTTTTGTGTTGACTACCACCATTTGAGACGACAGCACTGGTGGTGCTTTATACACCGGCCGTGCCAATATTTGACAAGACACAAGTTTGCGAGTTTACCGCTAAAAAGAACCAATTCGTCGTATCTCCTCAGTTTCAAGGCACTCCCCTTGTTGCCTCAGCCAGTATCGGAATCCTCGGCGTTGACGTATAGAGTGACGTTTAGTTTCATGGTCATTTGTTAGAGAAGGCCAAATCATAGCATCTAAAAAGCTTGGCGTGCTCAGCAGAGTGGGACAGTATTTAATGCCATCAACTTTATGAGGTTTGGCCGCACATGGAACACTGTCCCCATTTCTGGGCGGGGCCTCTTCAGTGCCAGCTCCTTACATTTGATCGCATCCAGCGCAGATCTATTCGAATCGTCAGCGATCGAGCTCTTTCCGATCGGCTTCACTCATTGGTACTGCAAAGAGATGTTGCATCTCTTTGCGTATTTTATCGTGAGGCATGGTACGTGTGGGGAAAAGAAAAGATACGTCTTCACCGTATGTCGTTCGTTTATTGAGTGCCAAATACAATCATTTCTTATAAAATCTAACTTATGCTAAACGCGCTTGCGCAGCAGAGTCACACGGGACTCGCGCATGAAATATAAAACTTCTAGGTAATGCACTACATCTCCCCCGAAAAGTAAGGGGTACCTCACTACCCTCTTCGGGAAAAAAAATGATTAGTGTACATATGACTTAAGACTAATAACATAATGAATGTATAGGTACTTATCTGAAAGGCAAACATTTTTTTTGATTACAAAGATAAACATTACAATTGAAATGGCTTTGTGTTATTTTTATGTAAAATAATTTCTTTGTTATTTTTTCAGAAATTTTACATTAGGTGGTAATTCTTCCAAAACTTTATAAGGTCCTTCATACAAACAATCTAATTTGTTACCTGTTTGGTTTTTTATTAAGATCAAATCTCCTGGCTTATATTGTACTTTATTACATTTTTGATCATACTTAATTTTTCTTAAATTTTTACTTATTAACAAATTTTCCATAGCATCCAACTGTGCTTTTTGTAAACGGTACTTTAACTCCTTATGGTAATCATCGAAATTATACAGTGGGTCAACATGTGTTGATAAATTACTAGGAATATTACAAATTTTGCCGAAAACTAGTTCGTATGGAGTATATTTTGTTTTTGAATGAACGCTTGTATTGTAACAAAAACACCAAAAAGGAACCCATTCGCTCCAATCTGACTTGTTATTATTGCACTGAATTCTGAGGTAAGCGCCTAAATGTTTATGTGTATTTTCAATGCCTTCTAAGGTTTCATGATGATAAGGCGTTGAATGGATTTTTTCTATATGTAGCAATTTGAAAACTTCGGACATAATTGATGAGGTAAATTCGGTCCCCATGTCACTTAAAATTTTTCTTGGAATTCCATAACGCAAAATAAAATTACTAACGAAAGACCTAGCAACACTTTCACTATCCTTTCTAGGTAAAGGATAAGCCTCTACAAATTTGCTTAAATCACACTGGATTGTTAAAATATACTTATTATTATAGTTATCTATATCTAAAGGGCCCATAATATCTAAATTAACCTGTTCAAACGCTGAGTTAGCAGTTGAAGTGATTGTCAGAGGATCTCTAATATTTCTGTTAGTATGCTTTTGAACTTGACAACTTTTACATTTGCGGACATAGTTCATGACGTCATTGCTCATACCTGGCCAGAAATAATATTTTTTAATATTATTTAACATACGATTCATGCCTGCATGACCACTTGTTGGTAACAGGTGAAAGTCATTAAGTACCGTGGTAATTTCTTCTTTATTATTTATTCGCTTAATGTCTTCAATAATCAAAAATCGTGTTGACGCTATTTTATACATTTTTATGCTGCGCAGCAAACTCTTAATATTTTTCTCATTACTCTTGTTTTTAATTATGAGTAATTCTTTTATATTTAATTTTATGCACATTTTTTCTAGATCTCTCGCTAACTCTTCTAGAGACGATAACGATCGAGAATATAGAAATATGGTCGATAACGACGGGTTATACGTGCAAAGTTTAGCGTCGGACAAAATATTATACGCATTATTCAAATGTTTTTCGTTACTATTTCCTGGAAAACGCAACTCTATTATGTCATTGGGTCGTTTTAACAACTCTACAGTAGTAGGTTGATCAGGCCTACTAACTGGAGGCTGTTTGTCTATCTGTCCGGTGTCCGTTTGGGGCTCTAACTTTTTCCTTTGAGCTCTAGTTAAAACGGATACTACTTTTTCCTGCATTTCTTTCAAATCGCGCGACGTCACCGGGAGTCGACTTAACGCATCTGCAGCTGCGTTATTTCGCCCTGGGACGTATTCTACTTCGAAGTCGTATTCTTCAAGGTATAGTCGGAATTTTGTTAAACGACTAGACGGGTCTTTTAAACCGAATAAGTAAACAAGGGGTCTATGGTCCGAAAAGATTTTAAATTTTCTGCCGTACAAGTAAGGCCTAAAGTGACGGACTGCCCACACGATAGCTAATAATTCTAATTCTATTATTGGATATCTAGTTCCTGCCGGGTTCAAACTCCTACTAGCGTAAGCGACAACCTTTCCATTACTATTTGAGAGTACGGCGCCTAAGCCTAACTTAGATGCGTCTGTCTGCAACTGAAATGTGTTATTTTCCGAAAAGTCGGGATAGTCGAACACTGGAGGGTTCGTTAAAGCAGATTTTAATGTAATAAACGAACTTTCGCAATCTTTAGTCCTCTCAAATCTAATACCTTTTTTAGTTAATGCATTCAATGGGAACACGATATCAGTAAAACGTGGAATAAACCGACGATAATAGTTGGCGAACGCGACGAGTCGTTTTACTTCGTCAGCAGAAGTCGGGCGTGGGTAATTACGTATGGTGTCAATTTTACTGGGATCTGGGAATATTCCGTCTTGAGTAGTTTTATGACCTAAATAGACTATTTATTTTCTTAAAAATTCGCACTTAATTGGGTTTAGTTTGAGATTAACTTTTCTTAATCGATTCAATACGCTAATGAGATTTTTGTTATGAATATCGATACTAGAACCGATTACGACGCAATCATCTAGGTGTAAAAACATTTTTCGTAATTTAGGCCTGCCATGGCTATAGTCATCAGCCGAGAAAAGACACTAGCACTTGTCTTGAGACCCATTGGGCACCGCTTCATTTGATACTGTTTTCCTGCCGTAAAAGTAGTGTACTTTCGTGACTCATTATCTAAAGAAATCTGATACATTTTATTTAATGTAAAAGAAGTATATTTACAGGAACTTGGATTTAAGGACAATTGATAATAAGATTGGGAGAGGTCTAATCTTGAAAAATAAATATTGCCTGACAATGAATCAAGTAGGTATCTCCGTTATATTGGGGAGCGGAAATTTGTCATCTTAAATTCGATCGTTTAATTTCCTGTAATCTATGACCAATCTCCATTTTCTTTCGTTATTTTTATCGACCTTTTTGGGTACTAAAAGTACTGGGCTAGACCATTCCGAAACGGTTTCCTCAATGATGTCGTTTTTTAACATTTCCTGAACTTGTTTTTCTATCTCACCTTTTAACGCCTGAGGAACCCTATAAGGCTTAGAATAAACTGGGGTCACGTTATCTTTTAAAACTATGCTATGTTCCATTAAGTTCGTAACTGATAACGAATCACCTGGTAAATGGAAAACATCTGCGTATTTGGCACAGATTTGTTCAATACTGAGCCTTTCTTCCCTATTTAAATAACTCAAATCAAGTAAATCGAATAAAGTTTTTATTCGCTCAACAGTTTTTTCTTCGCTTTCGAGGTGGCATACCTCGAAGTTACTAATGGAATGGACATTGACCTTTGAAAAATATATCTCAATATCCTCATTTCTCGTATTCAACACTCTAATAGGAATACTTTTATTTAATGGTTTAGCTAACATTCCTGCGATAAAAATCCCTTCCTCAATTTCTTGAGCTAAAATAACGCTATCTTCGCTTAAAGTGCAAGGAATATGTTTGATAACTTCGCAACGGGCGGGTATGACGTGTCTATACCTATCGCTCCATCTACCCATATTAAGACAAACTACGGAACCCTGATTCGATAACTGTAATGTTCGTGTTTCGTAGTTGATTATCGCATTATAACGCTTAAAAAAATTATCGCCCAATATACCGTTAGCAAAACAAGAGAGATTCTTAAAAACGTAAAATTTCTCTCTAAAAGTTATGCCATTACAAACTAAATCTAAGTAAATATAACCGTCTGAAATTAATTTACCACTAACGCCCTTAATTGTTATTTTATCATAATGTAACTCATTCAAATACTCCTGGTTATCGAGGAGCCACTCATATTTCATAACACAAATGCTCGCGCCCGTATCTACTAAAAGACTTACCTTGCTATTATTACTTACATTTAAATCTACTACATTGTTTATGCTATAATTACAAACGAAATGATCACTAATTGTAGGGGCGAAAAAACTCACTATTCGGTGCAGATTGAGTGCGTTCCACGCTCTCAATGTGCTCCGATTGTATCTGAGAAACGCGGGCGTTTACATTTGGGTGATATGGGTTGTACCAACCTCGGCCTCGCGAAGTACCCCGTTGGTACCTACCACGATTGAGCCCTCGAGAGTTACCCCTGTAAAATGTCCTGGAATTCGATCCGCTTTGCGCTCTCTGATGGTTATAATTAGTATTTGAGCGAGCGTTATTAGAGCCTCTTTTATTTTTATTAAACTGATTGTCACGACTGCGGTAAATGTTCAACACATGCTCGTTACGAGCTGATGATGTGCTCTCGTCCAGCGCGGTTTGAATCGCTTCTGGAAGAGACTGGAATTGTCGGGAGGCTATGATAATGCTCAAACGCGAATCTGATAATCCGTCTGCGAAACGTTTAATCGCAATTTTCTCGTTCAAAGGACGAAGTGTTTCGTATTTTTTGTCATCACCGTCAGCCTGTGCTATAGTCAAGTTGACGAACAACTGTTCTAACTCAGAGCCGAACTTATCAATAGACCTACGGCCTTGGCTTGCGCTGTTAAGCTGCGATTGCAATGCTACCGCGGATTTCTTCTGAATTAAGTGAGTGCGCATATCTAAAACCAAACTACTCACGGACTCATAGCTAGATTTTAACCTCAGCTTGGCGCTAGGGGTCAGTCTAGTTTTCAAAACGAAATCAATTAATTGTTTTTTGCCATTTTCGTTAAGCATATCACTATACATCACAATACTATCTATCAGTTGAGTAGTAATGTTTTCGTGGCCTGTCATTATTGGCAATAGGGCTATTGCCGTTTTTAAATCAAAGGCGCCTATGCTGGCTGAGCTATTGGAACTTTCTGTTTCACGAGACATTAAATTTAAAATATTACTGTACAAGATATGTATGTCGTCTATGCATCTATTAATAACCTGAAAATCATCGCTACTTATCTCAGAATTCTCTATTTTTAGTTTGATTTTAGACGAAATATACTCCAAACGACTGTACAGATTTTTCGCTTCACTAACTTTTTCTTTTGCTGTATCGGAACTCTCTCTACGTTTTGGTCCGATTTTCACTAGATAATCTCTAATTTCTTTTAAACTACTGTACACATTATTTAGTTCAGCCAGTGACATTGAAAAAATCGACAAATATAATTTGTAACAGTAAAGGGAAAGGAAACTATTATTACACACTATGTAAAAACACTTAAAAAATTATAATTTCACTTACTTGTTAAAATATCACGTACATACTAATTACAAGGGCGGGGCGATGGTGTTTGTGGATGTAACCATTTTTAGGGTGGCGCGAGCAAGCGGGAACAGCACTGCAAACAGGATGTGTGGCTGCATGGGGTCATCTTCTTGAAGCGGGCCGGGTATTACCCTGGACACCTCTTGATGTTGGGCTGGGTATTACCCTGGACTGCACTCTTGAGATCTTCTAGTTAGTTGTAGGGCGGGCGATGTTTTCAAACGAGATTGCGTTGAGTTCTCGCCTCAGAGTTTTCACGGCACTCTTCCTGCATTTTTTCATCAGGTAATAGATAACTGCTGCAGCCAGTATAACCACGGATGCAATCATGAGGGTTTGTATGATGTGGTTTGTGTGAGCGTCTTCTAGGCTTGTATTTGCGGATGCTGCACCATTTGCGTTTTGTGCTATGACTACTTCTTTCGACTGCGATTTTCCCATTTCGTACCTTTATTTCTCTTTGGATTTCTGGCGTTTCTTCTTGGTTTTTTTTGTTTTCTTCAAAATCGGGCGCTTCTTTTTTCTTTCTTCAGAATTTGTGCTTCTTTCTTCTATATGGTTTTCTTCATTCTTCTGTAAGGTTTTCTTCTTTCTTCTATAAGGTTTTCTTCTTTCTTCCGAATTTGGCTTTTTTTTGTTTTTTTTTTTGCACTGGTTTTTCACTTAGTGGGTAATTTCTTTGTCAGGATCCTGGCAGGGTCGCCATGAGGCATGGTACGTGTGGGGAAAAGAAAAGATACGTCTTCACCGTATGTCGTTCGTTTATTGAGTGCCAAATACAATCATTTCTTATAAAATCTAACTTATGCTAAACGCGCTTGCGCAGCAGAGTCACACGGGACTCGCGCATGAAATATAAAACTTCTAGGTAATGCACTACAATCGCATCTACCACGGGAAGTGCTCTGAGGAATTGATCGGACTAATTCCAGGAGCACAATTTCACCATCGCACATCACGACAAAACTCGTGATACAATCCATACCATCTAGATGACAAGCGGTTCACTAACCTGTGATTTAAAAGAAGTTTTCTTCCTCGCACAACTTCCTTGTGGAATCGACTATCGCCAGTGATTACCCGGACCATTACTACTTGAGGAATTTCAAGAAAAGGGTCTACACCTTTTTAAAAGGCCGGTAACGCATCTGCAATTCCCCTAGTGTTGCAGTTGTTTATGGTTGGTAGTCACTTTCCATCAGGTGAGCCGCATAGTCGTCTGCCTCTACTTATGCAAAAATACCTTAATATTCTTTGCCCTTTGCCACCTCTCCAATAAAAGAAATTAAGTATAAAACCTTCCTGTTTTGATTGCCTCGTAAGGTAAATATTTTCATTATTAGTATTCATGCTTGGTAAGCTGGTTCGCAACCGTAGTTTTATATTTTTAGTCGTTATTCGGAAGATGCTGCTGTTTATCTCCTGATTTATTTCATTCTGTAGCCTCTTTCTATAACCGCCACTACACGATATTTAGCTTATAGTCCAATTATCGTAATCTAATTTCGACGTATAAATTACAAATTATATATATATATATATATATATATATATATATATATATATATATTCAACTGACGAACACAAGCGTTCTATTATAAATTAAAATATAAAATATTTTTTTAAAGAATATTAGCAATGCTATAAACATTACTTATCCCCTTAACCACTCGTGGTAAGCTTAAATTGCTTGTGTTACGAGTGGTTCACGCCAGTAGCCGAATGGCGGATTCGAACCCGCAACCTTTTGAGTTCGCGGTCCGCGCCCTGCCATTAGGCTACTGTCGCTTGTCGAGCCTTCTATTATAAATAAAAGGGTGATGGAGCAGATAATCCGCAGCTTCTGTTGCATCCGTCCTTTAGTGCATTATGGGGGAATTTGCTTTTTATTCGTGGTTTTCACACGACGTGTTGCTTCACTGTTGAGCACGTGGTAAATCGACACTTTATTAATGTTGATGGCTAACGAACCTGTAATTTTTTTAGCCAGTCCACCTGATGGTGAGTGAATGCTGTGGTTCGTAAACACTTATATCCATCCTTGATCAAGAATCAAAATGCAGGTGTGTTGTCACCCATAAGAACTAGCAATGTCTCGTATGCAAGAAAATGGTCTCCCGTTCTCTACTTTTACCATACGAAACACAGCAGCATTGAGCTGTTATTCGTGAGCGTGGTCTTTCCCCGTTCAAGTCGACTCATTTGTACTACATGGAGATAGCTGCATTATGGCTCTTCCACGTAACACTGGCATATAGGAATATTAAGATATATTAGCTTCCTATAGGAAGCTGTATATTCATAGTTTTTTTATTAAAAAGACACACAGAAAAGTGACATCAATCGCCAATTCTGTAAATTCTTTATAGCATTACTATTACTATGGTAAAGTGGCTATGTAGAGATGACGTAAGAGATTCCATCATCCCATATCGACGCGTGTTCCGACGACAAAGGTAAAAGAAAGCTGGAGATGAGTTGCAGAATCCTCCTAATAAAAGCACAATAATAACATAAACTTTCGGTTGCTAATCCTCCTGCTAATTATAGTAACTATGGCAAATATCCTATTAGGAGACCACCCATGGGGAAGTCCTTTGCTAAGCAACTTTGCTCACAACTTTTTTCATTATTTTGGAGAATTGCACATCTCCATTATAAGCAGTCTATATAATGGAGATGTGCAATTCAACAAAATAATGAAAATAATAGCTGGAAAATTATTAGATACTTGACAAGGCTATTAAGTATTAGAAATCTAGAAACTATGATATAACTGCAGCATGGCTCTACCTTAAATTTTAATGTTGCTTTTCTTTCATTACAGGTGTGGCAGTTGCATCCAGCGTATTCACGATCACAGCAATGTCAGTTGACCGATATCTTGCCATCACTCAATCTTTGAGACAACCGTGGATGCCATCGCGACGTGGCGCATGTATGCTCTTGGGAGTATTATGGTTGATTGCTCTAGCTATATTCGCACCTCTGCTGGTTGTAGCAGCAGTGGAACGAGAAGTCGTACCTCTTGTTTCAAAAACGGAAAATGGGTCTGTAAGTATACAAGTATAACATACAATTATATTTAATTTATATTTAATATAATATTATAAGGATTTTCTTAATAAATACTACAGGCAATTTTTTAAGTCCTGAGCAAATTAAGTTCAATCCCACCGGTAGAAATAAAATTTTAAATTAATTATTTGTTGTTATTTCAATGAATTGTTAATTAGTTAATTCATTGTTCATTTCAATTTTAAGTGCTTGTTTTTTCTTCTTCTAAACCGATAAAAGTACATTGTGAGAAATAAGCTTCTTCCGTTACATAGAGGATTTATTGAATCATCACGCTTGGTTGGCGGATAACGCAGATACTTTTATGCCGCTATCACACGGCAAAGTATTTATTTAGCTTATATACAGTGTTGTTAGTGTCCATGTTCATTAAAAACGTGTATTTAGTGTTTATTGAGTACAGCATAGTAATTTTCAAAGACTCTTATAATCATGTTCTTCTGTCAAGAATAAAAAAATCTTTATTTATTGATTAAATATCGATCCAATTTGGAGCTGGCATTCTGCATATCTCAGGCTCTCTAACAACTAAATTACTTTATCCATCCAGAACCAAAACATTATTTTTGCAAGTCTAAATTTTTCAAAATAATACAACTAAGGTAAAGTAGTATGTGTACTACACGTCACTGTAATGGACCAGCATAACGGTGACGTTAACTTGAATGCAATCTTCTTTACAAATATTAATATCGACTTTTTAATTTTCTTTCTTCTACAGATTACTACTACTAATATACTTTCATTTAGATATCTCATTAAGCAAGCAGCAAGAGAAACTCTCATTTATTCTTATTGTTATCTTCACAATTTCTAATAGTAGTCTCTTGGATTTATAACTTTTTAATGCTGCTTTTTGCCCTATTAACTACTACTTGAACTTAATAGTAATCAAATTACTACAATCGCTTATGTTAGAATCACGTTCGGGCTCCTCATCACAGTTTTATTAACAGAATTTTGGTATAACTGCTCGCCGATATCACTTTAATCGTTAGCAAAACCATGATCCGCTTTCAGACCCAATGCTTTGTCAATTTCGTTTAAAATGGCTTCTAAGAACATCAAAAATTGCATTTCAGTCACCGCTGCTATCTTTACCTTCATCAGTGGCCTCGTACTTGTACTCTAGCCCATATTCACTGTGATCGTCAAAAAAAGATTCATCATCTTGAAATAAAGATTTCGGCTTGTCTACGCTTAATTTATTCTCATTGAGGCCATCTGCAGACGTTAGTAAAAGAATTAGATGCACAAATCGATATTTACAAAATAATAGGAACTTTATTCCGTTTTATTTTTAAATTTATGGAGCTTTTGTACTAATGATTTCTTAAAACAATAAGTGTAAACCATTTTCTAAAGGTTAGTCACTATTGGGTTATCTTTATACAGGAAATAACATATTATTACATTAAATTACTCACCAGGAAAATACGTAGGTATTCAATGAACGACGACAATCAATTGGGCCCAAGCGTTCACACTACTTCCAGTGACACACTACGCGACTTTTTCTTTCGACTCGCGACGTGAACGCAACGGCTATTTTCGTGGTGCCAAAACATGTGTACTATAGCAAAATTTGCATGTATGTGTAGATAGCACACATTTATTATCATAAAAGTTTATGTTGTGATAGTACAATTTTATAACTTTTCGAGTTATGACAGTAGAAGTAGGTCTTCATATTAACGGTAAAGGAATACCGCACTTATTAACGTAGTGGTAAATATGGAGAAAAATATTTTAACGTAAATAGACGAACTGCCGTAATATAAATTTAGAATGACACGTAAATGGGCGTACTGTCCTGCTTGTCAGTGTTAAATGCTAATTTCTGAGTAAATTCAGGTTATTTATACTGAATTAGAGTCATGCATTACATAGTAATCGGCAATGTAATACGATATAAATAAAGAATTAAGAACATTTTTTTCGCTTTAAGCACTTTTGATTAATGTTTATTTAATGCTTTAATCACTGATAAAACATACCAGTATATTAGATAAAGACAGTTTGATATGATGGCAAGAGCCTCCTATAGGATACAGAGTCGTGTAAATTTTAGTTTATCAATTTGTGTAGGCAATTAAAAGAAAAGAAAAGCGAGCCCTAACATTTTTAAGGATATTGATTAAAATATTTTTTGAAAAGTTTTAAAATGTATGTAATAGTGACTTGTTAATATTTTGGTTAATTTTTTTATAAGAATCAGGAAATAAAAATGTCAATAAAGTTCTATTTTAGTGATAAAATAGCGAAATAATGAGAAACATTAATAGTAGAATAAAGATTTTATTCCGCTTAAAGTTTTGCTTAAAATCTGTTCAAGGTTTTAACTCTTGCATTAAACTGTTGTATTGTATAAGATAGGTGAAAATAGATGAAAACTGTATTATATAGATTGTATTTTAAAGACTGTATTTAACATTTTAAGATTGATGACCATAAGAAATTGTTTAGAGAATCGTGATATTGTGCTTTATATTTTATTAATACCTTTGAGTAATGTGAATGTTTATTAGTTCATTCTGGGGGTTCCGTATGAGCTGATGACGATGAATAACAATATCAAAAGTGTACTAGTATAACTAAATTATTAACCTTTACTACGTATCATATTACAGATTTTGGTGGAGACCAGTATTGAGTTTTGCACGGAAAAATGGCCGAATTCCATTAATAGGGAACTGTTTGGGACATTCAGCTTCATCCTGGTGTACGCGGTACCAGGTATGTATGAAAAGAAAGATAAGTAGTAATTAAAAAAAAAGTAAAAACCTAAGTCAGAAAAGTAACGAAGAAAATATGTCCACATAATTTAATATTTTCTAAGGATTGTTGCTCAGAAAAATTATATTAATATAAAAAAAAATCAAAGTTTTATCCGAAAAAATCTATTTAATTATGTTTAGTTTTCTGTAAGTAATTTGAATAATTATCTGTGTGATAAACTTAGAAATGAGGATATTTGCAATTGTATCACCAGTTTCCGGAACAAACTTCTGTCTGCCGTAATGATGATCATAATGGTAAAGTATGAAGTAAAATAAATTCTAATTTGATTTCGAGTTCGATTAAATTCGGAGATTCACATCACGAAACATACATCCCTAAATAAGTCATATTTAGAATCTTCATATTTTTTTTAGTAGGTTAAATAATTTTGACATCTTTTATCACCTTTTGAAAAGAGGCCTTCTTCAGTTATTGATTGACTTAAATGTGTTTGATGAGAAATGAGAGGGTTAGAAACATTTTTTTATAGAAGACGGGGCAAACTAGCACGCGGCTTACCTGATGGTAAGTGACTACCGTCACCTGTGAACAACCGCAACACCGGAAGAATTGCAGGTGCATTGCCGGTCTTGTAAAAAGGAGTAAGATCTTTTCTTGAAGGTCACTAAGTCATATCACGTCGCCATAACACGACAATATTTCTATTACAATCTTATACCAGCGAATCGACACGAAAATCCTCAATAATTGCTTTCTATTTATTCGTATAGTTTCATCACAATCCGGTCGGCTATTACGAAGATTAGACTGGTCAAACAGACAAAAATTTAAAAAAAAATGCTAATTTATATTTTAATAGCACTCCAAATAACCCCAGAATAATAGGTTAAGTATTTTTTTCATTCATTACAACCCTTCACTAGTTTACTGGTAGGTCTCCCCCAAAGAACGCCGCAAAGCAGGGCCCTGAGCCACTTGCATCCTCCATTAAAGGCATCCTACATATTTTACCATCTGTCTAGCAACCCGTCGGAGTTATTTCAGTTACTCTAGTTCTGCTGTGGGTATCCTACTTACGAGCATAGCCCTTTCCATAGTTCAGTGAAAGACCATGCGCTTCATAATGCGGCCAGCAATAAAGGACTACGTCTCATAACCATATGCCATCACTGAAATAATGCACTGATTGCATAATCTTGCTTTTAAGTTTAGAGGTATACCTGACGAGTAGCTATGTCTTAATATCCCGAACCCTGCCCAGTCAAGTTGAATCGGTTGATTTGACCTCTTGGTCGAAGGTCGACTTACCTAATCGGACTATTTGTCCTATGTACACATATACTCGTCGAAAATTTGAAGCGTAATGCTCCTGAAAATAATCAGCATGATCTTTGTTTTGTCCATGTTCATCTTAAGATGTATCCGTTGGGGGACACTATTGCGGTCATTGAGCATAGTGCGTAGGTCCTACAGCGAATCTGCTATAAGGATTATATCGTCGGAAAATATATGGTCTTTGTTGCTAAAGCCTTTTCGGAAACCGGGTTTTTTCGGAAGCTAAATAGAAGCCAGTTATTTCTATGTTCCAACAGACACTTTAACTTCATTTATATATGTAAAGAAGTACAGATAATTATTGTTTCGCTTGTATATTTTGTTACTTACAACCGGTAGCTTGTTTACAATTATTCAGACCATACCACTTACACGTAGCGTGACTGCGCGTCAGATTTAAATTTTGAATGGCGTGGAGTAGACAGGCAAATTACGTTTCAAAGCGAATGTGTTGTAGTTTGCAAGTTCCAAGTTAACCGTTTATTGGTGACTCAATTAAATCTCATTATAACATGCGATTTTATATTTGATGGCAAAATACCTAAATAATGTGCTGATTCTCCTTCTTTATCAGCCCATTGATGGAAACAGGACGTGTCACATTTTAACTGAGTTATGAAGCGATTTGTTTGCCGCTCTGTTCCATTGCGTGTAGGTCTATGTAGTAGAGCCAGGCTGCAGCTATATTATGGATGTTGCATGAATGGGACCGGGAAAGGATCACACTCACACAGAATGCCAACGTTAAATAGCAGCTCTAAGCTACTGTGTTGAGAACCGGAGACCAATTTAAGGGGAAAGGGGATATTCCATTGTAATCTTCAGGGGTAATAACCCAAAAAGGTGAAATTAACATTTCGTGAATTTGTTTTATTTCTAAGATATGCAGGTTTACTCACAATGTTTTCATTCCGCGTCGAACAGTGCAGAATTTTTGAATTCTGACTTACCACTGAATCAGAATTTAAAACTGCTATATATACAAATAGTTCGATATTTTATTCAAGGCCACGGGTGAACTTTGGGGATTAATACTTAAATGTAGTAATGCTCGTCCTTCTTTAAAAAACTCTTACAAGTATCTAGGTAGTTCAGGATCTCCTCTATTTGAGGGACAATTTGCCTTTGAAAATGAATAGATCTACATACGTAACAAACATACGAAAGTAAGTTATTCAAATAAACACATTCCAACTGAGCTGCATCCTAAACCCAAAGAGAGGATCTCATGTAAGTAGAATCAGCCACTTTATACACTATATATAATCCTTATACTATAGAGAAGCAACCTAACTTGAACCTTGTAAAAGCGATAATTGATTGGCCACAACCTTTAAACGAGCATAGCATACTCACAACAAAAACATGTTACACTTAAGTATGTCTACATTTTCCTTAAGTCTCTTGTCTTAAATTTCACTCTTAACTCGGATTCGATCCCTGACGGCAAAAAATATTGCTGTTTTAAATGCTAATTTTTCACGTAATGTGAGTGAAAGAAAACATAGTGAAGAAACCTGTCCGGGGAACAAAATCTTTCGCGGAAATTTGAAGTCTACCTACACGAATTGGAGCAGAGCAACTATCCTTAACCCAATCAGAAATAAGAAGAAGCCTCTGTCCAGCTGCAAAATAACTAAATATTTACGTTTTTTTATTTACAGGCTCTATCGTTGTGGTTTCATACTTTTTAATGGGCAGGCGGCTCTGCTCGGTCCTGCCACCTTTCGATCAAACTGAGGGAAGCGTTAACAGTCAACAGGTAACTTATAATTATTTGGTATAAAATATTCATTTACATTATTAAGCGCATTTTGGGAATTGTACAAATTATTTTAATGATTACTAACCAAACCTTATTAATAAAAAACATTTTCTTATCTTCAGCGCTTGCGTCTGGTTCGTGAAAGAAAACGGGTTGCATGGATTCTGCTACTCCTAGCAGTACTATTCGCGCTATGCTGGCTTCCATATAACATTCTGCAACTTCTGATTGATATCAACGTGGTACAGGTTGACGCAGGGGCGCTTTTTCTACCTTATACATTGCTTTTAGGTAAATATTTATTTGACTTAACCTAAGTTTCTGCCAACGGGCAAGGCCCTTCACGTTTGGCGAAGCATTCAGTATAAACTTTTCAAACACAGAGTGTAACATTTAATTTCTAATTGATTAAAACTACTCTTACGGATTTTATCACGTATAGTTTAAATTATTTTTAATCCCCGACGTTTCGGGTGCTTTCCAGCACCCATAGTCATGGAGGACTGAGGTGACTGACGTTCCAATGTCAATGTTAACCCGGAGTACCTTCAGCTTTTTAATTATTATTTATGGTCCGATCTACGCAGAATGAACTAACTGCGCCTTAAAGTCTTGCAGTGGTACATGCATTATTTCGTGATACGTGATCCGTGATACGTGAGGGTTTTGAAATTAAAAAACATCCTGATTTCAATAGAAAAGGAGGCTGGGTACCACCCGCGGACCCTGTAATTAATAAAATTAAAACTAAGCCCAAGCATACCGCTGCAGGACTTCAAGACACAGTTAATTCATTCTGCGTAGATGAAATCATAAATAATAATGAAAAAGCTGAAGGTACTCCGTGTTAACACTGACATCGAGACGTCAGTAACCTCAGTCCCCCGTGGCCATGGGTGCTGGACAGCGCCCGAAACGTCGGGAATTAAAAATAATTTAAATTTCACGCGATAAAATCCGAAAAAGTAGTTTTACCAATACCCACCAGTATAGCTTGGCATTTCAAAGGATTGACCAAGACTCCATAACGAGTAGACCAATCCTTGATAGCTGCTAAGTTGCCGTTAAGGTTTTTGATCCCATTATGGATATCCCCAATCTCAGTTTGCACATAAAGCTGAAAGTCATCGGCATATAAATGGTACGAGCAGTCGGTGATGGAGGTAATAAAGTTTATAAAAATTGAAAACATTATAGGAGAAAGAATACCGCCTTGCGGCACACCAGCATTCACATCAGCCCAAGCTGAGGACAGTTGCCCCACACTGACTGACTGCTGTCGACCGCAAGATAAGATGCAAACCAATCCAATTCAGTAGGGCCAAAATTCAGATGAGACAGTATGGAAAGAAGGATTTCATGATCAACTGTGTTGAAAGCATTTGAGAAATCAACTAGTACCAGTACTGTTATTTTTTTTCTTCCATGCCTTGTTTAATATTATCAATAACATTAATTAATGCAGTAGTGGTACTATGACCAGGACGAAACCCAGACTGATATATACTCAGTAGGTTATGTTTCGAAATAAAAGTAGAAATTTGCTTTTAAACACAGGATTCTAAAATTTTGGAAAGAAAGGGTAGAATGGATATTGGACGAAAATGATTGGGATGAATGGGAGTAGGAACTTTTGGGAGAGGCTTTACAAAATCCCTCTTCCAAAGATTAGGATACTGACCTGAATCAAGGGAAAAATTGATTATATGGGAAATTGCCGGGAGAAGGTGCTCTAGTATAAATACAACCATATGTCTACTAATCTCGTCGTAACCCACGGCTTTGGACTGGATTGCTAAAATCGACTTTTTGACATCATCCTGAGAAACAGGAGAAAAATTAAAGGTAGGAATGTTAGGAATTTGCATAGAAGCAATGGAAGCCATAGTTTGGGAACGAATTGTAGGGTCCAGTGCTTTTACAGAAGCGAAATGTTGGTTGAATTCATCAAGTAACACAGAAGGACCACAATCCAACGTAGGTGGTCTACAAAGACCGAAAGATTTTAGGAATTTACATACTAAAACTGGAGAAGAATTATTAATACAGTTATGGAAATATCGGCGTTTAGCTGCACGTACCATCTGATTACACCTATTCCTGGCTGCTTTAAAAGATGTCCAATTTTCTTCAGTTCGATCTCTCTTGAAACGAAGAAAAGCATGATTTCGTCTAGCCATTGCCATCTTTACGCCCTCTGTGATCCAAGGGGCAGGGGGACGCTTCAATTTAACCTTGTGAACAGGAGCATGAGCATCATAAAGGCTAAGAATATTGTGGTTAAGGATAGTGACTTTATCGTCAACAGTAGATGCTGCTATTAAGGAGGCTAGATCAAGATTAAGAGCGTCATTCCTAAGCTTGTCAAAGTCTATTTTAGTAAAACTGCGAAGATGCATTACAGTAGGGGAATATTTAGGAGGTTTAAGCTTATACGATATATAACCCAAAGCGGGTAACTGTCCATGCATCATCACATGTTCAGAAGAAGCAGCAAGGATTAGATCAATCAATGAGTCATCGCTTCCGATATTATGATGAGTAGCCTTTAAAGGGAGAATAGAAAGATTAACCGACTCAATAATTGAAAGAAACCTTTTGGAACGAGGGCAGCTTTTCAACAGATCAGTATTAAAATCACCCATGATTATACAGTGAGTGTACTCAGAACAAATATCAACAAGAGCTATATCTAAAGTGGCGAAGTAGTCGGTAGATGGGGGGCAATACACAAATTATGTTTTTTAAGTCTCATATAAGTGAATATTTGTTTCTTTTTTGAGATAATAAACTCTTTAAACAATAAGAGTTCACGTGAACAGACTCTTAACACAAAATTGCATCATTTTCATCAAAATAAATTTCAATCTATTATTTAAACGACAAAACAGGAGCAACAATCCGTCAATGGTAATGTTCCTACTAAAATCACCATGTTTTTAAATATTGTTATGGCAACAGATAACGAATGCTACTTTTATAATTAAATAGCCTTCATTACTAAAAAATCATAATGTCCAAACAAGAGGTGAATCCGTAGATATTAATATTGAATAAAATAAATATATTTAGGAAAACGATTGATTAGGCTTTATTGTTAAAGTAAAAAAAAAAACGATTTGAATATTATCTAACACGGCTGAATGGTATGGTCACTTGGAGACTTAACTTGGTATTTTAAAGTTTCAACTTTTCATGTGCATTTGGCATTGTGGCTGTGTTTGTAATTTCTTCTTTTTACTTTCGTGGATTTAGTTAGTTGACCTTTTCCTTTTCTTTGGATTGCAGGACAATAAAGATTTTTCTAGATTAAATTTTATAATTAATTGCAATAAATAATTTAACATTTTAAAAGGGTTGCGTTTTATTTTATTTTACTTAATAATTTTTACAAAACTTCATTATTTTGTGTCCTTTTCAATTTATTTAAACAACTTATCAAGAGAACGAGTGACTTAACCTACAAATCTTAAAACATTAATTACAATAAATCCCCGGGTTCTACAAGAATATGATTTATTAACATACTTATCAAATATTTACATCTTTAAAATAAGACATGTTTTAATTTTGTTCACGCCTGGACCAAACTTGTGTGGAATCAAGTTCATCATCACCTTTAAAAAAACATTGCAATGTGCTGATTTTCAGCTTTAGCTTTATTTATTTAAAATTGGTTGCATAACACAGCCTGCAGTAGCGTTTGCCACCAAGTGGACTCTAAGTTCATTTGTTACTTTAATTGCATATAATGAATTTTTTTTAATCTTTCAGGGCATGCGAATTCTGCCATCAATCCAATTGTCTATTGCTTAATGACGCGCAACTTTAGGCGGTCTCTTCGGAAACTACTCTGTCACGACCCCGGTAACATACACTCTAGTACTCATTTCCATGTAAGTTTGCACAGGTTGTTACGTTTTATTTTAGTTTAGTAAAGTTGATGCTTTTAAGCGATTTTTTTTAGTAATAGAATATTTTTTATGTTGGTAACCCCTGCATGAGAAACCTAAAAAATCGTTGATATTTAGCATAGAGAAGTTTTATTTTAGATAGAATTGTGCACTTTTTTAAGTTTAATGTTGTTTCATAACTTTCAAAGGCATATTATATTTTATGTAATATTTTTAGTGTTTTTTGCCTTGCCAGCTTTACTTGATCTAAGATTGCCAAAAAGTTGCCGCTAGTATTACGGAGATTAATTTTAGGTGAACTTAGTTGGTTTTGGCTTCACTTAAATCATATTTCTTTTAATGTCATTTACTACCACGTGATAATTGTTATAGCTAGATTCAAACTATTCGAAAAATTGAATATTTGAGGTATAAGGTAAAGGTTATCCCACCAAAAAAATTCCCTAAAAAACTAGCCAAGTCTCGATGGAGCTGCTTGTTTATCTTTAAAAAGTAATGAAATCTAGACAAAGTCGTGCCAAGTCTAAGGTTCCTTACTGCGATTTCTTTATTATTATAGTTAATGTTGTGTGACTTGGCCGTTGAAGGGTACACAAGGGTACAAAACCAGGTGCTACATGACACCCTTGCACCAATCTGTCGCCAGAACTGCTATCCAATGACGATGGAAAATTGCCACTTGGAAAACGTTGATTGAATAATCAGTCAATTGTAGGCGTCAAATCGATCTACCATAACCGATCTAACATAAAATAGACGTACAGACGGACTTCTATCAATGATTCGAAGTCCGCCTGTACTGGAAATAATTATTTATACTGTTTGTTTCAGGCTTGCCTATATAAAAGTATTGTTACGAGCTTGAGGTTCGTGACAGTAAAAATTGCCGATAAAATTACCTAAATTAACACTTTAATTTACTTTACACAAATTGAAGTTAAAAACACTAATAATTAAATACACTAATTCACTTAATTCCGCTCCGAAGCTTCGCTTGTGTCGCCGAGTTCAACTCTGCCTCGATCGCATCTTGCAGCGCCTATTTATTTAAATTAGCAAAGAAGCATCCCGAACATTCAAGCAAATGCGCGCAAAGGGACGAGTGTGCGAGTGCAGACTTTCCAGAAACTTAGTTCTTCGGATGGCGCTGTCGGTTAAAAGATTTGTGATGTCATTCTCTGCAAAGCTCCCCTCGCTCTCGTTCCTGACACTAGATGGCGCTAGTTGACTTATTCACGCAAGAGTATTATTGAAATACGCAGCTTTATCAAGCCTACAATTGACTGGTTATCCAATCAACGTTTTCCAAGTGGCAATTTTCTATCGTCAATGGGTAGCGGTTCTGGCGACAGATTGATGCAAGGGTGTTATGTAGCACCTGGTTTTGTACCCTTGTGTACCCTTCAACGGCCAAGTCACACAACATTAACTATAATAATAAAGAAATCGCAGTAAGGAACTACGCGACCTAGACTTGGCACGACTTTGTCTAGATTTCATTACTTTTTAGAGATAAACAAGCAGCTCCATTGAGACTTGACTAGTTTTTTACAGAATGTTTTTGGTGGGATTTCACTTCTTTTTGTAGAAACGTGGGCACATTGATTTATTTTATTAGATTTTCTTATTCGACACATTTTTTTAGGAGTAGTTTTTTTATTATTACAAATCTTTCTTTTCCTTTTTTCCGGTTCTGATTCTTGTACAGTAGCAACAGTTTTTCGTATTGCCCATTCGCGTTCATTATTTATTCTTTTAGACGGTTTGGACGGTTTAGAATCTGAAAGATCGGCGCGGTATTTACGCCTAAGCCGGTTGTATACGTTGATCGCTGAAGCTTGAGCTTTTATACTCTTGAAGTCAACATTTATGAGGTGCATCCAATGAAGATTGGTTACTCGTGAAAGCGCCACGTAGGCGTGGCCACAAGTGAATATGGCGGGGCCAATATCCATGAGGGCATTTTTTAGACTTAGACCTTGGCTCTTGTGAATTGTTAGGGCATACGCCACACAGATTGGGAATTGTTCCCTGTACAAGTATGCCCGGGGTATGATCTCAAATTTTGACTTAATAGGCAATAATTCGTGAATCAAATTATTAGCAAATTTTACTACCAATTGTTTAGGCTTTGTTTGGTCTTCCGGGTCCCACCTCACTTTTTATACAACGCCTAATGACCCATTCACTAAACCTAAACTAACATCAATATTTCTCCTAAGCATTACTTTAGCTCCCTCTTTAATGATTATAGTTTCATTCAGTTCAGCAGTCATCGACGCATCATCTTCATATTTTTGTAAACACGCCCGGGCTTTCGTTATCATACATTTTGAACAATCCAAGGAATCTTTAGCAACTAACTTTATGTCGGGGTGCGGAATCGCTTTTAACATAGCATTATTTAACTACATACACATATTTTTAGTCGGTAGTAAACAAACAGTATCTTCTGGTAAGTCCCTCAAACATTGTGCTATTTCCATTAACCTTCCTTCATTGGAATGTGAGAGCAGAGGTATCAATCGGTTAGACAGTATATCTCTGTCTGATTGAGTTGTCACTCCTACTCTGATTCTTTTTAACATTTCTGCAAACGTAGAATCATCCAGCTGTCTCGTATTCAACGTAAGTTCGTCGTAACTAAAAAGTTCAGCCAATAAGTTTGGAATACTTAAGGAGCCTATAAGCTTATTAATTTATGAAGGGGTTAGTTTTTCAAATGGCGACTTTTCTCTAACGGGTGGAAGTTGCAAAAGATCCCCAAGCACTAAAATATGTTTTTTTCCAAACCAACCATCTTCTACATCAGAAGTATCACTTCACATAAACGAAGATTTATGTAGGCTAAAGTTACAATAGATATCATAGACACTTCATCTATAATAAATAATTCGACAGTTTTTAAGTCTGTCCTTAAAACTTGAAGTACTTCGTCTGAAAGCGGTTTGTATTTAGGAGTTTGTTTATGCTCTACGGGTAGGCGGTACTTGTTATAAACATTTATGTTTCTGACTTATGTTTAAAGAGGTTTTTGTTATAGTTATTTAAAGCCGGTAAGATTTTCGATAAGTAGAAACAATAACCATAACATTTAAATGTTTATTTTATTTTGTACAGCTCTTTGTTTCTAACGGATCTTGATAAAGTGTACTTACTGACAACAAATTTTATTATATGAATGAAATATAATAATAATAATAATAAAGTTTTTATTTTATTTTTATGTCCTTACAATCAATACAACATATTCTTGCTAAATGAACCGAAATTATGCATGTAATAATTATAATAATTCTACTTTTTCACTTGCAAACATTTGCTAAAAATTCGACAATATACAGTTTGCGCGCGCTTTGTAACCTCATTTTCAATACCTTTTTGTGTATATATTATAGCGTCTTCCTTTATTTTTCTTATAAAATCATATAGATATAACATTTAGCAATTCCTAGTAAAAGTATTAACTATGGTATTCGAATAAGAAATATACTATTATTATCTTATTAGAAATCTTGACCGTTATGAATTGTTCGCGTAGAGTTTTTTTGATTACACTTTTTTATCAATTGAAACATAAAAAGTTACTGTTGTTGTAACTTAGATCATTCAAAAACATTACGTAGTAAAGATAAATAACATTACTTACAGTTTTTTGAAAGAAAATCCAACTAAAATTACAATCACAAAACTTCAACGATTACGCAACAAACAGCACCAACAGCACAAAAGCGAATGGCTGTTATATTTGATTTTGTCTATGTAACCGAGTGAATATAATCTTCAGAATACTCTTTAGTTCGTTCAGAATCGAATGAAATAGTGTTCAATTGAAAATATACTGTATTTTTATATCAATTAATGAAGAAAATAGCAGCACGTAATGCGGACATGAATTCATGTCCGCGGTACTCAACGGTCTCAAAACGTGGAGATGAATTCATGTCCACGGTACCTTAAAGGAATTTGAGTAATGTTCGAGTAGAATAAAGTTAATTGTTCGACAATTTTTTCTTGTAAACTTGTAAGTATAAGTATAAAAGCCAATCCAGTGTTATCCAGAGTTTTCCTTAAATTTTATTTATATGCGTATTAAAAGCAGAAGGGGAGGCATTAGCCCAGCAGTGGGACGCTATACGCTAGATTAAATAAGATGTGTCCCACTACGCTGAATTTTTGCAATGACAGTAGATTTTTATTTACCAATGGTAGAAAAGGGCATTACCATATCTCTAATACAGCTGAGACCAGCTGAGGGTTCTTCATCAGATACTTTAGACCTTCGATTTTTGACATCAAATGAAGCGGCCCACCAAGTTGAATATTTTTTGTAAAGGCGGTATGTCGATCTCTTCTAATAGTTTGGTTGGGCTCTTGTGTTTTCTAATCAGGGTCACCAGGTACTCCAGATGTTCGATTATCCTAGTTTATATAGTTTTCCCTTTATGTGGCCATTAAACCCTAACTCTGTACCAAATTTCAGCTCTCTGAGTTTATGGGAAGTACTAGTTCTATTCTGATGATCATGAGTGAGTGAGTGAGTGTCATAAATGCGAAACTTTGCTTTCGCTTAACTTGGGAACTAAATGACCTACAGACTAGAAATTTTGGATTTTAATTATGTGATTATAGTTTACTGAATGACGAAAGTTTATGCGTTCTGGTATTATCCAGAGGTTCTCAAATAGGGGTCTGAAAATGCGGCGAAATGGTTCCAGTAAAGGATGGTACGGCAGTGTTTGCTTCGCGCTCGACTTGGCGGGGGCACTGCCGTGCCCCACGATTATTTAGAGCCATTCGGCTCGTGGCTTCCGATAGATGGTGGCATTACCATGTTGCTTGCACCTATTATTATTGCTCCCATACTCCCATTTTCTATTTTCATGCCATGTCAGTTGTATAGGGATCTCGTAAAACCAAATTTTTATGCAGTAATTTATTTATAATAAAAATAGGAGTACGGGAATTGCTCTTATTTAAGCCAATTGGCTTAAATAAAGACTTAAAATAAAGGTATGACTTTATTTTGTTTTATAAAATCAGGAAGCACACCAGATTCATTAATTATATTCATAATAGTGATTAGATAATCAATTGGGTTTTTTACGGACGCAATTACTTAAATGGAAATTCCTCATTAGTTTTCTTAATATCGAAATTTTAAAATGTTTAATAATTTCTTTGGGCTATACTGTACGGTATTTAAAAGTATTCGAACAAACCTTTACATTTTGTGCAAGCATCGATTCGAGTATTGTTAAAGGAATAATCGTGAAATGTAATAGTTGCAGCAATTCCTTGATCCGATTTTGTCAAATTTCTATTAAGATTAAATTTAAGCACCGAGTTGTGCTGTTTGATCTTGTCCGTTTCACTATTAATTATTTCTACGTCATATTAATTTTATTACATGTCGTTTTAATCTTGTTATTTAAATGTAAAACTGCGCTATAAAGCACACGATTTTTTTTTACATATTCTTTAATGAATCACTGTGATTGTGACATGGTCTTTTTTTTATAAAGATCTCACAACTTGCATCTAATCTTATCATAATATCGATTCATTAAATATTTTGCGACTGTCTACAGAGAACGTTTATGAAGTAGATATTCTATTAAATTCAAAACTTATAATTGAAAATAAATTTAACTAACTAACCTCTTTGTTATTACTAAAATTAAACATGAAGCTATAAGCTTTTAGCCAATGCGTATTAATATCATGGATATATATGTCTCTCTTATTAAAAAAAAAAATAATTTTCTAACTCTTTGGAGGAACAGTGGCCACTCCAGTTATAGAAATAAATTGCTGCTTGCTGCTGCTGCTGTGCATTTTCCCGTCGCTAGTCTGGGTATTTTACATCTACATCTAAATAATATGACGTGCTTATATGCACGAAATTGTACACCGTCATATATAGCAATTAAGATCATTTTAGCCCTTTTAATTATTGCCTCGTACTATAACTACGTGAACGTATGTTACATGAACATGTTAAACAGCATGTTCTTAAATTACAACCTAGTAAAAATAGTTTATTTTTAATGTAAAAATTATTATTACAGATGCAAGGATTACATCAAAAGTCCAAAACGTCTAGCATGCGGACGGGTACAACGGTGACCTTTAGAAGCAGTAACAACCAAAGTGGCAGGGCTCAGTTTCCCCCAAACATTGAATATGGCAAAGTCAATCGAGCCCATTCAATTAAAGAAGGGGTTTGGAAGGATCGTTATCAAAGAAAAGCTCCGCAATTCATTTAAATTATTTGTAAGTTGTTGGCTCGAATGATCATGAAATAAACAGTCATTGTATTTTGTGTACATTTATGTTTTTGTCGATTAGGAAAACGCAGAAATAACTTCATAGAATTTGACAAAATAAATATGTTCACATTAAATTTGAACGATCAATCTCGCAAGATCAATAAAATGAATTCATATGACATAGAAATAAATTGTATCAATTTAACGTAAACAATGAATATGCAAATGTGTGACTTACTCGTGTGTGTGTAATATAGCATTAGTTAATATTTTTTTATTTCAGTTATGTTATATTGCAATTCTAAATAGTATTTATCTAAATAGTCAAAATGTATAGCCACTAGACGATCTCATAACAATGAATTTTAACAAGTAAACTTATTATTAAAAATAAAGAAACTAAGTGCTGTGATCTTACTAATTTACACATTTAAATACAATTGAATTGTTTGTCTGTCATATTGATATACGAGGGCGACACTGAAAGTTTTTTAAAACTGGCCACATGTAAATGATTTAATAAAAAATATTTTCTAATTTTGAAAATGGAACTCTTTGCCAATATTATTGTGTATGTATTTAATTCATTTGTCATTTTTTAACGATTTGGCGGCAAATTGTCTATGGCACGTCAGCATGAATTTAACGCGAAAAAAATTTCGTACAATGGGTGCGTTTGGCAGAAAAAAGCGCTAGCAAGCGCTTGTAAGCAAAATGGCGATCGTAAGCGGTAAGTGCTGTCAAATCGTAAGTAGTTATTTTCCTCCAGGACACGATGTTAGTTTTAACCGGGAATCTAACCTAATTTAAATATATGTTTGTAAAGTATTCATATTAAAAACTTACCAATCATGAATTTTAATAGCATAGTATATGTTTATTCATGTCATTATATTACTTAAAACTAATATTGCACAAAACAACTTATAAACTCTACTTCAAAACAAATTAATTAAATAAGCAAAATGGCGGATTGTGTCAGCGCTACTAAAGTAGCAATCGTGTCCTGGCCGAAAACTATTTGAGCGCTTATAAGCGCTTGGTAGCGCTTTTTTCTGCCAAACGCACCCAATGAATTTTTATGACTTTCGATGTCATTTAAGTCAACAAGAAAGTTATGATAGATATCGATTGGATATTCACGATTAAATCCCATCTCGAGCCAATGTTCACAACAACTGGTTTAAAGAGTTCAAACGTGGTCGCACTAATTTCACCGATGAACTGCTTGAGGAACGGCCTTCTACGAAGATAATATTAGAGTTATGCGGCGTTTAGTCGAGACTGACAAAAGAATGACTTCTCAGCGGATTTGGATAAACTTAGGTGTCGGTATAAGTCAAGTGCACAAAATCCTCCATGAACATTTAGCGGTCAGGAAGCTATGTGCCCAGTGGACACCTAATAATTTTACAGAGGCCCAAAAACTCCGTTGTGTTGATTGGGGTCTTGAAATGGTTCAAAGATTTAACGGAGGTGACTCAAATACTGTTTTGGACATACTTACGGTGGCCTTGCTCTTCGGCGTGACAGGTCTTTACGCAACAATTGTTTTATAGGATCGAAAAACAGTTACTGCAGAGTGGTACACTACAATTGTTTGCCACTTTTTATTTTGGAAAAAGTTCGGGAGAAAAGTCCTCGCAGTTGGATCCTCCTTCACTACGACAACGCCTCGTCGCACACCGCTAAGCTAACAATCGACTACTTGGCAACGTCACACGTAGGATTAATGGGTCACCCGCCCTACAGCTCCGACCTTGCATCTTGCAATTTTTATTTATTTTTGAAATTAAAATAAAAACTTCGAGGAATACGTTTTATGGACGTCGAGGAAGCAGTGGTCGCGTTTCAAAATGCCATCGAAAAGAACCCTTAGAACGAGAGGACAAATTGCTTTTCTCAGTGGTTCCATCGGATTAGCGACGTTTTTATATAAATGGACACTATTTTGAAAAGATATAATAAAACTAATAACTTGCTAGTTTGTTCAGTTTTTGATTTTCTAAGAACTTTCAGTGTCACCCTCGTAATGACTTCTATTAAGCTCAGGAAGTGTTATTAAGACATAAATAACGATTTATTGTTTTGTCTGCCTGTCTGCTCGGCCTAATCTTCGGAATGGTTGAACCGAATATAAGACATGCTTCGCAGTATAATTACAGACTGCGAAAGTCTGTAATTATACTAGCTCTCTATACTACAGACTGGTATATAGGAGTGCAGGCACTGTTGCTTGTTTACAGAAATAGGTGATAGGGGAAGTAGGTGTAACCTATGGCTACATTAACGGACTCCTTGGCTAAAAAGGAGTTCAACTATTTTACAAGTAATAAATTAATTAATAGCCTTAAAATGTATTATTATTATTATAAAATAATAGTTAGTGGCAAATGAGCACACAGTCCACCTAATGGTACATCTTTATTTTTTATTTATTCGATGTATTTATTGTATATGTATTCTTTAATTTATTTACCTTTTTGACATGTATTTTGTGTTATTTCTTATTATTTGAAACTATAATTTTTAAATTAGCATGCTAACGTTTTGGGCCTATTTTAATCGAGCGTGTACTCTGTTTTGAAATATAAATAAATAAATCAATCTATGATTAAGAATCAAAATGCACATACCTTTTTTGTGTCATACCCGTAGAATAAGATCAATCTCGTTACCAGTAAAAAGCTAGGAATTTTGGTATCGTATATGTCACATTTAAATAGTTGTTAATACAAAATACCTACGTTTAAAGAACATTTGTAAAAAAAGTAAACATCGATAAACAAATTATTGTGAAGAGAACTAAAAGTAGGGATGGAAACAAGCCCCTGATGTACAGGTATGACATCCTAGTTTAGGGGCTTTTAACCACTGTGAATTTCTATGCATGTATTATATTTATGATTAAAAGTATTATTACTAAACAATTTTTTGTTGGTATATTATGAAAACTTATTATTATGTATTGTTCAAACATATAGACAAAGCTTTGTGTGGCGCAAAACAAAAAAATATATATTACTTGGAGTAAACATCTATCTTAGTTAACTTAGAAATTACAATATTAGACTAGGTAAAAAATAGTAACTAGTATAGCGGTAAAAGTATTTTTAGCTTTAAAACTTTGTAAGTAACTTTTAGTTATACGGATTAAATTAAATCGATTATTATTGGGCACAAATCTCTAGTAATGATATGTGCCTATGTGTGGTCTCCGTAAGATACCTTTAAATCTATTTGAAATGTTATGTTAATTAATAAAAGTATAATTAACTAATTGATATTTTAAGTACAATATATACCTATGTGTTATCTCTTTAAGATACCTTCAAATTAGTTTGAACTGTTATGTTAATTAATAAAAGTATAATTTACTTATAGATATTTAAGGTACGTTATTTATCTTATATGTATAGGGTAATTTATTTGTGTGATAATATTAAAAGTATGAAAATACTTACCTAGTTATCTTAGTCAAGAATAATGTTTTCTTATATATACGCGAACACAACACATTTAAATAAAACTAGTTATTACGAATTTTTCACGGACGACACTTTCACAATTGTACCTTCTGATAAAGTAATTGCATTTTTAGGCCATGGAGTTAGAGGTATCAATTCTTTAGCTTTTCTAGATGTGTTAGTAATTTGGAATTTTGATAATACAATGAGCCATACTGTATATAGAAAAAAGACCCGTACAGATAGATATTTAATAAGTGATTCCCACCACCATCCTTTACAGTTAGCTACTGTGGTTAAATCTTTATTTCAGAGAGCTCGAGGGATATGTTAAAGTAAAAAGCTGGCCACAGAGCTCCAACACGTCAGCAAGTTTTACATGACAATAAGCTTCGGATCCCGCGCCTACGTCACAGTAAACGAGTGAAAGCCAGACACAGTCGAGCGTGTGCCTGCTATACTGCTATATGCAAAGGTGTCACTGACAAGATTGGCTACATCTTGAAGCGTGCTTCCATTAAAAAAACTCTTCAAGCCGCCGAAGAAGACAAGTCAGTTTCTACCATTAGTCAAGTATAACGTCCCTCTGCAAGATGCAGGAGTTTACAAGCTTGACTGTGAATGTGGTCTTTCTTACATAGGACAAACAAAAAGATTAATAAAACCCGCATTATATAACACATAGCTGATGTAAAGAATCAACGCACCAAGAAGTCAGCAGTCTGTGATGATGTACAGGATTGCTACATCAGATTTGATGGACTACAAATCACGCTAAAGAACACCGATTCCTTACAAGGGTGATTTGCAAGGCTATTGAAATCTAAAGGCATCCTAATTTCAATAGAGAAGATGGCTGAGGTCTACTATCTGCCTGGGATCCTATAATTAATAAAATTCAATCCCAATCCAAGCATACAACTGCAAGACCTCTAGATACTATAAACTCATACAGTATAGATCAAAACATAAATTATTAATTTTAATCTGGAGGTAGCCTTGGTTAGTAATGACATTTAGGGGCAACCATGGATGCTACAAAATGCTCGAAACTTTAGGAATGTAAAATATGTTAATATACGCGATTAAATCCGTAAAAACTAGTTATATTTAAGTTAGTCAATAATAGTATATCTTACACACTCATCGAAAAATGCTTATCGTTATGTCGCTAATACAAAAATGATATTTTGAAAGCTTGTGAGTAATAGGTAAATTAATGTGTACTTAGTTCTAATTGTACTTTAAAATTACGACGGTAGTTATCAAAACATATTTATGCCCATAAGACGTCTGCCAGCACTTATACAAACCGTTTTACGGTTAAATGGTGCTGGTATTGTTTTTTTTTTTGAAACCGCGCACAAAGTCCACCTTGATGGTAAGTGGATGCTGTAGCCCATATACATCTCCATTTATCCTCGATTAAGAATCAAAACAGGTACGTTGTCACCCTGAGGACTAAGATGGAATGCCATATTTCCAGTAAAAATGGTCTCGAGTTTACTACACTCTCCATACGAAACACACATTATTAATCTGATATTTAACACTGGTATTTTTTCGAGAACGTGGCCCTACTCCGGTCGACCTCTGACCCGTTTGTGCTGCAAACAAAATAAAGCTGCAACATGGCTCTACTACGTTTAAGTATTGTAATTTTAATATGTTTTATGTATCCTCAAGTAAATAAACCTGTAAATAAAGATTTAATTGATGTCTTCTATTTTTATTAAAAAATTTATAATATGTAATATTATTTAACTCAGTGAAAACTGTAAGTCTTGGCAACAAAAGTGTTACATGTAACATTTTCTAGGGTTTCCTTTAATATTTTAAAAAGCAAGTCAAAATCAAGTGACAAAAAACGGTAAAAGGCAAAGACGTAAATTTACCTATCAAATTAGTCCTAATTTGAAGATGATTTAAATAAAGATTACCGATGCCAACTAGAATTTATGGTTATTCGTAGATACATGGGTGTTAAAGAAGCAAGGGAGATGTGTGCTAGGATCGTGTCAAATGGAAGTTCTTCGTCTCTGTCTGTGTTTATGTATGTGTAAAATAGAAAACATAAAAAATGAAATTAAATAATTAGACCATGCACATAACAATATATTCATGCTGTTTTAAAAGATTTCTCAAAAATATTAATGTAGCGGCTCTCAAACTTTCAAAAGTTGTAAGCGGCTTGGGAAATATTTTGTACCAGCCGGATATTTCGGTCCCAAAAACACCATCATCATCATTACCGCCCCTTACAAGTATACTGCTGAACAATGGCCACAAAGAATACCAATTAACACGAATCTGAGCTACGGGCATCTATTAAATTCCACAAAATCTAAAAAATGTACCTAGTTGCATTATTGTTATAGCACGAATGAGTCGGTTCAACTGCGGCAGGACCACGCTCTCGTAGAACACCAGCGTGAAGTGGCAGCTCAATTTTGTTCATATGGTGAGTGTAAAGATTCGGATCTGTATTTTGTTTCTTAAGCGAGGACAGATAGATGTAGACGTCTATGGGCCCCAGAACCAACTTATTGTTAAGATGGAATGTGAGCTCGTTTGTTACCTTTATTTTATAAAAAAAAACCCATTGAAGCTGTTTAAACTTAAAAGTCTAATTTTTGAACCTATTGTGTGTACCTTAGAGCGCAAGCTCGAATATCATCTCAATACGTTAAAAACTTCGTCCTCTTATTATTTCACCCACCACCTTGGACCAGCCCTGAATTATAACTGATTAAATAATAAAATAATAATTAATTTCGATTACACATTGACGAAGACACCGAGTGACACACATAAAAATAACATATAGTCGAATTGAGAAACTCTTTCTTTTTTGTAGTCGGCTCAGAATATTGATGAAAATAACTAACATCTGTAGGGGAAGGGGGGCATGATGGGGTAGCTATGGTAAATAACAAAAATACAGCATAATCACTATGTTTAATACTCTTATTACTTTATGGCATGTTATGTCATTAATCTAACTATGATTTGGTACAGTCATTGGAAAATCAACTTATCACATTTTAAAATAATTAATCATTAATAGGAACATTATAAAAAAGCGGCCAAGAGCGTGTCGGGCCACGCTCAGTGTAGGGTTCCGTAATTTCCCGTCCGTCACAGTAAGTGTTCCCACTTATGAGTTGGTACAAAAACTGTTGTTTCCATCCAAGTTCAAAATAATTTTCCTAGAAAGTCCTTATAAAGTTCTACTTTCCAGATTTTTTTCATATTTTCTAAACATATGGTTCAAAAGTTAGAGGGGGGGGGGACACATTGTTTTTTACTTTTGTAGTGATTATTTCCGAAATTATTGACATTATCAAAAATGATTTTAGTAAACCCCTATTCATTTTTAAATACCTTTTCAACAATATATCACACGTTAGGGTTGAAATTAAAAAAAAAATCACTTCCCACTTTACATATAGGGGGGTTACCCTAATAAAACATTTTTTTTTCCAATTTTTATTTTACCACTTTGTCGGCGTGATTGATACACATATTGGTACCAAATTTCAGCTTTCTAGTGCTAACGGTCACAGAGATTAAGCGAGGACGGACAGACGGACAGACAGACATGGCGAAACTATAAGGGTTCCTAGTTGACTACGGAACCCTAAAAAACCATCTTGCCCCGTACTATGGGGTATGATGGGGTAATGAAATCGGGGCATGATAGGGCAGGCTAATTATTCTCACAAAACAAACAAATGTGTATTTCCTCCAGGTCTTCATTGTTCACGCCAGCACAAGCATTGTGAGCCCAACGTCCACAGAGCTGGCAGGCTACCCAAGGTTCTAACGATGTCAAAAAACGGTGGTTTACATCATTACAATATAAGCAAATGGCATCTTCATCATTGCACTTTTGTGTTTTGTCTGACTGTTTGGTCTTTTGTTTATTTTTAGCATTCCTTTTGAGGCGAAGATCATTAGGATTGGATGTTTTCCCCGGCTTTTTCCAAATTTGCAGTTCATTTTTATAAGGAGTTGAGGTAATTATGGCTGTTTTTCCTCGCCGGTATTTTTTTCTATTTTTAGTTCGTTGAACAGAAAGAATTGGCAAAATATCAATAACACTAGGGGATGCATTTTCGAAGCTAGACGTTAAATCACGGCACGCTGCACGAATGGCTGGTTTAGGAGAATAAGAACATCCAGGTTCAGGTTCGGAGACGGGTGTTTTAACCACTGTCGGGGTGAGTGATTCGTAACATTCGACAATTAAGGCTGCTCTCTCGCAAAAAGCTCGAAAAAAGGGTGCAGATGAACCAACTTTTCGTCGACACTTACAGAGAAATTACGTATGAAAAAATAGCTAGTAATCTACATGATATGATACGTAATTTGGTTTAGCCATAATTTTTCTATCGGTGTCACATAATAAATAAAAAAAATACCCAAATCACCTCCAAATCGTTGAGATGAAACCACTTTACTCCTTCATTGTTTATCAAAGGAATATGACAAAAAATACCTACTGCTTTGCAATACAAAATAAAATAATTTGGTTTGGTTACTTTTTAGAAATATGTATTATTTTTATGATAATAAATTAAAAATGCGTCCCGATTAAATACTGCGTCTATATCACCCCCGCATTCGTCCACGAATTCAGTGCGGGGCGCATCGTGTTGCTAGGTGGACGTACGCCGCGTTGCGAGAGCTCAGCACTACGAAATAAATTCGTGAAATATTACCGCAAAAAATTAATTTTGTTAATAGTGGAGTAGGTTTTTTCTGATTCTTGTTTAATAGTAGGGTTTTATAGTTATATTAATTGTACAGTTTTATCAGTGTTTAAGTTTAGTTTGTAAAACATGGGGAATAAGCAGTAACGATTGAAGAGAGGTCTAAAAAAATATTACAAACAAAAGGGTATACATTTATCAAGGTAAGTTTTAAGTTTTATCTACATATTTCATAATATTAGACAGGTGCTGTTTATAAAATACCTATATTCAAACAAAGTCGTCGTAAGTGTAATACCGCGGTAATTTTATCTATACAGTATTCCAACTTCATAGAAACGTACGAAACGAGAGCTGTGCCTATGCACCTCGATCTCGGCATGCAGACAGCCGTGACTGTGCCGCAGTGATGATTTTGTGGAATATATTAAAAAATGGAGGAAATAAATAATAGAATAGAAATAAAGAAATAATAAATCCGAACTTCATTTAAAACCAAACATATAAATCGTAAAATATATTTTACTTGGTTATAGAATATAGATACCTCTATAACCAAGTAAAAGACATTCCTTTTCTCCACCGTGTCACGGTAATATTATCTATAATAATATTACCGTGACCGTATCCACGTTTCCCAAAACAATTTTAATAAGACCGATTTGTTATTCAAACAAACATGGTTTTTTAATTAAATCTACTAATCAAAAAACGACACGAATTTTTATTGAACACTTCCTATTCAATTCAAAAAGTACCTATTATATTTATTTATATAAAAAAGTATATTTACAATCATAAAACTAAATGGAAACACAAAGTAGGCAAATGTAAAAATGGTGGAGGCACGCAGCCCTATCGCATGTTTACGTACTGCGCGGTTGTAGGCATTTATGATACGGCCGAGTCACAATACTGTATAGATAATATTACCGTGATAATACTTCTGTGCCATAGAGTAGTGAATGATCACAGAAGGACCATATTCACGCAATACTTTCAGTCAATATTTATTATAAATTTTCTTTTCGGTACTTATGTAAAGTATATTTATTTATTAATTTATTCTGATTCACATCTAATAAGACTGCGTTTAAAAGATTGGTACATAAGCATTTTATGAAAATATTAGATGATAGTTAATGTGCTTAATTTTGGTTACCTTTGTTGTTATTTTATTTATAGGTTTATATTATATATCTATTTGTATTTAAAATATGTATATATTTATGTATCTATGAATATGTATGTATATTTTATATATTATCTGTATTATATTTTGGAGTATATAAGTTTATTGTATTTGTATATATAATATTAGTTTGTTTTTAAGTTTATCAGTAGTTTTTTTCCTTGATTTACTCCATTGTTCATTTTATTTTGTCACCTATCACATAATTTCCACACGTCGCGGGTTGACGTGGAGAGAATGCCTAATGGCATTAAGTCCGCCCTTTGTAATCTTTTTATGGTGCAATAAAGTGTAAATAAATAAATAAATAAAAATAGCCCGAAAAGTACATCCATGTCAATAGATAATAAATAAAAACAAAATTGGACCACTATAAATGCGCTACACATAAAAATTAATTTTACTTTCACGATGATTTGACCTTCTGTGATTTCGCCACTCTGTGACGAGACAAAGCGCGGCAAACGCAAGTGGCGGCAAGGCACGGGCCGCGTCATCGTATGCTGGTAGCGGAGTGGCGCGGAGAGGGGTCGTTAGCTCCGCCCAAATGCACAAGGCCATTAGCGTGAATACAAACCTTAACTCTGTTCTAGGTGGAGTGTAAGATGTCTTTGTATTATATACAGTATTAAAATTATGTGCCTTTCCATTTCTAACTGCCAATTGATATGCTAGACGTCTCAGTTCGATAGTTGTTATTCCAAAAAGACGCTCTTCCATATATTTCAGATAAGCTTCTATTTCGTCTTCTTCTTTAGGTGTAAATATAGTTTTTTTCGGGCCTAAAGATAAACCAATAGTAACTTCACCGCCTTCCTTAATTTTTTTAATATATCGCTCTAAAGTAGTCTGAGGCACTGTGTATGCAGAAGCAGCCTTTTTATATCCCATCTCTTTGCTTAAAACTTTATCTATAGCTGTTTTCATAGCATGTCGACCACTCTCCTCTTTTGGTTTTTTTCTTGTAAGTATGTACCATGATTTTACCTAAAAAATAATAAACCAATGTTATTTATATAGAAATTTAAATGAACCCAGATCCACAACCCCATTTTGCCCCAATGCCCCATCATACCCCACACCCAATACCCCATCTTGCCTCAAATGTTCACTTTGAACAAAAAAAAATACTAGTAAAATGTTTAACGGATTCATACAAACAATATACAAAATCAAAATAAACAACACAAGTAAAAACAAATATCAAAAATACATAAATGGAGTGATCATAATTATCTTAAAATAATGACGTTTGACTTTACACAAAATTAGATCGACGAAACGTTAAAACAGTTATCCGGCATTCTTTTTTAGAGGGTCTTCATTATCATTATAAGTTAGCTTGCCAGTCAAAATTGTATTGATGGACCTGCACGAACCATAAATTATAATATTAATTAATCCTTCTAAAAAGTATTCTTTCAGATTTTCTTTGTGAAGTTCTCAAATGAAGGGGAAATTAACAATAGTTTTCACTAACATTTTTAAATCTGTTTTAAAATTACTAACTTTTAAATCACATCTTAAAGACTGGGTAATAATGTCTTGTATTTCATTAAAACAATGAGCAACATTGTCCGAAGGGTAGCAAAGCCACTGCTTATTTTGACAATATTCCTTATTCTTAATATATTCATTGTTTTCATTAATTTTATCAGAAATTAAATTAGTTTTACATATTTTGCAACCTTTTATCTTTTTTAGACATTTTCTCAGGACCCAGCCACAAACATATCTGCTTTGTTGGTGCACTGTATCATTTGTTTCATTACAATTTTGTATGAGAAAATTGTACAACTTACTATTTAATAAAATTTCACTTCTTTCTGAACTAAGCATTTTTTTTACTTTATCTTCTAAAAAAAAGTCTACTGTTTTTAAACAATTATTAAAATCAGCTTCACAATTAGCATTTACTGCTTGTGCAGAAGCGAAATTATTTAAAAGTAGAGTTTTGTATGCACCTTCAAAGCATGCAGCGTTTGGTGCAATATTCCATACACCCAAACTTCTTATATTGTCGAAAAAATTTTCCACTGGGTCCTGGTTAAAATTTCTGGTAAGCTAGTGTCAAAATTATATTCTTTACTTAGAATATTCCACAGGACTTGCATACCCTCAATAGTCTTTATAAAATTTTTAATGGAAGGTGCACATGTTTCTAAAATTCTTACTGTAATTCCCTCTCTTTTACTAATTAAAAATTGCATTGAATTTAAAATTTTTAAGCTCTCTTGCCACAATTTATGATGTGGAGAGTTTTTCTTGACCCCTCCCCTATATATTTTTCCATCAAGAACGTGAAAAGTTGTAGCATTTAAGCTATCAAATAATTTGTCAAAAAACAATACAAATGGTATTAAACTCCTACATTCTTCTGGCAAAACTCCACTTTTTGTCAAATGTTCTGTAGCAACAGCAACAGAGTGACTGAAAGTTTGTGCTGCTATTTTTACTTTCATCTTCTTTATTTTGCAGGATTTATGTGCTCCTCTGTCAGGTTATGAAGAAATCTAAAAACAGGGAAAATATGTTACTCCAGAGCTAGTTACTTTATAACAAAAGCACAGAGCAATCCGAAAACTGCAGGTTTTTATGTATCAAATGATTATAATGACTTATCAGCACTATATAGCATTTGTAAATATTTCCACTTTACAATGTGTTCTTTATTTTCTAAATCAAAGAATCGCAAATCTTTTGTAATTAAATTATTCCTGATGCCTTTTATTAAGTGTGGAACATCATATAACGGGATAATAAGTTTTGAATCCACTTCAAATGAATCATGTCTCCACTCCTTCCCGTTCCTTAAATATTTGGCTCTGGTTTCTGCAACCAGACTATTTATTGCACCAACATTTGGCACACACTGGTCACATACTGTGCACAAAATTTTTAAGCCTGTAGAATGAACTGTGCGAATTACTTCAATTAAAATCTTCTTCAAATCTATTTTATTCAGACTCTGTGTAAAATAATAGCACACAGGTTGTTTATAATTCATTTTTATTCCTTTTATCATGAACACAAGAGCATGATAAGCAAATTTCAGTTCTTTGGCAATATTACAAGCAAATCCTTTAAATTCATCACTGGATGAATTATACTGCACATGTGGAGTCAAGGACATTTCATCAAATATCAATGAACACAGACGATCTTCCACATTCATGCCAGTAACGGTTTCTTTTAATTTTTTAAATATAATTTTATTTATACCTGGTCTGATTTTAATGTCACCCAATAAACTTTTCAGACACTTTGCAGATGGTAATTTAAAATATTTATACATGTGGGAGTAACATTTGGGGCTCTTTTTAAAAAGTGACAAAGCGAGTATCTTTTCTTCGATACTAAAACGTCTGCCTTTTGGTTTTTTAACAGCCTGCTGATACTGCATGCTTGTGAAAATTTTGCCTGGTAAAGTCATATCTTTGGTTATTTTTTGGAAGGCTGATTTAGCAAGTTTTTTCTGCATTTGCAAGACGTGTTTTATAATCTTTTTCCTTAATTTTAAAGTGTTTTATTTGACTTTTTAATTTCCTAACCTGTTTATTTAGATGCTTATGTTTTTTCATAACATATTGTAATGATTTTTTATTCATAGCTGAAACAAAACGGAATATAAGTTTAAATTGATTATATACAATCAAATTAAGAAAAACTGTTAAACAGACTGACAATTAATAAATGAGCCTTAATTGATTTTTTTATTAACTAAATTATCAGTAAACTAAACACAAAAATATTGACAGTTAACAATGTCCCAAAATAAACATTCTAAGGTATTATGATATTATTTCCATCAACCAGTTGTAGAGAGATTTGCCTCGAAGTGCTTTGCAGTGGTGCTATATGAAAATACCTCACCTCACTTCATCCCATATGTGTCATAAAAGGTCCGATAAACCCAATAACTTCTGATACATGTCAATAAAACTGTCTTGTTTTAACAGATATAAAACATGCAAGCTGGCAATGGGTAGTAGCTTTAAAGATTTGAGACTTCTGGTACTACTGATGTCAATCCACCTGCCTAGCATGATGGTAAAAAATATGTTGAGAAGTAATTCTTACCTTCATCTTTATACATTTTTGATGTTGAGGGTTGATTGAGTTGAAACTTCTCAGTTATTAAAGGAATGTTGAGATTTGAAGAAACTGAAAATAAAGAAAGTCTTATTACATATTAGCTAGTACTGGGCATGTTCCTACTGCAGAAGAATAATTGTGAGAATATAGTTTAAAATTTTATAATTTTATTCATTGCAATTGAATGATATAGAACTTTTAAACAAGTTTGCCAGTACAAAACATGCGCCACCAAGAGTAAATTAATTGTACTATGCCCATTCGCACAAATGTGAGTAATAACTTGGCAAAGTTTTCAACAACATCATCTTGCAAACCACACTCTTCTCTTATCAGACAATTTCTCACCATGTCATTTAAATTCAGCCCCAACTTACTCCTTAACAACCGCATTTCTACTGCATTTATTCTACTCTCGTGCTTCTTCTGCTACACCCAACTTTCACTACCATACGTTAAAGTAGGGACCAACACAGCATTGTGAATTGCCATATGTGCCTTTTTTGACACATTTTGACTCTTCACAATAGAGTGTAGGGCCCCATTTACTCTATTGGGAAATAGTGATTCTGATCATCTTCATTATTAAAAAAATATTATAATACCTTTTTTGTAGTCAACTAGATGACTAGGCATTTTTTCTGTAGGGATATCAGCAACAGGTACATTTTTATACTTTCGTGGAATGCAATAATTATGTTCAAGTTGCACCGAAATGGGAGATTTAGTTACACCTGGAATGAGGAAACAACTTTATAAAGCTCTTACTAAATTAAAACACACATAACCAAAAATTGACTGGATATTATTAATTATTACACCTAATCTCTTATGTTTGATTTCTATATGTTATTGAAACATTTAGTTTTTTTATTGTAATCTATTTTATTATATATAAATTGCGTGTAAAACTATATTAATATGAAATTATTTGTTTCGCAATTTATGACAACTTGAAATGAAACATCGCTATTACAAAAAAAAACAGACATAAGTGAACTCACCATTTAAATATAGAGACGGTACAGCTGTAAAGATTAATCGATGACCTGAAGTTTATGTTCTGTTTTAAAGTGGTAGTCACAATTACGTTTGTTATTGTACACCGTCAATGGATCCATCTCTGATAACTTTTTTCCTACTATGGAAATCCAACGTTTATACAATTCTGAACGTCTTTCTGGATGAGGAAATCTGTGCATGTATGCACCTGTAAAATGGGAACATAGTCAATAACTTCATTACCTACTTGTCTGTTGGAAGTATTTAAGCAAAAAAGAAGCTTTATTAAGGAATAAGGATATTAAGATGTCCGTGATTAATTTAAAAAGAAGTTTAAGGAATATTTACCCATATCATAGCATCCTAGGATGCACCGTTTTTGTTGACTCTTAGACATTATACAATAAATTTAAAACGACGCTAAATTCCTAATACTATAAACTAGATAATTTACAGCTAATAGTAAGACTACACCTAGGTACTTAACTTACGAAATAAACTTATTCACTAAATCGATAACGATATAACTAAAGCTACAGGAAACTAAAGTAAAACCAGAAGATCTCAAGCCAAAAACAAAGTAAATCTAAAGATACGAAAAACAACACTTGTACATCGAACTCAAAACTCTAAAAAAAATAGTATAAGTAACGAACACCAAAAGTTTCATAACTGAAATTTCTTTTGTGCTACAGAGTACTTATAACTATTTTCCGCCACAGACTTCTCGACAAACTAACTCGGAACGTTTCATTTATACTTTTAAAAAATCACTTAATATACTAATTTTATTTGTCATTGATGCTACAAAAATTATAGTATGTAATTTATATGATATAAATAAACAACTTAAATTAGAAAATTATTTAAATACTTAAATATAAAAATAAAAATTGCAGAACGTTAATTGACCAATACTGCGTAACATGGATCACTGCTGAGCTTCTCAAATTCTGCCATCTAGTGACGATTAAACTAACTAATACAATGTAAACTGAGGAAATTATGACCCGTACCATACACTTGACGGCGACACTTTCTATGATCAAATGCCTTACTATGGAACTGTACCCCCCCTGGCACTGACCGTTGGTCGACTGAGGCTTCCTATTGGCTTATTGCTTTCTATTCACAAACATCTAGTTTCCTGTATGTGTGCGGTACCCCGTCTTACCTCGCTGCCCCGTCATGCCCCCTCTTCCCCTATTCACAAACATTACTCTGAGTTCTAACAGTGCGCTCAAATGCACAGGTTACATACAACCTAATCATAAACACTATGCGTTATGGGATTATAAAGATTGAAAAAAATTACTATAAAATTAAATTGGTTTTAACCATTTGACATTTCCTTAAGCGTAGTTACCTTCATACGTTAACCTATTGAAACACATACGAATAAAAAGATTCTCTTGAGTATTTTATATGAAATGAACTGCTTATCGTACCGAACACACTGAGAAACATCTTACTTATTTATAACGTTGCTCCTAAACTGAAGATAATGTTCGTGAAAACATGCACAAATAGACGGGATCAAAGTCTTATTGCGCCATCTGTATTATTTTCAACTAACTTGCTAGTCTACTCAGGTGAAATTATACAAAGAAACGCGAAGACCTCAAAATTTAATTTGACTTTTTCTAGGTAAAACGAGAGATGGCGTTGTTCACCGGGGTTCAAAAGGTGCTTTATACAGGCCAATTTAAAAGAAATAACTTTGAATATAAGTGATTTTCATAATAAAGCTAAGCCATTGCGGTTCGTATTGTTTTCTTTAGTAAAACTAAATCGTTAATAAATAATCTGTATTAATATGGCCGCGGGCTCATGAGCCCGATACTTAATATTTATACTTAATAAATATTTGGTTAAATTATGTAATTATATGCACTTAGTTTGTTGAGTTGAGTGACAAACGAGCTCACAGCCCACCTGATGGAAAATTGGTGCTGTAGCCCATAGACGTCAAAATGCAAACGCGTTGTCACCCCTTAGGGCTAAGAAAGAATGCCTCACTCCGAGTAAAATGAGTTTCTCTACACTCACCATTTGAAACACAGCAGCATTAAGCTGCTATTTTCCGCTGTCATTATGTGAGAGCGTGGTCGTTTCCCGGTCGAGGCGACCGACTTGTGCTACAACCATAAAATAGCCATAGAATGGCAATACTATCCAATAAACTAACGTGTGAATTTGGTCGAGACGAATTACGATATAGTCAAACTGTAATTGTTCCACAGAATGTGTTTTATTGCTGATTAGTGACCGACCCTAACTTCGCCTGGGGCAGAATCTATTAATTCTCCAAATCTTACACATAAAATACATCCTAATCACTCCTGACATCCCAGGTGAAATCTACTAACGTGCCGTTATTTAGATTTAAGGTAAACAAAAAAACAATATATTAGAGATAAAATATAGCCTAGATAACTCCTGACATTGCTCTCTATTTGCTCGTGAAGTTTTATTACAATTAGTTTAGCCATTCTGAAGCTTATTCCGGTCAGACAGATAGACAGACCAAAATTTTAAAAATTGTTTTTCATGTCTTAGTGGCGTAAAAATAATCCCCATTGCTCTAGAAGAGGCAGTCATTTTAAAACTACAGACAGATACTTTAATTTCATTTATGTGTATAGATAATGGTTAATTGCGTAAGTTAGAGAGCAAGTTGAACATTTAATAATATTATTATTCATAACAATAACCCCTCCTAATGTATTTCTAACTTAACCTATATACGCCTTTAAATTTCCCCCCTGTATCTTGGGAGCGTTTTACATACATATGTAATTTAAACAAAAACAATTATCCAGCCCCTATTACAATTGTTTTTGAGGGTACGAAAATATTTATTTGGCTCGAGATTCGGAGCCTTGCCTCAGTAACTTTTTCTTATAGATTAAGAATGACAAAGGAGCACACAGTCCACCTGATGGTAAGTGGAAGCTGTGGCCCGTAGACTTCTACGTTTATCCTCGATTAAGAATCGAAATGCGGACTCGTTGTTAGCCCTGAGGACTAAGATAAAATAATTTATTTCCAGTAAAAGAGGGTCTCCGGAAATCTTCACCCACCATACGAAGCACAGCAGTATTAAACTGCTATTTGACGCTGGTTTTCTCTGAGAGCCTGGTCCTTCCCCAGTCGAACCAACCCATTCGTGCTACAACCGTAATATACAAGTTGCTGCATCGTAGCTCTACCACATATAAAAAAAACTTAAAAAAGGGGGAAGTGGGTTGGTGGCTCGGTGGCGCAGAGGCCCAGCAAACTCATTTACGGCGCTAAGGGCTGCGAGTTTGAATCCCACACGGAACAAGAGTTTGAATGACCTACAAGTAATAGTTTCGGCTCTGCAAGTATAAGAAGAGAATATAATTTTGTGGGATAATGTACTATTTTCATTCTTACTGAAAGTGACTTTTCATAGAAGAAAGTTGGTTTATCGCTGATGGTAATTGATTGTTGCCGCCCATTAACAACTGGAACGCTAGAGAAATTGCAAGTGTGTTGTCAGCATATTAAAAAAAGTAGGCTCTTTTCTTGAAATCTACTATTCTCAAGTGGTATCGATCCGAAAAAATTGGATGGAGATAGCTAATTCCACAAAGAATTTGTGCGTATAATTAAATTTCTGGTCCGCTTACAATGGCACAGACTGTAAGCGGACGGCATGACGGACGATATTTATTATTATTATTGTGTATGTACACACAAATAATTAAATTATTGAGCTTAGGAAATTCTTTGCATGTCATTATGAAAATAAAATAAAAACACACATATAAAGATTAAAAAATAAAAATATATTTTATATTTTTTTTATGTTTATAGATGTGTAATGAATGCTTGTATATGAAACCTAATGTAGGAAATAAAATAAGTATTTCATGTTACAATACACAGAGACCGTATACTTTACATGAACATTGTTTTCTATTGCCACAGAATTCTGCAAATTGTACAATTTTAAAAGATGTTTTTAGTCCAATACTTTTAAACGAGCAATTCTTGTACATATAAAATCGGAAACTTGGCATCGGCTCCAACGATTTTCATAAAATTTAGTGTGCAGTGGTTTCGGGGGCAACAAGTATATAATAGTGGTGATATGAGGTCCACTATTTACAGACTCCGAGTGGTTTAGTGGCGGAGAAATAAAACTATTTTTGATGTGCAGATGAATGGAGTATGGAGTATATTTTTTGGTCAACCCTGTCTATATTTATATGTCCGGCTGCATCATTAGTTTACCAATAGAAACAATTTTTATTTAACTAGCCAATTACAATTCATACATTTTGACCAATAAAGAATCCTGGAATGTTGAGTCTGAAGTCTGCAGTCTGAAGTCTGCAGTCTGCAGTTTGCGATCATATCCTAGACGGCCCCAACCATTACATCAGATTTGATAGACCACAAATCCTCGCGAAAGAACATCGCTTCCTACCAAGGATGGTACGTGAGGCTATTGAAAATAAAAAACATACTAATTTCAATAGAGAAGGAGGCTGGGTACTACCACCTGCTTGGGATCCTATAATCAATAAAATTAAAACTAAATCCAAGCATACCACTGCAAGACCTCAGGACATAGTCAGTTCATTTTGCATAGATCGGACCATAAACAATAATTAAAAAAGCTGAAGGTACTCCGGATTTAACAATGACATCGGGACGTCAGTCATCTCAGTCCCCCGTGACCATGGGTGCTGGAAAGCGACCGAAACGTTGGGAATTAAAAATAAAAGTAATTAAAAGTAAAATAAACGCGATAAAATCCGTAAAAGTAGTTTTAATCAATGTGTGGTATTCGCGTAAATATAAGAAATCATTACAATAAAGATTAATCAAAAAATATTATGTACAACTATTATGTTCGCTCCATTTGCTGGCGTGAGACCCGTGGATAGCTTCTCGTAGCTGCTTTACTGGACGGGGCTATAAAAGTGTTGCAGACCGGCGCGCGCGCGTTTGCGCCCTTCTTTCTGCCAAGGAGGGTCGCGTCCGTATACGGCTTAGAGATGTCTAGTTAGACCGTTGAGCCAATCCCTAAAAGGTGGGGTATAGTGGGTAAAAGTCTCCACATAACCACGCAGCCAGCTGCGTGGTATGCTATGAGCATTCCCCACCTCCCTCCTCCGCTTTCCGGAGGGTTGCCCATATTTGCTTCGGGTGCAAAAAAAAAGCGTGCGCGCGTAATCGGCGAGCGGCGGCGGCGTGGGACACATCTCCGGAATAGCAAGAAGAAGCGAAGCTGCGGCGTTGAAGAAACGGCTCAAAAATGATCGATGGATGCATGAAGATAGCCGGCGTGTGAAGACGATACGGCGCTGATGATATTTTGTTTCTTTTTTCTATATTAGAACGTTAAATATATACGTCAAATTATCTCGCATCGATATGCAGCCCGCAGTATCTCAGTAGCCGGGGGTAATTAGGAAATAAATGTTTTCTTCAGACCTTCGTCTTCTGTGTTATGGTAGCAGCAGGGTACATACTATTTATTGCCGTTTAGGGTTGATTAGCCTGGCTGCTACAAGTAGATCTAGCTAGTATTCATTTTTAGAAAATGTCTCCGTGTCTTCAGACAATGAAAAACTGCTGCAATATCATTAGAATATGAAGTAATAATACCTCAAATTATTATTAGGATATTGGGTAGTCTCAAAATGGAGGTACCCCGTTTCGAGTTCAGATGTCTTAGGTCCGATTTTTTTTTTCAAGTTCCTTTCTTTCGTGAGCAAATCTATTATTGCGAGGCCTTTTTAGTATTATTTTAAAAACACGAAAAGTTGGATTAAACTAATTGCACTCATGACTTTTTTTTAAATAACCAGTTAATTTTTTATTATGTCGGTAAGATCCAAAGATATTATTCATATTTCATCAGTTTGTAAATTGTATTTAACTATAATTCCAAAAAACAAGATTTTCAAAAAAATACCGAGCTAAGCTCGGTCATCTAGGTACTTTGATTTAAAGTGCAAACCATGTTGCTATACTTGATCCTTGATCCATTGATTGTGGATATGTCCTTCCCTTTTCCGTTTCTTTGTTGGGTTAAATATTGAGAAATTCTTTCTTTGATTATGAACGAAATGTAATTACCTCTAGTACTGCCAAAAATTTCATTGAATCACTATTACAGCGTCAATTTAGCAAAATACGTTACTTAGAATGAGAACGTGATAATAAACAAAAACACTCACGCCTGTCACCCAGAGAAGTAGGCAGAGACTACAGACTCCCATTTAGCACGATCCTGACATACCTCTCTCGCCTCTTCCACATCCATATACGTACACATACATGCTCGTCGTTTAAGGGTACTCTTAATTTGGCCCATTTTTAGTATATCGCCAATTTAGTTGGCAAACTTCCGCCTAGGACGTCCCTTTCCGACTCTTCCATTCACTTCATATATTTGCTTTGTCAGTCTTTCCGCATTCATTATTTCTACATGACCAAACCACCGAAGCATTCCTTTCTTAATCCTGGTGACTGCATCATCTTGCAAACCACACTATTCTTTTATCACACAGTTTCTCACCCTGTCCCTCAGATTTAGCCCTAACATACTCCTTAGCGACCGCATTTCTACTACATTTATTCTACTCTCGTGCTTCTTCTGCCACACCCAACTTTCACTACCATATGTTAAAGTAGAGACTAATACAGCATTGTGAATTACCATACGTGCCTTTTTTGACACATTTTGACTTTTCACAATAGATTGTAGAGCCCCATTTACTTTATTTCCTGCATTCACTCGTCGTTCAATATCCTTATCATATCTCCCATCCCTGCTGAATACACATCCCAAATATACGAACTCATCCACTTGCTCAATTAACTCTCCTTCTATTCATATTAAACATACAGTTTTGCTTTCTTCTCTTTCAAAAACTATCACTTTCGTCTTACTTGCGTTCACTTTCATGCCCCTTTCTTTTAATGACCTGTTCATTAATGTCACCATCATTTGCAACTCGGCCGCCGACGACGCAAGTATGACTTGATCATCGGCGTAGTAAAGGCATTGATGGTTAACTCACCCATTCTTAACCCGTATTCTTCAACTTTCAAATTTTCCATTTGAAATTTTGAAAATTTGAAAGTGAGAACGTGATCTAGATTTTAATTTGAAGGAAAAGAATACAAGACAGAAGATGTGTTTTTATAAACTATTGTCTTATTTTTTTTTTGTATTTTCGGTCGATTTTACACTGCAACGATGTCTAGGATTATATTAATGTTAGCAACTGTGCAGGGCATATTATTAAAGCGCCACAATAGTACGCACTATCAGAAAAACTCTCTTGGTAGAACGCATAATTTTCTGAAAAAAAAAAGACTATGGAAATTACTTACTTACTGATTTATTTAATTACTGATCGTGAGTAGTTGTTGCAGTTCGTAGACACCTGCAGCCAATTTCAAACCAAAAACGGGCCCTCAAAAAAACTGAAAATGTGTGAAAATGCTGTAAAGCGCCCTAAATATTGGGAATTCAAAAAGTCTAAAGTAAACGCGACAAATTCCGTAAAGCTAGTTTTATTTGAAACTTATAATTTACGGTAAGATTATTCCTTACTCCAATGTTCAAGAGTTGAAAAATTATCATTTGCTGCACGGAAGGTTCCACATACTAACTTAGTTCTGTCACCAAATAGCTGTGCGTACACTGGTGTGTTCCCGTCTGAAAGTTATAACCATAGGTTTAGTTTAGCCAGTCTATAGTCCTTAGAGGCCACAACACATCTGTAACCTTCTATATTGTAATTGGAGTCTGGTGTCCATGGGCTGCAGTAGCCAATTAGCATCAGTCACTTGTCCGTTAGCTCATTCGTTAATTCAGTTTATTAAAAAAAAACATTGAAGATAGAGTCAATTTTCATACTACACCCTTTTAACATAGATATTAGATATTGAGAGACACGTTAGTATGATTTTTGATAAAGTGTAATTAGTTCGTTGAAATTACGAGTAGAGCACTTTACGTTGCATTATCGTACCAGCTTCGTCATAATTATAATTAAAAGCTCTACGTATATACACATATAAAATCCCGTTTTATTGAAAACCACAGAGAGCGTCTACTACTTAAGTGGATGAAAGTCAAAGGGTTAAAAGTGTGGCTTTAATTTTGCTTAAAATTATGTTTTTAATTAATAATTTTAGTACCTAAAATAAAATAAAAATTACTACTTATATTGTATTCGATTTATGTTATTTATTTATTACGATATTTGTTCATTATTTAATAATTTCGTAGAGCAGAATAGAATATAACTTTTACCGCTGGTTTGAAAACTTATTGTCACCTGTAAACAACCAGCAAAAAGCTCAGGGGATTTTTTTTCAACGTAAAATTATACAATAAAACATGTTGTGAAGTCTTCTATGATAAAAATGTAAAGTAAAATTACAGGCACAGGCCTACTTCTATCTTGAAAGGGCTATGGAGAAATTATGCCCGCCACTTCAGTGAATGTTGGTGGAATTCACACATTTCTATGAAATATTTTATTCCTAGTGACAGTGGATCTATTGTACACTAATTTTCCGACTTCCCCAGAAAAAGGGTAGGTACTGTTTTTCGAGTGTATGTTTGTCATCATCATTCTCTAAACCATTTCCCATTATCTGGGGTCGGCGCAGTAAACCTTCTTGTTCCATTCCTCTCTATCAGCCGTCATTTCCATACTTACTTCTTTCATTCTCATATCACTCTTCACACAATCGATCCATCTTTTATTCGGCCTTCCTCTGCCCGTGTGTCCCTCCACATTCATATTCAACACTCGTTTTGTGACATGACTTTCATTCCTCCGCATCACATGCCCAAACCATGCCAATCTGCTTCCTCTCACCTTTTCTACCACTGGCGCTACTTTCAGGCTTCCTCTTATATACTCATTCCTTATCTTATCCATCCTTGTCGCACCACACATCCATCGTAACATTCTCATTTCATTCGCATGCAGTCTATTTTCATCCTTCTTCTTGACGGCCCAGCATTCACTTCCATACATGACGACAGGTCAGATGATCGATTTGTAAATTTTCCCCTTCAGCCTTATTGGCATTCGGGGATCGCACGTTGTGGCTGTGACCTGTCGCCATTTCATCCACCCTGCGTTAATCCTATACTGCACAGCTCTATCTATTCCGCCGTCGCCCTGAATGAGGGAACCGAGGTACTTGAAATCTGAGCAGGTAGGCAGTATAGCGCCATCCAACGACATGGGTACAGGACTGGAAAGACCGCCGAAATCACAGCACAGATATTCGGTTTTGGATCTGCTGATCTTCAAGCCAACACTTTCCAGCCTCTGTTGCCACCCCGTCAGTTTGCTCTGTACCTCGATGCCTTCTTCCCCGACAAGCACGATGTCATCGGCAAAGAGCATGCACCAGGGTGCCTCATCCTGCAGGTCCGACGTCAAAGCGTCCATAATCAGTAGGAAGAGGTAAGGGCTCAATGCCGACCCTTGGTGCAGCCCTACCGCCACATCGATACTGCCCGTAGTTCCCGCGGCAGATCGTACACTTGTACGGGATGCTCTGTACATAGCACGGACTAACCTCACATACTTCCCAGGCATACCTTTCATCTTTAACGCCCACCACAAAACCTCACGGGGAACCCGATCGTACGCCTTTTCAAGGTCGACAAAACCATGTGCAGATTTTTATGCACGCGCTTGTACTTTTCGCACAATTGGCGTAATGCGAAAATGGCATCTGTCGTACCTCGACCCGGCATGAATCCGAACTGGTTTTGTGTTATCTCACACTCTTCTCTCATTCTTCTCTCTATTATTCTTTCCCAGACTTTCATCGTATGTGACATGAGTTTTATTCCCCGGTAACTGCTGCAGTTTTGAACGTCTCCTTTGTTTTTAAAAATGGGGACCAGTATACTACTGCACCATTCCTCAGGTATTTGTTCTTCCTGCAACAATTTACCGAAAAATAAACTCAACCACTTCCATCCATCCGCACTCAGCAACTTCCACACTTCTACTGGTATTCCATCTGGGCCGACTGCCTTCCCATTCTTCATATTCCTAACAGCCATTTTTACTTCTTCCACACTAATTTCTCTCACTAAGCCCATATTCACTGGTGGGTTTTCAAGCATACCATTCCATTCATTCTCCTTATTCATCAATTTCTCAACATACTCCTTCCATCGCTTCTTTATACTTTCATCGTCAGTCAAAATCCTTCCAGAATCATCTTTTATACATTTTACATGTGAAACATCTCTTCCATTCCTTTCTCTCGCTCTTGCAATTTGAAAAAGTCGTTTTTGACCTTCAGGGCTTTCAAGGGACCGATATAATTTATCTTGCGCCTCTGCCCTACAAATAGCAACTTCCTTCTTCGCTCTCTTCTTACATTCTTTATACGCCCCTCTCTTACTTTCTTTTATGGATTCATTCTGGTCTTCTACGCTCTGCCATTCTTTAAAGGCATTTTTCTTTTCTCTCAAAACTTCTCTAATACTTTCACTCCACCACCACCCATCCTTATCTATCATACGCTTCCCTTTTGTTTCTCCTAACACCTTCCTTGCCACACTTCGGATACAATCAGCCATTTCCTTCCAGCACTCGTTCACACTCATTCCTTCCATATCACCCATCTCTATCATCTTGTTTACAACTAGCTCTCTAAATTCACTTGCATACTCCTCCTTATGCAACAAATGCCACTTTATTTTGGGTGGGGGACAATCCTTATGTTTGTTGAGGCGAACAGTTAAGCAGATGTCAGCCAGCAGAATTCGGTGCTGGGATACTAAGTCTTCACCTGGAAGCACTTTGCAGTTTTTTACACTCTTGATTTGGTTCCGTCTTAACAGAAGATAGTCGATCTGTGTCGCGTGGTGGCCACTTTTATAAGTAACAAGATGCTGATCTCGTTTTTGGAACCACGTGTTTACTACAACCAGGTCGAAAGCACATGCTGCTTGCAGAAGAACTTCCCCCTCACGGTTGCGCACTCCGTACCCCCATCCACCGTGTACTCTTTCATACCCGTCATTCACTCTCCCTACATGTCAATTAAAATCTCCTCCCATATAAACATCCTCACTCTCAGGTATTCCCATCATCATACAATCAAATTCCTCCCAAAACTTCTCTTTCACACTCTCTTCACAGCCTGTTTGCGGAGCATACACACTTACAACATTCACTACTTTGTTTTCAATCATTAATTTAACAACTATCATTCTGTCATTTACTCTTTTCACATCTGTCACTCGTTCTTTCATTCCACTATCTAACACAACTCCTACTCCATTTCGCTTCCCGTCACTTCCACAATAATAAAACTTGTATCCTTCCCCAATCTCTCTTGCTTTATTGCCCTTCAATTTTGTTTCCTGCAAACAGGCAACATTCACTCTTCGTCGTTTCAAAATATCTGCTAACTCTCTTCCTCTTCCAATCATCGTACCTATATTCCAGCTTGCAAACCTCACTCTGACATTCTTCTCTCTCCGGGCTCGCCTCTTACGTCGCACCCGCTCCGTAAGGTGCGACAACCCTTGCCCACTTCCCACAGGAGCCGGGTGCTGCCCCTGCGCGTCGCCTGCGGGGTACGCCCTAGCCCTGTCATATATCCCACAACTCGTAATATTCATAAGTTTACTGCATGGGATTTGGCAAAAGTTTTACAGTCGGCCGCCTGCCTGACACCAACCCTCTTTGGGTAAGCTATTGTTGGTAGAGGAAGCTACCATTTTGGGAAAATAAAAAAGAAGGTTGGGGGTAGGAGCGTAGGTGTAAGGATACTGTTATCTCGGCAGGAAAGGTATGAGAATAACAGTAGCTCGGGGAGCCGGGGTCGCGTACCCGTATTCCATAACAGGATCACCGGAAAGGTAGACCAGCATGAAAACCCCCTGACTGTGTGTATGTATGTTTGTATGTAGGTATATACGTATGTGTGTATGTCCATTGTTTTGGCACGCTCTGTAACATAAACAGCTTGATAATTTTTTATAAATGTGTTGTCATCAGATTTGTCTTTGTTGTGGCAGTGACATAAGATATAATTTTTTTCTCTTTTCAGTTCATTTCTTTCTCAGTCGGGTTTTTAAAACAATGTTTTAACCACTGGTCTTGTTGCTTTTATCTTGAAGCCTAACTTAACGCTAATGAATAATTGGTATATTTTCGAATACTACTACTATAATACTTTTATTTAAAAGGAGAATTCTTACATATTCTTATATATTCTGGACCATTAAAGACATTACGTTCATTAATTCTATAAATTTAATTGTGGGAATATATTGTTTATTGAAACTTAACTCCTGGAAATTTAAATTAACTGTCATCGTGTACATTTTAAGGAAAACTTGGAAATTTTTTTTCCTTAAAATGTACACGAAGTTTGTTTCTATTTCTCATTTGTAACAGTAAATGTAGTGTCTGTTTTAAGTAAGAATAAATGAAAATGAGATTTTCTTTCTTTATCTGTCCATAGCAGTCAAATGCTGGAAAAAAGCAACTTTTAATTAATATGTATGTAATCGAACCAATCGACTTCACTTATAGGTTTAATAATTCTACAGAATAATTAATAATTTAATATAGGTAAGAGCGCTCAGTACGAAGACGTAAACCGTAATGTCCAATTTTCTTACACATGCATGGACAGTTGATATGTTTTTTTATTACACTGTAACAAAAAAGCTGACAGTCTTAGTTTTAAGTATTTACTGCAGTCAATGGACACCTGCAACCTCAATCAAAGGGAAAACGAGGTTACGGGTGCATTGTCACCTCGGAGGACTGTTGTAGAACGCCTCATAGCCTGTAATTGTAATGGTTTTTCTCACCTTCCGAATGTGTTCCACATTAGTACACGTTTGTCGGCAAAAATAGTTAATAGAGTGCAACCTATCTAGTTGAACTCCTAGACAGAGAAGAATTCCTATCTTCTAGTATTTTTTTCGGTCAGTTTCAGTAGTGAAGACTTTTTGTCAATGCTCAGAATATTTTATATCTAGTTTATGAGATTTACCGAATTTTTGTAGTATCTTTTTATAATAATAATGGATTGGAATAGCATAATATTTCCTTTTCCTTAATTCTTCTATTCTCTGATGCCAACCAAACACGGTGCGAATTAATTGCTTATTTATATTCTTCGTCAGCTTGTAAAAGTCTACTGATGGTCATGGAACCCTTTCCCGTTAAGAAGGATTTTCCTTAACCGCTACGACTAGTAAGCGGATTGGCTCATGCAGTAACAGAGTTTCGCTATTGTGCTGTTTACTGTTCATCATCATCATCATCATCATTACAGACCTTCGCAAGTTCACTGCTGAGCATAGGCCTCCCCCAAGGAAAGCCACGAAGTAAGGTTTTAAGACATCTGCATTCATCGACTTCGACTAGTGGTTTTAAAAGTGGTCTTGTTATTATTTTACCTCTGACGTAACTAGATGTTTATAACGCCATTTATCGGTAGCTATACAACATTTCTGATATTTTTCATAGTCGCCTCTTATTACCACGAAATGAAATGTTAACTTGATCTTATTCGAAACAGTAAAATAATTCTGAAGAACTAAGTGATTAACAAATTTATAGTTCAATTTCGGATGGAAAATTGCTTTCCGTTGATTTAGAAATAAAAATATTTTACGTTTTTTAGCTCGCAAGAAGTCCGTTCGAGAAGCGAAACTTTTAATAGTAACTGCAAATCATCCGATGTGCGGAGGTGGGGAATTACGGGCACGTGCCGCTTACAATAAATTGCTGTTTTAAATTACTTCACTTTAACACGTCACGAACGACGCCGTTATATATTTATCAGACATAGAGAGTTGACGAATAACAATACTAGAGCGTTAACTGTCTTGTTGGAGATTGTAAGGGCTTTGGTTCGTAAACTTGAACTTGAACGAAAATCAGTTCCTGGATTTTTCTGTTAAAATAATCTCATAAAACCGTAGGTTTTGCACCTGTTCTCTCTCTGTTAGTGTGTTTTTGTCCCATCTGACTAAGAGAGTGAGTGAATAGAGTGTGCGCGTATGATTTTTCAGCCACTCGTGCATTATAATCCTGTCCTGAGCGGACGGGCTGCCCGCCTGACAGAAAAGAATCTGGGGAACATTATAATGAAAGGTTGTGCTATTTGTTAGTCCACTGATGACGTAATTGATATGCAGCCGTGTGTTTTTGTTATAAGTAAGTAAGTAATAAAATAAGTTTTAGTGACAAGCGGGCTACTAGTCCATATGACGGTAAGTGTATGCTGTGGCCCATAGACACCTAGAAGTATCTTCTATTAAAGGACGAAAATGCAGAGATACGTTGTCAACCGTGATAATTAAGGTGGAATACCTCGTTACTAGTAAAAATTTTACCGATTCCTTACACTCAATATACCAAATATAGCATCATTACCTGCTATTTCACACTGGTATTCTGTAAAGGCTTGTTCCTTCCCTGGTAAAGCCACACATTCGTGGTAACTCTATTATGTAAAATTTAATTACCCTCTTTATTTTACTCTAAAACTACAATAACAATATTGCAGAACTTAGAAAAATTATGCCATGAAATAATTATTAAAAAAATATTAACGAACTAGCCTCAATTCTGCAGAGCTTGGGGCGATAAAGTTAAAATATTTTAACGAAGGCAATCTCTGGAATTCTATAATTGAACTTAAAAATTATGCTAAGTTTAGATTTTTAAGTACACACTAGTATACTAAAAAAACTAGTAAATAATTTAACAGAACTGTGATGAAGCGATATATGAGTATTTATAAACTGGTATATATTTTTATGCAGTACTGTACTCAAAATTTCTGAAAAGGCCGGGACATCAACTTTGCTATTTCAGCTGTATCAAATTACTAATTTTACGCACAATCATGTCTTTCTGGATAATGAGCGCCGACTTTTGCTAGTACAGTGAAAGTCGTTATATACTTTTGATGGTATGAGGTTGCCGCGGAGAGTAGGGGTGGAGGGTGGGAGAGCAGATCATGGGAATACCTCTACCTGATTTGATGAGGTTTTGGTTGTAGAGTAGCAAATAATTGGTGTTAGCACCGGGTCTCTCCCATGTAGGATGAATTTGTTTTAATTACCTCCTTTAGTACGTTAGCGATAGGAAATATCTTAAATTTTTGGCAATAATCTTACTACTCTTAATATTTTACTTTAAGGTTATGTAATCATAAACGATGAAATCTTTCTACCAATTCTCACCGTCTACGGACATAAAAAATAACAATTATTACTTTTAAATTTGAAGACAAATAAAAAAAATACATGTGTGCAATTCAAGATCGGTAGAAGTAAAACCTTTACAGAACTAAACTTAGAGAAAATGAGATGAATGCAGAGTATCAGTAGAGGGATAATTGTAGGGTTAATTTATAATAATATTCTTACCAAGTTCATAAATTATATCGTACATTATATTTATATATTATACTTTGCATTATATGTTCTAAATAAATTATCCTTTCAAAATAATTTTAACACACTTTTGCCCTTCAGTGACGGCGTAATGGAATACACTTCACCACAACATCCTTTGGGTGACGTAAGAGGCAACTGAGGGGAAATTAGCTTGCTACATATTTATTTATCTATGGGGGAAATAAAACAGAATATAAGCAGGAGGATATTTCTGACAAAAGCTGACAATAATAAAAAAAAAACTGCAGTGGTCAAGCCGCCTGGCAAGTGTAATAACTATAGCAAATATACGCTGAAGAGGCAATGTATGGGGAGGGCTATGTTGATCAGTGAACTTGTGACAGACTGTGATAATGATAATAATGACGCAGCTTTTATTACCTTCAAACAAAACAGTATTTATTATTTTCAGATATAGAATATTACCTTCAAAGATAACGTATAATAATATGTAATAATATATTAAACGAATAATTAATTTGTAGTCATATATATAATAAATAGAAATAGAAAATAGAAAATTTTAAGTTGTTACTATGTAATATATGTCATATATATAAGACGAGAAATGAATTATTTTAAAGGTGGAACATACGTTGAGTCCGGCTGATACTTGTACAGGGCTGGTTTATAGTTATTAAAGTAACTTATATGTTGATTCTACCATATACGTATGTCGTGTGTTAAACAAATAATTTGTTTACTATAAAATAATAACAAGAGCTTCCCCGCAAAATAATGCCGTTCGAGAGTACCGAATGAGCATGTGCATAGTAAGCCGCAAAGTCAGTCTTAAAATCTGGCACACGTTTAAGGTTTTGCAGAGTGCTTGAAGACTTCAAGCAGGCGAAGTTTTAATGAAAGCATGCTTCAAGATGTGGCCAGTCCGGTCAGTGACACCTCTTGCATTTTTACACAGGCATAAGCTCAACAGTAGCTGGCTTCACTCGTTCACTGTGACGTAGGCGCGGGAGCCGAAGCTTGTTGTCATGCAAAACTTACTTGACGTCTTGGAGCTCGGTGGCCAGGTGTTTCCTGTTATAGATGCCTCGTCCTCTCTGAAACAATGATTTACTCACTATAGCTAACTGTTAAGGATAGTGATTACACTAAGTGCACACCTACCTTCTAATTTCCGTAACCGTTGCACTTAACAGGCGTATTGATGATTGCAGTACCAGACGTTAATAATCGTGTAGTGGTGGTAACTATATCCACGACCACATAACCTGAGGTGTCATAAGAAGCGACAGAGAAAAACTAAAACACGAGACGAGCATCTTCTAGATAACAACTCAAAATAATAAAAAAAACTGCCGTTGCCAACCAGACGAGCCATGACGAAGCGTGGCAAGGCATATTGTGAAATCCTTTGTTCAGCAGTGGCCTTATCTGGGCACATGGCAGTGCCCCCGCCAAGTCGAGCAAAAAAATGGCACGGCCGTAACATACTGTTCTCGAAGCAGTTCAGGCCATTTTTGAACCCCCTATAACTTCGTTGTGAGTAAAACTAGAAGCCTGCATTTATGCATTCCCTACTTATGGGTCCTATTGTTTTAAATTATTACGTAATTGGCTAACCTAACAACATCTTATAGTGACCATATTAATGTTAAAAATCTCTATCTTTTATGTTTTAGATAAATAGATTGACTTGGCAATCGCAAGCAACAATCTATTTTAATATTATATGTATTACTTGTGAGATACATTATGTTTTCATGCGATGGCCCAAGTCAATCTATTTAATTAAAACATAAAAGATTTTTAATATAGATATGGTCACCATAAGAATTACGTAATTAGCTAGCCTAACAACAGTTAGGCTAGCTAATTACGTAATAACTTAAAACAGTAGGACCCTTAAGTAGGGACTGCATAAATTAACCAACTTGGTATTACATGGATCTCATAAGTCAGGATACATACCTTCATACGTAGTGATAACTAGCACATACCATCGTAAGTCACTCGTGTTCCAATCCACGGAATAATGCAGATATCTGCATACAGTTGTATGCAGGTATTTGCGTTATTCAGACTATATGTTATATATTTTACTTTTTCAGCTTGACGAAGTATAGAGTAGCTGAAAAAGTAAAATATTTAGGAGTAATAATCGATAGCACTCAACGTTTTCATGAACACATTAATACTCTTAATAGCTGGTTGGGTAAACAAATATATTTGTATAAAATTCTGAGAGACACGTTTGCCTATATAAAGGTTGAAAATATTAACAGTGCGATAACTGTTTATACAAAGAATCTTACCAAACCAACATACTCTATTAACCCCTCAAGCCCCTTAAAAATCCCGTGCAGTCGTATGCGCCCGGCAAATCTCTTGCAAGCGACCGCACCCACCCACAGCACTTCAATCTATTAACACTTATATTTAGAGACGACTTTTTCATGAAGAAGTTTAGTATTATAAAATCAATACAAAATTCTATATCTTGTAGTCTAAACAAAAGTGAGGTATTACTTCATTACAAAAAGATTTTATTGTATTTTGATTACAAAAAGAAAATGTACCAAGCGAATGTCGGCAACGTGAAAATCTCAATTATTTCAATCTATATTACTCGATATTTTTTACGTTAATAGATAAATTATATTCACACAAAAACTTTCATTACAATTTTATAATAAAGTAGCCTGAAATAGTCATAGTCATGAATGTACAAACTTGACTGTAAATGTGGTTTCCCTTACATAGGACAAACAAAAATATCAATAAAAACCCGCGTTAAAGGATACATAGCTATTGTGAGGAATCGACGCTGCGGGAAGTCTGCAGTCCGTGATCACATATAGGATCGCACCCGTCACTACAACAAATTTGGTAGACCACAAATCCTCGCGAAAGAACATCAATTCCTACTAAGGATTATACGTGAGGCTATTGAAATTAAAATACATCCTAATATTAGTATAGAGGGAGGCTGGGTACAACCACTTGCTTGGGACCCTATAATTAATAAAGTTAAAAGTAAAACAAAACTGCTAGCCTTCAAAACACAAGAAGTTCATTCTGCGTAGATCGGACCATAAACAATAATTAAAAAGCTGGAGGTACTCCGAGTTAACACTGACATCGAGACGTCAGTCACCTCAGTCTCTCATGACCATGGGTGCCGGAAAGCATCCGAAATGTCGGGTATTAAAAATAAAACGCAGTAATTATAATCATTGACATTAATTTTGTTATCGGTGACTTATTTCACATTTAATTTATTTTATCAGAAAGGGTCTTTTATCCTCACCTTTCCTATATATAAGTAGATCGATAACTTGTATTGAACAGGCAGGAAACGAGTCCAATAAAACATGTAAACAATAAATAAAGCGATAAAATAAAAAAGGATTATAAACAAAAGAGGATTATAAACAAAAAAGGATTATATTCGTCACAAAACACGGACTCTACCTTTTGTTGCTCATTTAATTGGACGGAGTTACGAAAAAATGATATAACCAAATAAAAGCTAATTTCAGGACATTAAGTTTGAACTTTGGATCGGAATAAAAATAATGTATTTTACTGCGATTTATTTATAATTTGGTTCATTATTTACCCGTTTTGCTGACTGAAAAATGTAGACCTTTAAATTTTTCCTGCATTTTTGTAGGTACCACAACATTTTAATAAAAGAGGGGGCAGACAAGAACGCGGCTTGCCTTATGGATTGTGTTGACGGCCGCTTACGAACAACGGAAATACTTAGGGAATTGCAGATGTTTTTTCAATCTTTAAAAAAGGATTAATTTCGTTTCCTGAAGGTCCCTAAGTCGTATCGTTCTAAAAATCGCCGGTGGTAAATGTGATAAAAATGTCGTGCAAGGAATAAAACTCCTAGTAAATCGCACAGTGCTGTACACATCCGGATGGTGTGGGTGGTATAATTTTGTGGCCTTGTCGTATTGAAATTTCATTGAGACACGTAGTTTATGTAGGACATAAATGCCATTTTTGGGGTAACTTCATCTAATTTAGAATGATATTTTTATTATAACAAAAGTCATACATTTTTTATTACCACACTTTTGTTATCTGCGACAGAGGAATAAAAATAAATCCGCTATTTGCTTGCTGATAAAACACAGGAAAATTGGTACAAAGCAGTCGTAGTAAGGCTGTGGTCTACTATTAAATGCTATACGCGACGACCGACTTCAGCGTAAACGTTACGATCGGCATCTGAACGACAGGCACAGCGTCAGCGGTCAATACATATCTTAGCAGCGAACGACGTTTAGACTTTCGATTAAACAACAGTTAAGTAGCCGACAGTACTCGCGTGTGGTTGTGATATGTGTATATAAAACGGATATAAATTCAACACATTTGGCGGCGCTTGTGTTACTTGAAGAAGAGGCACAAGACGACTGTATACAAAGAAAAATAAAGGCAACAAGGCACCGATTATTTATGAAGAGAAATGAAGAAGGATGTTTCCAGCTATTGATAACGAAACATTTAAAAGACAGCAATTCTAAATTTACTGAATATTTTCGAATTAATCAAGAACAACTTAAACATAATGTAGAGCTTTTGCAGGAATATATAATAAAAGTGCCATCAAAAAGGCTTCCTAAGCCCATATCGGTTGAAAAAAAGGTTGCTTTTACACTGAGGAATAATAATTACTTTTTACTTACATAATCTCAATATTATATAATAATTATAACATAAAATCAAAATAAAATATTAATCATTTGGTTGCCTTTCACAAGTTTAAATATTCATTACTCCAAGCATCTTCAGGAATAGGACTCATTGGTGAAGAAAGTCTTATCTCTGTATCCGACACTGACAAACTTTCGCTATGATGGCGGCTTGTTCACGCGGCGGAAACGTCTACACAACTTCAGCCATTGACTCAAAAAACTTTTTGATCGCTGACTGCAGTTGAACTTGTGATGGATTTTTGGTATTGTTTACTAGTGCCTCAAGTAAATTTAGTCTCTGACTTTCCCTTTCACCTAGTGTTTTTGTAATTTACTCGGCTTTCGTTTCTTAGAGCTTGACGGACCTAGCGTAGAGTTATCAGTGTTATCAATACTTTCTTGCGTTGCATGCATGTTTTCGGCATTTACTACAAGAATCAATATCAGTATTGAACTTTTTATTATGGATATTTGTCTGTGAATCATTTTCATTAATTTTTTATGAGCGAGAAAAAAAATATGTTAGCAAATAGATAGCGTATGTGCTAACAAAACGCTAGTTTTTGAATAATTGTAATGTCGTCTCTCCGGAGCGTCTGACAAAAAGGACATTAGATCCATATATTCCCAAGTGCTATTTATTCTCGCTGAACCTATGTCGCAGTCTTTCGTCTTTTTATTATACTGGTCCCGAAGACTTTCCGCCTCTTTTTACACTCCGAAACTAAGAGGAATATTCATTAAACAATTTTTAATTTATTTTTCAAGTACCTCGCAACCGATCCATCGGAAAACTCCTTGCTCAAAAATTAAACTTACTCCTTCGAGAAAAATCTGGATTCAACACAAATTACAGCCTGAAAAATAATTAAGATTTCATTTCCAAAGTTAAAGATATTCGTATTCCACCTAAATCTATGTTGTTATCTTTAGACGTTGATAGTCTTTTCACAAATGTGCCATCCCCGGACTGTTTGCGTATACTCTTAGATCTCTTTGATAAACGTCATCGACATCCCGGGGAAACAAATGATCTTCTTAACTTAACCTCTCTCTGTGTGAAACAACGCGCGGACATTTTTATGGATGATTTTGAAAAACAACATAATTGTCAACAAATTATTGATATGTAGACGACATAATTATTTGTTGGAATGACACAAGGAGATAACTGGATGTTTTCCTTATTAAAATAAATAAAGTCCACGACAGAATTAAATTTAAGCTTGGATTGGAACAAGATTGCTCCCTTAATTTCCTTGACTTAACAATAGCAAGAAAAGAGTGGTTGCATGTTTTTCAAATTTATCGAAAGCCTACTCATACCGATACGGTCATCCTCGCATAATCGTGTCATCCATGGCAATATAAATTAGCCGCTTTTTATTGTTACATTAACCGTCTGTTCACTGTTCCAGTAAAGAAAATCATTTAAAAGAGCTTAATATAATTTATCAAATTGCAGTCTCCAACGGTTTTCCACAAAATCTCATTAATAATCTCATTACAAGTAAACAAAAGCATGTCGTTCGCAATTCTCTGTACGCGTCACCTACCTCAAAGTGTCAGGCGATATGTGAGCAGTTTGACCTACAGTTTGACAAAACGGCGCAAAACTTAGAAGTACTTGTAATAATAAAGATAAGGTGAATATTAGTCAAAAATCCTGTATTTTTAAACTTGTTTGTGACGAATGCCTCGCCGTTTACGTGGGTCAGACTGGTCGCAATTTCAACTAATACGTCACAGGGTTGTGAAGACTGATATCACGGTAGTTTTAACACAAAATAAAGACGCCTTTAGATATTTTTTATAGAATAAGGGTGACAAGCGAGCACACAATGTACCTGAGGGTACGTTAATTCTGTAGTTCAAATACATCTACATAATCCATCCTCGATTCAGATTTAAAATGTAGACTCGTTGTAATCACTTAGGACTGAAAATGCCTCGTTACCAGTAACAACATTCTGGAGGTCTTAAAGGGTCTTTAAGTAAAATATAAACTTACATTTTATTTATTAATATACACTATTTAGTATTTACATTAATTATGTACATCTTTGATATCGGAACTTCGTGTTTTTAAAGAAAAGGGAGCAAACGTGCATGTAGCTTACCTGATAATAAGTGTCCATCGCCGCCCATTAACAACTGCCAAACCAGAGGGAAAGCGCCAGATGTGTTGCCGGCCTATTAAAAAAGTAGGTTCCGTTCTTGAAGGCCCCTAAGTCGTATCAGTCCGGAAAATTTGCTGGTAGCCGACGCCAAAGATACCGATACTAAGTGAGGCAACATGGGGAATGCCATGAAACTCTGGAGATACGATAAAGCAGTTCTTTTAGAGGTAAACGCGAAAACACAATTTTGCCCGTTTACCACTAAAAAGAACACCTGTGTCGTTTGTTTATAAACACAAGTTTGTTACGGTTCATGGCGACGTTTTCCCGAGAAATATTGGCATGGCCTGCATATAAAACATCAACAGTGATGTCGTCCGTATAGCAATGAAAGTTACCGGTTTGCAATATATCATTAACATGCAGAAAAACAGTGTTGGTGATAACAAGGAGCCTATCTGTGTCCCTGTGGAATACCAGCGTTAATAGACTTGTAATTTGAGCATGCACTGTTTACTACAACCTTGATGCTCCCATCTTCAAGAAAGCTCCTGATTAAAATTCACAATTTCTCGGGAAGCCCATAGAAAGAAAGCTCCGAAAGAAGCGCTTTGTGCCAAACTCGATCGAAGGCCTTCGCTGTGTCCAAACTAACGGCCAAGATGAGGTCCTCATAAACTTCACTGCCACCACCCATCTATGGGTTAGGTAACCCAGAAGTTCACAAGCTTAGCGACCCTAACGGAAACTGTACCGGCGGTCACTAATCAGCTGGTGATACTCATTGGCTGGCAGTTGTGTGTCGGCATGCGTCGGTGGTGGGTTTCCCCTGTCATTGAGAGTCGAGTTTGACGAAGATCGGCTTTCTCCTTTGCGCTATGGACCAGTGAGTCATCCTCCCGGTGCAGAGATGGCAAAGATGGCTGACAGAAATTCTCTTGGACAGCCTTGGCGAGAGACTAGAATGTAAATGTTCACGAAGAAAGTTGAACTAGTTTCTCGCCAATTCTGCCATAGTGCTTTGACTTTACCTTGGCAGTGACTGTTTTGACGAACCTGGAGGCATAATTACATTTGTTTTTAAGAGTGCTAGTGTTTGCATCCCAAGACGTTGATCCAACAGCCCAGACTTGGTAGCACTCCTTCTTATGAAATGAAGCAAATTTAGAGGAGTGACAAAGCTATGGTTGAGTTCTGCCTCCGATAGGCACCACAGATGATGGAATAAAAATTTCCATTCCTTGAAGCACCACATAAGTGACAGAATCAGCGATAACGTTGAGATCATTGCTTACTCTGTTTTGTTATATAAAAAATGCATTGATAAATTGGAAATGTGCTATTATCTCTGCTATGAAAAGGGGAATATAAAATATGTTGTCTCTGCGTAAATGAATACCATTTATTTCACATGGTATTTGCTTGCATTTTTCTCCATTGTTTTTTTTTCATTCAACTTTTTGTAAATACCAGGCGGTCCCATAATGAACTGGCCTGATATAGTTCAATGCGACATGTCGCTTCATGTTTTATTGCATTAAATAGTACGTTTATCGTGATCTTAATATAAGAAACATGCATCGACATGAAATGCTTAGTCTTAGTTTAACAGGCATTTGAATAACGAGAGTCGCGTATTTTTTCAAAATGTCGAAAACTGAGTATCGAAGTGTCATAAAGTTTCTGTTTAAAAAAGGTTTATCCCCTGCCCAAATAAAAGAACGATTAGATGGCGTGTATAAGGAGTCTGCCCCCTCCTATAGCACAGTGAAAAATTGGGTGAAAGAGTTTCGCCTCGGGAGAGAAACCGTCGAAGACTTTGGCCAGGACGGTCGACCTGTGGAAGTGCTCACTCCCGAAACGATTGCTCTTATCGAAGAGGAGGTTCTGAGTGACCGCCGTTTGAAGATTAGAGAAATTGCAGCAAGGCTTGGACTCTCTAAGAGTACCGTTCATCGTGCGATCCATGAACGTCTTCACATGAAAAAAGTGAGTGCAATATGGGTACTGAAACTTCTTTCAGCGGTACGGAGACAGGAAAGAGTGCGCTGCGCTTCGGAACTTTTGGATCTTTGTGGCGAAAATCCAAAGACTGTGATCGAGCGGCTAGTGACTGGTAATGAAACTATGATCTTGTATTACGATCCACAAAGCAAGCGCGAGTCAATGGAATGGCGTTATAAGGGTGAAAAGGCCCCTAGAAAGGCAAAGGTGCAACAATCGACTAAAAAACTGATGTGCACAATATTTTGGAATTTTAAAGGCATTTTGATGGTGAATTTTAAAGAACATAATACAGTCGTGAACGGCGAATATTATGCTTCTTTAATATATAAATTACGAGACAAGATAAAGGAAAAACGAAGAGGCAAGCTGTCTAAAGGTGTCCTGTTGCTCCATGACAACGCCCCTGTTCATACTGCTAGTGTTTCGAAGGATGCAGTTCGTCAATGCGGGTTCACAGAAGTTCAACATCCACCTTACAGTCCAGACATGGCCCCGTCCGACTATTATTTATTTCCAAATTTAAAGCGGGACTTAAGAGGAAGAAAATTTTCAAGCGATGATGAGTTGCAGGCGGCCGTCTTCAGTCATTTTGAGGATAAAATAAATGTGATTATTTTTATAAAGGTTTAGAGATGTTGATTCACAGATGTCAGAAGTGTGGTATTCATGGTGATTATATTGAAAAATAAAATTGGTTTCGTTTCATTTCCTTCATTGGTTCATAGTTACGGTTGGGATACGTATAACGAAATTTCTTTCCCTTTCTCTTTCTCTGCCTAGGAGGTTTTTTTATAGAACAAGGGTGACAAATGAGCACACAGTCTACCTGATAAGTGGATGCTGTGGCCCATAGAGTCTACATTTATGCTTGATTAAGAATCAAAACTCAGATGCGTTATTTAAATATAGTTGTGTTATTTAAATACTAAACAGAAGTAATAATATTATGTGTACCGTATCCTTTTGGTAGTGTTTGTAGTAATTTGAGAACAGTTACCCAATACTAATACTAATATAAATACCCATAGTTTGCATACCTTCAGAAGTGATCGTACTTATCTACTGGTTACGTTAACCTATTAGGCGTTTAACACCCCAAATTCGATCCAATATACTTATAAAAATTTTATTTTAATCAATTGTAGAAACCTACTTTAAGGAACCAAAAACAATTAAATATACTACAATAAAAGAACTTTCTGAAGACGGTGCTAAATAGAATGGCAAAGAGCTAAAGCCCCGACTTCAGAAATTACTCTTTGACAATTATTTAATTATTTTATTTCTTATAAGTACGTAAAACTACTTACTAGAGCAGGTGTCCCAAACAAAAAACGTGTCGCAACTTGATGACAGCGGGGGAATGTGCAGGTGTGCATGTGTTATTATATTATTATTATTATTTTACAGCGGAAATCTGATATTGTTTTTGTACCTTCATAATTTATTAACAATTAAATAAATAAGGTAAAAATGTAAAAGAAAATGAATTGATATGCGCTTCTCTAAGCTATCTTGACTTCAGAATTGTTATTTATATCCAGGTTCACACTTTGATTCATATTATCGTAATATTAGCGCCTTTCAAGCGATATGGCTGCCCCATTGCTACTTCAGCTTACTAATCCTTTGGGTTACGTCGGTTACTCTGGTTCTTCTGCGGAAATCCTCAGTTAGAAGTTTATCTCGCAGAGAAACCCCGAGCATAACGCTCTCCATAGCTTACAGTGCAACTTTGAGTTTTCTCATACGGCCAGCTGTGAAGGACTACGTCTCAGATCCATAAGTCATCACTGCCAATACGCACTTGTTGTACAAATTTTTTAGGTATACATGAAGGAAAGATGTGTCGTAATCTCCCTAAAGCTGCCCAGCTGAGTTGAATCTATCGACGGATTTTTCGGAAAATATCGTCCTATCAGAATAAAAACAATTAAAAACCTCATTCTATTTTTTCACCCTCAGGCGTAAACTATCACTGAAGCTATTTTGTTGGAATAAATTGAGTATAATGATTTCTTAAATTTACACGAACACTACACATTGAATAAAACTATTATTTACGGATTTTATCGCGTTTAATTACATTAATTTATTGTTATTATTATCCCGACGTTTCGGGTGCTTTACAGCGCCCATGGTCACGGGGGGGACTGAGATGTTTGACGTCCCAATGTCATAGTTAGTCCGGCTACCTTCAGTTTTTGAATATTAATTTTTGGTCCGATTTACGCAAAACGAGCTTATAGTATCATGAAGTCTTGCAGTGGTATGCTTGGGTTTGGGTTTAATTTTGTTAATTATAGGATCCCAAGCCATTTGTCCAGTGAACTAAAGACAATTTTAACGACATTTGATTTTAATAATTACATCGAAACTTTAAACAAACGAGAAACATCAAAATACAATGAATGCAAAAATAAACAAATAGAAAAATACCAAAAATTAACGATCAAATCAAATGCCAAACATCCAAGTCAACGCCAGAACAATAAACAACCGTTGACCATAGACACAAACTATAAACAACGCACTGTCTATAATTTGTCAAAACATACACTGGACGAACCGACAATGAAAGTATTAGCGAAGGGAATGAACTTCGCATTAACTCCGCGAAAAATCCCGTACGAAGAAATTATCTGCAGTGTTGAGGATTGTCTGTTTAAGAATAATATCGGTAAGGAAGATTTGGAGGCCATACGTCAAGATATTTCGTCCTTGTTACGTCGTAGTTCAGTGCCGAAACCAAACCTTCCCAAAGACGAATTTATAGCGCTAAATAACTTACGGAACAGACCAGAACTCACGATTCTCCGCGCGGATAAAGGAAATGCTACGGTGGTAATGGACGCGTCGGAATATAATTTTAAAATACAACAACTTTTATCGGACGAAAGTACATATAAAAAGGTCAAAACAGACCCTACAACTAACACGCTTAAAACAACTAGCGATTTAATAAAGAAATACTCCGAAAAATTAAATCTCGACGTGAATTCGCTAATACCATCATGTGCCAAACCACCGAGGTTGTATGGGTTACCGAAGATACACAAACCAAACGCTCCACTACGTCCCATAGTGAGCCAGATCGATTCACCAACTTATAAGCTGGCACAATACTTAGCAAAAATACTATCACCACTGAGAGGACATACCAGAGCACACACAAAGGATTCATACCATTTTGTGAGTGAGATAAAAGACCTACATCTCGCTAACAATGAAACTATGGTCAGTTTTGATGTTCAGTCACTATTTACATGCCTACCTATTGTGGACTGCATCTCAATTGTAACTAGGAAGCTAGAAGAAAATAACATGTCTCAAGAATATGCAATACTACTTGAACATTGCCTCACATCTGGCTATCTATTGTGGAAGGAGGAGTTCTACAAGCAAGTAGATGGTGTGGCGATGGGCTCACCTGTGTCTCCCATTGTCGCCGACATATTCATGGAGGACTTTAAGGAGAAAGCCCTTCTTAAATCTTGTAAATCCAAGGTTCTACAAGCGGTACGTAGACGACACTTTCACAATTTTACCATCTGACAAAGTAACTGCATTTTTAGACCACCTTAACTCCATAAACTCTAAAATACAATTCACAATGGAGTTAGAGGCAAATAATTCTTTAGCTTTCCTAGATGTTTTAGTCATCCGAAATTCTGATAACACTATTGGTCACACTGTGTATAGGAAAAAGACCCATACCAACCAATATCTAAATGGTGAATCTCACCATCATCCTTCACAGTTAGCTACCGTGGGTAAATCTTTGTTTCAGAGAGCACGAGGGATCTGTGACAGAAAACATCTGGCTGCGGAGCTTCAGCATGTCAAGCAAGTATTGCAAGACAACAAGCTTCGGGTCCCGCGCCTACGTCACAGTGAACGAGTGAAGCCGGCCACAGTCGAGCGCGCGCCTGCTCTACTACCATATGTTAGAGGAGTCACGGACAAGATAGGCTACATCTTGAAGCGAGCGTCCATTAAGACATACTACAAGCCGCTGAAGAAGATTAGTCAATTTTTACCATCCATCAAATGTAATATTCCTCTACAAGATGCAGGTGTGTACAAGCTAGATTGTGAATGTGGTCTCTCTTACATAGGTCAAACAAAGAGATCTATAAAAACCCGCGTGAAGGAACATATAGCTGATGTGAAGCACCGACGCTCCGGGAAGTCTGCAGTCTGCGAACATGTTCAAGATCGTCCCCACCATTACATTAGATTTGATAAACCACAAATTCTCGCAAAAGAACACCGATTCCTACCAAGGATGATACGCGAGGCCATTGAAATTAAAAAACATCCAAATTTCAATAGAGAAGATAGTTGGGTGCTACCATCTGCTTGGGATCCTATAATTAACGAAATTATAGGATGAAGCGTTTTGTCCGCGTAAAGCTTCCACAGCTATCTTGTTCGGCTGTAAAAAATCAAAGAATGACTACAAAAGAAGAAGATTGTTTTCGTTACAATTGTCTAACATGTTTAAATCAATCAACGCTTACTTCACGCAATTTTTGAGCTTCAAAAACCGTTCAACCATCACAATGATGGATTTTCACCTTGTTTTAACATTCAGTAGTAAAATAAGTTTAAAAGAAGCACCACACCACACTTACATCATAAACGAAATTGACGACCGACTGACTCAACTGACATAGACACAATCATAATCCAAACGTCACAGAACAACTAATATGGCGGCATGATAGTAGCTCGGCAAATGCATTTATTGTGTTGTGTGCTCAGTAGTTACGTAGTAGACCAAGTAATTATTCATTAAACTAACAGAATCGCTCTAGACTCCTTCAATTATTTGAAAATAAAATGATAACATAAAAATTTTGACAATTTTGTCTCGTCTCGAGTCTCGACCCGAAAGTCCCGGGACTCGAGACAACTAAAATTACGAAAAGTCCCGGGACTTCGAGACACGAGACGTCCCAGGACCCAAACCCTATTTGTAATCCAGGATAGATGTAGACGTCCAAACCCAAGCATACCACTGCAAGACTTCATGATACTATAAGCTCGTTTTGCGTAAATCGGACCAAAAATTAATATTCAAAAACTGAAGGTAGCCGGACTAACTATGACATTGGGACGTCAAACATCTCAGTCCCCCCCGTGACCATGGGCGCTGTAAAGCACCCGAAACGTCGGGATAATAATAACAATAAATTAATGTAATTAAACGCGATAAAATCCGTAAATAATAGTTTTATTCAATAAATTGAGTACTTAAATTCGGGCCTCAGTTGGCGTAAATATTGTTTAATATAATACAATAGAAAAGAAGATGCAGTCAAGTTAAAACACTCTTTCTTTTTTAACTCGGCTAATTTAATCATATATGACGGTTCGTTCGACACTGTGAGCTCAAATCCCAAAAGTAACAACAATTTCTATCGGTTGCAAGTAGTTGGGTCTGATCTGGATGTTTCCCAGGTACAATCCTTGTACATTTGTGGAGCACTTCCATGACAAATAAGAAATTTCTGTTGTTGGTTCACCGTTTTGACACGGTTTTATTAACTTTCTTTTTTGTACACAATTCGCAATCAAATTTAAACTAACTTCCTATTGATATACAGACTTGAAACTTTAATTGAAGCTCAGAATTAAATTACAATGCAACATTAGGTCACTTTCGTGTCTGTTGTTTTTTTTGTATGTTGGATACAAATAATGCAATCGATTTTTTTAAATATAAGAGTGAGCAAATGGAAGTGTGGTTAATCCAATGATATGTGAATCAGATTCGTTGTCGGCTTTTTAAAAATGAGTAGGTTCTTTCCTTGAAGGTCCCTAAATCTTTAATTTTTAACCAACGTTCCGATGAGGCAGATGTTTAAAACTTTAAACAAAGTTAAGAGTCGGATGAATATACTACTGCTAATACTACGACTGTTCACTAAAGAGCACAAAATAATTATATGCGTAAAAAATGATACACCACATTTGAAAAACGAACTTGTTTTATACATTTTAGTATAAAATATTTATAAAGCCCCTTGCAGATTTGCAACCCATACTTTATAACTCTATGACAGATTATAGTAAGAAGTGTAGAAATAGGGAGTAGCTGGGCATTTAAGCAAATTAGACCACAAAAATAACCTCTCTTACCGGACGTCACTACATGTCTAATTTTTATTTAGTAGTGATAATATAAAGACGTGTCGAATGGTAAAAAAATCTAAAAGCAAAAGCCGTTTCAGTCAGCCGTCCACTATCATTTATTTTAACCACTCACGCGCGGAAAATAGCCGCCGGTTTTCGTGTTTCTCGACGAGAATTTCCAGTGTTACTTAGCTGAAGGCAAAGACAAATACTGTAAATTCTTGAAACTGTAGATATATTTATTGTCTTTATAGTACTTAAATGTAAAAATTAAATTGAATTTAAACTTTATTCTAGGTGGAACAACTGAACAACTTGTTAAGTAAAACATCTAAGAATGAAATTTCGAAAATATAAATAATAGGTATAACATAACATAATATGCATATTAAATTTAATTTCATTTATTAACCTCTCAAACACCAAGCAGCCAAATTTGACCGCTTCGATATATCCGACAGAATTCAAGCAGTCAAATATGACCACACCCACCCACAGCACTTTAACCCATAAAAACTTGTATATAGAGACTACTTGTATATGAAGAAGTTTAGCATTATAGAATCAATATGAAATTTTTTAACTTCGAGTGCAATAAAAAGTTAGTTATCCTAAACATATTTATTTATAATCTACGTTCATTTCGTACGCCATTTTTGCGTAAATGTTATTGTGTTGATTTTTGGATTTTTCTAGAGTTTTATTAGTGTTTTAGTATAGTATTTTATTATAAAATTGTTATAAAAGTTTTTGTGTGAATATAATTTATCTTTTTACGTTAATAATTTCGATTAATATATATTGAAATAATTGTGATAGCCGACATTCGCGTGGTAAGTTTTTTTTTCGTTATCAAAATACAATAAAATTATCGAAATACAATAACATCTTTTTGTAATGAAGTAAAACCTTATTTTGTTTAGATAAAAGGATAGAGAATTTGAATAGATTTTATAATGCCAAACTTCTTCATAGAAAAGTTGTCTCTAAATATAAGTTTTAATGGTTTTAAGTGATGTGGGTGAGTGCGGTCGCATGCCACCGCTCGGGATTTGCCGGGCGCATGCATGACTGCATGGGATTTTTAGGATGACTGAAGGGTTAATACTTATGCATCGGAATATTGATATAAACGAAGCAAGAAAGGTGTGTCAGGATCTTACCATATGGTAGTCCGTACTCTCTGCCTACCTGGGTGACAGGCGTAAGTGTTTATGTTTTGTGTTATGTTATTAATGTTTTTGTTTTTATTTTACAAAATTGTGAAGTAAATTTGATTATATATCGAAAAAAAAAATTACTTTCTGCAAAATCACTGTTACCGTTACCGTTACAACCTATTATTAAGTTCACTGCTGAGCATAGGTCCCCATAGATTGCCTGATGTGAGGGATATTTGCCATAGTTGCCACGTTTGGTGAGCGGATTATCAATCGTAGTTTTTTATTTTTAGTCATTATTAGGAAAATAATGACACCCTTCCACAATTCGACTACTGAACTGTATTTTGTGTCATTCCTTAGTTCCCCAAAATACTCCGAGTCTTGGCAAAGTCTTCACTATGTCATCACTCCATCTAGAGTGGAGCCGCCCTAAACTTTGCTTACCAGTACAAGGTTGTTATTTGAGAACCTTCCTTACCCATCGGTTGTCGATTTATAGAGCTATATGGCGGGTACATTGAATCTTCAGCTTACTGATCTGTTGAGAAATGTCAGTTACTCTGGTTCTACGTAGATATTCTCATTTTGAATTCTATTACGCAGAAAAACATTTAGCATTAGCCCTCTCCATAATTCGCTGAGCGATTTTGCGCTTCTTCGTAGAAAATAAATTACATATTACTGTCTATCAATACGTGATATTGTACAACACTGCGTGAACCAAAATAACATTAAATGTCTATCAGTACAATGTATACAATGTAGAACCATTTCTAATAAAATAATCATCATAGATGATGAAATGGTTCTTTATTCTTAATTTAAGTTATGTCGATTATTTAAAATACTACCTAATTCCGTTCTTGTTTTACAAGCTTGAACCATAAATTTTTCTAAATACACATATGAAGAAATGGACTAATGAAATATTTTGCGTTTGCTGTTAGCTGTTACAACGTAATAATTTTTGCACACCTTATACGCCAAGCAGAGAGGTTGGGCTTTAGTGTCGACTTGTCAAGATTACTTCACACGTGACTACGTGTAAAAGCACATTAATATTAAGAGGAAACAGTTAGCAATATTATTATTAAAAAAATCTGTGCTTTATTTGTTCACATAATAACTGTGGTAGACTAGTTGGTTTCCAAAATATCTCAGAAACGACTTGACGAAATAACTTGGTTATTTTTCATTGCAAATGCAATGAAATATTAATAAAAAATTCATGTACTTAATTTTCTGTATCTATGCGGTTGTTGTCTCTTTGTAGCATTACATTGTATATTTGGACTTATTTTCTAAATTATCATTCATTCATCAATTATTGTAGCCTATCAAATGTTGACTGGTGAATTTATACCTCCTACATAGATTTCCTCATACGAAAGTCTTTACCATACTAGCCACGTTTACGCCAGGCGGGTTAGCAATCTCAATTTTTATTATTTTGACTTATCAGAAATCTCCTGTTCCATTTTTGCCTTTTACGATACCAAAGAATTATAAATAAGAAGTATTTGACTTTGTCACACCGCCACTATACAACAATAATTATTGGCAATAATTTAATTAAAACTTGCATCGGGCCTTAACTGCCTCGGCTCAGGTAAATTCAAGTATAGCTATAATTTATTCTAACCTTGACCGAATAGTCAGTTTCACAAACGCGATTTGCATAAATTAGTAAAATTGTGATTTAAAATTAGGCGATGAATATGAATTTTTTACATTTCAAAAGATAGCTTAGTTAGTAAAATTTTCTCAATCTCAGAATTTATTTTGTACTAGCTGTGCCTGCGACTTCAACTGTTGTTGTAGTTGAAATTTATTTAGTTCGTTAAATAATTAGTGATAAAATTTTCTTCCTTTAACGCAATTTCATTCAGTCATTAGATCAGAATGTATTCGCCTAAAATTATTGAGGATATTGTAAAAATAATAATAACTCTTATCTTCGTCAATATTATCTTCTAGATTAATAAATAATTTATTCATATAACATTCAAATAAATATAATATTTGTTACCATAATAAAAAGAGCGGCGTCTTACAAAAATACTCCGCTTCCGCTAAAACTCCACCTCGGCTGCGGTGGTAGGGCTAGGGTCACCCCTCTTGGCGCAGTCCACTAACACATACCCTAAGAGGGCTCGCTCCACTTTGAGTCAATCCATGATTACTAAGACCTTCCGCTACGACAAAGTGGGAACCTGTTCGGGGGGATGTCACACAGTACCACTCACCGTGGTATAGTGCCAAGAACGCTGGCTGCTTTTCCTCGTTGAATGGTTGTATTATATATTAGCCTTTGAGCGAGAAAAGAACCAGGACTCTTATTACCAACAATACATTAATAGTAAAAAAAAATTAAGAGTACCCTTAACCGACGAGCATGTATGCGTAGGTAGTAGGAAGAGGCGAGAGAGGTATGTCAGGATCGTGCTAAATGGAAGTCTGTAGTCTCGGCCTACCCCTCTGGGTGATAGGCGTGAGTGTTTATGTTTTTTTATTAATAAATTAATTTTACACACTTGCTCATATAAACAATAATTTATTTTTCTTCTACGTAGATGCTCTTCGTAATCAATCAACACGGAACAGAGCACATAAATCTAAATAATAAGGTACTAGAAATGCCTTCTACTGTCTTTTAATATCGGGTCGCGTGTCGCCGGTTCGCAGCTAACACGCATAGACTATAAATACACAATTTCGCCTACACATATTTCTAGCATTCATGCAACAAAGATTAAACTATAAATTATTGCATTTAGGAATATTTTATAAAATGCAAAATCTCAGGACGCGTAGTCGCTTGGTCCAATAATTAACGTGTGCGAAAAACAGAGAATGACATTGTGCGCTCATTCTCACTTGGGCATAGTGTAGCGCAACGCAGTTTCGATAAGTTTATAGCAAGCGTCGTTGATCATCTAGGAGTCTCAAACTAAGATATGATTAATTAACTGAAAGTGTGTCAGTAATAGACGAGACGAGACTAGAGAAAAAAGGATATAATAATACGTTAAGCATAAGTATATCCATTTGTCTTTAATATACACATATTTATCATTTTTATTAGTTTTAAAGATCTATCAATAACTTTCTCTTGTTTGATAATTTTCAGTTACCCGGCTTCTTACAAATCGAATTTAGTCTACCACCCTTACGATATAATTACTTACCCTTATAATATATCAAAATTGCATCAAAGTTTATCAAGTCTTTTAAAAGTACTTACAAACAGATATTCGCTGACAAAAGGTTAATGGTATAAAATATTTAGAAAGAAAAAAATAGAGGAGGTGTAAATAACTATTTAACGAAAACTCACATTTCATTCCCATTTCTATAAAAATAGGTAAGTCAAACACAAAAAAATATCGATACAAATTAGTAGTGTCACGCCACTGTCTCGCGCTCGACTCCTGCGGCCGTATTCTTGGAAATCTACGTACGCAAAAATATTGTTTCTTGCCCATACTTTAAATCCATCGCTGCTTTTAGCTGTCGTACTCATAGAGAAGAACTAGTTTAAGAATCAGTGGATATTGAAATGTGAAAACAATTACATTTTCGGAGACAATCGTAATAGTGGAGGTGAATAATTTTATCCAAGTACACTAAATTAAATACAACATTATTTAAAACACTAAGTATCTATTTATGAAATGTTATCTCTTTATTTGAAAACTAGCAAGTTTTGGAAGAATTTCCGCAGTTGGATATGCTTATAAAACTCCATTTTAACTTCTCAGTGTCCGAAATAACACTGGTGATCGAAAAAAACGCTCCTTGCGCGCTTGTGGCCTACGAGATACATGTGCGGCGACAAGGTCACGCGCTATTACGATTATTTAAATTTCTGTGGAACAAAGTAAGGAGTAAACTTATTTGTCCCTTAACTTGAAACTTAAAGGTGTGACTCTACCACGTTTTATTTAATTTAAACATTTTATATAACGCTGCAAATTTTTTAGAGGTTATATAAATTCGGTACCTTGATCCAATTAAATGCTAAGGGGTAGCCCGCATTAAGCTTATGAATAGTTAATCCATTAATTATTCTTAACCATGTTAGGCTTTTTATAAGGTAGGCGAGAGCATACTTAGTGAATATGTCGACGATGGTTGGTTGCGCCAAAACGCACATTTGGTTGACTATATTAGTTTGCAGTATGTCCTTCCTCTTCACTTCCTCTTCCTTTCTCTACGTGCATTTCCAATAGAAGGCTAGACATGGTGGCGTCATTTCACCCGCCAATATGAATCTAGATTAGCGGCGTCATTTTGATTTCCCAAGACAGAAAAGTGAAAGGGGCCGGAACACGCCACCGACCGTCCAGAGTAGTCGAAGTGCCGCAGCCGCGCCGAGGAGTTGAAGCTAGATTTTTTTAACAACCTAATAGTAACCGCTTTGCATAGTGAAATTTATCATCGTGCACTAGTGCGAATAATTTATCGTCGTGCACCACCGCAGCTACAACGTAGCGCCATCAACCTCGAGGCCTAAGACCAAAGGAAATATGAAGATCAACATCCAAGTAAGTATATTTTCCCTTCTTTCATCTTAAGCTGTTCTCGTTTGTTGTCTTTTTTCCCACAGCAGCTCATGCTCCTACCCTTGCCGGCTGATATAGTAGATTAGGTCCTAGCAAATGCATTGCCCAAAACTCGGCCAGGTGCCACGTCCGCCATCTTTTTTAGTTAGAGAGAACCACGCACATACAGTCCACCTATAGTTAATCTCGCATACAAATTTTCTGAGTCAATATTTCCGGAATCGAACCCGGGATCCTTACTGCTGCCACATTTTTTGGTCATTCGCCCGGGATTTAAAATAACCATACCGATTCACCAATGGTTAAGAATTTTAACCTTTCTGACTAAAATGAGTCGATATGGACTATTCCAAAATGTTTTAAGGGTAATATTATCTAAGATAAGTTTCAAAAGCTTAGGGTCATACTTTACAGTCTATAAAAATCCACTGCTAAGCACAGGCCTTCCTCTAGATTGTCTTATAGGGGGGATATTGCCATAGCTTTGTTTATTAAGGCGTAATTGTTTGATTGGTATGCGTTGCAATTATAAATTAAATCAGTTATATATAATAGTTTAAATAATATATTAAGTTCAGGAAAACAAAAAGCTTTTTTATTCGATGCGTATGTTATTTTATGTATGTAAATAGATTTCTCGGAAACGACTGTACCGATTTAAAAAATTATTTATATTAAACAGTTTGTATATTTCAGAGGTTTGAAGAAAATATTGTGATTGGAGAAACAATTGTAATTGTTTCACAATATTTACGTTCTTAAAGTACATTGATTATTGTGGTGATCGCGAAGGTGAAACTGGCAGTGATCACGGAGTTGTTAAAGGCCCACTAAACCTAAATGTTAAGTTGGAGAGGAACCGTCTAAAGAAGTCCACACTCCGTCCACCTCGAACGCTAATCCGGGGTCTCGAAAACTTTCAGTTTGAATTACAAAAAAAACCGTTTTCTGTACCTAGAAGACTGCAATACAGTGGACGATATGAATAGTAAGCTCGAGGAAACGGTCCATGTGGTCAGAGCTAAGTTCTGCAAGTCCCGCTGCAGAAGAACACAAAATCTCTTCGATTAGATGGTAAATGAAGCTGCAGTCTTCATCAGATAAAACGGCATACTGATAAGACAGATCTCCACATACATGCAGCGGGACTTACAAAACTTCAATACAGCTCATATTGAAGAAGCTATTGAGCGTAGCCAGGGTTCTGCCAGAAAGAGCCAACTATTGAAGCTGAATACCAAGTGTGGCAGCATGGTTTCCGGGACACTTGAGATTTTGAGTGAGACTAAGAGGTTCTATGGGCAGCTGTACACGTCATCGCTGGAGCCACTCGCGTGTGTGCAACGATCGAAGAGTAAGTCTTGTCCGACACTATTCCGATGATATCTTGGATATCTCTCTGAGCGAGATTAGAATTGCTCCTCAGCACCTTATGAACGGGAAGTTGAATTACAGCGGAGCTTCTGAAAGCGGGTGGAAAAACGATACTTACAGTCCATCAAGAAGAAGCTCATGAAGCTTTTTAATGCCGTCATCCATGGTGGCATTACTTCAGAGGCATGGACAAGAAATGCGGTGGTCTTGCTCTTTAAAAAGGTGACAATGCTCTCTTGAAGAACTACAGACTAATTAATCTTCTGAACCGCGTCTATGTGCTGTTTTCGAGAATCATTACGTATCGTCTCGCACGCAGCTCAAACGAGTTCCAGCCTTCCGAACGTACTGGTTTCTGAAAATGATTTAGAACCATAGACCACACACATACCCTTCGGCAAACTGTACGGAAGACCGAAGAGTAAAATCTGCCACTTTGCTTGGCATATGTGGATTAAGAGAAAGCTTTTGATTCCGTAGAAATTTGGGCGTTGCTACAGTCCTTTCAGCGATGACAAGTCGATTGTCGGTATATCGAAGTGCTGTAGTGTTTTTACAGTAGGGCTACGATGGCTATCTAAGTACAGAACCATAGTACGAAACCTATCCAACTGCAGATAGGTGTAAGAAAGGGTGACGTTATATCCTTGAAATTCTTTAACGCTGCATTTGAAGACGTTTTCAAGCTACTATACTGGAAAGTGATAAACTATGGCAATACCATATGTATCAACCTATATTCGCAATAAACGATGTAAATTTGAAAAGGATACGGTATTAACATCAAGGGCGAGCATATCATATTTGTAATCGACGAAAGATGTAAATGTCCACGGGCCGCAGCAACAACTTACCATCAGGTGGACTGTGTGCTAGTTCGTTACCCTGTCCTATAAAAAAAATTGTAGTGCCAACATATCTCACTATTTAGATCATCACTATTTAGACATCCAAAACAAGAAATTTACTAGAAAGCGTTGAAAAAAAAAGATGGTGTATGATTACGTTTGTCCGTACGCCTTTGTAATCCGAAACGAACTGGCACGATGCCGTGAATGTGGATGTGTACGCGTGAACGCCGCGCGGAGGGTGCGTGAATCTTTTGTCGCGGGGCAAAACACCGACTCTAATCGGGGAACCATTGGTTCCAACCACGGTGAAAACCATCCAGATTCACGTTCACGCCTGTTTACGGAGCTTTACGGTGATAATGTGAAGCCGCGGTATCGTTTTGTGAGATAGAGTATTTAATATAATTCAATATAAAGCGACGTGAACGTTAATAAGACTCGATCATTAATTTGACAAATATAACACTGGATGTTTTTGTTTGCTTTGAAATGAATCTATTGAAAAGTCAATGAAAATTATATTAATCCGCTTTCAAGAACCGCAAATATTATTTGTGGATAGAGTGACGATGCAGTAATATTATGTTTGTAGCATGAATGAGTCGGCTCGATCAAGGAAACACCACTCTCTCACAGAACACCAGCGTATTAGCAACTTAATGTTGCTGTGTTGTGTACGGTGAGTGTAGAGAACCGGAGACCCCTTTTACTGGAAACGATCTTAGTACTCAGGTTTGACAAGGTTTCTGTATTTTAGACGTGGTCTGACAGAGCATAGCGTTCGGCCCATACAGGTATATGACAGAATCGTGATTGAACCTGCGGAATGAAAGATATTATTCACTCAGCTAATCGACGGATGTGGTTTTAGTTCGTTAATATATGGGTAAACATTACTTTTATATATTAGTATTTTAACTTTAATTTTGTTAAGTTATTTAATGTTTATTATAAGTTACAGAATAGAATACGAATCCATTTGAATTCAATTCGTTGCTGAATATAGGCCTCCCCCATAGATTGCCTCATATTAGAGATATTGCATAGTTGCCACGCTTGGCAAGTGCGTTGGCAATCGCAGTTTTTATGCACAGGCTTGGATATTCAGCAGTTGAATTTTTGATTTTGATAAGCTCTGTAGGATGAATAAGGTAATTATGAGTGAAAAAATATAGAAGAAAAAGTTTGATTTTAAGAGTTTTAGTTTAAAACATTGACAAATATTTAGTTTTCATTTAATTGCTACGGGCTTACCTATTCATTTCTGCAAAATGAATTTAAAGATAAATATGAATTGGGTAAATGTTTTTAACACACCTGGTATAACATACACTAGATTAAAACTAAATATTCCAAAGTTCTTTCTAGTTTCTGGTCCGGACCAATCCTCTATACAAAAATACAGGTCTCTCGTTTCTATCTACAAACAAACAAGAAGCATATCTAAAATGAACCTTTTATGTAGGAGACCCCGTGTCGCTCAGCACGTGGATTGTAATAAAAATACTTTTTACGTGATTTTTGAGTATGACTAAGGGAAAATTTTGAAACTTTGATTGATTAGTAGTAATTTCATACTACGCAAGTATATGCAATCCAATACTTTCGTTTTGTTAAAACATTACTACGATTTTCTTCTGTATTGTAGATGCAGCTTACATACATAAATTGTACAAGGACAAACATCCAGACCCGGGAAGTTTATTTGTAGGCCATAAAAATGCTTATTCAGCGCCATAACTCATTGCGAAGCTACTGCGCCACGGAACCCTTACTGCTTTAGGTCTCCAGGGTTTCAAGGCTTAGGTGTTTCTCTATGGAAATTTTTTCTTCCTCATTTCTTCATTAGCTGATGTTAGCCCACGGCTGGATAACCGCATGTCAAATGGTAAAGAGGATTTGCAGCAGATATCGTGCAGTATAGCTGCAAAATCGCATATCTGTAGAATATCCCATTCGGCATACCGCACCATTTAAATTTAGTTATTTATTATTTAAAATTTATTGTAAAGTCCAAATTAATGTCACGCACTTAACGCACGAAGTTCATTCCATTTTTATAATAATAAAAGGTAGGCTATTTTAATTATTGTGTTTAATTTTTTTTTGCTTAAATATTCCATTAAGATTTTAGCAACAGTCTGAGGCAACAGTAGCCTAATGGCAGGGCGCGGTCCGTGAACTCAAAAAGGTCGTGGGTTAGAATCCGCCATTCAACTACTGTCGTGAACCACTCGTAACACAAGCAATTTTAGCTTGCCACGAGTGGTTAAGGGGAATATTAATAATGTTTATAGCATTGTTAATATTCTTAAAAAAAAAAACAATCAAATAAAATCACTCAAATAAGCAACTCTAGTCTAGTATATTGGAATATAAAAGGGACACACCATTGGATTAACCTACTATTCCTATAAGAAAATTAATTATTAATAAGAATATACACACAATTTATATTCTTGGATTGTTGGCATTTCGTGAAACTCCAGCTTCATTTTTATGATTTGGATAAACACTTATACTAGTTTGGAGTTTGGTTGCGCGGAAAACCATTCGTATTTATTTATTTGACGGTAGGCTTGCAAAATCGTTTATCCCTTTCCAAACGATATCATTCATACCCTCCTATCGACACATCGGGGTGGTGGGGTGGGAGGGAAAAGAAGATGATTCTAGAATATCACGTAATCATCGCAATCGAAGGAATAAAATGCACGCGCGGCCGACGCGCACTCTCTCCCCGCCGCGCTCGTCGTTGGAACCACACCGCCTCTCTCCCGACGTATCTCTAGGGCCCCAGAGAGTCTATCCAGAAGAAGTTCCAGAAGTCGCAGCAATATAGTGCCCAAGCAGCATAGAAGAAACATCCCGGTGAGTGAACATTCCTAATAATTCCTGCTTGATATAATTGTGTTTAATAGTTAATCCGTGTACCGTTAGGGGTACAGAATAGGTGGGTTCTTAAAAAGCCAAGATTTACTATATTGTAATTATTTATTTATCTTACTTCCGCACACATACAAGTAATTCCATTAAGGGGATCACAGGCCTGACGTAGGGGCGAAGTCCAAGCGCTGTTCCCCCAAGGCCGTAGACAGCCAGTTAGCAGAAGGGCCGGTGAAGCCCAAGCCGATAGTGATGATGGCCGTTGGTAGGAGGGTAGCCCAACACTCCGTTAGCTCGCGGCTCGGCAGCAGTAGCCCTTAGGTAGCAGGTAGATGCTTAGGTAGTAGGTAGATGCTAGGTGGTAGTAGATCCTGGAATTCCAGACGGAGGCCAGCATTAGGGAATCTTCCTATAGCACTATATGCGCCCTAGTCAATTCCTGCACCCCTTGTAGGAAGTTAAAATTCTTAAAGTTAAGCACTAAGCAGCCTCAGCAAAAGAGGTATTAATTAAGCAGAACAGTTATAATGTTTCAATAAATAAGAACTCACCCCAGCGGGATCAACTGCACCTTGAATAATTTAAATTGTAGGTAAGCAGGTTCAACGGTCGTTAGTAGAAGGGTCACGCGCGATGCGAACTTGAAGCGGTCTCAGGTAGAAATGCAAGAGGAATGGCCCGAACGGGGACTCGCCGTCGTGTCCGAAACCTACCGAGTCTTTTGTTTTAGAGATCGTTGAGCAAAATGGTTCACGCTGCGCGGATTAAATTAACTAGTCTATGGTTCCGTAGAATAACTATTTTAAATTAACCATATGTAATAATTCGTTACTTTTTATTTTTAGATTAGAATATTATATTACTATTATTTATTTAAGATTTAAGATCATTCAATTATAAGTATTTGTAAGGGTGCATTCAGAAGCAACGTTACAGTACCCCGCCAACTGAAGAAGGATTTTGCGTCTTTAGTAGTAAAATCCGTCTATCTGTTTCTAGTCTACTAGGTACCGAAGAAAATATTTATTTGGTATAATTTACGAGTATTAGGTCTTTATATGCCAATATCCTATAGATTTACCGGTCATATCAGATAATTCGTACACAAGTGGCGATTTCTTAGTAATAATTTTGCATTTAGTGAATTTCGGAGCTAATTTTTTATTAAAGTATTTATTTTTATCGCTTTGATAAAATGTCCTTTTCCATACTATGTCCCCTACATTATATTCAGCAGGCCGACGACGTAAACTATAAGTATGACAATTTTTGGAATGTGCTTGTAGTAGAAGGGCTTGCACTTTGTCAAAGATACTAGACAGGCAACCTAAATTCTCAGCATAGGAGTCTCGAGGGTGATAAATAATGTCATCGGACTCAGCATCGGCGTAGTGAGAACCACAAGAAACTAATTCTCTGCCATATACGAGAAAAGAAGGAGTGTAGCCAGTTACTTCATTAACTGCGCTATTTATTGCGAACTGAATTTGAGGAATTAGTTTATCCCACACTCTATGATCATTTTCAATATATGTGGATATCGCAGTAATTATTGTTTTATTATAACGTTCTACTGTGTTTACGTGTGGTGAGTATTTGGGCGTATAATGTAGGTTAGGTACTTTATATTTAGAAAGGATGTTCTTTAGAGTAGCGCTAACGAATTGTTTACCGTTGTCTAGTATTACGGTGGAGGGAATTCCATGTACTAAAAATACACTTTCTTCCAGAATCCTACTTACTATTTCAACTGTGGCTCGTTTTATGGGAAATAAGAGGCAATATTTGCTAAAGCAACATGTAATCACGAATATGTAGCAATTTTGCTTTCTCGTCGGTGGAAGAGGTCCTATAAGGTCCACGCTAATTGTTTGAAAGGTTCTAGAACATACCTTAGGGTGTCCCATAATACCTAACGGAACGTGATTTTGATGCTTATGTGCTATGCAAGTATCACATGCTGAAACAAACTTCACGACATCGGCGTGCATACCCGGCCAGTAATATCGGAGAGACAGGCGTTTGTAGGTCTTGAAGACTCCTAAGTGTCCAGCAGTAGGTTCTGAATGGTTTTCTTTAATGGTTAAATTACGTTGTTCAGCAGGTAATACTTCTTTCCATTCAAACTCTTTTTGCAAGAGGCACTTACTCTTCTCATAAACCTATACAGTTTGTCATTTTTAATAAAATAACTAGGGAAGGATGTAGGGGAAGTCTGGCAACCTGTATAGATTTTTTGATACCACTGATCCGTAGTTTGTGTAGCATTAGGATCATAATCCATGGCAGATACTGGATATGAGCGTGAAAGAGCGTCAGAAATAACATAGTCAGCACCGCGACGATGTTTTATGTCAAAATTAAATGCTGATAATCGTACTCCCCATAGCGATTGAGCTAAAATTGGGAATAAATCTTCGGTACCATGAAGAAGTTCCAAGAAATCTTTTGACTTCCCTTTTATTAGTAGGGGTAGGAAAGTTCAATATTGCCTCAACCTTGCCGGGATCCACGTCTTTGGAGTTGACAACATAGCCCAAATATTTAAGTTCGTTACGAAAAAAAATTGACTTCTCTAAATTAATTGTTAGGTTAGCGTATTTTAATTTATCATAGACTTTCATAAGAAGCGAAATGTGATCTTCAAAGTTAGGTGATATTAAAATTATATCGTCAAGAAAAACAAACACAGAATTTTCGAACTCGGGACTATTATTAAACAACTGGTCAACCAGCCTTTGTTGCGTAGCGGGAGCATTGGTTAATTCAAAAGGCATGGTGACAAATCTATACGTGCCGCGAGTAGGTATATAGAACGCAGTTTTGTCACGGTCTTTTTCGGAAATAGGTATTTGCCAGAATGCTTTAGACAAATCGATACTGCTCAAATATTTAGCATTTTTAAGGTTATCTAATATCTCGGAAACATACGGCAGCTTGTACGCATCCTTACGAGTAATAGAATTAAGTTTACGGCTGTCCAGGCAGAATCTCAATTTACCATCTTTCTTGGGCGTCAGTAGTATAGGGGAAGACCACGGACTCTGGCAAGATTCTACTACATCGAGTTTAAGCATTTTGTCTAGTTGTTCGACAATGACGCGTAATTTATCTGGTGCCAATCTATAGTACCGCTGGCGGATAGGCAGTGAATCTCCGGTATCAATTTGATGTTCTATCAGATGAGTGCGTCCAAGTCCTACTTTCTCATAAGATATTAATTCAAATTTTTTGATAATATTATTTGCCGCATTCTTTTGGACTTCATTAAGATCATCATAAGAACGTAAGGCTGTAGAATTATTATTAAAAGAATATATTTGCTGCTCGTTAGTATGAGATAGTGAAATAGCCCTAGAGAACTTTGGTAATAGCTTGAATTTCTTCCAAAAGTCTACACCCAAAATGAGTGGTGATGTAACTGACGGAATAATATAGGCTTTTAGGTAATTAAGTTGGTTTTCAAATTTAACGGGAAGATTAATATACCCGACCGCAGATAATTTATGACCACTAGCTGAAATAAATGATTGAATGGTGTCGCATTTGATAATGGATAAGTTAGATGAAGAAGGTAGGTCAAGATGAGAGTTGTTACCTAGTATTGTAACAGCTGAGCCGGAATCGAGCAACCCACACATAGGTTTGTCTCCTACTGTGATGGTAACATAAGGGCGTACATCAGAGTTAGGTTTTTTATCGAAGATTGTTGCAATAGAATAACTCGAGAAGTAAATTTTTATTGTAGTTAACCAATTTTTCCAGTCTTCCATATCGAAGTTAGAAGCGGTTTTCGATCTATCATTTACCGCTGACATGCAACAATCTTGGCTATCTAGTTTTTTTTGTTTCTGTTCAGAGTTACATTTGGGACAGTTAGGGTAAATAAAATTTTTTAAGCCACATTTAAAACAGACCGGGTAACGTTCCTGTTTACATTGTCTCAACGAATGGTCATTAGTACGGCAACGTGGACAGAAAACCGGTGTTCGAGTTGAAGTACTAGGGTTAGATTCAATAGCTGATATTGGTACATTGGTACCAGATATATAATTATGATAGAAATTATTATTTGACTGGGTGTTAAATTTTTTATTATAATAATTATTTTTGTAAAAGCTAGGTTCTGATTTTGTATAGGCTAAATCAGGGGCAAGGGTTTTACTTGACGGTTTCGGAGGTTCATGAAATTGAGACGATAGGCACTGAATTTTTTCATAATTAAGGCATAGTTTACGAAGTGTGGCTATAGAATCAACACCGGTAACATATGATGCGAGAACAGTCACATAGCACGGTCGTAAGTTGTGTAATAGAATATCTAATTTATGTTTTTCTGAAAGTGGTGCAGATAGACGTGAAAAGAGTTGAGACATAATTGATAAATAGATAATAATGTTTTCGGATTCACCCTGTGTCCTGTTACGAATTTCGGACATTAGTTTGTAATCGTAGTCAAAAGGTGTGAAATCCTCGCTTAGTATATTAAGTAATTCCTCCCAAGTACTTACTGTATCACGAACACTACGATACCAATGAAGCGCATTATCAATAAATAATTCCGATGCACACATTAATAATTTGCTTGAAGGTAAATTTCTAACAGTTTGAAACTCTTTTATCTTTTGTATGAACGCACGAACGCAAGTGGTACCGTCATATTTTAATTTATACAGCTCGCTAGTACTCGAATGTTCGCACTGCACTGAGTCATGTAGTGAAGATAAGTTTGCAGAACTAGTTTGCTCAGATTCGGTATTATTAGCAGAGTCTAACTTTTGCATAGAAAACAATTTTGTCGATAAGATGTCGAATTCTTTGTTTGAGGAATTAATCTTTTTTACGAATGAAAGATTAGATTTATCTATTCGTCTTAAACGATGATAAATATGATTATGCAAGGCTTTGGTTCGCTCAAAAAGATTATAATCATATTTTTCGGTTAAGGAGTTAATTCGGGTAGCCAGCTCAGTTATAGAACTTTGAACCCCCTCATAATCCACCGTTATATCAAGACCCGATTCAAAAAGCTCTTCATTAGGTATTAACGAAATAAGTTTTGATATCTGTTTACGTAAGCCTAATACATTTAACAGTGGTAGAGCCATGCGGCAGCTTTGCTGTTGCACGTATGGGCCGGCTCAAACCGGGGTGGTACCACGACCTCACAGAATACCGGCGTGAAGTGGAAGTTCTGCTTCCGCGTTTCGTCTGGTGAGTGCAGGTGGCCGGAGGCCCGCATCCCCCCCCCCCCATCAACATGGTAGCGGAATTAAATAAAGATAGACTACCCCAGGAGGGTACCAGCACCCCTGGAGAATCCCTCGCTGAGCATCCACGACCATGTTTCTCCACTTCTGAGCGTGGGTGCTCAGGCTGCCCCGCGTATTCTGGGGGGGGCGAAATTCCGCTCAAGACTACAACTGCTCGGGGCAAACGGAGCAACAAGACCAAGGCGACCCCTGCCACGCTGTCCGTGAGTTTCTGCAATATCAGGGGACTTCACTCTAACCTAAACTCCGTCCACTACCATCTCGAGACGGCGAGGCCGGCTCTGCTCTTTCTGACCGAGACGCAGGTGTCCTCTCCGGCTGATGTCTCGTATCTCTCCTACCCGGGGTACAAACTGGAACACTCCTTTGTGCCTCGGGCTGGAGTTTGCGTTTACGTCAGAGAGGACATCTGTTCTCGACGCCTCGGCAGACTTGAAGGTTCGGACCTGTCCATCCTTTGGCTACGCGTAGACAGCGACGACCATCCGCGCGTCTACGGGTGCCTCTATAGGTCCCACAGCGGTAATGCCGAAACAGACCGACTCTTCGACCACGTCCAAATGGCTGCGGATTCGTTGCTACAGCAGATCCCCTCCGCAGAGATCGTGATCCTCGGCGACTTTAACGCCCATCACGCCGAATGGCTCGGTTCACGTTTGACCGATCATGCGGGGAGATCTGTTCATGATTTTGCCTTGGCATATGGTCTGACACAACTGGTTACTTCACCTACGCGGATTCCAGATGTGGAGGATCATGCACCTTCCCTGTTGGACCTTCTGCTGACCTCTCACCCGGACGGATATCAGATTTCCGTCGACGCCCCTTTAGGCTCCTCGGACCATTGTCTGGTCCGGAGTGTTGTGCCACTCACGCTGAAATCGCGGTTGCATTCTGCAGGCTGCCGCCGTGTTTGGCACTATAGGTCAGCCGATTGGGATGGGATGCGGTCTTTCTTTGCATCCTACCCTTGGGGGCGGGTTTGCTTCTCGCCGGATGATCCCAACTTTGTTGCGGATTCTGTTACTGATGTGGTACTTCAGGGTATGGAACTTTTTATTCCTTCCTCTGTGGTGCCCATTGGAGGCAAATCTCAGCCATGGTTTGGTCGCTCCTGCAAAATAGCATCATGCTATAAGCAGGAGTGCTACCAAGCCTGGGTTGATGCATCAGCGTCCCGGGATGTAAATACCAGCGCTCTAAAAAAGAAGTATAATTCCGCCTCTAGGTCCTTCAAAAGAGTCATTGCCAAGGCAAAGTCTGAGCACATAGGCAGAATTGGCGAGAAACTAGTTCGCCTTCCTTCTGGAACCCGTGCATTCTGGTCTCTCGCCAAGGCTGTCCAGGGGAATTTCTGTCAGCCATCTCTTCCATCTCTGCACAGGGAGGACGACTCACTGGCCCATACTGCAAAGGAGAAAGCCGATCTTCTAGGCTCCTACTTTGCGTCTAACTCGACTCTCGATGACGGGGGGAGTACGCCGCCGACCATCCCGCGGTGTGAGTGCTCTATGCCGGAGGTGCAGTTCACACAGCGCTCGGTTCGCAAAGCACTCCTCTCCCTGGACATCCACAAGTCGAGTGGGCCTGACGGAATCCCCCCAATTGTGCTGAGGACGTGTGCTCCAGAGTTGGCACCGGTTTTAACGCGTCTTTTCCGGTACTCCTACTCCCTAGGCGTAGTCCCAAAATCATGGAAGACGGCTTTCGTCCACCCGATCCCTAAAAAAGGCGACCGCTCAGACCCGTCCAACTACCGGCCAATCGCCATCACCTCCTTGTTCTCCAAAACAATGGAGTCCATTGTAAACTGCCAGCTCATGAGGTACCTTGAGGATCACCAGCTGATTAGTGACCGCCAATACGGTTTTCGCCGTGGTCGGTCAGCTGGTGATCTTCTGGTCTACCTCACTCACAGATGGGCGGAGGCAGTAGAGTTCAAGGGGGAGGCATTGGCCGTTAGTTTGGACATTGCGAAGGCCTTCGATCGGGTTTGGCACAAAGCGCTTCTTTCGAAGCTCCCTTCCTATGGGCTTCCCGAGAAATTGTGCGATTGGATCACCAGCTTTCTTGCAGATTGGAGCATCAAGGTCGTTGTAGACGGTGCAAGCTCCGATTGCAAGCCTATTAATGCTGGTGTTCCACAGGGCTGCGTGCTATCGCCAACGCTGTTCCTTCTGCATATCAATGATATGTTGCATACCCGTAACATTCATTGCTATGCAGATGACAGCACTGGTGATGCTCTTTACACCGGCCGAGCCAATATTTCTCGGGAAAACGTCTCCGAGTGCCGGGACAAACTTGTGTCTGAAGTCGAGTCTTTGCTGAACAGAGTCTCGGATTGGGGACGACTAAATCTAGTCCAGTTTAACCCCCAGAAGACACAAGTTTGCGCGTTAACCGCTAAAAAGAACCCCTTTGTCGTATCCCCTCAGTTTCAAGGCACTCCCCTTGTTGCCTCAGCCAGTATCGGAATCCTCGGCGTTGACATATCGAGTGACGTGCAGTTTCGTGGTCACTTGGAAGGGAAGGCCAAATTGGCCTCTAAAAAGCTTGGCGTGCTCAGCAGAGCGGGACAGTATTTCATGCCGGCACACCGCCTGAAACTTTACAAGGCGCAGGTTCGGCCGCACATGGAATACTGTTCCCATCTCTGGGCTGGAGCTCCCCAGTACCAGCTCCTTCCACTTGACCGCATCCAGCGCAGAGCGGCTCGAATCGTCGACGACCGAGTGCTTTCCGATCGGCTCGATTCACTGGCGTTGCGAAGAGATGTTGCATCTCTTTGCGTATTTTATCGCATCTATCACGGGGAGTGCTCTGAGGAATTGTTCGGATTAATCCCAGCCGCCAAATTTCGTGAACGCACGACACGGCAAACGTCCCGATACCATCCACACCATCTGGATGCTTGGCGGTCCACCACTGTACGTTTCACAAGGAGTTTTCTTCCACGCACAACCTCTCTGTGGAATAGTTTATCACCGGCGATTTTTCCGGACCGATACGACCTGGGGACCTTCAAGAAAAGAGCTTACTCCTTTCTAAAGGGCCGGCAACGCACCCGCAATTCTCCTGGTGTTGAGGTTGATCATGGGCGGCGGTAGTCACTTAACATCAGGTGAGCCGCATGCTCGTTTGCCCCCTCTTCTATAAAAAAAAAAAAAAAAAAACATTAGGAGCCGGTTCATCGCCTCTAATAAGTACTTCGTACGTTAACTCCTGTTTATTGAGCAGAAAATATTTAATAGGGTGAGTTCCCATTGTGTATTTACAACAGAATGCTAAAAACAAGACAAAAGGAAAAGTAGGATACTACAAGCATAAAGTTACCGCTTCTAAATCTAAAAATCAATCAATCAACCTAAAAACTATATAACTGCAATTCTGTTCTTTACAAAAAAAACTACAACGTAAAATCTAACTACGATTCGGTGTAAACTATTACTAATTTTAATGTAGGTACTTACACAATTAAAAAACAAAATCAACAGTTGTTTAGATGCGAACTGTTACGTATATAATTGCGACTTTTAATAGTTTAAATGGTTATCAGGGTACTTACAATATCTACATTTGTTATATTAAATATATTAACAAAAGAATAGGTAAGTAATAGTAATATTCTCCGTAACAATTGACACTATAATAAAATGGTGGCAAATAAATGACACTATAATAAACGTTTATTAAACTATAAAAAAACGTACCAGTTCGATGTTGTGACACCTCCTCGTTCACAATAACATAAGTTGAGAGCTGCAAAGCGAGAAAAAAAACGAATGTTTGGAAGTAAGATTAACCACGTTGAGCGCCACTGTACCGTTAGGGGTACAGAATAGGTGGGTTCTTCAAAAGCCAAGATTTACTATATTGTAATTATTTATTTATCTTACTTCCGCACACGTACAAGTAATTCTATTAAGGGGATCACTGGCCTGACGTAGGGGCGAAGTCCAAGCGCTGTTCCCCCAAGGCCGTAGACAGCCAGTTATCAGAAGGGCCGGTGAAGCCCAAGCCGATAGTGATGATGGCCGTTAGTAGGAGGGTAGGCCAACACTCCGTTAGCTCGCGGCTCGGCAGCAGTAGCCCTTAGGTAGCAGGTAGATGCTTAGGTAGTAGGTAGATGCTATGTGGTAGTAGATCCTGGAATTCCAGACGGAGGCGAGCATTAGGGAATCTTCCTATAGCACTATATGCGCCCTAGTCAATTCCAGCACCCCTTGTAGGAAGTTAAAATTCTTAAAGTTAAGCACTAAGCAGCCTCAGCAAAAGAGGTATTAATTAAGCAGAACAGTTATAATGTTTCAATAAATAAAAACTCACCCCAGCGGGATTAACTGCACCTTGAATAATTTAAATTGTAGGTAAGCAGGTTCAACGGTCGTTAGTAGAAGGGTCTCAGGTAGAAATGCAAGAGGAATGGCCCGAACGGGGACTCGCCGTCGTGTCCGAAACCTACCGAGTCTTTTGTTTTAGAGATCGTTGAGCAAAATGGTTCACGCTGCGCGGATTAAATTAACTAGTCTATGGTTCCGTAGAATAACTATTTTAAATTAACAATATGTAATAATTCGTTACTTTTTATTTTTAGATTAGAATATTATATTACTATTATTTATTTAAGATTTAAGATCATTCAATTATAAGTATTTGTAAGAGTGCATTCAGAAGCAACGTTACATCCGCTCCAATTTTATTTTCTCCTAATCAAGCAGGATTCCTTTCATAGATTTGGCAAATAATAGTTCGTTTTAGGGAAGAGCGAGTGCATTGTACTGCGTGCTATAGTCACCATTTTATGTAAACGTAGAAGCATTTCGCATATACAGTCCACTTTGGTTAATATCTCGCGTAATAGGTTTAAGGCTCGACCGGGGAATTGGACTTCGGTAGCCTTAGGCTCGTCGCTCCACCATTTTATGGTCCTTGGAGCCGGATTTGGACTGGTGTTTTAGTAGTCGTTCAACCATTTTCTGGTCGAATTATTAGATTAATTATTTAGATAATGCACTCTAATTTATGGAATAGACTTAAATAGTGTTCGTTTAAAATTAAACTTTGGTTAGTTACTTGCAAATAGAATTAATTCTTCACTTTAATAGTACTCGTTTAGTTTAAATTTAAATTTTGGTTAGTTACTCGCAAATAGAATTATTCATTTAAATAGTGTTTGTATTTGGTTTAAATTTAAAGCTTATTAGTCGCTTAAATAATTGAAACAGTGTAATCGCAACCATTTTGTACGCTTACCCGACAATTTTGATAAAAGTATATTGAGTTTAGCGAGCGACACGCGTCACCTCGACTCGCTGTAACAGGTTTCAATTTAATGACGTAATACGGCGTACGACTGTCCATCCTCCATTGTTGTGCAACTAATTGTGATTAATATAATTTTATTACAATAATTTAAAATAGCAATTAGTGGAAATGATATTAAAATTAAAACGCTTTATGCCAAGAGGGACATACTTTGTTTAGTACGAACATTAGTAGTAAGAACATTAATGTAGAAGCAGTGCGGGAAACTTTTTTGAATGAAATTGAAACGGTGGATTCTTTGCGGACGGATTACGAAAGAATATTAGACCAAATTAATCATTTGGAATTACAATTCGACCCGAAATATATAGTGGACTACCAACCGCTTCTGGCATTTGAAGATATGTTGTGTCGCGTGAAAAGAACGGCGAAACTCTTACAGTCTCCATCTCAAAACGAAGCAAGACCGCAAACACAGGTACACCCACATGACTCAATTAGGTTGCCGCCAATAGATATTCCGGTATTCAATGGTGATATTAAGACATGGCCCTTCTTCTTCAGTAGTTTTCAAAACAATATACACAATAACCCATCGTTATCGGACGCTGAAAAATTATATTATTTAATTAGTAAACTTAGTGGCAGGGCACAGTCAATTTGGTTGGGGTTTTACACCTACAGCAAACAATTACTTGTTAATATTCGAAACGCTTAAAACTAAATATGAAGATAGGAGAATTTAATATAATAGCCAATTTTCGTTTGTTTAGTATAGCACTATCAACCGATATTCGCCAAATGTTTCTTTGCATCCGGGGTCCGTGAATGCGACCGTAGATTCCAACGCATTTTATATCGTTTCAACCCAAAGGAACCTCTAGTGGTGTTTGAATTTAATCGCGTTTGTTTTGGTTTAAAGTCGAGCCCATTTCATGCGTTACACACGGTGAGACAGCTCGCTCACGATGAAGGTCCCTCTTATCCTAAAGCTAAGAGGGCAATTGAGAGCGGATTATATATGGATGATTTTGTGTACTCGGTCGATAGCGTGGAGGAGGCCACCCTAACCACCGCCGAGGTTATAAAGCTCATCAAAACGGGTCAATTCGATCTTTTGAAGTGGAATAGTAATTCGCGTCCGGTTTTAGACACAATCCCACAATCACACCGTCTTTCGGCGATAAAGGAATTCGGTGATTCTGATACACACAAGGTGCTCGGTCTGTGGTGGTCACCAGAGACTTAAGGTAAATCCACCCGTAGAGAAATGCACAAAGCGCACAATACTGTCATGCGTTGCTAGGTTATGGGACGTCATGGGTTTCGTAGCTCCGGTGGTATTATACGCTAAGCTTTTGATTAAACAACTTTGGTTATTTGAATGCGACTGGGATGACTCGCCGCCTGACAGCATTGTTCGGTTATGGCAGCGTTTTAGAGAGGAACTTCCTTTACTAAGAGAAATAAAAATCCCGTGTCATATAAACGTCGATAGAAATAGCATCATCACGGTCGTTGGGTTTGCAGACGCCAGCGAGAAGGCTTACGGGGGCGTTGTATATTTCCACGTCCAGAATAATGGTAGAAATTCGATTAGCCTCATTAGTTCTAAGTCGAGAGTCTCCCCCCGTAAGGTTGTCTCTCTGGCGCGCTTAGAGCTTTGCGCAATATTAGTACTCACCAAGCTTATTACCGCAGTTATCAGCGCATGTTGGGATAGATATCACATAGAAAGGATATTTGCCTTTTCCGACTCTACCGTCGCCTTATGCTGGGTTCATTCTTCACCCCACCGTTGGGATACGTTTGTCGCGAACCGATTGGCCAAGATCCAAGACGAGTTAGAAACGCGGAACTTTTATCACGTGTCCGGTACGGAAAACCCTGCCGATTGTCTATCCCGTGGACTCACCCCGATGCAAATAATGGACCACCCGCTTTGATTCCACGGACCTTCTTGGGTTCACTTGGATCCCTCGCTATGGCCAATAACCGATTTCGAACCTCCGTCAGTGTTACAACCACCGGAAGAGAAGAGACACGCTCTAGTGGCGAACGTTTCGAGCGAGGTTTCTCCAATCATTGCTTTGGCGAACCGCTTGTCCTCCTGGTCGAAATTATTGCGTAACGTAATTTACGTTTGTCGATTCGCGAAGCTTTTACCGCGACGTTCGTATGTCTTAGCGTCCGATTACAACTATGCCAAGTCGCTAGTATTGCATGAACTTCAAGGTGCGCATTTCTCTGAAGAAATTACAAGATTACAATCGAATAGAGCTTGTAGTCGCGCCTTAAGCCATTTTTACAGGATGGGATTGTAAGGGTAGGTGGACGCTTGTCCAACTCGCAGTTGAGTTTCGACCAACGGCACCCTATAGTTTTACCGCGTAAAGACCATATCATGAATTTATTAGTCGATTACCATCATAAATTGAACTCGCACGCTGGCCCCGACTTGCTGATGTCGATCTTACGTCAGAATTATTGGATTCTTTCTGCACGTAGTTTAATACGCAATCGGGTGCACAGATGTTTAGCTTGCTTTCGGGCACGCCCCAAGCCGTCATTTTCGGAAATGGCGGAACTTAGATCTTGTAGAGTACAATCAGTAAAGCCCTTTACGCACACCGGTTCTGATTTCGCTGGTCCGTTTAAGGTCACGCTCACTCGCGGGCGTGGTATAAGATCCACAAAGGCTTACGTCTACATTTTCGTATGTCTAACTACTCGAGCGGTGCATATAGAACTCGTTGGTGATCTAAGCACAGCAGGCTTTATGGGTGCATTTAAAAGATTTCTTTCCCGCCGTGGCCCTGTAAGTAAATTGTATTCGGATAACGGTACGAACTACGTCGGTGCAAAACGTATTTTATCAGAACTACATGAGCTCTTAGCTAGCAAGTATTATAATTCGGAGTTCGCTCACATTCTAGCCGAGAACCGCATTGAGTGGTCTCTGAACGTCCCAGCCGCGAGTCATTTTGGGGGCAATTGGGTGATTAATATTAAGAGTCTAAAGAGTCACTTATACCGAGTAATAGGAGATCAAATTTTTTCCTTCGAAGAGCTAAGTACGGTGCTCGCTCAAATTGAATGCGTAATGAATAGCCGCCCACTTTGTCGTACGTTGTCTAGTGACCCCTCGGAGCCGCTGGCTCTAACTCCAGCACATTTTTTGAATTTAACGCCTTTAAAGTATTTGCCCGCCGTAGATATGGATGAAAACAGACTTAGCATTTCCGCACGCCACAAATTATTAGACCGGTTAGTGCTATCGTTTTGGAAACGATGGAGGATGGAATACTTGCATACTTTGCAGTCTCGGCAAAAATGGAACACAGCAACTGAGCCTTTAGCTGTAGGATCTGTAGTTGTGCTCACCAAAGAGAATACGCCGCCTCTCCATTGGCCGTTAGGAATTGTCGAAGAGGTCTTTCCCGGTTCCGACGGAGTAATTAGGGTAGCTCGCGTTAAGACCACGGTTGGGTCTTACCTGCGTCCTGTTGTCCGTTTGTGCCCCTTGCCTCTCCCATAATTTAAATTAGCTTTCTAGATTAGAAATTGTAGTTGAATTTAAGTAATCTTAGCGTTAGTTAGTTATTTTGTTAATTTGATCTTAGCTCTAGTTGTTTTAGTTCATTTTGAAGGAAATCCTTCAAGGGCGGGGGAGATGGTTGCGCGGAAAACCATTCGTATTTTATTTTTTGACGGTAGGGATTTGCCAAATCGTTTATCCCTTTCCAAACGACATCATTCATACCCTCCTATCGACACATCGGGGTGGTGAGTAGGGAGGGGAAAGAAGATGACTCTAGAATATCACGTAATCATCGCAACCGAAGGAATAAAAGGCACGCGCGACCGACGCGCACTCTCTTCCCGCCGCGCTCGTCGTTGGAACCACACCGCCTCTCTCCCGACGTATCTCTGGGGCCCCGGAGAGTCTATCCAGAAGAAGTTCCAGAAGTCGCAGCAATATAGTGCCCAATCAGCATAGAAGAAACACCCCGGTGAGTGAACATTCCTAATATTTCCTGCTTGATATAATTGTGTTTAATAGTTAATCCGCTCCAATTTTATTTTCTCCTAATCAAGCAGGATTCCTTTCTTAGATTTGGCAAATAATAGTTCGTTTTAGAGAAGAGCGAGTGCATTGTACCGCGCGCTATAGTCGCCATTTTATGTAAACGTAGAAGCATTTCGCATATACAGTCCACTTTGGTTAATAATAATAATAATAATAATAATATTCCACAACTATCACACAACGCCATCTAGTCCCAAGCTAAGCAGAGCTTGTGTTATGGGTACTAGACAACTGATAAACATACTTATATATTTCTAAATACATAAATATTATAGATAAATTACATCCAGACACAGAACAAATGATCGTGATCATCACACAAACATTTGTCCTGGGTGGGAATCGAACCCACGACCTCCGGCATAGCAGTCAGGGTCACTAACCACTAGACCAACAGGCCTGTCAATGTTAATATCTCGCGTAATAGGTTTAAGGCTCGACCGGGGAATTAGACTTCGGTAGCCTTAGGCTCGTCACTTCACCAGAGTTAGTATCTTCTTCATAACAGCTTCACTTGTGATTTCAATTCTGGAATAAAGTAAAAAATTGGATCTTTTAATTTTTTACGTTACGTCCCGTTGTATTATATTTATTATATTCTGTTTGCTTGACCTCGGCTACTACAAGATACTGTTATACTGTTCTGTACAGTACTATTATACTGTTCTATCGGAAGTTCTTACTAAGGCTTTCCATAAACACTTCCTATTAGATACCCGATGTGATAATATTGGTTTATGGATTCTCCTACGCAAGCACCATATAACAGACGTGTACATTATTTAAGTAAAATGCCTCCACAACGAACTAAATAATAAATTCTAAATCTAAATTAATTTATACAGTGTTTTCTACAGGTAACGTTTTATTAAAAATAAATTACATACATATATATTTTCATACGCGTCTGAAGTAATAGGGACGGGCTCTCTCGTCATTGTGGCAACTATCAACAGTGGTATAAATATCAGCAGAGCTGCAAACCACAGTAAGGTTAATAGCAGCAGCGCTTACCGTTTTCCTGGTGGTCATCGGTCAAATGACATGGCTATCAACGTGAAAGCACCAGCTGCTACTGTCATACCTAAAAATAAATCTCTGTTAGATAAATCCAAAAATATACTGATAACGGAAATGACAATAGGTCACAAGGAACGGACTACCGATAGGGAAGAAAGGTACTCGAGCAACATGCAGGAACTCGATGGGTGCAAATATCTCAGGACCGTGTATTCCTGTGGGGGGGGGGATCAGTTCAGCAATGGATTAATGATAGGCTAAATGATGATGATGGTAAAATTTAAAAATTTATAAACCTACTTTACTAACGTGACCTCTTCCGTCATAATTTACCGCTAAATAAGTAGATCGATTTTATTTAATGACTTGTTTCTTGATTATGATAATATTTTTCATGCTGCGTATTTTATGACAGTGTTCTGGAGCTTGAAGGTTGTCATAACAGATGACTGAGAGAAATGAAACAAGAAATATACAGCAGCGTCTTATTGATAAAAACTCGTAATAATAAACAATTGCGGTTGCAAACCCTGACTAGCTTGACAAGTATAGAAAATAACTCCTTTGTTCACGCCCTGTATGGGAGAGACATATGTTCAGCACTATGATGATCTAATTTCTGCCTAGCCGTCTGCGCAGGACAGGACTGTAGTGCCCGAGTGTATGCACAAGCACAGGAGCACTCTCTATTATCACTAGACACTAGACCTCTCACATAGCCCGATGGAATTGTAAGCTAGCACGACTGGAGAGAGAAGGATCAGCACCATGGGTTTTACGTGGCTGCGGAAGCATGGGGTGAAATACCGCCAACTTTCCTATCTCCTAGTCCAAAGAGCAGCGTCTCTGGGCTTTGCATACCCACTCGAAGATTACAGGTGTGACGTTATAAACATGAAATACAATTCGTCAAAAGTGCGAGACGTCCGATACTGTGGTCTTCAGTCCGCCTGCCAAGGGAAGTGATAATGGCGATGCGTCCTACTCAAAGGGTCCAAGTTTTTTTATAGAATAAGGGTGACAAACAAGCACACAGTCTACCTGGTGGTAAGTAGTTGTTGTGGCAACCACTTACAAAGCCACTAAGCATGGACCACATCCCGTAGACTTCTACATTTATCCTCGATTGAGAATCAAAACGCAGATCCGTTGTCACCTCTGAGGACTAAGATGGAATGAGTGCCTCTTTCCGAGTAAAAAAGCATCTCCGGAGCTCTAAACTCACCATACGAAACACAACAGTGTTAAACTGCTATTTTACGCTGGTATTCTGCGAAAGCATGGTCCTTCCCCAGTGAAGCCGACCCATTCGTGCTACAACTACAATACCAGTATAGCTGCAGCGTGGCTCTACCACGTATGAAAACGTCCAACAGTAGACTTTTACAGGCTGACAATGAGGAAGGAGATTTACACAGGATATAAAATCTAAGCTATATTGCACCGATAGAAAACTATACGTTTTCTATCGGTGGCACCACACTATTTACCATCCGGTAGGTATACATACGCAATGGTAATACCATATGCTCACAAGATCTTCTAGACCTTATAAAATATTCGCCACCTACCGTTTTTATTAAATACCTGTGTTTTAAAATTTAATGTGCAGTTGAAAGCGTAGATAATATATATATATATATATATATATATATATATATATATATATATATATATATATATATATATATATATATATATATATATATATATATATATATATATATAAAAATTCAATGAATTACGGTCGAATTTTGACCACTAGGCTACCATTAGTGCCAATAAGTTATTAAACCTTGGTAAGCGAGTTCATTATCTACTTCATGAATATTTACATGATTCAAAATAAAGAGAGAGAAATAATTGCCTTGTGATTTATTGACGAACGCTACGTGCGTCGACACTTCGTCGGCATCTCATCATAAGAGTACTTCGTTAGTATCAACTATTATCAGAGATGAAAGAAATGAGTGAGCGTCAAATAAAAATATCTCAAAAACAACTATGTATTTGCGCAATCTATCAAAACGGTGATCCACGCTAAGTGATGTTTTGAAAGGTACTATCCGCTACTGATCATCGCCACTTATGTCACAAATGCTGGTTCCAAATATAATTATTCAATCAAATTGCAGATGCGTTGTCACCCGTGAGGACTAAGATGGAATGCAATGTAAATAGGGTCTCCGATTCTTTACATTTACCATACGAAACACAGCGGCATTAAACTACTATTTTACGCTGGCATTCTGTGAGAGCGTGGCCGTACCCCGGTCGAGCCGACCCATGAGTGCTACATCCACAGTATAGCTGCAGCATGGCTATACCACGTTTTCTTGTAGTAAATATTGCACACATTATATATAAGTAAATATATAGATAAAAATTGTGCGTACAATTGTGTACACACGTACGAAATAAAACTTTTTTACGAAATATCACCCTTTTTTATTTTATAGTATACGCATGAAGCCGGACCCGGCGGTGAAAAAATACACAAAAACATGATCTTTAGATTTTTCCGTCCTGAATTTTTCCACTAAGTCAAATAAGAAGTTTTACTTTAAAAGTTCAAAACTTATGTTAATCGAGAAGGAGGAAGAAAGAAAACTTTGTTAAAATAATTGGATGTCAGCTATAAACATTGAAATACAATAAAATGCAAATCATGTCACCTAATAAAGTCTATTTCGATCCATATAAATCAAAGTTTACAAAACGTTGATTTGGATGGATCGAAAGAGATTATTGTTTCATTTTTTTGTAAAATATTTCAATAAAAATTTTGAAAATTTTCAAATTATACAAGTTTAGTCCACGCAATTAATTATAATGTTAGGTGGTGGGACTTAAGTTTTGCAGTAACTGCAATTAGCTTTTAGCCACGTTTATATATTTTTTAAATCTTGAATCCCTTTTGTTATTTAGGATATATATATATATATATATACTATATAACAAAAGGGCCTATAGCTTTTGCAATTTTATAAAAATCTTATTTGTTTTTGGAACTTTTTCGGTGATGATTCGCCACATTTTTTTTACAAAACGCGGGTGACAAACAAACACATAGTCCACCTGATTTTAAGAGGTTGCTTAGGCCCATGGTCATCTTTATCTATTCTCGATTAGGAACCAAAACACAGATGCGTTGCCAACCCTGACAACTAAGATAGAATATCTCGTTTCCAGTAAAAAGGGTCTCCGGTTGTCTACACTCAGCATACGAAACACAATAGAATTGGGTTGCTATTATACGCTTGTATTCTGTGACAGCGTGGGCCTTCTCTGCTCGAGACGACACATTAGTGCTACACCCACAATATATCTGCAGCTTTGCTCTACCACGTATAAAGTAAATCGCCTCAATCGGGTCACCCCTCCAAGTACCGACCGCACTCGACGTTAAAAAACTAATTTTGTCATTTGTCATGTCACTATCATTTATAATAATAACCTTAAAACATCATGTTAACGTCAAAAGTTAATTTGCTAATAAATAAGGACCTATTTATTAGCAAATTAACTTTATCATATCTTTTAATTTAATATTGGAATTCCCGAAATTAACGCTTGAATCAATTAATTACAGATATTTTCATCTTACATAAAATACTCGTAGCAGAAATAATTCTGTGACATTTGCCAAAGGCGTCTATCGTCGCTGTTAATATTAATTAATTTATTAAATGTGGTTCTAACCTTACCCAGAAGTTGAGTACAGAAATGACCTTGATAATATTAAAATCATGGCCAAAAATGGTAAAGACTACACAAGATCATGGTTTTGATTGGACTGAGGGAAAAAACATAAGAACTAAGCTGAAAATGTCATTTTAGCTTCAGTGGATTTATTATATTAAATAAATCCCTGATTATTTATCGTAGAAAGAATCTAAGTGTTTTGTAATTTTGGGAAATTCGAGGAATAAATAATAATACGTCTTGTGGTCTTGACTGTAGATTTATTACTCCGTGAATGTTTATTAGGCTATCGTATCCCGTAAGCTCATGAAAACGGCTGGTTCAGGACGGTATCGAATTTGATACCAAATACTGCCCTATGAAAAAATGTTTTTTTGTTTTAAACAAAACCAAAGACTTTTATTTTAAACCATAACATGGCAATGTTTCTTAGAAAAAAGAAAAGAAATCACTCTGAACTTTCGGCATTCCACGTGTCGCATTGCAGAAGGTGCTCCGTTTTTTTATAGAATTTTATTTTATGTCTGGACTAAAAACGAAGGTATTATACTTTTTTGTATTCCTTGTAATATAGTAAACACGTAGATATATAACTTGTGGCATGAAAAGTGAAAAGTAAGTGCCAAAAGTACTTCGAAATCGAGAAGGCCCATTTTGGCGGTTGGGTCAAAAATGTGTTATTTTTCCAATTCTCATTTACCTATTTTTAGTGTAAAATGTAACTAAAAAATAGTTTTATAACATATTTCAAATAACTTGACGTTGTATTTATTTCACACAAAAATATATTTGAAATATTGTTCGAAATGTCATACAGATAAATATTATTATTATTTTTTTATTTTTTTAATATTTTGGTATGAGTAACGAATAGAAACACATAAAAAATAAAAATATACATATTTCCAAATATTTTCATATAAATTTCTCCAAAAACAAAAGTGTAGAATTCAAATTAGTAGTAATTTTGGCACTAAAAGTGAAGTTATATACTACTACTATGCTATAAAGGGTAATTTATTAATTTTATTAAAATTTATAGCAACCAAAAATAATTTTATTCGATAGTTTATACATTCAACAAGACTTCCTGTAAGTTTTATCCATAAATATTGTCTCAAAGTGAAAATATAGCAAAATTTGCAAGTTAGCAAAAAATTTGTAATTCCCGCCATTCGCGTCGCGTGCAAATAGGCCTAACCTGTTTGCTGTTCTTTCTGAGCTAGCGGGGTATTATATATGCCTACATGAGCAAACACTACACATAGCTACACGTCCATCGGCAAAGAGAGAAAAAAATAGAATTACAAAAATATTTTTTTCCAATGAAATAAAACTTAATGCGAAAAATTGTACATTATTTTAAAATATTAAAATTATTATATAAAAAATAACATATCTTAAACACTGTTATTTAAAAAAGTTAACTTTCTATCTCTTTATTTAAATTTATTAAATAATCATCAAATTCCTTACGTAATTGTACTGATTCTCTGAGTTTTTGTATTAAAATACTTTTAGTACGCCTATCATAACTGCATAACTTTTAAATTTTTCATATATAAATATTAATTCACTAGACATGAAATTACAGTTTCAAAAAAAAAGTTATCAAAATACTATGAAGTGTATATAAGGCTGTTTACAATATTATTATTTTCTTAAACTTAAACTATATTTTTATTTAAATCTTAATAAATCTTAAAGGTAAAAAAGCCAATGCTATTAAAATGTTGTCCTTATTTTTAAGTAGATAAGGGCCCTACTAAATCAAAATAAACTCTATGAAAAGTGGAATACCCTATGTCGGTTATAACCATTGGCTCTTATATATTTATTTAAGTGTTTATGTCGCAACACTTGTCACATCGATTTACATAATTAGTAGGATGCTAATAATTATGTATGTATTCTCTAACTCTGTTCAAAAGAACCTTTTCTTTGTATTGTTTATCATTCGACTATACGCGCGTGACCGTTAGTTGGCAAAAAATTATTACATGTTTTGTCACACGGCGGTCCGAGTGCATATTAATCATAATCATTAACATAACAACAGGGGTCAAATACAATTTACAATCTCTGCCGCGTAAGCGGTTTGTGACACCTTTCTTTTAATTTCTAAGTATGTTCATGGGAACCTATTTTCGATTACGTTGTATACGAGTAATGGTACCTAGTTTTAACCATGCATTAAAATGATATCGTAAATAAAATGAATTTAACTTTCCCTATAATTTGTACCTCTAAATATAGATAGTTACATTCAATTTTAAATTCATTTTGTAAAAGTATTATACTTTTACATAGGTACATTAGCAAAAATCATTAATTAAGTTATTTATAATTTCTTAAACTCATTTTTTCATGACATGAAATTTATATAAAAAAGAAAACACTACTAGGTACACAGTCCAAGTTTGTTTTACAAAATATTAATTAACATTGGAAAAGACAATTTTGTTTGCAACAGATAACATAATTTTAGCTTTCGCTGACTTTTATAAAGAAAAACAAGAATACTATTACATTAATAAATTTATAATAACGGTGTATCGATAGACTATGGACTTTATTTTATAAGCAAAATATAAATCAAATATAAGTAGTTTAAAATGTACAAATTTTACATAAAAAACATATGACAAAAAAAGCAATTCAAGTACAGTTATTGTAAATATGAATTAATTTGCCTAAATATGAAAAAAAATGTCGTAAATTCACATAAGATGTGGTAAGAAAATAACGTGAAAATGTATTTATTGTATTTGATTAAGTTTTATTTATGTGCATCAATCCCTATAGTTATTACATGAGTAACTTGTTAGTGACATTTTGGGTAGCGTTAATAGTCCTAATACAAAAATGCTAAATAACTACGCACTTTTTGATTTGCTCGGAGATCCCTTTATTATCCTGTATTTTTGTCGATTATTATAGGCCTTTTTTCTATAATTATTGTACGTACTTTCTTTTATTTCTTCTTAATATATTTGACCTTTAGCCTAGCTCTCTTTCCTTTATTCACTTATATATTTATTTATTTATTAGATACCGGGAATCGGAGTATAAATTCATTTTATTTATATTTTATTTCGCGATATTTATCACGCGCGTAATTTATAAATATGGGTCCCCCATTTATTTGGGTATTATATTACATTTTCGTAACATTCATTTCATTTTATTGGTACACAAACTTTCTACCGTAATTATATCAAGGTAAAAGTGTACCTTGGGTTGTGCGTACAACCTTGAGGTCTACGTTTAAGTAATTTTAAAGGGACTCCAAGAATTGTCATGGAGGGAAACCAAGTTCATATGACAATTCAATGAAGGATATAACCTCTATGTACCATTATTAAAGGTAACAAATTTAAGACTTCTCTGGTCCCTAACAGTACTAATTTGAGTAAACTCGTGTACATCACTTGTACTGAAGGTACTGTTCCCTAGTACCCGTTACGCCTGATTTTATCATCCAATCCCGGAAACATACCCTGCTCGAGGGCTCTATGTTATACCAGTGATGGACGTTCCCGTATCTCTCCATTACCTATTTATTAAGGTCAATTATTTTCTTTTATATCTATTCTTTTCATGCATAATTCTTTCTCCTAACGACTTCAATACTACTAGTTTAAGCATCATCAAATATTTGGGTGATCAGTCCAATATTGACGAAACTTAACCACTCAATTACTCGTATTCCCATTTTTGACATTATATTGACATTTCTTTCTTTCATTCCTCACACCTTTTAATTTTATCCAAAATTATATCAAATTAGATTAATTTTGGATAATATTTTTTCAGTCAAAGTTTAACTCAGTTAAGAAACATTACTATTAAATCTCTCTTAGGCCGGCGAAGTACATACTTTATAATAGAATAGCATTTTTCTAGTCAGTTTCCCTTTAATTTTTATTATAATGTGTACCCTGTTTAAGAATATGTTGGTGTTATGTACCTTTAAATATTATTTTTATTCTTTATTAGGAGAATTTATACGATAACGACGTTCTTAGTAATAAATGTTTTTTTTAACATTGCTTAATAAGGAATTAATAAATTTGACATGAATACAGCAAAAAATTAATGATAATTGGTTGTGACATTTGCAATTTATAATATATAATGATTGACAAATTAATTATTATAACAAGTATATGACGTTGAGCTACAGGGTCCGCCATCTGACTTTTTTTTCAACTAGTGCTTATTTCGTGAATGACAACACTTAGCTCATGTCTGATTTGACAGATAATTATTTTTATCCTTCCGCTGAACGAATATGGTTGTGTATACGCTTGAACAACGCTGGGAAATATTGCGACATTACTTTGAAAGTCATGGTAATGTTGCATAATGTGTGCGAAAATTGCGTACGGATTTTGGAAGAAATGAAGCACCGTCAGCTCCGTATGTTCGTTACATTGCGATAAAAGTGAAAGAAACTGGCATCCTCATCGATAAACCAACGCGTGAAAAGCCAAAAACAGTACGTACACCCGAGAATATTGCTGCTGTGGCCGAAAGTGTGCGTGAAACGCCATCAACATCAGTTCACAGTCGTTTTCAACAATTGGACATTTCGGAGACGTCATTGAGACGAATTTTGCGTAAAGACCTTGGTATGACGCCGTACAAAATCCAATTGGTTCAGGAGTTGAAGCCACATGACCATCCAATGCGTTTTCGCTTCGCTAAGTGGGCCTGCGATCGACTTGCAGAAGATGCGGATTTTGCCAAAAAAATCATCTTTTCAGATGAAGCTCATTTCGAACTTGGCGGGTATGTAAACAAGCAGAATTGTCGCATTTGGGGCACAGAAAACCCGCATGCATTCATCGAAAAGCCGGTGCACCCAAAACGAGTCACTGTTTGGTGCGGATTTTGGTCCAGAGGCATAATTGGGCCATTTTTCTTCGAAAATGAGCAAGGTGTGGCCGTTACAGTTAATGGCGATCGTTATCGGGCCATGTTGAACGAATTTTTGTTCACAGAAATTGAAGAGGAGGATATTGGCAACATTTGGTTTCAACAGGATGGCGCAACGTGCCACACAGCCGACGCTACACTTTATGTTTTGCGCCCTGTTTTTGAAAATCGCATTATCAGCCGCAGAGCTGATGTGGTTTGGCCACCTCGGAGCTGCGATTTGACACCGTTGGACTATTATTTGTGGGGTGCCGTCAAAGATAAGTGTTACGCCGACAAGCAGAGACAATTGACGCTCTAAAGGACAATATTCGTGAAGCCATTGGTGAAATACAGCTGCACACAATCGATAATGTACACAAAAATTGGACCGATCGTGTAGGCTAGTGCATGGCCAGCCGAGGCAGCCATTTGAATGAAATTATTTTCCATCATTAACCGGAAGGATTGTACTTTCAAATAAAAAAAGAAATTTGAAAAAATATTTAGTAGTTTCTTTTTAATAGCATTTTTAAAAAAAAAGTTATTTGGCGGACCCGCTATAATAATATTCTTACGTTGGTATTTTCTCTGATGCTGTTACATAACTAATTATAAAGTTACCATATCAATTAAAAATATATTGAATAATTTATATGTTGTTAAATTTTAGATAAATATTGTTATAGTTACTTGTCCATTTAAATTTACACTTTACTATGGTAGAATATGTAGAAATAAATTATACTTAAACATCATTGCACAAGCATATTGTTGCAAAACAAATATTATTATTATTATCATTATTAAGTAGTTATTTTTATGAAATTTTAATTAATTTATATTGGTTATAATGTATTCTCTGCTTCTAAAAGTGAAATGTACGCATCATTAAATAAAAATAAAAATATAAAATTTACACACTAAAATCATAGCTAGATAATAGATTTAAAAATTTTGTAAATACATTTTTCTTTAAAAAAAGCTGTACGTGAAAACTGCAAATATTTCGTTAGCATATTAACAAGGTCTTCCATTTCTTTTAAAAATTAAAATGCGCTACGGGAAGTGCATATTGCTACAAAGCAAAAAGCCCCGCTCGTTATTCATAATTATAAAATACACGAATTTTTTACATGTTATTTATTTTAAATATGGTAGAGATACGCTGCCTCGATATTACAATAGTATCACGAAAGGGTCAACTCAACCTGGGAAGGGCCATGCTCTCACAGAATAAAGTTATGGGCTCAGAACCGTGTTTTCTGGCAATTTTTAGGCCTCCTATGTACAGAATTTAACTTATAAAGGGCTGTAATGATGACATATATCGCTTACTTAATACAACAAAGACGTAACTTGAAAATAGTAATTTTACAGTAGAGCTAAAAAACCCGGTATGATGATAGCCTTAAATTTGATCTACATATTTCGTATTCATTTAGTAGGTTATGTACGGTATAATGTACGATATGATATAATATTATAGAATTATTATATTTAAAATAAACGAATACTTTTGTATTGACTTATTTTCTTTCATACATTACAGCCTATCAAAGCATAAGGGAGGATTATTGCCTTGGTTACCGCGCCCGTCAGCTAACTCAGATTTTTATTACTTTGAGTCGTTGTTAATAAAATTCTGCAGACCATGATTCGTTTCTCAATCAGATTATTTTACGCCTCCGCTACATATCGATGATGATGTTATTCCAATATATTTAAAAGACAAAACCAAACTCGATATGGAAAGAAATAAATTAGGCAGGTTATGTTATGGTGAATTAATTTTCCATTTACCTAATGTTTTATTACTTTTTGAGGTCGGCTGAGACGCGGGGTCAGACTTCAGTATTTCAACTAAAAAGAGCCACGCTGTTGCTATTTATTGTTGCAGCACAAATAAGTCGGCTCGACCGGGAAAGAACCACACTCTCATGGAATACAAGCTTAATGTTGATGTGTTTGTTCACTAACAGTGTGGGGATCATTCTATCTTAGTCTTCAGGGCTGACAACGCATTTCCACTTTGATTATTAATCGAGGATATATGCTGTCTATGGGCTTATGCGCCACAGCATCCACTCACCACCAGGTGGGCTGTGTGCTTGTTGATCATCTTTATTGTATATAAAAAGTAAACTTCAGATTTTTTTCATATGCTAGATAATGTTCAAATTATAATAAATATCTTTTCATTAACATTGTTTCTTCAATAATTTAAACGTTAAAGTAAATACATTCAACTCAGAACGAGCTTACAGTTACTTGACCAGACCGAAAATTAATATTCAAAAGCTGAAGGTAGCCGGGCTAACTATGACGTCAAATACCTCAGTCCCCCGTAACCGTGGGTGCTCTAAAGCACCGGAAAGGTCAGGAAATAAAAAGTTAATATTAAACACGATAAAATCTGTATAATAAGCTTCATCTAACGTGTAGTATTCGCATAAATATATGATGTAATAACGTTAAATAAACTAATAATGACAAATTATTGATATTTACGGCACGCCAATATGAAGTTTTTAAAGGTAAGGGCTTTTGGCATTTGTTGTAGAAAATAATTCGATGACCTTTTTAACCGTGTTGTGGTAGCACTAGCGGATCCACTACACCACTTCGTCCCATGGGTATCATCATCATCATCATTATCATCATTACAGCCCTTCACAAGTCCACTGCTGAACATAGGCCTCCCCCAAGTAATGCCACAAAGCACGGTCCTGAGCCACCTGCATCCGTCGACTTCCTGCATATCTTACCAGGTCGTCACTCCATCTAGTGGGGGGTCGCCCTACACTACGCCTACTGGTACGAGGCTGCCACTCGAGAACCTTTCTTCATATTTCTACCCATGGGTATCGTAAGTGGGGAATTTGGTTAAAATCATAAAGTATCACGAGTAGACGACGGTACAAAAATTTAGTTTACGGCGTCGGTGAACTGCGTCAAAGGCAGGCCGTTGGTACCACGGTCATCGTGCTGCCGGTTAAGAGTGGCAAAATAATGGAAACTTTTACCTACAACAATATATACTTTTCTTCTTTTTTCTTTTATGGCTTACTCTAATAGAATTCTGCCAATATCAAGTCAGTCATGGGAGTGACAAAAGAGTATATACTATTTTTTAAAAGATGAAGTGTATATGAAGTCTGAAGTCACAAAATACATTTTACCATTGCTCGTTCACGTTTTTTTTATTAAACTAACATTGAATTGTTGGGTTTGTGAGTGCAATAATTTTTTTTAAAATAAATTATTTTTTTTTTATAGAAGAGGGGGCAAACGAGCATGCGGCTCAATGATGTGAAGTTACTACCGCCGCCCATGATCAACCGCAACACCAGGGGAATTGCAGGTGCGTTGCCGGCCCTTTAGAAAAGAGTAAGCTCTTTTCTTGAAGGTATCGGTCCGGAAAAATCGCCGGTAGAAACTATTCCACAGAGAGGTTGTACGTGGAAGAAAACTCCTTTTGAAACGTACAGTGGTGGACCGCCAAGCATCCAGATGGTGTGGATGGTATCGGGACGTTTGCCGCGTAGTGCGTTCACGAAATTTGGCGGTTGGGACTAATCCAAACAATTCCTCAGAGCACTCCTCATGGTATAGAATTACATTAACAAATAACAGCGAAAAATTATCATGTTGTCTTAGGTGTCGATTTTAAGATCCAAAAATATTCCTAACTAACCAATCGACATGATTTTTATTCGCCCCGTACCCGTTTGTCGTAAAATTTCAGGACAAACTGTAAGGAGCAAGCTCATGCTGAACAGTTTACTTTTACGAAATCATTAAGAAAAAAGATTTCATTGAATTCCGCTAGTAACGAACGCTTAGGTGATTACGTATGTTTCTTTTTTTATAAGAGGGGGTGATTGAGTATGCTACTCACCAGATTGTAAGTGACAACTTTAACACCAGGGAAATTGCAGATGTGTTACTGGCCTTTAAAAAAGAATAGACTCTTTTCTTGGAGGTCCCTAAGTCGTATGGAGGCGTCTTATCTCCTTTAATTTTTGCAGTTTTTATAAACTCAATATTCATTAAATTAAAATTTTACAACGTTAAGGTTCAAAGTATAGCGTTCAGTATCAATAAAATTGTAACAAGAATATTGCAACAAAATCTAACTATTGTTTTATATTTTATTACACAGTGTACAAAATATGCACATAACATATAAGCAAAAGATAAATGCAATGCTTGACAGGCCTGTTGGTCTAGTGGTTAGTGACCATGACTGCTAAGCCGGAGGTCGTGGGTTCGATTCCCACCCAGGACAAATGTTTGTGTGATGAGCACGATCATTTGTTCTGTGTCTGGGCGTAATTTATCTATAATATTTATGTATTTAGAAATATACAAGTATGTTTATCGGTTGTCTAGTACCCATAACACAAGCTCTGCTTAGCTTGGGACTAGATGGCGTTGTGTGATAGTCGTGGAATACTATTATTATTATTATTGTGGAATGGGTGGTGGTATTGCTGACAAAATCTCTTCCCCAGACAACCAATGTATGGACAGGATTACAAGAAGAATAAAAGCGGTAGGGTGAATTGGTACTATAAGACAAAGAAAAACGTATTAGAGCTTTGCTGCAGTTATATTAGTAGTATACTTGTACCACGAAACAGTCGGCTCGATCGGGGGAAGACCACGCTCTCACAGAATACCGGCATGAAATAATAGCTTAATGCTACTGTATTTCGTATGGTGAGTGTAGAGAACCGGAGACCCTTTTTACTGGAAACGAGGCATTCCATCTTAGTCCTCACGGGTGACAACGCATCTGCATTTTGATTTGTAATCGAGGATAAATGTAGATGTCTATGGGCCGCAGCAACCACTTACCATCAGGTGGACTGTATGCCCGTTTGTCACCCGATCCTATAAAATAAATCAATAAATAAATAGGATCAAATAAGCTTTGAAAAAAAGAAAAAAAATTTCTCAAAACTAAAAGGTATAAAATAATTTACATAAAATTAAATAGCTTCTGTAGTAAGGGCCCTTTATTAAATTTTTATTCTGCGATGCAAATTGTTGTAGAACCAACTACAGAGGTATTAAATTAGGTGCAATTTTTTTGAAGACTTTTATAGAATAACAAGTGAACAGACAATTGGACATACAGCTCGTCAGCAGAGTCAGCAGATAACCACTGTACATTTTACTTTGTTTTCTTCCTCGTAGAGCCGTCTGTGGAGTCGTTTACCACCGACGATTTTTTCCGGACACGATATGATTTATGGACCTTCAAGAAAATAGCTTATTCCATTCTAAAGGCCGGCAACGCACCAGTAATTCGTCTGGTGTTGCAGTTGTTCATAGTTGGCTCTGAGAGTGAGGTTCACTCATACCTTATATATGTATCATAATAGCCTCTAGGTTAGTTAACTGATTTGATAATTTTAGTTTTTAATCTATAGAGTCAAACATCAGACTAAGTTGCTCGTCTTGGGAGAGTATATAGTCCAGTAGTGGTTTCACAGTGATGACGCACGCACGCACGCACACACGCACGCACGCACGCACGCACGCACGCACGCACACGCACACATACACAAACACACACTGTTTAACTACTATTGTGTTTCATTAATATGAAAGAAAAGAAATAAAAAAGAGAGATATTTGTTTTGCAATTTTTTTATAATTTTTTGTGGGCATTAACTACTCAATATAACAAACATTATATGCAGCATAACTAATAAGCTTATGACTAAACTTACCCATACACTAACAAGGGAAAAAACTGTCAGTCGTAGTACTGCACGTCAAAAGTGAAAACTTCTTAGCTTCACGCAAGTTCTGTGCTATTTCAGTGGTCCCTAGTCTAAAAGTGTTCAAAGTGTCTAAATAATTTAATATTATATGCAATAACGAATAGTCAACCCCAAACACTTGCATAGTTTGGAGCACAGAAAATGCGGAAATGTGTCAACCTAATTCACATAATGTTTTAAATGCTTAACAGGAACGGGTATTCTTTTGCAAGAATTAGTGATTGATCAGTCGTCCCCGCCATTTCATTATTAGATGAACGACATTTTAAAATAAACAAAATTAAGTGCAACGATTATATTGTTGCGAGGGATCTGCAAAGTGTTCACAGACTGCAAAGTTCTTAAAGCGACATTTTAATCTTCTCATATTCTGGTCAAAGTGCACTGCCATGAGCCTCATCCGTTGTAGAAAGAAATTTTAAATGAATGTGAAGAAATATTTGAAAAATATCTAAAATATTTTTATATATACTATTATATATTACGGTACATATTTTTATTTATTTTTTAAACGTTACCCCTACACTTGGATTTTATCCTGTATCATAGCGGCAGTTTACAAACATACATTGCACAAGGACAAACATCCAGACCCGGAACAACTATTTGTAGGCCATACAAATACTTATTTCGTGCGGGATTCGAGCCAGCGACCCCCAGCGCAGCCACTCATTGCTAAGCCACTGCGCCATGGAGTCGTCATTATATATATATTTTTAAGAAAATTCCAATCTAATATATTTTTTATCTCATTAAAACAATTTAATTTCTACTAGCAAGAATCAAGTTTGTGCGGCCAAGACAATTGTTGGTTTTATTATCCGTCGCTATCAAAGTTATAAAATGGTTACCGTACGTTAGTAGCAACACAAAAAGACTAATAAAACCTGGGCGTTAATGTTACTGTTAACTTTTAATGTGCCCCGGAGGTTACATGTCACGTAATATTGAAAGATGGCTACGATATATTTAAGATGTATATACATGATATTCATCACAGACTGTAATAGTCCACTGCTCAACATAGGCTTTCGCAAAGATTGCCTCATATGGGATTATACCATAGTTGCCACGCTTGGTGTTTTTATTGTTTTGAGATGTTATTAGGAAGACGCCGCTGCCACGGGACGATATGAAGTAGTAGATATTCTTACATTACCTATGTTCAAGATCGTCCCCTCCATTACATTCGATTTGATAAACCACAAATTCTCGCAAAAGAACACCGATTCCTACCAAGGATGATACGCGAGGCTATTGAAATTAAAACGAACGTTGATTCAGCAGAAACGGTTCGATTTACATTTCATAAACAACACCATAGACAATTTGTTCAGTGAACTAAAGACAGTTTTAACGACATTTGATTTTAATAATTGCATCGAAACTTTAAACAAACGAGAAACAGCAAAATACAATGAATGCAAAAATAAACAAATAGAAAAATACCAAAAATTAACAATCAAATCAAATGCCAACAATCTAAGTCAACGTCAGAACGAAACACAACCGTTGACCACAGACGCAAACAATAAACAGCGCACGGTCTATAATCTGTCAAAACATACACTGGACGAACCAACAATAAAGGTGTTAGCGAAGGGAATGAATTTCGCATTAACACCGCGAAAAATCCCGTACGAAGAAATTATCTGCAGCGTTGAGGATTGTCTGTTTAAAAATAATATTGGTAAGGAAAATTTGGAGGCTATACGTCAAGATATTTCGTCCTTGTTACGTCGTAGTTCAGTGCCGAAACAAAACCTTCCTAAAGACGAACTTACAGCGTTGATTAACTTACGGAACAGACCAGAGCTAACGATTCTCCGCGTGGATAAAGGAAATGCTACGGTAATAATGGACACGTCAGAGTATAATTTTAAAATACTACAGCTTTTATCGGACGAAAGTACATACAAAAAGGTCAAAACAGACCCCACAACTAACACGCTTAAAGCTACTAGCGATTTAATAAAGAAATACTCCGAAAAATTAAATCTCGACGTGAATTCGCTAATACCATCATGTACCAAACCACCGAGGTTGTATGGGTTACCAAAGATACACAAACCAAACGCTCCACTACGTCCTATAGTGAGCCAGATCGATTCACCAACTTATAAGCTGGCACAACACTTGGCAAAAGTACTGTCACCACTGAGAGGACATACCAGAGCGCACACAAAGGATTCATACCATTTTGTTAGTGAGATAAAAGACCTACATCTCGCTGACAATGAAACTATGGTCAGTTTTGATGTTCAGTCACTATTCACATGCCTACCTATTGAAGACTGCATATCAATTGTAACTAGGAAGCTAGAATATAATAACATGCCTGCTGAATATGCAGTATTACTCAAACATTGCCTCACATCTGGCTATCTATTGTGGAAGGAAGAGTTCTACAAGCAAGTAGATGGTGTGGCGATGGGCTCACCTGTATCTCCCATAGTCGCTGACATATTCATGGAGGACTTCGAGGAGAAAGCCCTTCTTACTGCTCCTGTAAATCCAAGATTCTACAAGCAGTACGTAGACGACACTTTCACAATTTTACCATCTGACAAAGTAACTGCATTTTTAAACCACCTTAACTCTATAAACTCTAAAATACAATTCACAATGGAGTTAGAGGCAAATAATTCTTTAGCTTTCTTAGATGTTTTAGTCATTCGAAATCCTAATAACACAATTTGTCACACTGTGTATAGAAAAAAGACCCATACCAACCGATATTTAAATGGTGAATCTCACCATCATCCTTCACAGTTAGCTACCGTGGGTAAATCTTTGTTTCAGAGAGCACGAGGGATCTGTGACAGAAAGCATCTGGCCGCCGAACTTCAGCACGTCAAGCAAGTATTGCAAGACAACAAGCTTCGGGTCCCGCGCCTACGTCACAGTGACCGAGTGAAGCCGGCCACAGTCGAGCGTGTACCTGCTGTACTACCATATGTCAGAGGAGTCACAGACAAGGTTGGCTACATCTTGAAGCGAGCTTCCATTAAAACATACTACAAGCCGCCGAAGAAGATTAGTCAATTTTTACCATCCGTCAAGTGTAATATCCCTCTACAAGATGCAGGAGTGTACAAGTTAGATTGTGAATGTGGTCTCTCTTACATAGGTCAAACAAAACGATCCATAAAAACCCGCGTGAAAGAACATATAGCTGACGTGAAGCACCGACGCTCCGGGAAGTCTGCAGTACGAACATGTTCAAGATCGTCTCCTCCATTACATTCGATTTGATAAACCACAAATTCTCGCAAAAGAACATCGATTCCTACCAAGGATGATACGCGAGGCTATTGAAATTAAAAAACATCCAAATTTCAATAGAGAAGATGGATGGGTGCTGCCACCTGCTTGGGATCCTATCATTAACAAAATTAAACCCAAGCCTAAGCATACCACTGCAAGACTTTATGATACTATAAGCTCGTTTTGCGTAAATCGGACCAAAAATTAACATTCAAAAACTGAAGGTAGCCGGACTAACTATGACATTGGGACGTCAAACATCTCAGTCCCCCCCGTGACCATGGTTGCTGTAAAGCACCCGAAACGTCGGGAATTAAAAATAAGTAAAAGTAGTGAAATAAACGCGATAAAATCCGTAAATTTAGTTTTATTCAATGTGTAGTGTTCGCGTAAATTTAAGAAATCATTAAACTTATGTTATTCAGAGTTACCTAAGCATTTTTGTATAATATATGTAATTTGTACCTAAGGGCATTACTACCCTTTTACTTTCCAAGTTTATGAAAATAGGTCTTATCTCGTAACCTAGAGATATTTTTTTCTAATTTCAACCAGATTTATATTTTTTTAAAGCAACACCCACGGGATGATATGTAGAATAAAATAGAATAGAATTATTTTTATTCAATATATATTATAACTTAATACTTATTGAAAGTATTTTTTTTAGTTTTAAAGAATATAATTATTAAAATAGATCAGTACACTAAAGTGGAAATGGTCCGGCTATATTGCTCGAAGAACCTGCAACTAATGGCGAAGAGCCAATTATATAATTACGGCAGCAAAATACTTTAAAGTTATAATATATATATATATATATATATATATATATATATATATATATATATATATATATATATATATATATATATATATATATATATAATAAAACAATTTTTGAATGCAAAGATCTTGTCTCAAATTGGCTTCAGCGACTCATTTATGAGGCAAAAAGAGCATGATTGGGTTTCAAACATAGATTTACACACGCACATATTAAGTAAACACAAATGATCTGTGCGTAGCAAATACTCATTCATGCACCAACTATAAACAGTGATTTACAGATATATTTTACTATGTTGTTATATATAATATCATGAAGTTCAGCCGGTTTGCAGCCCCGTAATCAAAGGACCCAACTTGGACAAAGCTTCTTAGATGTGAGTCAAACCAAGACGCAGAGAACACCATTGAGAATAGCAACCTGCAAAACAACCATCGCATGCGCTAAGATGCCGCCCCCGATCGGTAGGGGTGTGCGATGTCCACGGGCAAGTTGTATTGCTACAACAAACCTGCTTATCACCGGCACTAAGATGATATGCCTAGGACATATCAGTATGTGTGTGTGTGTGTGTGTGTGTGTGTGTGTGTGTGTGTGTGTGTGTGTGTGTGTGTGTGTGTGTGTGTGTGTGTGTGTGTGTGTGTGTGTGTGTGTGTGTGTGTGTGTGTGTGTGTACGTACAATCATGGGTATGCGTCTGCGTCAACTCTCTTATAAAGGCAATCATTGCGTGAACACCCCACATCAATACAAGAATACGCTACATCATTACGGGAACACGCTCAACAATTTTCCATTTAATATAAACGTTATTTATCTTTATTATTATAATATAATCGACTTTTACTTAACTTATTTAATACATTTTGAATATTAGAGTTTTAATAAATGTAATTAATTTTATAGCCAATAAGCCTTTACTTTACTATAATATTCAATGAAAACGGATGTTCCGACCTATATCCATTCTTCCTTTTTATCCAAAGTACTTGAAGTATGTGTACATAGGTAACTATCTATGTTTCTTTATAAGAACAATTTATTAAGCCCTTTTCAGTCTGGCTTCAGTTCCCGGTCAAGGCACTGTTTCCACTCTTCTTAATGCTACTATTGATATTAGGGCAGGCATGGAGAACACCAAAGTAACTGTGCTGGCTTAAGTTGACTCCTCGAATGCCTTCAATTTAATCAAACATGACATCCTACTTTCTATCCTTTCCCATTTCTTGATTTCTCACGAAACACTGGATTGGTTCTCGACTTATCTTCGGGGACGTTCACGAACTACTGATGTCCTCCGAAGCTGCACGCAGCTGGTGTGACATAAATGCTGGTGTACTTCAGGGCAGTATTTTGGGTTATTTTCAGTATTTATTATTTTTATCACTCATAACCTTCAATGTGCGTATCATTTATATGCCGATGACCTACAGTTGTACGCACAGGCAAATGTTGATTATGTATCCACCGCGGTGGATATGGTCAACAGAAACATAAAGCATACTATGAGCTGGTCTGATAGGTTAAAATTAACTGTTAATCTATTCAAGTGTCAAGCAATAATAATAGATATTCATGGCACAATTAAAACATTGGACACTACAGCTCTACCCCCGATCATTTTCAATGGCTTTATTTTGGAATTATGTCCTTCTGTTAAGGTGTTGTTTTCTTAAACATTGACTCCACTTTGAGCTGGCATGCCAAAGTGATAAATACTAGCAAGAAAGTCGTAGGTACCCTGCGGGCTCCACACCACCTGAAAAACTTTCTAACACCTAGGACCTAAGCAATCCTTAATTCTTCCCCTAATTGATTACGGTGATCTGTGTTATTTTACCTGAATCCACATCTTCTTGTCAAAAATAATCATCTTCTTAATAACTGTGTTCAATTTATTTTCAATCTTTGTATGACCATGTGTCTACTTATCGTTGCCAATTTAAGTGGCTACCTATTTGTCAGCGACTAAATGTGCCCGCACTCAAAATTCTATACTCCTTTTTGATGTCTTCTATTCACCCTTCTTTCTTAACTTCTCACTTTCAGTACCTTTGCTCTAGCCATGACAGTAACCTGTGTTTTTCGAATAACCTCTTACTATCCTCGTATCCCTCTCATAAATCTGTCTTCCTGAATTCTTCCTTCATTGTACAATCTGTTCTTCTCTCCAAAGCACTCAATCTTGAAATTAGAACTGCTAACAATAGTTACTTTCTAGAAGAAAGTTCGCTAACATATTTTAAATTAACAGGCAGAAATATCTCATTAGTAGTATTTATTTATGTATTTATATAAATATACAATTAAATAATGTATTTATAAAATATGTAATTGTATAACGTATGTATTTTATTTTATTTATATTTACATAATTTACATATAATAATATGCATTTTTTATAAATTTTGAATATGTAAGTTTAAGTATGGGTGTCAAGTATTATATTGTTTTGTATTTATATACTTTAATTGACATTTCAATCTTTTAACATTTCACATACCTACTTTATACTCGTATATTTGTCTCTGCATCACCAAAAGATTTACAGATAGGAAAGAATGCCGCCTACAAAGTATAAAGTTTAATAAATAAATATTTATTTGGTAGAGAAGTTAAACCTATGTAAGTTTGTATTAGAATAATTAAATGGGCCGCTATTCTATACTTCCACACATCATACATAATAATAATATCTGTCAGACAGAATTTCGGTCACGATGGCCAGTCTTAACGGAGAGGGGGGGGGGGGGAGAGAGAAAGAGAGATCAGGCACATTACCTACAAATTTATGAGCTTTCAGAGACACAGGAACGAAAACAACGTCAAATTCTGAAATTAAAAATTGAATTAAAATTCCTTGACAGAAAATCCCAACAAGTGATATTAGCTGACCTGGGATTTAAACCTTTTATCTCTTTATCTTTCTTTCTAGTATTCTTTTGAGCTTCACGATTTGCAAGCACGTTAACAACCACTACACCAAAGAGGTAGACACCACTCATTCTAAGTGTTTCGAGGATATTCAGTGTCATCTGCAAGCGCAGGAATAACATTGTCCCTGCTGCGAACGCAATGAAGTAGAGAGGCGTCCATCTCGCATATTATGGTGTGGAAATAGTTTACGCACCCAGCGAACGTGCCTGACGTGCTACAGCGTGCTGCCCTAATAGAATGCCGCTCTTCGATAGTGAAAATAAATAATAAAATTAAAAGTTTAATGCAAAATAATACTATCAATGCTATTAACATTACTAATATTCTCTTTAACCACTTCTTATAAGCTTAAGAACATTTTATTGTTATAATTGGTTCACAACAGTCGAATGGCGGATTCGAACCCACGACCTATGAGTTCGCGGTCAGCATGTACTGCAGCAATGACAGGCTCATTAGGGTACAGTCGTTTGAGTGTAAACTGTGTAACTTTTTTTGTGTTTCTTTTATTTATATACAATATTATTATTCGTATGATATTTTGCCTTACGTTAATTACAGTGTAAGTGCTGAATAAAATGTCGCTAACCTTTTTATTTTAACTACATCAGTAATGGAAACATCATTTAGGAAAAACACCCTCCGATATACATTTTATATTAGAAACTATATACCGAAATAATTTCATTAGGTTTAAAATAACAAGCAGAAAAGGATAGACAAAAGCAATTTTAAACTTTAAAGTTCTATGTACTAAAATGTAATTATGTGCACGCCGAACAGTACCGTCAACGTCGTCTTGTTCAATTAAATTTAGAAGTCTATTTGAATGAAGTTAAATGTATTTATCTAATAACAAACATGTCATTCATTTGTACTTGTGTTAACAAATCTTACTACTTGTGTTAACAAATCTTAATTTAAAAGATTATAAAAACTAATAAAGATCCGCGTACTTGGGTAAGGCCGTAGATTTTGCCACAATTTGAAGATTTTTTTTTCATATTTTGATTGCTTATAAAAACAAAATAGTGGGTAAATTGTAATGAAGGTATTTTAAATAGGTTATATATCTCTTAAGCTCTTATACCATATTCTTAAAATTATGTATGTTGTACGATAAAAAAAAATTAATGAAATAAATTCGTCCAGACCTCCAAATTTAACGAAAAACATGATGTCTTTTTGGTACTTACACTATGAAACTTATATTTTTATAATGAACATTTAATTCATTTGAAACTATGAATTGTGTGAAATGTCTCAATGTAAAGCTACTACATCGTGCTTTTCCTGTCTGTAAAAACGCATTTTTTATAAATTTGTTACCATTTAAATTTATGGTCTATGTTTTACTTTGTATGTTAACAAAATTTTCCCTTAAAAAGCATAGTAGCATAGTTTGGTAGTGTTTTGTAATTACATAGGTAATACCAAGTATTCAGGCAGCGCAATAAAAAGAAAAGACGTCATTTTGTCGTCTCCGGAGTCTGCCCTAGGTGCACGCGTGTTTTTCGTCAGTGAATTTTACTTGTGAATTTTGATGACTTCAACTGTAAATATCAGTTTTTATTGTACATATCTTATATAGTATCATGCATGAATAATTAACACTATGCACGGTAGTGTATCTATGTTTAATATTCAGCTCGATGTTGAGTTATGTCTATTTATAACCTTGAAAAATCACGCTTTAATGTTACTTCTATGTAGCTTTGATGTTACTAGTAACGTTGATTGCATGTGTCTTAACGTTTTACTGTTGTAAAGGCTTGTACATATTTTAATTTATTAAATATACTTTTTGTTAGCATAGCAATCTTATCAAAAATATCAACCTTTTTCTAAAAGTTTTGATCGTGTAGAGTAAAGAAAAATCCGCTTGGTATTTTTTATTTGATGTGCAGAGGTTTACTTCTATCCTCTACAGAGAAGTGTCTATGTTACTGTATGTTACTAAGTGACAGAATCTACGGACTTACCCATTTTCTTAAATTAATATTAAACATCTTTGACATAATAGCTTTCCGCAAAATACGACCACCTCTTTTAAAAATTTATGTTGGATAGAGTAACGTGTGGTGACAACATAAGATTGCTGCCCCGAATAACCCTGTGGGTGTCGTAAGTACCGACGGAGCAAAATTAAATAGGAGATGGGTTTCTGCCCGTCTGCATTCTTCTGATAACAACCCAAAATTAATTTAAAAAAAAGTGCACTTGCTGACTCACCTTCCTAGCTCGGCAACTATGGCAAATACAACTATGTTGAGCAGTTAATTCGGATATGCTGTACTATTGACGATCGTGAGATTTTTTTTAATAAAATATAGGTGACATACGAACACATAGTCCACCTGATGGTAAGTGGATACTGTGGCCCATAGATATGTATATCCATCCTCGATTAAGAATCAAAATGTAGATGCGTTGTCACCCCTGAGAACTACGACGGAATGCCACGTTTCCAAAAAAGAGTCTCTGGATCTCTACACTCACCATTTTAAACACAGCAGTATTAAGCTGCTATTTTACGCTGGTATTCTGTGAGAGCGTGGTCCTTCCCCGGTCGAGTCGACCCATTCGTGCTACAACCATAATATAGCTTCAGCGTGGCTCCACCACGTATAAAAATAAATATTAAAAAGAATCAACTATGGTGTTATTTTTTGATTACGGTGATCTGTGTTATTTTACCTGAATGCACATCTTCTTGTCAAAAATAATCATCTTCTTAATAACTGTGTTCAATTTATTTTCAATCTTTGTATGACCATGTGTCTACTTATCGTTGCCAATTTAAGTGGCTACCTATTTGTCAGCGACTAAATGTGCCCGCACTCAAAATTCTATACTCCTTTTTGATGTCTTCTATTCACCCTTCTTTCTTAACTTCTCACTTTCAGTACCTTTGCTCTAGCCATGACAGTAACCTGTGTTTTTCGAATAACCTCTTACTATCCTCGTATCCCTTTCATAAATCTGTCTTCCTGAATTCTTCCTTCATTGTACAATCTGTTCTTCTCTCCAAAGCACTCAATCTTGAAATCAGAATACTGCTAACAATAGTTACTTTCTAGAAGAAAGTTCGCTAACATATTTTAAATTAACAGGCAGAAATATCTCATTAGTAGTATTTATTTATGTATTTATATAAATATACAATTAAATAATGTATTTATAAAATATGTAATTGTATAACGTATGTATTTTATTTTATTTATATTTACATAATTTACATATAATAATATGCATTTTTTATAAATTTTGAATATGTAAGTTTAAGTATGGGTGTCAAGTATTATATTGTTTTGTATTTATATACTTTAATTGACATTTCAATCTTTTAACATTTCACATACCTACTTTATACTCGTATATTTGTCTCTGCATCACCAAAAGATTTACAGATAGGAAAGAATGCCGCCTACAAAGTATAAAGTTTAATAAATAAATATTTATTTGGTAGAGAAGTTAAACCTATGTAAGTTTGTATTAGAATAATTAAATGGGCCGCTATTCTATACTTCCACACATCATACATAATAATAATATCTGTCAGACAGAATTTCGGTCACGATGGCCAGTCTTAACGGAGAGGGGGGGGGGGGAGAGAAAGAAAGATCAGGCACATTACCTACAAATTTATGAGCTTTCAGAGACACAGGAACGAAAACAACGTCAACTTCTGAAATTAAAAATTGAATTAAAATTCCTTGACAGAAAATCCCAACAAGTGATATTAGCTGACCTGGGATTTAAACCTTTTATCTCTTTATCTTTCTTTCTAGTATTCTTTTGAGCTTCACGATTTGCAAGCACGTTAACAACCACTACACCAAAGAGGTAGACACCACTCATTCTAAGTGTTTCGAGGATATTCAGTGTCATCTGCAAGCGCAGGAATAACATTGTCCCTGCTGCGAACGCAATGAAGTAGAGAGGCGACCATCTCGCATATTATGGTGTGGAAATAGTTTACGCACCCAGCGAACGTGCCTGACGTGCTACAGCGTGCTGCCCTAATAGAATGCCGCTCTTCGATAGTGAAAATAAATAATAAAATTAAAAGTTTAATGCAAAATAATACTATCAATGCTATTAACATTACTAATATTCTCTTTAACCACTTCTTATAAGCTTAAGAACATTTTATTGTTATAATTGGTTCACAACAGTCGAATGGCGGATTCGAACCCACGACCTATGAGTTCGCGGTCAGCATGTACTGCAGCAATGACAGGCTCATTAGGGTACAGTCGTTTGAGTGTAAACTGTGTAACTTTTTTTGTGTTTCTTTTATTTATATACAATATTATTATTCGTATGATATTTTGCCTTACGTTAATTACAGTGTAAGTGCTGAATAAAATGTCGCTAACCTTTTTATTTTAACTACATCAGTAATGGAAACATCATTTAGGAAAAACACCCTCCGATATACATTTTATATTAGAAACTATATACCGAAATAATTTCATTAGGTTTAAAATAACAAGCAGAAAAGGATAGACAAAAGCAATTTTAAACTTTAAAGTTCTATGTACTAAAATGTAATTATGTGCACGCCGAACAGTACCGTCAACGTCGTCTTGTTCAATTAAATTTAGAAGTCTATTTGAATGAAGTTAAATGTATTTATCTAATAACAAACATGTCATTCATTTGTACTTGTGTTAACAAATCTTACTACTTGTGTTAACAAATCTTAATTTAAAAGATTATAAAAACTAATAAAGATTCGCGTACTTGGGTAAGGCCGTAGATTTTGCCACAATTTGAAGATTTTTTTTTCATATTTTGATTGCTTATAAAAACAAAATAGTGGGTAAATTGTAATGAAGGTATTTTAAATAGGTTATATATCTCTTAAGCTCTTATACCATATTCTTAAAATTATGTATGTTGTACGATAAAAAAAAATTAATGAAATAAATTCGTCCAGACCTCCAAATTTAACGAAAAACATGATGTCTTTTTGGTACTTACACTATGAAACTTATATTTTTATAATGAACATTTAATTCATTTGAAACTATGAATTGTGTGAAATGTCTCAATGTAAAGCTACTACATCGTGCTTTTCCTGTCTGTAAAAACGCATTTTTTATAAATTTGTTACCATTTAAATTTATGGTCTATGTTTTACTTTGTATGTTAACAAAATTTTCCCTTAAAAAGCATAGTAGCATAGTTTGGTAGTGTTTTGTAATTACATAGGCAATACCAAGTATTCAGGCAGCGCAATAAAAAGAAAAGACGTCATTTTGTCGTCTCCGGAGTCTGCCCTAGGTGCACGCGTGTTTTTCGTCAGTGAATTTTAATTGTGAATTTTGATGACTTCAACTGTAAATATCAGTTTTTATTGTACATATCTTATATAGTATCATGCATGAATAATTAACACTATGCACGGTAGTGTATCTATGTTTAATATTCAGCTCGATGTTGAGTTATGTCTATTTATAACCTTGAAAAATCACGCTTTAATGTTACTTCTATGTAGCTTTGATGTTACTAGTAACGTTGATTGCATGTGTCTTAACGTTTTACTGTTGTAAAGGCTTGTACATATTTTAATTTATTAAATATACTTTTTGTTAGCATAGCAATCTTATCAAAAATATCAACCTTTTTCTAAAAGTTTTAATCGTGTAGAGTAAAGAAAAATCCGCTTGGTATTTTTTATTTGATGTGCAGAGGTTTACTTCTATCCTCTACAGAGAAGTGTCTATGTTACTGTATGTTACTAAGTGACAGAATCTACGGACTTACCCATTTTCTTAAATTAATATTAAACATCTTTGACATAATAGCTTTCCGCAAAATACGACCACCTCTTTTAAAAATTTATGTTGGATAGAGTAACGTGTGGTGACAACATAAGATTGCTGCCCCGAATAACCCTGTGGGTGTCGTAAGTACCGACGGAGCAAAATTAAATAGGAGATGGGTTTCTGCCCGTCTGCATTCTTCTGATAACAACCCAAAATTAATTTAAAAAAAAGTGCACTTGCTGACTCACCTTCCTAGCTCGGCAACTATGGCAAATACAACTATGTTGAGCAGTTAATTCGGATATGCTGTACTATTGACGATCGTGAGATTTTTTTTAATAAAATATAGGTGACATACGAACACATAGTCCACCTGATGGTAAGTGGATACTGTGGCCCATAGATATGTATATCCATCCTCGATTAAGAATCAAAATGTAGATGCGTTGTCACCCCTGAGAACTACGACGGAATGCCACGTTTCCAAAAAAGAGTCTCTGGATCTCTACACTCACCATTTTAAACACAGCAGTATTAAGCTGCTATTTTACGCTGGTATTCTGTGAGAGCGTGGTCCTTCCCCGGTCGAGTCGACCCATTCGTGCTACAACCATAATATAGCTTCAGCGTGGCTCTACCACGTATAAAAATAAATATTAAAAAGAATCAACTATGGTGTTATTTTTTGATTACGGTGATCTGTGTTATTTTACCTGAATGCACATCTTCTTGTCAAAAATAATCATCTTCTTAATAACTGTGTTCAATTTATTTTCAATCTTTGTATGACCATGTGTCTACTTATCGTTGCCAATTTAAGTGGCTACCTATTTGTCAGCGACTAAATGTGCCCGCACTCAAAATTCTATACTCCTTTTTGATGTCTTCTATTCACCCTTCTTTCTTAACTTCTCACTTTCAGTACCTTTGCTCTAGCCATGACAGTAACCTGTGTTTTTCGAATAACCTCTTACTATCCTCGTATCCCTCTCATAAATCTGTCTTCCTGAATTCTTCCTTCATTGTACAATCTGTTCTTCTCTCCAAAGCACTCAATCTTGAAATTAGAACTGCTAACAATAGTTACTTTCTAGAAGAAAGTTCGCTAACATATTTTAAATTAACAGGCAGAAATATCTCATTAGTAGTATTTATTTATGTATTTATATAAATATACAATTAAATAATGTATTTATAAAATATGTAATTGTATAACGTATGTATTTTATTTTATTTATATTTACATAATTTACATATAATAATATGCATTTTTTATAAATTTTGAATATGTAAGTTTAAGTATGGGTGTCAAGTATTATATTGTTTTGTATTTATATACTTTAATTGACATTTCAATCTTTTAACATTTCACATACCTACTTTATACTCGTATATTTGTCTCTGCATCACCAAAAGATTTACAGATAGGAAAGAATGCCGCCTACAAAGTATAAAGTTTAATAAATAAATATTTATTTGGTAGAGAAGTTAAACCTATGTAAGTTTGTATTAGAATAATTAAATGGGCCGCTATTCTATACTTCCACACATCATACATAATAATAATATCTGTCAGACAGAATTTCGGTCACGATGGCCAGTCTTAACGGAGAGGGGGGGGGGGGAGAGAGAAAGAGAGATCAGGCACATTACCTACAAATTTATGAGCTTTCAGAGACACAGGAACGAAAACAACGTCAACTTCTGAAATTAAAAATTGAATTAAAATTCCTTGACAGAAAATCCCAACAAGTGATATTAGCTGACCTGGGATTTAAACCTTTTATCTCTTTATCTTTCTTTCTAGTATTCTTTTGAGCTTCACGATTTGCAAGCACGTTAACAACCACTACACCAAAGAGGTAGACACCACTCATTCTAAGTGTTTCGAGGATATTCAGTGTCATCTGCAAGCGCAGGAATAACATTGTCCCTGCTGCGAACGCAATGAAGTAGAGAGGCGACCATCTCGCATATTATGGTGTGGAAATAGTTTACGCACCCAGCGAACGTGCCTGACGTGCTACAGCGTGCTGCCCTAATAGAATGCCGCTCTTCGATAGTGAAAATAAATAATAAAATTAAAAGTTTAATGCAAAATAATACTATCAATGCTATTAACATTACTAATATTCTCTTTAACCACTTCTTATAAGCTTAAGAACATTTTATTGTTATAATTGGTTCACAACAGTCGAATGGCGGATTCGAACCCACGACCTATGAGTTCGCGGTCAGCATGTACTGCAGCAATGACAGGCTCATTAGGGTACAGTCGTTTGAGTGTAAACTGTGTAACTTTTTTTGTGTTTCTTTTATTTATATACAATATTATTATTCGTATGATATTTTGCCTTACGTTAATTACAGTGTAAGTGCTGAATAAAATGTCGCTAACCTTTTTATTTTAACTACATCAGTAATGGAAACATCATTTAGGAAAAACACCCTCCGATATACATTTTATATTAGAAACTATATACCGAAATAATTTCATTAGGTTTAAAATAACAAGCAGAAAAGGATAGACAAAAGCAATTTTAAACTTTAAAGTTCTATGTACTAAAATGTAATTATGTGCACGCCGAACAGTACCGTCAACGTCGTCTTGTTCAATTAAATTTAGAAGTCTATTTGAATGAAGTTAAATGTATTTATCTAATAACAAACATGTCATTCATTTGTACTTGTGTTAACAAATCTTACTACTTGTGTTAACAAATCTTAATTTAAAAGATTATAAAAACTAATAAAGATTCGCGTACTTGGGTAAGGCCGTAGATTTTGCCACAATTTGAAGATTTTTTTTTCATATTTTGATTGCTTATAAAAACAAAATAGTGGGTAAATTTTAATGAAGGTATTTTAAATAGGTTATATATCTCTTAAGCTCTTATACCATATTCTTAAAATTATGTATGTTGTACGATAAAAAAAAATTAATGAAATAAATTCGTCCAGACCTCCAAATTTAACGAAAAACATGATGTCTTTTTGGTACTTACACTATGAAACTTATATTTTTATAATGAACATTTAATTCATTTGAAACTATGAAATGTGTGAAATGTCTCAATGTAAAGCTACTACATCGTGCTTTTCCTGTCTGTAAAAACGCATTTTTTATAAATTTGTTACCATTTAAATTTATGGTCTATGTTTTACTTTGTATGTTAACAAAATTTTCCCTTAAAAAGCATAGTAGCATAGTTTGGTAGTGTTTTGTAATTACATAGGCAATACCAAGTATTCAGGCAGCGCAATAAAAAGAAAAGACGTCATTTTGTCGTCTCCGGAGTCTGCCCTAGGTGCACGCGTGTTTTTCGTCAGTGAATTTTAATTGTGAATTTTGATGACTTCAACTGTAAATATCAGTTTTTATTGTACATATCTTATATAGTATCATGCATGAATAATTAACACTATGCACGGTAGTGTATCTATGTTTAATATTCAGCTCGATGTTGAGTTATGTCTATTTATAACCTTGAAAAATCACGCTTTAATGTTACTTCTATGTAGCTTTGATGTTACTAGTAACGTTGATTGCATGTGTCTTAACGTTTTACTGTTGTAAAGGCTTGTACATATTTTAATTTATTAAATATACTTTTTGTTAGCATAGCAATCTTATCAAAAATATCAACCTTTTTCTAAAAGTTTTGATCGTGTAGAGTAAAGAAAAATCCGCTTGGTATTTTTTATTTGATGTGCAGAGGTTTACTTCTATCCTCTACAGAGAAGTGTCTATGTTACTGTATGTTACTAAGTGACAGAATCTACGGACTTACCCATTTTCTTAAATTAATATTAAACATCTTTGACATAATAGCTTTCCGCAAAATACGACCACCTCTTTTAAAAATTTATGTTGGATAGAGTAACGTGTGGTGACAACATAAGATTGCTGCCCCGAATAACCCTGTGGGTGTCGTAAGTACCGACGGAGCAAAATTAAATAGGAGATGGGTTTCTGCCCGTCTGCATTCTTCTGATAACAACCCAAAATTAATTTAGAAAAAAGTGCACTTGCTGACTCACCTTCCTAGCTCGGCAACTATGGCAAATACAACTATGTTGAGCAGTTAATTCGGATATGCTGTACTATTGACGATCGTGAGATTTTTTTTAATAAAATATAGGTGACATACGAACACATAGTCCACCTGATGGTAAGTGGATACTGTGGCCCATAGATATGTATATCCATCCTCGATTAAGAATCAAAATGTAGATGCGTTGTCACCCCTGAGAACTACGACGGAATGCCACGTTTCCAAAAAAGAGTCTCTGGATCTCTACACTCACCATTTTAAACACAGCAGTATTAAGCTGCTATTTTACGCTGGTATTCTGTGAGAGCGTGGTCCTTCCCCGGTCGAGTCGACCCATTCGTGCTACAACCATAATATAGCTTCAGCGTGGCTCTACCACGTATAAAAATAAATATTAAAAAGAATCAACTATGGTGTTATTTTTTGATTACGGTGATCTGTGTTATTTTACCTGAATGCACATCTTCTTGTCAAAAATAATCATCTTCTTAATAACTGTGTTCAATTTATTTTCAATCTTTGTATGACCATGTGTCTACTTATCGTTGCCAATTTAAGTGGCTACCTATTTGTCAGCGACTAAATGTGCCCGCACTCAAAATTCTATACTCCTTTTTGATGTCTTCTATTCACCCTTCTTTCTTAACTTCTCACTTTCAGTACCTTTGCTCTAGCCATGACAGTAACCTGTGTTTTTCGAATAACCTCTTACTATCCTCGTATCCCTCTCATAAATCTGTCTTCCTGAATTCTTCCTTCATTGTACAATCTGTTCTTCTCTCCAAAGCACTCAATCTTGAAATCAGAATACTGCTAACAATAGTTACTTTCTAGAAGAAAGTTCGCTAACATATTTTAAATTAACAGGCAGAAATATCTCATTAGTAGTATTTATTTATGTATTTATATAAATATACAATTAAATAATGTATTTATAAAATATGTAATTGTATAACGTATGTATTTTATTTTATTTATATTTACATAATTTACATATAATAATATGCATTTTTTATAAATTTTGAATATGTAAGTTTAAGTATGGGTGTCAAGTATTATATTGTTTTGTATTTATATACTTTAATTGACATTTCAATCTTTTAACATTTCACATACCTACTTTATACTCGTATATTTGTCTCTGCATCACCAAAAGATTTACAGATAGGAAAGAATGCCGCCTACAAAGTATAAAGTTTAATAAATAAATATTTATTTGGTAGAGAAGTTAAACCTATGTAAGTTTGTATTAGAATAATTAAATGGGCCGCTATTCTATACTTCCACACATCATACATAATAATAATATCTGTTAGACAGAATTTCGGTCACGATGGCCAGTCTTAACGGAGAGGGGGGGGGGGGAGAGAGAAAGAGAGATCAGGCACATTACCTACAAATTTATGAGCTTTCAGAGACACAGGAACGAAAACAACGTCAACTTCTGAAATTAAAAATTGAATTAAAATTCCTTGACAGAAAATCCCAACAAGTGATATTAGCTGACCTGGGATTTAAACCTTTTATCTCTTTATCTTTCTTTCTAGTATTCTTTTGAGCTTCACGATTTGCAAGCACGTTAACAACCACTACACCAAAGAGGTAGACACCACTCATTCTAAGTGTTTCGAGGATATTCAGTGTCATCTGCAAGCGCAGGAATAACATTGTCCCTGCTGCGAACGCAATGAAGTAGAGAGGCGACCATCTCGCATATTATGGTGTGGAAATAGTTTACGCACCCAGCGAACGTGCCTGACGTGCTACAGCGTGCTGCCCTAATAGAATGCCGCTCTTCGATAGTGAAAATAAATAATAAAATTAAAAGTTTAATGCAAAATAATACTATCAATGCTATTAACATTACTAATATTCTCTTTAACCACTTCTTATAAGCTTAAGAACATTTTATTGTTATAATTGGTTCACAACAGTCGAATGGCGGATTCGAACCCACGACCTATGAGTTCGCGGTCAGCATGTACTGCAGCAATGACAGGCTCATTAGGGTACAGTCGTTTGAGTGTAAACTGTGTAACTTTTTTTGTGTTTCTTTTATTTATATACAATATTATTATTCGTATGATATTTTGCCTTACGTTAATTACAGTGTAAGTGCTGAATAAAATGTCGCTAACCTTTTTATTTTAACTACATCAGTAATGGAAACATCATTTAGGAAAAACACCCTCTGATATACATTTTATATTAGAAACTATATACCGAAATAATTTCATTAGGTTTAAAATAACAAGCAGAAAAGGATAGACAAAAGCAATTTTAAACTTTAAAGTTCTATGTACTAAAATGTAATTATGTGCACGCCGAACAGTACCGTCAACGTCGTCTTGTTCAATTAAATTTAGAAGTCTAAATTAATGAAGTTAAATGTATTTATCTAATAACAAACATGTCATTCATTTGTACTTGTGTTAACAAATCTTACTACTTGTGTTAACAAATCTTAATTTAAAAGATTATAAAAACTAATAAAGATTCGCGTACTTGGGTAAGGCCGTAGATTTTGCCACAATTTGAAGATTTTTTTTTCATATTTTGATTGCTTATAAAAACAAAATAGTGGGTAAATTTTAATGAAGGTATTTTAAATAGGTTATATATCTCTTAAGCTCTTATACCATATTCTTAAAATTATGTATGTTGTACGATAAAAAAAAATTAATGAAATAAATTCGTCCAGACCTCCAAATTTAACGAAAAACATGATGTCTTTTTGGTACTTACACTATGAAACTTATATTTTTATAATGAACATTTAATTCATTTGAAACTATGAAATGTGTGAAATGTCTCAATGTAAAGCTACTACATCGTGCTTTTCCTGTCTGTAAAAACGCATTTTTTATAAATTTGTTACCATTTAAATTTATGGTCTATGTTTTACTTTGTATGTTAACAAAATTTTCCCTTAAAAAGCATAGTACCATAGTTTGGTAGTGTTTTGTAATTACATAGGCAATACCAAGTATTCAGGCAGCGCAATAAAAAGAAAAGACGTCATTTTGTCGTCTCCGGAGTCTGCCCTAGGTGCACGCGTGTTTTTCGTCAGTGAATTTTAATTGTGAATTTTGATGACTTCAACTGTAAATATCAGTTTTTATTGTACATATCTTATATAGTATCATGCATGAATAATTAACACTATGCACGGTAGTGTATCTATGTTTAATATTCAGCTCGATGTTGAGTTATGTCTATTTATAACCTTGAAAAATCACGCTTTAATGTTACTTCTATGTAGCTTTGATGTTACTAGTAACGTTGATTGCATGTGTCTTAACGTTTTACTGTTGTAAAGGCTTGTACATATTTTAATTTATTAAATATACTTTTTGTTAGCATAGCAATCTTATCAAAAATATCAACCTTTTTCTAAAAGTTTTGATCGTGTAGAGTAAAGAAAAATCCGCTTGGTATTTTTTATTTGATGTGCAGAGGTTTACTTCTATCCTCTACAGAGAAGTGTCTATGTTACTGTATGTTACTAAGTGACAGAATCTACGGACTTACCCATTTTCTTAAATTAATATTAAACATCTTTGACATAATAGCTTTCCGCAAAATACGACCACCTCTTTTAAAAATTTATGTTGGATAGAGTAACGTGTGGTGACAACATAAGATTGCTGCCCCGAATAACCCTGTGGGTGTCGTAAGTACCGACGGAGCAAAATTAAATAGGAGATGGGTTTCTGCCCGTCTGCATTCTTCTGATAACAACCCAAAATTAATTTAAAAAAAAGTGCACTTGCTGACTCACCTTCCTAGCTCGGCAACTATGGCAAATACAACTATGTTGAGCAGTTAATTCGGATATGCTGTACTATTGACGATCGTGAGATTTTTTTTAATAAAATATAGGTGACATACGAACACATAGTCCACCTGATGGTAAGTGGATACTGTGGCCCATAGATATGTATATCCATCCTCGATTAAGAATCAAAATGTAGATGCGTTGTCACCCCTGAGAACTACGACGGAATGCCACGTTTCCAAAAAAGAGTCTCTGGATCTCTACACTCACCATTTTAAACACAGCAGTATTAAGCTGCTATTTTACGCTGGTATTCTGTGAGAGCGTGGTCCTTCCCCGGTCGAGTCGACCCATTCGTGCTACAACCATAATATAGCTTCAGCGTGGCTCTACCACGTATAAAAATAAATATTAAAAAGAATCAACTATGGTGTTATTTTTTGATTACGGTGATCTGTGTTATTTTACCTGAATGCACATCTTCTTGTCAAAAATAATCATCTTCTTAATAACTGTGTTCAATTTATTTTCAATCTTTGTATGACCATGTGTCTACTTATCGTTGCCAATTTAAGTGGCTACCTATTTGTCAGCGACTAAATGTGCCCGCACTCAAAATTCTATACTCCTTTTTGATGTCTTCTATTCACCCTTCTTTCTTAACTTCTCACTTTCAGTACCTTTGCTCTAGCCATGACAGTAACCTGTGTTTTTCGAATAACCTCTTACTATCCTCGTATCCCTCTCATAAATCTGTCTTCCTGAATTCTTCCTTCATTGTACAATCTGTTCTTCTCTCCAAAGCACTCAATCTTGAAATTAGAACTGCTAACAATAGTTACTTTCTAGAAGAAAGTTCGCTAACATATTTTAAATTAACAGGCAGAAATATCTCATTAGTAGTATTTATTTATGTATTTATATAAATATACAATTAAATAATGTATTTATAAAATATGTAATTGTATAACGTATGTATTTTATTTTATTTATATTTACATAATTTACATATAATAATATGCATTTTTTATAAATTTTGAATATGTAAGTTTAAGTATGGGTGTCAAGTATTATATTGTTTTGTATTTATATACTTTAATTGACATTTCAATCTTTTAACATTTCACATACCTACTTTATACTCGTATATTTGTCTCTGCATCACCAAAAGATTTACAGATAGGAAAGAATGCCGCCTACAAAGTATAAAGTTTAATAAATAAATATTTATTTGGTAGAGAAGTTAAACCTATGTAAGTTTGTATTAGAATAATTAAATGGGCCGCTATTCTATACTTCCACACATCATACATAATAATAATATCTGTCAGACAGAATTTCGGTCACGATGGCCAGTCTTAACGGAGAGGGGGGGGGGGGAGAGAGAAAGAGAGATCAGGCACATTACCTACAAATTTATGAGCTTTCAGAGACACAGGAACGAAAACAACGTCAACTTCTGAAATTAAAAATTGAATTAAAATTCCTTGACAGAAAATCCCAACAAGTGATATTAGCTGACCTGGGATTTAAACCTTTTATCTCTTTATCTTTCTTTCTAGTATTCTTTTGAGCTTCACGATTTGCAAGCACGTTAACAACCACTACACCAAAGAGGTAGACACCACTCATTCTAAGTGTTTCGAGGATATTCAGTGTCATCTGCAAGCGCAGGAATAACATTGTCCCTGCTGCGAACGCAATGAAGTAGAGAGGCGACCATCTCGCATATTATGGTGTGGAAATAGTTTACGCACCCAGCGAACGTGCCTGACGTGCTACAGCGTGCTGCCCTAATAGAATGCCGCTCTTCGATAGTGAAAATAAATAATAAAATTAAAAGTTTAATGCAAAATAATACTATCAATGCTATTAACATTACTAATATTCTCTTTAACCACTTCTTATAAGCTTAAGAACATTTTATTGTTATAATTGGTTCACAACAGTCGAATGGCGGATTCGAACCCACGACCTATGAGTTCGCGGTCAGCATGTACTGCAGCAATGACAGGCTCATTAGGGTACAGTCGTTTGAGTGTAAACTGTGTAACTTTTTTTGTGTTTCTTTTATTTATATACAATATTTATTATTCGTATGATATTTTGCCTTACGTTAATTACAGTGTAAGTGTTGAATAAAATGTCGCTAACCTTTTTATTTTAACTACATCAGTAATGGAAACATCATTTAGGAAAAACACCCTCCGATATACATTTTATATTAGAAACTATATACCGAAATAATTTCATTAGGTTTAAAATAACAAGCAGAAAAGGATAGACAAAAGCAATTTTAAACTTTAAAGTTCTATGTACTAAAATGTATTTATGCGCACGCCGAACAGTACCGTCAACGTCGTCTTGTTCAATTAAATTTAGAAGTATATTTGAATGAAGTTAAATGTATTTATCTAATAACAAACATGTCATTCATTTGTACTTGTGTTAACAAATCTTACTACTTGTGTTAACAAATCTTAATTTAAAAGATTATAAAAACTAATAAAGATTCGCGTACTTGGGTAAGGCCGTAGATTTTGCCACAATTTGAAGATTTTTTTTTCATATTTTGATTGCTTATAAAAACAAAATAGTGGGTAAATTTTAATGAAGGTATTTTAAATAGGATATATATCTCTTAAGCTCTTATACCATATTCTTAAAATTATGTATGTTGTACGATAAAAAAAAATTAATGAAATAAATTCGTCCAGACCTCCAAATTTAACGAAAAACATGATGTCTTTTTGGTACTTACACTATGAAACTTATATTTTTATAATGAACATTTAATTCATTTGAAACTATGAAATGTGTGAAATGTCTCAATGTAAAGCTACTACATCGTGCTTTTCCTGTCTGTAAAAACGCATTTTTTATAAATTTGTTACCATTTAAATTTATGGTCTATGTTTTACTTTGTATGTTAACAAAATTTTCCCTTAAAAAGCATAGTAGCATAGTTTGGTAGTGTTTTGTAATTACATAGGCAATACCAAGTATTCAGGCAGCGCAATAAAAAGAAAAGACGTCATTTTGTCGTCTCCGGAGTCTGCCCTAGGTGCACGCGTGTTTTTCGTCAGTGAATTTTAATTGTGAATTTTGATGACTTCAACTGTAAATATCAGTTTTTATTGTACATATCTTATATAGTATCATGCATGAATAATTAACACTATGCACGGTAGTGTATCTATGTTTAATATTCAGCTCGATGTTGAGTTATGTCTATTTATAACCTTGAAAAATCACGCTTTAATGTTACTTCTATGTAGCTTTGATGTTACTAGTAACGTTGATTGCATGTGTCTTAACGTTTTACTGTTGTAAAGGCTTGTACATATTTTAATTTATTAAATATACTTTTTGTTAGCATAGCAATCTTATCAAAAATATCAACCTTTTTCTAAAAGTTTTGATCGTGTAGAGTAAAGAAAAATCCGCTTGGTATTTTTTATTTGATGTGCAGAGGTTTACTTCTATCCTCTACAGAGAAGTGTCTATGTTACTGTATGTTACTAAGTGACAGAATCTACGGACTTACCCATTTTCTTAAATTAATATTAAACATCTTTGACATAATAGCTTTCCGCAAAATACGACCACCTCTTTTAAAAATTTATGTTGGATAGAGTAACGTGTGGTGACAACATAAGATTGCTGCCCCGAATAACCCTGTGGGTGTCGTAAGTACCGACGGAGCAAAATTAAATAGGAGATGGGTTTCTGCCCGTCTGCATTCTTCTGATAACAACCCAAAATTAATTTAGAAAAAAGTGCACTTGCTGACTCACCTTCCTAGCTCGGCAACTATGGCAAATACAACTATGTTGAGCAGTTAATTCGGATATGCTGTACTATTGACGATCGTGAGATTTTTTTTAATAAAATATAGGTGACATACGAACACATAGTCCACCTGATGGTAAGTGGATACTGTGGCCCATAGATATGTATATCCATCCTCGATTAAGAATCAAAATGTAGATGCGTTGTCACCCCTGAGAACTACGACGGAATGCCACGTTTCCAAAAAAGAGTCTCTGGATCTCTACACTCACCATTTTAAACACAGCAGTATTAAGCTGCTATTTTACGCTGGTATTCTGTGAGAGCGTGGTCCTTCCCCGGTCGAGTCGACCCATTCGTGCTACAACCATAATATAGCTTCAGCGTGGCTCTACCACGTATAAAAATAAATATTAAAAAGAATCAACTATGGTGTTATTTTTTGATTACGGTGATCTGTGTTATTTTACCTGAATGCACATCTTCTTGTCAAAAATAATCATCTTCTTAATAACTGTGTTCAATTTATTTTCAATCTTTGTATGACCATGTGTCTACTTATCGTTGCCAATTTAAGTGGCTACCTATTTGTCAGCGACTAAATGTGCCCGCACTCAAAATTCTATACTCTGTAGTGTAGTGCAGCCCCACGTCAATATATATCTATGTTAAGTTTAGAATGGGAGCAGTATAATTACAGTATTGAGTAGATAAACACGTCTCTCTTTCATTGACATCCTTTCTAACATTACATGGCGACCCTGCCAGTCGGTGCGCGCGCGACTCCGCTCGCCGCGTGCACCGGCTGGCCACCGATAATAAAGTTATAACAAATACGTAAAAAATTGTTAAACTAAAAGTTATGACACATTCCCGGATTGAGAAAATTAATTAAAAAGTCGTGTAGAGCCAGCCATCAAAAAGTAATATCATTGTGAATAAATATTTATAAAATAAAATCAAAACATAAGAAGTATAAAACCAAAAGGCAAAGAGGCATCAAGAAGGAGAAAAGAAAATGAGAGAAATAACTTTTTCACTCCAGATAAGAAGAATATTGGTTGAGAAGATCTAAATTGAAGTACGCAATGGTGTTCACATAGGACATTTTACACTATCAAGATATATAGACAATTTTCAAAAACTCGTAACAAACAAGCGAAACAAAAAGAAGATATTTTTATTTTAAATTATCATGAATTTAATCGAGTGGCCAGTTTTTAGGAGGACTGAATTTTTCGTGTACTCCATATTACGTACTAGAAAACAGGAAGTATTTTATTTTCAAGAAACAAAAAAAAAATTATAGAGACTGTAATGTAAAAAATATGCTTGATGTATCTACAAAATAATTACTGTATAAAATGCAAATTATATGATTATATTTTAAGGTGAGTGATTTTAAGTATTTATATCTTATAAAATTCTAATTTCATAAAATTAAAAATATAATAACTTTAGTCACCAATCATATATTTTTACCATTTTTCATTTTTTAACTCATTTTGTTCATTTAATAGATGGAACACTCTCAATAGAAAGCAAGTGCTATTTGTATATTCATATCCTTATTATTTTAGCGTTATTACTTTAATTATCTATTTGGTTCTAAAATATTTAACATAACGAATGAAAAAGAGGAACTTTATTTTATTGCTATCAGATAAAAGACAAATTATGAATAAATTTTGTAGAATATAAATTGATCGATGAATAATATTAATTTTAAACGCAGCTTAACTTAATAACTCAAAAGAATATTAACTGATATGTTTTATTAATAATAAAAATTGCAACATTTTATACAGATATTGTTTAAGAATTCATCGAAATGTAATATCATGTTTTCTTTGTATTAACATTGCGCATCAAATTCTAAACAATGCTGACGTGATCTTTTGCATATAAGGCATCGGAATATTACACGTAGTTGATACAGAATGATGCATTAATATACACTACTGTTGTCTCCTGACTTGCCTTCAAAATATTGACTTTATACTTTTTCATTTACTTTATCTGCGATTAAAATCCAGTATTCAATTGATAAAAAAGACTTGATAAAATAAACTATTATTTTGTAATACAAAACTGTATAGTAGTTCGATACTTTTTTTTGAGATAATATGATTATTGAATTTAGGTAATGGCTCTAAACTCTAATGACTTATGAACTATTGAAAATAAGACAAATATTAAACAACAACAAAAGATTTCTAACAGGTACACTATCGATCATGTTGTATATTAATCATTGTTTATATTTTAACAGTAGTGTGAGTTACTAGTAGTTTGATTTTATTGATCACTAGTTCACTTTGAAAGAAGAGAAGAAACATTTATTCAGAACATTTCACACATATAATTAATTAAGGTATAACAAAATTAGGCTTGTAATGTTCGTTGGGTTTTATAGGTAGGGTTGCCAACCCTTACTATATAACATAGTATCTTACTATGTTTGTTTAGGAACTGAAACAAAGAACTGTTTGCACAAAAAAGTAAAAGAAAGGTCTATCCTTTCTTTTACTTTTTTGTGCAAACAGTTCTTGATCAAAAAAGTGTTAAGTTAAATTATAGAAAGGAAATTGTATATTGTATAGGTTGTGTTCAAATATATTGGCATGGTGTTTATATTTGAAAAGAACAGTAGAACATTAGCTTAACTATTTGTAATCGGCTAGATCAACCAATGAATAATTGTGGTTGTGTTAATTTTTTGTTCTTGAAGAATGTTGAGGTTTTGATATGGATGTGTGAAAGTTGAAGATAGACTGCGGCAAAGAAAGGAATACTTATATAATAGTATGGATTTCAAATGTATATGCAGGATAATGTAAGTGATGTTTAGATAAATTATTAGGAACTATGCAATAATTTTGCTAGTTATTGGAATGATGGAATTAGGCTATCGGATATTATCTTAGCCAATGTTTAGGGCCCAAACTCTGGTTATGTTAATAAACCGATATGCTAAATTGAAAGGAGATGGAATGAGATTGAGAGAATATAAAAGTAACCGAGACAGACAAAGATTTATAAAAAGAATAAAAAAAAGATGACCTTAATAAATAGGTAATGGAGAGATACGGGAACGTCCATCACTGGTATAACATATAGTCCTCGAGCAGGGTATGTTTCCATGATTGGATGATAAAATCGGAAGTAACGGGTACTAGGGAACAATACCTTCAGTACAAGTGATGTACACGAGTTTACACATATTAGTACTGTTAGGGACCAGAGAAGTCTTAAATTTGTTACCCTTAATAATGGTACATTGAGGTCACATCCTTCGTTGGATCATGGTGCGAACTTAGTTTTCCTCAGTGACAATTGTTGGAGTCCTTTGAAAATGACTTAAACGTAGACCTCAAGGTTGTGCGCACAACCCAAGGTAAACTTTTACCTTGATATAATTACGATAAAAAGTTTATGTACCAATAAAATGAAATGAATGTTACGAAAATGTAATATAATACCCAAATAAACGGGGGGCCCATATTTATAAAGTACCCGCGTCATAAATATCACGAAATAAAATATAAATGAAATGAATTAATACTCCGATTCCCGGTATCCAATAAATTAATAAATATATATAAATGAATAGAGAGAAAGAGAGCTAGCTAAAGATCAAAAATATTAAGAAGAAAAAAGAAAGTACGTACAAGAATTACGAAAAAAGGCCTAATAATCGATGACAATACAAGATAATAAGGGGATCCCCATCTAAATCTATAGGGTTGGGTATTTTTCATTTCTGTATTATGACTACTAATGCTACCCAAAATGCGACTAACCAGTTACACATATAATAAGGATCTTACACAACTACGCGAAAATGTATTGTGTGTGTATGTATTGTGCGCGTATTTGTTTAACCACAATTGTATATGAATTTACGAGATATTTTTTTCATATTTAGACACATTAATACATTACAATAACTCTACTTGTATTTCTTTCCGTCATATGTTTTTTTATGTAAAATTTGTACATTTTAAACTATATTTGGTTCATATTTTGCTTAAAAGAAAAGTCCAGAGTATATCGATACAGTATTATTATAAATTTATTAATGTAATAGTATTCTTTTTATGTTTTTCTTTAGAAAAGACAACGGAACCAAAAATGATGTTATCTGTTTGAAATAAAAGTGCCTTTTTCAATGTCAATAAATATTTCGTGAAACAAACTTGACCTGTGTACCTAGTAGTGTTTTCTTTCTTTATATATAAGTAAATTTCATGTCACGAAAAATGAGTTTTCGAAATTATAAATAACTTAATTAATGATTTTTAGTTAATGTACCTATGTAAAAAAGATAATACTTTTACTAAATGAATTTTAAATTGAATGTAACAATCTATATTTAGAGGTACAGACTATATTATACTATTGGGATAGTTAAATTCATTTTATTTACAATATCATTTGAATGCATGGTTAAAACTAGGTACCATTATACAACGTAATCGAAAAAACGTTCCCATGATTATACTTAGAAATTAAAACAAAAGTGTCACAAACCGCTTACGCGGCTGAGATTGTAACTTGTATTTGATCCCTGTTGTTATGATTAATTATTATGATTATGTTGCACTAGAACCGCCGTGTGACAAAACATGTAATATTAAACGACTATCATATTTTGCCAACTAACGGTCACGCGCTAATAAGCGAATGATAAACAATACAAAGAAAAGATTCTTTTGACGGGAGTTAGAGACTATATATACTATCTGATTGTAGTTTATCTACTTAAAAAATTTATCTACTTAATAAGTTTATCTACTTAAATAATGAATGTTTATTAACATACCTATATAAAAGTCTTATACCTTTTGAAAATGATATTATATCATTACACACGATATAATTTTAATGCATTGTTAAAACTTTGACATTGACTATAGATATTAAAATTGCTCTTCTCAATGTTTAAATAAATTAATGTTTTGTTACATAACTGTTATAGTGATATTTTAAATTTTTATTTGTATACGCTATAATTAACATCATAATATTTCTAACAACGTTAAATTAATACGTTATGTGTTATAATATATTGTTGTTATCTTAAAATTAGGTGTGAATCACACCGTGTGGTCATAGTTCGATGTAATCGCAAACATTTCCGTATACGTACTTTAGAATTTAAAACAAAGGTATCTCAAATCGCTACCACTGCTAAGATTACAATTTGTATTTTGATCTGTCTGTTGTTATGGTAGTGATGACGACTTATGTCCCCATTATTATTTCTTTGTTCTCTTAATTTTAATATGCAATATAGTAATTTATTTTCGATTTGATTACGTTTAACTTTTAAAGATTTTAAACTATTATAATTTATTACTTTAAAATAGTACTTACTTGTGAGAATTATGAGAAAATTTACTTCGTTTAATACAATTTTGAAACTCATTACATAATGTATATAATTAATTGATTTAAATTTTGTTGTGCACATATTGTGAGCCCCAATCCCTGACTGACAATAATGTAACTAAATATTATACTAGACTATAAAATATAAATTTGTGAAAGACCTACGAAAATTTATGAATAAGATATGGAATACATAATTATAAATAAAAAGTATTGACAGTATGTAGGTGTGATCAAAGGAACGAAAAATTATCGGAGGTTAGCATATCCACATACAATCGGCCTGATCAGCTGAGTATTTGGAAAACCTAATAACCGATTAATTTTTAAGGTTATCCGGACACGATTAAATGCGAAATAAGTTTTAATGTAATTTTAATGTGGGAAATGATAACTTATTATGAATTGTATATGAAATAGGAATATTGCTCATATTCTTGATCATGTATGTACGAGAGCCGTGAAAGTGACGTGAAAGAAATGACACAAATATATAATAAATAGCTAAAGTGCTAGGTATGAATGAATAGCTAAAGTGCTAGGTATGGAAAATAAATAATGGTTAACTAAGAATGAAGTAAAGATATGAAAGAAAAATAATAAAATATTGAAATATAAAAGAACATGAAGATTAAGAGAATATTATATATCTTATTACTGTTGTATTAGATAAATGATAGGCATAATAACAAAATTATTATGGATACGAATAAATAATATTGTAAATTTTCGCAAAATCAATACATAATTTTATTTTATACATAATTATGCCTGATTATGCCAATTATACTACTGTGACTATGCATTTTTACGTCCTAGATATGTCTTAGATTATTGTTTTAATAAAGATATTAATTTGTTTAGAATAATTTTAGGAATTTATTTTCAGGATTGAAAAAAAAATAGATCTATAGCCTAATTTTTTTTATTTTTTTTGTCGGTGGGAGGTGTAGTGTAGTGCAGCCCCACGTCAATATATATCTATGTTAAGTTTAGAATGGGAGCAGTATAATTAAAGTATTGAGTAGATAAACACGTCTCTCTTTCATTGACATCCTTCCTAACATTACAACTCCTTTTTGATGTCTTCTATTCACCCTTCTTTCTTAACTTCTCACTTTCAGTACCTTTGCTCTAGCCATGACAGTAACCTGTGTTTTTCGAATAACCTCTTACTATCCTCGTATCCCTCTCATAAATCTGTCTTCCTGAATTCTTCCTTCATTGTACAATCTGTTCTTCTCTCCAAAGCACTCAATCTTGAAATCAGAATACTGCTAACAATAGTTACTTTCTAGAAGAAAGTTCGCTAACATATTTTAAATTAACAGGCAGAAATATCTCATTAGTAGTATTTATTTATGTATTTATAAAAATATACAATTAAATAATGTATTTATAAAATATGTAATTGTATAACGTATGTATTTTATTTTATTTATATTTACATAATTTACATATAATAATATGCATTTTTTATAAATTTTGAATATGTAAGTTTAAGTATGGGTGTCAAGTATTATATTGTTTTGTATTTATATACTTTAATTGACATTTCAATCTTTTAACATTTCACATACCTACTTTATACTCGTATATTTGTCTCTGCATCACCAAAAGATTTACAGATAGGAAAGAATGCCGCCTACAAAGTATAAAGTTTAATAAATAAATATTTATTTGGTAGAGAAGTTAAACCTATGTAAGTTTGTATTAGAATAATTAAATGGGCCGCTATTCTATACTTCCACACATCATACATAATAATAATATCTGTCAGACAGAATTTCGGTCACGATGGCCAGTCTTAACGGAGAGGGGGGGGGGGGGGAGAGAGAAAGAGAGATCAGGCACATTACCTACAAATTTATGAGCTTTCAGAGACACAGGAACGAAAACAACGTCAACTTCTGAAATTAAAAATTGAATTAAAATTCCTTGACAGAAAATCCCAACAAGTGATATTAGCTGACCTGGGATTTAAACCTTTTATCTCTTTATCTTTCTTTCTAGTATTCTTTTGAGCTTCACGATTTGCAAGCACGTTAACAACCACTACACCAAAGAGGTAGACACCACTCATTCTAAGTGTTTCGAGGATATTCAGTGTCATCTGCAAGCGCAGGAATAACATTGTCCCTGCTGCGAACGCAATGAAGTAGAGAGGCGACCATCTCGCATATTATGGTGTGGAAATAGTTTACGCACCCAGCGAACGTGCCTGACGTGCTACAGCGTGCTGCCCTAATAGAATGCCGCTCTTCGATAGTGAAAATAAATAATAAAATTAAAAGTTTAATGCAAAATAATACTATCAATGCTATTAACATTACTAATATTCTCTTTAACCACTTCTTATAAGCTTAAGAACATTTTATTGTTATAATTGGTTCACAACAGTCGAATGGCGGATTCGAACCCACGACCTATGAGTTCGCGGTCAGCATGTACTGCAGCAATGACAGGCTCATTAGGGTACAGTCGTTTGAGTGTAAACTGTGTAACTTTTTTTGTGTTTCTTTTATTTATATACAATATTATTATTCGTATGATATTTTGCCTTACGTTAATTACAGTGTAAGTGTTGAATAAAATGTCGCTAACCTTTTTATTTTAACTACATCAGTAATGGAAACATCATTTAGGAAAAACACCCTCCGATATACATTTTATATTAGAAACTATATACCGAAATAATTTCATTAGGTTTAAAATAACAAGCAGAAAAGGATAGACAAAAGCAATTTTAAACTTTAAAGTTCTATGTACTAAAATGTATTTATGCGCACGCCGAACAGTACCGTCAACGTCGTCTTGTTCAATTAAATTTAGAAGTATATTTGAATGAAGTTAAATGTATTTATCTAATAACAAACATGTCATTCATTTGTACTTGTGTTAACAAATCTTACTACTTGTGTTAACAAATCTTAATTTAAAAGATTATAAAAACTAATAAAGATTCGCGTACTTGGGTAAGGCCGTAGATTTTGCCACAATTTGAAGATTTTTTTTTCATATTTTGATTGCTTATAAAAACAAAATAGTGGGTAAATTTTAATGAAGGTATTTTAAATAGGTTATATATCTCTTAAGCTCTTATACCATATTCTTAAAATTATGTATGTTGTACGATAAAAAAAAAATTAATGAAATAAATTCGTCCAGACCTCCAAATTTAACGAAAAACATGATGTCTTTTTGGTACTTACACTATGAAACTTATATTTTTATAATGAACATTTAATTCATTTGAAACTATGAAATGTGTGAAATGTCTCAATGTAAAGCTACTACATCGTGCTTTTCCTGTCTGTAAAAACGCATTTTTTATAAATTTGTTACCATTTAAATTTATGGTCTATGTTTTACTTTGTATGTTAACAAAATTTTCCCTTAAAAAGCATAGTAGCATAGTTTGGTAGTGTTTTGTAATTACATAGGCAATACCAAGTATTCAGGCAGCGCAATAAAAAGAAAAGACGTCATTTTGTCGTCTCCGGAGTCTGCCCTAGGTGCACGCGTGTTTTTAGTCAGTGAATTTTAATTGTGAATTTTGATGACTTCAACTGTAAATATCAGTTTTTATTGTACATATCTTATATAGTATCATGCATGAATAATTAACACTATGCACGGTAGTGTATCTATGTTTAATATTCAGCTCGATGTTGAGTTATGTCTATTTATAACCTTGAAAAATCACGCTTTAATGTTACTTCTATGTAGCTTTGATGTTACTAGTAACGTTGATTGCATGTGTCTTAACGTTTTACTGTTGTAAAGGCTTGTACATATTTTAATTTATTAAATATACTTTTTGTTAGCATAGCAATCTTATCAAAAATATCAACCTTTTTCTAAAAGTTTTGATCGTGTAGAGTAAAGAAAAATCCGCTTGGTATTTTTTATTTGATGTGCAGAGGTTTACTTCTATCCTCTACAGAGAAGTGTCTATGTTACTGTATGTTACTAAGTGACAGAATCTACGGACTTACCCATTTTCTTAAATTAATATTAAACATCTTTGACATAATAGCTTTCCGCAAAATACGACCACCTCTTTTAAAAATTTATGTTGGATAGAGTAACGTGTGGTGACAACATAAGATTGCTGCCCCGAATAACCCTGTGGGTGTCGTAAGTACCGACGGAGCAAAATTAAATAGGAGATGGGTTTCTGCCCGTCTGCATTCTTCTGATAACAACCCAAAATTAATTTAAAAAAAAGTGCACTTGCTGACTCACCTTCCTAGCTCGGCAACTATGGCAAATACAACTATGTTGAGCAGTTAATTCGGATATGCTGTACTATTGACGATCGTGAGATTTTTTTTAATAAAATATAGGTGACATACGAACACATAGTCCACCTGATGGTAAGTGGATACTGTGGCCCATAGATATGTATATCCATCCTCGATTAAGAATCAAAATGTAGATGCGTTGTCACCCCTGAGAACTACGACGGAATGCCACGTTTCCAAAAAAGAGTCTCTGGATCTCTACACTCACCATTTGAAACACAGCAGTATTAAGCTGCTATTTTACGCTGGTATTCTGTGAGAGCGTGGTCCTTCCCCGGTCGAGTCGACCCATTCGTGCTACAACCATAATATAGCTTCAGCGTGGCTCCACCACGTATAAAAATAAATATTAAAAAGAATCAACTATGGTGTTATTTTTTGATTACGGTGATCTGTGTTATTTTACCTGAATGCAAATCTTCTTGTCAAAAATAATCATCTTCTTAATAACTGTGTTCAATTTATTTTCAATCTTTGTATGACCATGTGTCTACTTATCGTTGCCAATTTAAGTGGCTACCTATTTGTCAGCGACTAAATGTGCCCACACTCAAAATTCTATACTCCTTTTTGATGTCTTCTATTCACCCTTCTTTCTTAACTTCTCACTTTCAGTACCTTTGCTCTAGCCATGACAGTAACCTGTGTTTTTCGAATAACCTCTTACTATCCTCGTATCCCTCTCATAAATCTGTCTTCCTGAATTCTTCCTTCATTGTACAATCTGTTCTTCTCTCCAAAGCACTCAATCTTGAAATCAGAATACTGCTAACAATAGTTACTTTCTAGAAGAAAGTTCGCTAACATATTTTAAATTAACAGGCAGAAATATCTCATTAGTAGTATTTATTTATGTATTTATATAAATATACAATTAAATAATGTATTTATAAAATATGTAATTGTATAACGTATGTATTTTATTTTATTTATATTTACATAATTTACATATAATAATATGCATTTTTTATAAATTTTGAATATGTAAGTTTAAGTATGGGTGTCAAGTATTATATTGTTTTGTATTTATATACTTTAATTGACATTTCAATCTTTTAACATTTCACATACCTACTTTATACTCGTATATTTGTCTCTGCATCACCAAAAGATTTACAGATAGGAAAGAATGCCGCCTACAAAGTATAAAGTTTAATAAATAAATATTTATTTGGTAGAGAAGTTAAACCTATGTAAGTTTGTATTAGAATAATTAAATGGGCCGCTATTCTATACTTCCACACATCATACATAATAATAATATCTGTCAGACAGAATTTCGGTCACGATGGCCAGTCTTAACGGAGAGGGGGGGGGGGGGAGAGAGAAAGAGAGATCAGGCACATTACCTACAAATTTATGAGCTTTCAGAGACACAGGAACGAAAACAACGTCAACTTCTGAAATTAAAAATTGAATTAAAATTCCTTGACAGAAAATCCCAACAAGTGATATTAGCTGACCTGGGATTTAAACCTTTTATCTCTTTATCTTTCTTTCTAGTATTCTTTTGAGCTTCACGATTTGCAAGCACGTTAACAACCACTACACCAAAGAGGTAGACACCACTCATTCTAAGTGTTTCGAGGATATTCAGTGTCATCTGCAAGCGCAGGAATAACATTGTCCCTGCTGCGAACGCAATGAAGTAGAGAGGCGACCATCTCGCATATTATGGTGTGGAAATAGTTTACGCACCCAGCGAACGTGCCTGACGTGCTACAGCGTGCTGCCCTAATAGAATGCCGCTCTTCGATAGTGAAAATAAATAATAAAATTAAAAGTTTAATGCAAAATAATACTATCAATGCTATTAACATTACTAATATTCTCTTTAACCACTTCTTATAAGCTTAAGAACATTTTATTGTTATAATTGGTTCACAACAGTCGAATGGCGGATTCGAACCCACGACCTATGAGTTCGCGGTCAGCATGTACTGCAGCAATGACAGGCTCATTAGGGTACAGTCGTTTGAGTGTAAACTGTGTAACTTTTTTTGTGTTTCTTTTATTTATATACAATATTATTATTCGTATGATATTTTGCCTTACGTTAATTACAGTGTAAGTGCTGAATAAAATGTCGCTAACCTTTTTATTTTAACTACATCAATAATGGAAACATCATTTAGGAAAAACACCCTCCGATATACATTTTATATTAGAAACTATATACCGAAATAATTTCATTAGGTTTAAAATAACAAGCAGAAAAGGATAGACAAAAGCAATTTTAAACTTTAAAGTTCTATGTACTAAAATGTAATTATGTGCACGCCGAACAGTACCGTCAACGTCGTCTTGTTCAATTAAATTTAGAAGTATATTTGAATGAAGTTAAATGTATTTATCTAATAACAAACATGTCATTCATTTGTACTTGTGTTAACAAATCTTACTACTTGTGTTAACAAATCTTAATTTAAAAGATTATAAAAACTAATAAAGATCCGCGTACTTGGGTAAGGCCGTAGATTTTGCCACAATTTGAAGATTTTTTTTCATATTTTTATTGCTTATAAAAACAAAATAGTGGGTAAATTGTAATGAAGGTATTTTAAATAGGTTATATATCTCTTAAGCTCTTATACCATATTCTTAAAATTATGTATGTTGTACGATAAAAAAAAATTAATGAAATAAATTCGTCCAGACCTCCAAATTTAACGAAAAACATGATGTCTTTTTGGTACTTACACTATGAAACTTATATTTTTATAATGAACATTTAATTCATTTGAAACTATGAAATGTGTGAAATGTCTCAATGTAAAGCTACTACATCGTGCTTTTCCTGTCTGTAAAAACGCATTTTTTATAAATTTGTTACCATTTAAATTTATGGTCTATGTTTTACTTTGTATGTTAACAAAATTTTCCCTTAAAAAGCATAGTAGCATAGTTTGGTAGTGTTTTGTAATTACATAGGCAATACCAAGTATTCAGGCAGCGCAATAAAAAGAAAAGACGTCATTTTGTCGTCTCCGGAGTCTGCCCTAGGTGCACGCGTGTTTTTCGTCAGTGAATTTTAATTGTGAATTTTGATGACTTCAACTGTAAATATCAGTTTTTATTGTACATATCTTATATAGTATCATGCATGAATAATTAACACTATGCACGGTAGTGTATCTATGTTTAATATTCAGCTCGATGTTGAGTTATGTCTATTTATAACCTTGAAAAATCACGCTTTAATGTTACTTCTATGTAGCTTTGATGTTACTAGTAACGTTGATTACATGTGTCTTAACGTTTTACTGTTGTAAAGGCTTGTACATATTTTAATTTATTAAATATACTTTTTGTTAGCATAGCAATCTTATCAAAAATATCAACCTTTTTCTAAAAGTTTTGATCGTGTAGAGTAAAGAAAAATCCGCTTGGTATTTTTTATTTGATGTGCAGAGGTTTACTTCTATCCTCTACAGAGAAGTGTCTATGTTACTGTATGTTACTAAGTGACAGAATCTACGGACTTACCCATTTTCTTAAATTAATATTAAACATCTTTGACATAATAGCTTTCCGCAAAATACGACCACCTCTTTTAAAAATTTATGTTGGATAGAGTAACGTGTGGTGACAACATAAGATTGCTGCCCCGAATAACCCTGTGGGTGTCGTAAGTACCGACGGAGCAAAATTAAATAGGAGATGGGTTTCTGCCCGTCTGCATTCTTCTGATAACAACCCAAAATTAATTTAAAAAAAAGTGCACTTGCTGACTCACCTTCCTAGCTCGGCAACTATGGCAAATACAACTATGTTGTGCAGTTAATTCGGATATGCTGTACTATTGACGATCGTGAGATTTTTTTTAATAAAATATAGATGACATACGAACACATAGTCCACCTGATGGTAAGTGGATACTGTGGCCCATAGATATGTATATCCATCCTCGATTAAGAATCAAAATGTAGAGGCGTTGTCACCCCTGAGAACTACGACGGAATGCCACGTTTCCAAAAAAGAGTCTCTGGATCTCTACACTCACCATTTTAAACACAGCAGTATTAAGCTGCTATTTTACGCTGGTATTCTGTGAGAGCGTGGTCCTTCCCCGGTCGAGTCGACCCATTCGTGCTACAACCATAATATAGCTTCAGCGTGGCTCTACCACGTATAAAAATAAATATTAAATAGAATCAACTATGGTGTTATTTTCAAAGGTTCGTTTGATCTGGATAGCCTGTGCAGAAATCTCTACAACTTTTTTTAAAGAGTTACACTCTTGTCCTTAAAAATTCTACTTTATTTCGAAAATAAAAACCACCCAAAACAATGACTTGTAATTAATTAAAAATGTATTCAAGGCCAAATTGTACCCACGTCTACCTGTCTCAGCAGAGACAAGTCATCTACGGAGGAAAATATTATAGTGCACGAATGTTTGCACAAACACAGTTGCTTTTTATTCCTCCCTCACTCTCATAAACCGATGGTACTGCAACCCAGGTGCAATACCAACGAATTGAATATACTCGCCGTGGTAATATGATGCACGCTTTAAGTAAATTTTACCTTATGCAGAATTTTTATAAAGAGGTTTGAAAGGTTGAAAACAAACGGATTATGGCAATACGATTGCACTATAGTTTACTAATTGGTAGGACTCCGTTTATGTCAAGTTGTCTGTGTGTGTAAGTACCGTTCTCTTACTTAATTTGGGCACCAGACAGTGACAGTAAAGTAAAGTTAAAACCTATGTAGGCCTTACTGCTGGGCACAGGACTCCTCTCATCTCTGAGAGGATTTAAGGGCTGGGAAATCCCCGGTACGCAGGCCCAATAAGTGTTGGCGAACTTTACATGTCTTCGAAATATTTTTTCTTATTTCTCAGACATGCAGGTTTTCTTAGCATATTTTCCTTCGCCCAAAAATTGCAAATTGCAATTAACATGTTCACGTACTATGAAATTTATAAGGAGCGCTTCGCCTCTGAGCTAACATGGCTCTAAAAAACGGACCAAACAGTGCGTTCACTAATTTTTCCGGTGTGACGGGTATAGACAGCCAGTGAGATTTCAATTTTAGTCCTCAGAAGTTGCAACGTATCAGTAGCCTCTTTTGTTTCAATTTGACTGCGGGTATCTATGGACTGCATTTGCCACTTACCATCAGGTCTGTGGCATAACATATCCTCTCTATAACGGGAGGGGCCCATGTTCAGCAGTGGAGTTTTACCGTCTGATGTAGAAGAAGATGGTCTTTCATAAGTAGAACGTTTTTACGACAAATAGGCTTATTTCGTAATAATATCCTTCTTATAACTATGTACTATTTTAATGTTATGTAAACATGCAACATATTGGGGTCGTACATATAAAAATAATATTTTTTGGGACGTCAAACATCTCAGTCCCCCCGTGACTGGTAAAGCACCCGAAACGTCGGGATAATAATAAAAATAAATTAATGTAATTAAACGCGATAAAATCCGTAAATAATAGTTTTATTCAATGTGTAGTGTTCGCGTAAATTTAAGAAATCAATAATATTTTTTTTTGTTATAAAATAGAAGAAATTTTTAATATTGTCGCATATAGGAGCTTCAATTTAACGATATTATTTTGCACGAATTTCCACGTAAGTGACGCGTTACGACGTTGTCTCTTAAGAATGAACCTTTGTACGAACTCTTACAGCTATCAATTTAAGAAATGGAGATAAAAGTAATTTAATTTTTTTTTAATTATATTCGGCCTTGTTATAAAGCAGTCTTGGATGGATTATGATGATACCATTTCACTATGTCGCATTTTTAACTACGTGAGGTACAAAAATGCAGCGTATGGTCGTAAGAAGTACAAAATGCGTAAGAAATGCGACAAAAATGCAAAGAGATTTTAGGTATGAAAAATGAAGTGAGAAATGTACTAAGTTCACCTGATGGTTGGCCGATGATGCTATTCGTAAACACCAGCAACCATTATAAAGCAAAAAAGGTAACAGATACGTTGTTACCCCTGAGGACTAAGATGGTATACATCACGGCACGTAATTATGCTGGCTCATTTTACACTTCAGACCGGAAGACTGCAGTGCAATCGCTGTTATTAGATGGAAACAATGGGTAGAATTGTAGTACCTACCTTAGTAATAAAATTATACAGATGTGACGCTATTAGAATTGCCTTTTAAAAGTGACAAAATATACTGCAGCTAAGTTATAGTTATAGCATATGGGTCGGCTGTAGAACATGCCACGCTCACTCAGACACACTAGCGTATATTGGACGCTGTTTGCAGCTGCGGTTCGTGTTGTGTTCGGCGTTCTTATAAACTTGTGACTAAGTGACTAGATATGCAGAGATTTGATTTACTTAAAACGAAGCATTTTCAGTCTCAATTTCCAATAATAATTATTTAATAACCTACATTGATTAAAATTATTCCATTATAGGTATTCTATTCTCACCAAGTTTCCCTTCACCTTCGCGCACGTGGAAAATTAGCTTTAAATTGCATGTCTCAGTTTATTTATGCCGACGGTGCAAACCCAAGTCGCTCGTACACTGTGAAATGTGGGAAATAGTTACGAGAATTAATACTGAAAAAAGTTCAATGATTTCTGATAAAAAACTCTCTAGAAATTTTTCAAGGCATTCATAATGACCAGTAAAATGAGGGCACTGAGTTTACGACATCATTAAAAGAACTAAAAGAAAGGGAATTGAATAGAATAGAATAAGAATCACTTTTATTCAATATATATTCTAAGAATACTTATTGATAGTAATTTAAGCTTTACAACTGGTTTGGAAAAAAGCCTTTGTCCTTAGAAAAAGCAACACGAAAGCCAACCAGAAAAATATTTTAATAAATTTATTTTATACAATTAGTGTGAAAATATTTAGAAACAGCACGTTAGCAAACACATCATTTCCAGGGGGCTTCTAACAATAGTTTACACATTCTTAATATTATTAACCCTTATTAAACAATTTTTGCTTAGTGAAAATTTGAAACTTTTTGAAGTCTTGCATATTTTATGGTACTGTTGTAAAATCATATACATAGTCCCGTGAAGGAATTATTGACTCTTTGGAGTTGAGTGATTGGTATAACTAGCTTGTGCTTGTTCTTAGTATTTGCAAATGAGAAATGAGAATAAATCACATGGAAAGAAAACATGTTGAAATAAACAATAAACAAGTTGATAATTCTTATATAAATTACAAGAAATTCTAATATTAATTAAGAAAAGGAACATGATGCTCAGGTGCCATCGCCATGTTCTGAAAGTGTTACGTACCAATGCCATTTTTATTTAATTGAAGTAAGATTGTTAAAGAAGCACACATTTCAAATAGAGGTCTATGGGATTAAATATTTACTACTCCATGGATTTAAATGCTGTAGCCAATACACTGTCTGTTTTCGATTCACAGTTAAAACACTGTTTAATTAAGATTCAAATTGCAGATGATTTGTCATCCCTGAGGAAGATGCCTCGTTTAAATTATACTAGATTTAACGGATTTTATCACGTATATTAACGTATACACCGAAATATTCAGCACTTTACGGCATCCATGCTCACGAGGGGACTGAGATGTTCAACGTCTAGATGTTATAGTTACTTCAAGCCGCCGCAGAAGATTGGTCAGTCAGTTTTTGCCATCAGTCGAGTGTAATGTCCCTTTGCAAGACGCAGGAGTGTACAAGCGTGATTGTGTATGTGGTATCTCTTACATAGGACATAATAAAAGATCAATTAAAACCCACGTTAAGGAACATATAGCTGATGTGAGGAATCAATGCTCCGGGAAGCCTGCAGTCTGTGAACACGTACAGGATCGCCCCCGTCACTACGTCAGATTTGATAGACCACAAATCCTTGCTAAAAACACCGATTCCTTCCAAGGATGATTCGCGAAGCTATTTAAATAAATAAAAAAACATCCTAATTTTAACAGAGAAAATGGTTGGGTGCTACCGTCTGCTTGGGATCCTATAATTAATAAAATTAAATCCCAACGCAAGCATACAAGTGCAAGACTTCAAGATACTATAAGTTAAGTAAGGTAACCGCGGTTAATCTGGACGTTGAACATCTCAGTCCCCCGCGTATCCATGGGTCCTGTAAAGTGTTTGAAGCGTCGGTTATATAAAAACGTAAATATTCGCGATAAAATCTGTAAAAACGTGTTTTATTTAAATGTGTAGTATTAGCGTCAATATGGGAAAAGGTTCCTCGTGTCCACTAAAAATGGTCTCCGGCTCTCTACATTCATCAAACGAAACCCAGTAGCATAAAGCTGCTATTTTACGCCGGTTTTATAACCATAATTGAGCTTCAGCATAGCTGTATCATGTATAAAATGCTCCTTTACTAGCAACTACAACAGGAGACGTCCACTAAAAGAAGAAGGTGAACCTTTGGAAGATGAAAAAATATTTTTGAAACTCAAAGAAAAGCATTTAGTGAGGCAGCTCCGGCTTTATTATTTGTGATTTCCTTTGCTTAGTTTTCTCCTTTTATAAAAAGGCCTGCCATTTACTTTTCTACATTTAATACTTTTAGGTGTTTATAAGTTTAGTAAAGGCGACTTTCCTTTTATTGAAATAAGGCATAAAATATCAGTGAGTGTTTTAAAAAGCTAAGATTTTTTGCGATATGTACTTAAAAGGAAAAAAAACCTAATGTATTTTTAATAGTCAATAACCAGAATGCACCACATTTACGACTCCTATAAAAGTGAAATTGTACTGTAATCTCAAGATATTGTTAAATAATCAATTCTTATACCTTGTAAAAATGTAAAGTCTATATATTTTACTAAAAATATATGTAAACGGCCTCGCTCTTCATGAGACTTAAATGAAATTTATGCGGATCACTGTGAAACCACTACTGGACTACATACTCTCCCAAGACGAGCAACTTAGTCTAATGTTTGACTCTATAGATTAAAAACTAAAATTATCAAATCAGTTAACTAACCTAGAGGCTATTATGATACATATGTAAGGTATAAGTGAACCTCACTCTCAGAGCCAACTATGAACAACTGCAACACCAGACGAATTACTGGTGCGTTGCCGGCCTTTAGAATGGAATAAGCTATTTTCTTGAGGGTCCATAAATCATATCGTGTCCGGAAAAAATCCACAGACGGCTCTACGAGGAAGAAAACAAAGTAAAATGTACAGTGGTTATCTGCTGACTCTGCTGACGAGCTGTATGTCCAATTGTCTGTTCACTTGTTATTCTATAAAAGTCTTCAAAAAAATTGCACCTAATTCAATACCTCTGTAGTTGGTTCTACAACAATTTGCATCGCAGAATAAAAATTTAATAAAGAGCCCTTACTACAGAAGCTACTTAATTTTATGTAAATTATTTTATACCTTTTAGTTTTGAGAAATTCTTTTTCTTTTTTTCAAAGCTTATTTGATCCTATTTATTTATTTATTTATTTTATAGGATCGGGTGACAAACGGGCATACAGTCCACCTGATGGTAAGTGGTTGCTGCGGCCCATAGACATCTACATTTATCCTCGATTACAAATCAAAATGCAGATTCATTGTCACCCGTGAGGACTAAGATGGAATGCCTCGTTTCCAGTAAAAAGTGTCTCCGGTTCTCTACACTCACCATACGAAATACAGTAGCATTAAGCTACTATTTCATGCCGGTATTCTGTGAGAGCGTGGTCCTTCCCCGGTCGAGCCGACCCATTCGTGCTACAACTATACTACTAATATAACTGCAGCATGGCTCTACTACGTATAAATCCTTTCGAGTGGGCTTAACAATAACAAACAATTGCGGTGACAAGTAGAAAGTCGTCAACTTGTATAAAAAGTGACAATGTACTTATTAATTTAAATACGCTATTGCTTACAATCTTAGTTTTCTATTTTAGCTGTTTTGCTTTATAACGACCTGTCATCGTACTGCAAAGATGTTGTGTTATTTTAGCATTCAGTGTGATTTATTTAAAACTCTTCGCGACTAAGATTTATTTATATTTGTTTAAAAGATGCGAAATTTGTAATGTATCAATTCAAGCCCAAATTTAAAGGCATTAGTTTGATAATCACCATTAAAATGTTTTCTTTTAACAGTTAAAATAAATAACATTTCTTCGTTAGACCACATAACATATTCCGTTACTTCAACGGAACGTAATACGTAGTCTAACTAAGATGAAGAAACAAAACATTAACTTTCTAAAACCAATAATAACAATTTGAAAAATACAATCAATTATAGCGGCAGCGGATTCATCTCAATCCACGTCAGAATGAGCGTCAAAATAATGGAAATAAGTAAGATTAACTATTATTACATTTATTCCATCATGACTGATTAAGTTAATAGTGTTTAACCTTTCAATGGGCACACGGTCGGATCTGACCAAGGAGATGTTCCGTCAAAATTCAAGTGGTCGGATCCGACCGCATCCACCCACAGCAATTTAACCCATAAATACTTATATTTAGGGACCACTTTTCCACGAAAAAGTTGGGCGTTATAGAATCTATACGAAATTTTCTATCCTGTGGTCTAAATAAAAGTTAGTTACTCTATGTACTTTTATTTTTATTCTACTGTCAATTTACGACATTTGCCGACTATATGAAAATAGCAAAATTTTACGGGAGATTAAAAATAAAATTTCATAAAGTAATTGATTTTTTTAAGACCACAGGATAAAAAATTTGTATAGGTTCGATAATGCCAATTAGTAGTCTATAAATATAAGTTTTTATGGTTTAAAGTGCTGCGTTTTATGGTTTAATATGTCGTTAATTGACAGTAGAATAAAAATGAAAATACATACCTAGAGTAACTGACTTTTGTTTAAACCACAGGATAGAGAATTTCGTATTAATTCTATAATTCCAAACTTCTTAATAGAAAAGTAGTCTCTAAATATAAGTTTTAATGGTTGAAAATGCTGTGGATGGGTGCGGTACGCATGCGACCGCTCGGGATTTGACGGACGCATGCGACTGAATGAGAATTTTATGGAGATTGAAGGGTTAAATTAATTAATTCAAACAAGTATATACATATACAGACATTTATTTAATCAAAAACTTAGTGGATTTTAATGAAAGCTAACAAAATTACGTGTCTGTTGCGGTAAATAAAATTTATTGATATCAAAATTTCGTTTATCGTTATAGCCGCTAGTCACAAATAAATTTATTTATAGCAAATTATTAAGTAAAAATCAATTTTGATGTTTATTGTAGCGAAACTTAACAATACGTTCATAGCTTTGACTCTGGTTAAACTTTAATACAGAAAATATATTTGTTTGCTTGCTGTATTTAAATGTATTTTTGTACTTTAATCATTATTTATTTATCATTTATTGTATTCTAGCAAAAGTCCTCAAGTCAATTTTTCAAAAGTTTTCCCACATTTAATTTAAATTTCGGAAAGAGAACATCCAGACTGGAAAAAAATATTTGTGGGTCATACAAATACTTGTTCCATGCGGGATTCAAGCCCGCTGCCCACAGCCCCTCAACTCATTTCTAAGCCAACTGCGCTATGGCGTCGTCGTGGTTAACAGTAGCAACTCCATGTTGCTGGGTTTCGTATGGTGAGCGTAGAGAATCGGTAACATACTATGAAATGGATCTATCAATAATTACTACTAATTTTGAATAATTTTTAGTACCAAAAAATAAAAACTTGAAGATTTTATTGAGTGACTTGAATAATTTTGAACTAAATAAATTAGTCAATTAAAAGCTATCGAAAATAAAATAATACGCACCCAATTAGTAGTATTTATTGATAGATCAATTTCATTATATGTTAATATAAAAGAAAATAAATTGTTAAACATAAGTGCCATAGGTTTTTATTCCGTTCAACTATTACACTCAATTTTTTTCAGACGGTAAAAAATCACCAGTGTACGTAATTTTTACGCAGAAATAAATGTATTTTCATTTGCATTTCATTTCCATTTTACTTAGTGTAACAAGTTCAATGTTTGAATGTTTTGATTTCAATCGATTTATTTTTTTATTCTTAACTTTGTTGGTTGTGATTTTAAAGCCAGTTTCTTCTTGAACAAGTTTAGGCATCAGTAAAAGTATTTTCTTTTACTAGTACTATTGTATTTGTGTATTTTCTTTTACATGTAGCTTACCAAAAATATTTCTTTATAACAGTTAAAGTTAAAGTCAGAACAGAAGATGTCAAAATTATAATATGATTTCTATAAAAATGTTATAAATCTATTCACGTACAGACTGTGCAGTCCATCCATCATGCACGGTCGCTAAAACAGGTTAATTGGCACTCATGCGTTGGGATCTGGTCAAATAGACGATCCGTGAAAAGCTTAGAACAGTGGTTGGTTTTCTGTCATTACTTTTGTAAATCTGTGTGCGCTACTGCCTAAATGATTACTTTGTGAATAAAAAATAAATAAAAAACAAAGGATGCATTATTGTAACAAAAGAACGAAGTCTCGGGAAAACACTATTTGACATTTTTAAGTAAAATTCTAAAGAAAATTCCAATTTGCCGATTAATGTACATCAAACTCAGCGCTGACCTCTTGGCTGAACCTCTCTCACGCAGCAATAATAACTCGTAATTGATAAAATCAGGCGTTACTTTGCAGAAATCCATTATAATAAATAATTTATTACTTTGCTACCTTCCGCTAACCAATTACAATGATGTGTCTTACCTGGAATGAAGAGCACCTCCCACCCTCCCTCAATTGCATGCACTAACTACGTCACCACTAGTCCCAGCACCACTACTCCCGGCACCACTACTTCCAACACCACTATTCCAGGTAAGGCACACCATCGACGACAATACGACACGTGTTTCGCCTCTACACCATCTTCAGGTAATGCAGACTCTACGGCGACTGACCGCTAATTGAGCGGCGAGCCGAAACAGCTGCTATTTATACACGCCGACACGACTACTCCGCAGACGATGGTGTGTCTTACCTGGAATAGTGTTGTTGGAAGTAGTGGTGCCGGGAGTAGTGGTGCTGAGACTAGTGGTGACGGAGTTAGTGCATTCAATTGAGGGAGGGCGGGAGGTGCTCTTCATCCAGGTAAGACACATCATTGTAATTGGTTAGTTTCGCTAACCAATTACAATGATGCAAAGTAATAAATGATTTATTATAATAACTCGGTTAGTTTTTTCTCCCGTTTTTATTATTTAATATTCTGTCTGACACTTCTTGAAAAAACTTATTTTATCAAAATAACTTACATGTAAGTGTCCTTCGATCAAAATTATACGAAGTTGACGCCTCCTCAAGTACTTGAAGTCCTTCAGAGGCTCTTTAATTCCATCCTCCATGATGGCACTACTCCGGAGGCGTGGAGCAGAAGTGCGGTGGTCTTGTTCTTCAAGAAAGGTGACAACGCCCTCTTGAAGAACTACAGACCAATATCCCTTGTGAGGCACTATTGAGGTCATTGAGTATAGTGCTTAATTCCTCCAGCGATTCTGCCATAAGGACTATATTGTCGGCAAATCGAAGGTCAATGATGTAGTCGCCATTGATGTTAATACCGTATCCTTTCCAGTCCAGTAGCTTGAAAATGTCTTCCAATGCAGCGGTGAAGAGTTTCGGGGAAATAACGTCAGCTGTCTTACACCTCTCTGCAGTAGGATAGGTTTCAAACTCTGGTTCTGTACTCGGATAGCCATTGTAGCCCTACTATACAAACACTTCAGCACTTCGATATACCGACAGTCAACTTGGCACCGCTGAAAAGACTGTAGCACCGCCCAAATTTCGAAGACTTTCTCATAGTCCACATACGCTAGGCAAAGTGGGAGACTGTAATCTTCGGACTTCTGTACAATTTGCCGATGTGATCTATAGTACTAAAGCCTTTTCGGAAACCGGCTTGTTCGGTAGGCTGTAAGTCGTTGAGTCTACGTGCGAGACGATTTGTAGTGACTTTCGAAAACAGCACGTAGACCCGGCTCAGAAGGGATATCGGTCTGTAGTTCTTCAAGAGGGCGTTGTCACCTTTCTCGAAAAACAAGACCACCGCTCTTCTGCTCCACGCCTCCGGAGTAGTGCCACCATGGAGGACGGAATAAAAAAGCCGCTGAAGGACTTCAAGTACCCGTTTTTCACCCGCTTTCAGAAGATCCGCTGTAATTCCATCCTCGCCCGGGGACTTGCCATTTTTAAGGTGCTAGAGGCGATTATAATCTCGCTCAGACTGACGTCCGTGATATCATCGGCATAGTGTCGGATAAGACTTGCTCTTGGATCGTTACTCAGACTTGCGTGTGGCTCCTACGATGATGTGTACAGCTGCCCATAGAACCTCTCAATCTTACTCAGAATCTTAGGTGTCCCGGAAAAGATGCTGCCACACTCAGTCTTTAGCTTTGACAGTTGGGTCTTACTGACAGACAGATCTCTGGCAGACTTTGAAGCCCTGGTTCCGCTCGATCGCTTCTTCAATACGAGCAGTTTTAAAGTTACGTAAGTCTCGTCGCATGCATTTGGAGATCTGTCTGTTTAGTTGCCTGTATGCTGTCAAATCCGTTGATGATTGCAGCCTCATCTCCCTTCTAACAGCCATAAGATTAAGAGTGTGATCGGAGAGTGTTTGTGTTCTTCTGCGGCGGGTCTTGCAGAATTTAGCTCCGACCGCATAGACAGTTTCCACGAGCTTGTCATTCATATCGTCCACTGAATTGCAATCTTCTAGGCACTGAAAGCGGTTACCTAAATCGAGCTGAAGGGTTTCGGGATTCTGGATTAGAGCACGAGGGGGACGGAGCGTTGACTTCATTAGATGAAACCTCTCCAACTTCACGTTTAGCTTCAGTGTGCCTCTAACCATTCGGTGATCGCTGACAGTTTTCACCCTTGCGATCACTGAGACATCACTGAACAGTTGGCGTCTGGTCGTCATAATGAAGTCAATCTCATTTTTTGTCGAACCGTCGGGGCTCGACCAGGTCCACTTCCTGTGGGGCTGCTTCTGGAAGAAATATTTCATCATAAAGAGTCCCTCTTTCTCTATAAAGTCGGCCAGGTGCTGGCCCCTCCGCTTCCGTTGCCCTACTCCGAATTTCCCTAACTTCAGCTCACCGCTTTCTCTTGTGCCTAGTTTTGTGTTAAAGTCTCCCATCAACACCGTGTAGGGAGTTTTGGAGGTATGCATGGCTGTGGAAATATCCTCATATACTTCCTCCACCTCCTCATCGGGATGTACCGAGGTTGGTGCGTAAATCTGTATGACCTTCCGCGAATACCGTTTGGTGATTCTGGGTATCAGGTACGCAACCCTCGTCGACACACTCCCAATCTGTACAACGTCGTTGACGAGAGACTTGTGGACGATAATTCCGACATCTCCTTGGGACAGATGGTCGCCCTCCCGGTGATAGAACAAGTTGCCGGACTCGAGGATTACCGTGGCCTCCCCCTCTCTTTGAACATCGGATAATCCAATAATATGCCAGCGGAACTTGTCTACCTCTTCTTCCAGCTCCATTATCTTCTAGTCAGTCCTCAGGGTGCGAGCGTTATATGTTGCCAGGTCGAGTCGTTGTAGGTGGCAACCGAACCTTCAACGAAGATTCTTAGCACCCTCTGCCCCGCCGTTACCATGGTCACTACAAGTAGCCAGGAAAAGCGGGGCCGCCGGCTACTGGGTGCCGTTTGGTTGCATCGTTATTCATGGGGGGATATTTGCCATAGTTGCCTCGCTTGGCGAGCGGGTTGGCAACCGCAGTTTTAAAAATTTTGCAAAATTTCGCATTCAATATCAATAAAATGGGAACATGATCAATGTATTCGAAGTCAATTAAATACGCATTACAAACACTACTGGTCAGTTTTTGATCAAATTTATGTGAAACCATACGAAAAGCATCTGCTTTCAAATAAAAAAAAACAATCATCAAAATCTGTTTATAAAAAAAACATAGAGTGGAATTGAGTACCTCCTCCTTTTTTAAACTCATTAAAAATACTCATATTTTTCTCTATAGAATGTTATAATTAGCAAAGATAGGTTTTTTTTCTTTTTTATTTATTCAATTTAGAGACAGTCACACTTCAGCTTTGATCGTATTCTAGTTTCTTTTTTCATCTTCTAAACACCAGTAAAGAACCGTTTAACTTCACTATATAAAACCAAATCGTAATACGAAGAACATTAAGAAAACTTCTTACTTTTATGGTAGCACCTACCAGAACTATAGACAATCGTATATACAGACAAGAGCTTCGTGATTATTTTTATATTTTAAATACACAAATATCTCCTGACAGTACTGCCACAGCAATGTAAGTTTAGATCAAAGGAACATACCAGTTGTTGACCAGGTTAAGAATTTTAATAAGTCTTTTTTTGATTAAAACTACTTTTACGGATTTTATCGCGTTTATTTTTACTTTTTATTTTTAATTCCTGACGTTTCGGGCGCTTTCCAGCACCCATGGTCACGGGGGACTGAGATGACTGACGTCCCGATGTCATTGTTAAACCCGGAGTACCTTCAGCTTTTTTAATTATTGTTTTTTAAAAAAGCTGAAGGTACTCCGGGTTTAACAATGACATCGGGACGTCAGTCATCTCAGTCCCCCGTGACCATGGGTGCTGGAAAGCGCCCGAAACGTCGGGAATTAAAAATAAAAAGTAAAAATAAACGCGATAAAATCCGTAAAAGTAGTTTTAATCATGTGTAGTGTTCGCGTAAATATAAGAAATCATTAAGTCTTTTTTTATTTTTAACAAGGTATATTAACAGGCTTACGAAGACTAAAAGGTTATACCTTTTTCTGTATTCCGTATTTTAAGATTGTTGATAATAGTGTATAAAACTTAAGGATGACCCATGAATTTTGTGTATTTATATTTTTTCTAATAGCAAATGCGTCAACTGTAGTTTATCTATTAACTTTGGTTAACATTTAGATACAATGTTCCTATAGGTTTAGGAATTTGGTTCTCATTTTATTTCCTCATTAATTTTTCTGGATTCTTTGCAAACGAGAAAATTATTTTGAGATGTTATTTATGAATCAAAAAACAAATACATATAATTGACAAGATCTATTTTACAAGCTATGTCACTTGATATGGTTATTACATGCCACCCATATGTATAATTTAGCTGTAGTGTTATAACACATTTTAGATGGCAATTTTAACAAAACTTGCATTTAATGTACTTCTCATACGAAAAGTGCATATATATGCGCTGCAAATTATGTGAAGTTGATAATATATTCAAGGTGCGAAGAGGAAGATCTTCCAAGACTATTCTTGCCGTATCTTACATTTGCATACGTTCGTTATCTTCATATAATAAATACCTATTGAAGTAGTGAATAGATTCAGGAGTTATTTTGTGGAAATATACTTTGCTTTTAGTATTCAATAATGTGAAATTGAGGATAAATATTAAAATGTGAATATCATTGCATTATTTCTACCGTGAAATTAAACTCGTAGATGCATTATGTAAAAATTAAGGCACGTGTCACTTCCTCAAATATGTTAGACAAAAGTGCCACTGAATATATTTGAAGCTCTAAATGTCAACTTTCTATTTACTATATCTTAGGTAAACATGATTTTTTAACGATGAGTTAATTATTTATCATGTTTTATAATCTACGCTTTTGTAACTTTAAAATGACAGAAAGAAGACGGTCGAAGTGTTTTGCAGTTTCTTTTCCAATTAGATAAATATAAAATAAATACATTTAATTTAACAATTACAATTAATTCAATTCAATTGATTCTCATTAATTTAGTTTCATTTTACTTTCTTTTATTATACAGATACACACCCAGATCCCAAATATTATTTGTAAGCCACAAAAACACTATATGATCAATAAAAATTTGAATTTAAAGTAAAATCCTCAATAACTCTTTTTACAATTTGGTTAAATTTATTTTTTGTGCCGATCCAAATTGGATGCTGGATTAATCAATGGATTGAAGCAATTCGATTTCCATGTTTGTTTGTGAAATTTCGTATTGTTTGAAATTATTTAACTGTAGAATACAATACTACTAATTAAAAGTACCTTAAGGCCGTGGTAACTTAGTGGATGAGCGTTTTCGTTAAAATTGCATAGAATATTCGCAACTCAGTTCCTATTACCGCCGTCACCAGTAAAATTTTAAGTAAAGACAACTTTAAGTGCAGATGCAATGCTCATGATCCGCTGAAAAGCAAAACATTTCTAAGAAACTAAAAATATTTTAAGCCTTGTCATAATATGTATATAAGTAGCGCGGCGGACTTTTCCTTGCTCAATAGGACTAGAGTGAGAGACCTTTTCTCAGAAGTGGGACCTATTTAGATTATTAGTTTGCTTTTCGAAGACAAACTGGAAGTCTCATTAAAAACTGGAAGTCACATGTAAAAAATGTCTGCACCAAATTTAATAAATTTGTATATGCACTGCGTAGGTTACAAAGCGTTGCTGGGAAAGGAGCTGCGCTTACTGTATATTACGGATACATTGAATCTGTGTTGAGGTATGGTCTGTTGATATGGGGAAACTCGACTGACATAAACAAAGCATTTATCAGTCAAAAGAAATGTATACGAGCTCTATGTAATGTTGGGTTTCTGGAATAATGTAGATCTTTATTTTAAAAATTATAAATTGCTAACGTTGACTGGGCTGTATTTATTAGAGGTGTAATGACAATTGTGTATGTAATATTTATAATTGACTTTATATAATTATTTTTTTTTATCTTCACGCACAATCCCTATCGGGGTAGCCAGAGAGAACAGATCGCCAAGTGTCACGATCCTTACATACCTCTTTCGCTTCTTTCAGGTTCATTACCTTCTTCACACATGCACGTCTAGGTATCCGAGTACTCTTGACCTTCCCCTCTTCGAGCAATTTGCTCACATGGTCTTCGAAAGTTAGTCTCGGTCTACCTCAACACCTTTTAATATTTACTTTCGCTATATATATATTTTCTTCACCATTCGGTCTTCACTCATTCACTCAACGTGCCCAAACCATTGGAGTACGCCCCTATCAATTTTTGTGATAAGATCATCTTTCAATCCTACCATATTGCGAATCTCTTCGTTTCGCTTTCGGTCGGCTATGGTAACGCCACACATTTTACGAAGAGATCGCATCTCCACTGCATTCAACTTGCTTTTATGCTTCTTCTGGCGGTTTCGCTGCCATATAACAAAGTCGATACCAACACTGCGTTATGTATTGCAAGGCGTGCACTCTTTACCACGCCTTGCCTTTGGACTAATGCATTCAGGGCACCATTGACTTTGTTTCCACATCTAAATCACATCTTCCATCCCGGCTGAAAGCACTCCCCAATCTCATTTACCTGTTCTAGACATTCCTGATTTACCCACATTTCACATTTTGTTCTCTCTTCGTCCTTTTCAAATACCAGAACCTTAGTTTTATTAGCATTCAAACGGAGACCTTTAATTTCACATTCCTCTTTCATACACGTGACTAATGCTTGCAGTCCTGCTTCTGATGGTGCAATAAGCACTGCATCATCAGCATACATAAGACAATTCACTTTAATGTCACCCAATTTCACACTCAAACAGCTATTTTTCAGCCTCTGTAAACAGCTGTCGAGATACAGTATGAACAGCCAGGAAGACATGACACAACCCTGTTTTACGCCCGTTTGGACGCTAAACATGGGTGACAGGTCATGCCCTACCCGCACACAGGCTTTACAGTCATAGTAAAGTGACTGCACAGCCCTTAACAATCGACCATCCACACCATATCCCGGCAACAGTTCCCACAATTTCTTCCTTATAACTTTATCAAATGCTTTCTCCAGATCCACAAAAGCACAGAAAATTCTCTGGTTAACACTCAGAAGCCTCTCCGTGATTATGCGGAGAGAAAACATTTGATCCGTGCATCCTCTTCCAGGTCTAAATCCGCATTGTGCCTCCCATAAGAATCTTTCAGATTTCTCTTGCATCCTACGTGTCAAAACCTTCGAGTATACTTTACTTGCTAAACTGGTCAAGCTGATCGCCCGATAGCACCCGCAGTCAAAATGTGAACCTTTACCTTTATATAAAGGCACAATGACCGCGGATCGCCAATCATCCGGGACATCTCCCGTCCGCCAGCACAAATTGCACAGCAGATGAAAGCTGTCCCAGACGCGGGGCCCACCGTACTTGACCATTTCAGCAGTAACTCTGTCTAGTCCCGCAGCCTTACCACGTTTCAAACTTCGAATCGCACGTTCAATTTCTTTCATGCCGATGACCTCAGTGTCATCGAGGTCCGTGTCTGGCGTGCCAGTCACGGCGTCACCCCCGAATCCTTCACTAAGATCATGACACGCATACATTTCTCTATAAAATTCACTCCATCGCTGCATGACGTTCGATTTTTCTGAGAGGATGTCATTGGTTCTCGAAAGCACTTTGTTCATTCTTAAGGCTGTCGCACCACTCCGGGACCGTCCAAACTCTTTCCAGAAGAGTTTGGAGTTTTCCTTAAAGTTGTGCGACAACCTCTCGTCCGCTTCTATTCTACACCTTTCACGTACTTCCTCAATCAATGTTTTCGCATGAACTTTCTGCAGCTTATATCTTTTTTTCATCTTCTCTCTCATATGCTTATCGTTACTAGAGGCCAAGTAGTCTAACCATGCTTTTTTCTTCTTTTTTACAGCTTCTCTCACTTCATCATTCCACCATGCATCTCTTCTTTTACTACTACCTCTTTTTGTCGTTTCACATACTTCTTCCGCTGCACTTACCATTCCATCCCTAAGGTTCTGCCATGTTCTCTCCACAAATTCTTTCCTGCCATCGATGGTGTCAAGCTTTTCGGCTACCCTCGTGTGATATTTGTCCCTAGTATCCGCTTCCTGAAGCTTCCAGCTTCGGATGCGACAGATCGACTGTGGTTCTGTTACTGCCGTCCGGTAGCGCCAACCTGCGAACAAACCCCTAAATCTAGTAATTACTAGATAATGATCCGTTCCCAGGTCAGCACCCCTGAACACTCGTGTATCCATCACCTGTTTTCGCAGTCGGTCATCCACTAGGAACAAATCAATCATACTTCTCTCATTCTTTCTTTCTCTAGTGTACATATAGATTTTCCTGTGACTAAACATAGTGTTTGTCCCAAGAAGACCCTTTTCCTTGCATACAGCTAGTATAAGCTTGCCAGCATCATAACCTTTTTGTCGCCGAACTTTCCAAGCACCGACTCGTATCCTGGTCGAGCGATACCTACCCATCCATTCAAATCACCACATACAACAGTTCTTTCGTTTCCCTTAACCAAATCTAGAACTTCTCTTACATTCTCCAAAAACTCCTCCAGCTCAGCCCTGGACAACGGAGCTACCGGCGCATAAACAGCCAAAAGGAATAACTTCATCAGTCCCAGTTTAAAGCGAACCCAGAGAAGTCTTGATTTCACAACCTTGTATTCAGTCATAAGATCGACCAACCGGGACGACAACAGCACTCCCACTCCCTGGCAGGCGTTCTCGCTTTCCGGGACTCCGGACCATATAGCTAACGTCCCGCCAGGGAGCTCTTCAGTACCACTTCCTTTCCGTTTGGTCTCCGACATACACACGACATCTAATTCTCTTTCTTTCATTATTTCGATCAACTCATTCGTCTTATCTCTCATGCCCCCTCTAACATTCCACGTGCCAACTCTGCACTCCGTCCTCCACCTTCCGCCGTGTCGGGCTATGCGTGACGGGTGGCGGTCGCCATCGCCGCTTTGCGCGCTGCATTCCACACCAACGGGGACGAACTGGTGTGCGTCGCCTTGGGGGGACGCCCTAACCCTCGTTTGCATGGGTGCGCAGCTGTGTAGAATGGCAGCCCTGAAAAGGGCTGGCAGAGGTCGCGACGAGCACGCTTCTACAATGACCCCCAATATATAATTATTGACATAAGAATATGATTATTTGACATTAAACTGTAATAATACTTATACATCTTATTGGATTTTTTTTCTGACACTGTTACTTAATTATTTAATTATCAAATCGACTGAATAATGTTAAAATTTTTTGTGTTGTTAAAAATTCGATAAGTATTGTTGTATAAGTTATTTGACAATTAATATTTGCACACCATCACTGAGGTAGACTATGTAGAACGAATTGTACTCGAACACCATTGTACAACCATATTCTTGCAAATAAAGATTATTATTATTATTATTACAACAGATCGTTATATACATAGATTAGAAGAAAATTGAATTTAGTAATTAATGTATTTTATAATCATTTTTTTGATGTTTAGTAGCCCGAAATCTTCGTAGTCGCCGATCCAGAAAAAAACCGGAAAACATTATTTGTATTACTAAATATCTCCAAGTCGGATTCGTTTTGTACTGCTGAGTACTGTCATTTCTCGCTAAGAGTAGAGTCAAGTCTGTTATATAGTCCACACGTAATGACGTCAAATTAGAATGTATCATACGATCTTGTAATAATGGAATTAGGGAGACCCGCTGTAGCAATGTGCTTAAAGCAGGTCTACGTAATTTCATTGTACATACAAGGCTCCAAGTCGAATATCATTCTATAATCTGTCTTTATTTATATGAATTTTTTTGCGTGCTATCACTTGTAGTACTTTAATATTTTTATAATTTTTGCTTTTGTGTTTTGCATTAAAATATAAACTAATTAGGAAGTCCTAGTAGCTTGTTAAAATATGCTGCGAGCATATTCCATTATCGACATAATATTTAGTAGCAACATTACAACGAAAACAATCTTTACGTGACAGAAAAACCGACAATAATTTTGCCATCGGTGGCTCATTTCACACTCAATTTATTTTACCAGAAAGAGTCTTTCATCCTCGCATTTCGTGTAAATAGATCGATAAATTCTAATGAACAGGACGGAAATATAAATAAGACCTATAAAACACGTTTAAAATAAATAAAAGGTTATATAATAAAAGGGGGATTATATTTGTCACTAATCACAAACTCTGCCTTTTGTTGTTCAATTAATTGGACGGAGTTACGAAAAAAGGATACAAATAAAATTAAAGCTGATTTTGAGACATTACGTTGGAAGTTTGTATTTTCCTGCGCCTTAATTATGATTTTGCTCATTATTTATCCTTTTTGCTGACTTTAAAAAACATAGACCTTTGAATTTTTCCGGCATTTGATGTAGGTAGCACAGTGTTTTAATAGAAAAGGGCGCAAACAGGAATGCGGCTCGTCTTTTGGAAAGTATCGAACGCCGTCTACGAACAACTGGAACACTAAAGGAATTGCAGATGCGCCCGGTCTTTAAAAAAGAAGAATTTAGTTTCTTGAAGGTCCCTAAGTCATACCGATCTGAAAAATCGCCGGTGGTAAATGAGACGAAAGTGTCCTGCAAGGAAGAAACCCTCTGGTAAATCTTAATTAGCCGTTCAATCAACAGCCTAGCCTCTTTACTAACTCAATTAGCGGCCTGAATTATCTTCAGCCATTTGATCATACAGCTAGGCAAATGACTTGGATCGATGACGTTTCATTACATGCCTAGCCTGTTAATTTCAATTTTGATCCTCTTTATGAGACCTAGCGCTGAAACTCTCCAAACTGTGATAAGGCATCGTAAGGCGTCGATAAGGCGTCGGCAAACAACAAATTTGATGGTGTTTTCCAAAGTATATTGAAAAATAGTACAAGCTGTCGCAGCCAACTAGCTTAATTAGCCGTTCAATTAACAGCTTAGTCTTTTTATGTTTAACTAGGGGTCTGAATGATATTCAGCCGCTTCGTCTAATACAACATTGCAACTATCTAGTAATATTAGGGACAGTAAGTTAGGGTACAGCTGGCCGTACCGTAGGGTACCAGCCGTACCCTAACTTACATATATGAGCTTGTAACTTACATATATGAGCTTACATATGAGCTTTTAAAAATGTAGTCGTTTATTAAAATATATTTGTGTTTTGTGTACTTGGTGTAGGTGTAACTGGATCCATTACCTCATTTCGTCTCGCGTGGGTTGTATGAGACGACTTTGATAAATTCCAGGGCAGATATTATGTCCTTCAATAGATAGCGGTATACTCTATAGCTATCAAATACTAACCCATTCGAGGATTATTTTATCGTGATTACTGCGCCACTTTTTGGTTCCATTTACCACTATTCAGGAATACATTACAAAAGACTGGAGAAGAACCACGTTCTCACAGAATACCAGCGTAAAGTAACAGCTTAATATGCTGCTGTATTTCGTATTGTAAGTGTTACATCTTAGTACTTAGGGGTGACATTGTATCTACATTTTTATTCTTAATTGAGAATAGATATCTATGGGTTACAGCATTCACTTAACATCAGGTGAACTTTGTGCCCGTTGGTCAGCCTAATAGACATGTATCAATCATTTATTTCTAGTGACCAAATCGTTCTAGCACATTTCGTCATGCGTACTGGTACATTAGAATCGATCATTCAAATGGATTATTTCGGGGTCCAGTATTCTGTGGGTCTGAGAGATCTATTAGGAACCGAAAATATTCTATTTGAGATTTCTCAAATAGAATATTTTCGGTTCCTAATAGATCTCAGAGAGAGGGAGATACTACATGCTATAGGTAATAAAGTCATTTTATCGAACTAAAACTTATTGACTTTCAAGGTGATAAGTACAAACGACGCTAGATGGCATAAACCCAAAAACCTTAAGTGATATAATTGATTTGATTTGATTTTGATTGATGACTTTATTCAATATTATCATATATTTTAAATATTTAATAAATTTGTTTATTCCTTAATTTCATTCCTAATAATACACAATTTCATCTTACTATACATGTCTAAATATTGGGATTGTAACATATACTTGCTACAAAACTTAACTTTTACGTATCTTATACTTATATTAGTTGGTTAAAAATTATTATATTAAATAAATCATTTGCCATGAAATCTTTTGAAGTGTTACTTGTGAACTCTACCAAATTATATTTTTAACTTATAGATGTAACAAATAGATATAATTAAATGTTAAATAATTATTAATTTAGGTAACAATATTATAATAAAAAACCCTTAAATAATAAATACTCCTGAACCTCCCCAGTCTGCATTGTTTATTCGATTTGCCGGTTTATTCAGATCATTCTGGATTTGGTAGGTTTTCGGCTCATTCACAATTCATACAAATCGCGGGTTAAAAAGGTTTAGTTGCCGACACGAGTCGTGAACACAGATAAACTGTGGTGGGAGGTAGGTACACTGTCGGGCAAAATTATTGGGTACCTTTATTATTTCAATTCGTAATTGAATAGTTTCGCTGTCTTTTATGAAAATGTTTACTCGAATTTTTACTTTGATACAGTAATGTTGCAGATATTCGTGTCCGTTATTTTATTATCTACCATAAAGTATTTAATGTATACCTGGTGGCTAGATTGATTATTTTATTAAGAAGAAGGAAAAGGTGATATGCCTTCCATAAAATCTGGTTTTGCGGTGCGCCGTACAGTAGTTACTGAGACATTAGTCGCCTCAGCAGTCGTATATACGTCTATAATATTTTTCGCAGAACCTAATTTCTTCATGTAACTAAACACTGAATAGATAATTTGTCGGGATTGTCTATTTAACACCGAATTCTTCCTTCTCTGCATATTTAGACCAAAATCTGAACACTCAAACTATAACAACAAAAATAATTAAAAATAAGAAATGACAAAAACAATTAACGAAAATAAACTAATTAAAAAATTTATCACTAAAATTATTGCTCTGAAGTGTACGGAAGCCGAATAATACGTTCGAAACCAATAGACAACGAGAATCGACTGATGAACTAATCACGTTGAACGTCAGCGTGGTCAACATCATATCGACCAATAAAAAGTGTGCTCACGACTTATGTCGGCAATTATACCGTTAATTGTTTATTATTTGTTGTACTGATACATTCAAAAAGAATAATGAACCATCAATACTTTTAAGTGTATCAGCTCAATCGAACGAATCATGCATGATTGACACATGTCTACAGCCTAATTATATTACAAAAAAAAAACAAATATACAACATTCCAATCTAGTCAAGTCTACCACTTGTTCCGTACGAGATTCAAACCTGCGGCGATGCAGCGTAGCCGATTAGTCACTGCGCTACCGATTTGTCGCTAAACGATTGTTTTGTGTGTGTAGATTGCCCACCACAAAAATGACAGACAGTTCTATATCGGGGTAAAACGCTAATGGCCACTCGCGCCGGTTCGCCAGTCGCCCGTGTTGCTCTATGAGAATAATTTAGAAGAAAATTAAACTTATAACAAGAACAAATAATTTTTGTGTAAGCATAAGATCGAGTTGGTCTAGTCACAGTGTGTAGTCAACCTCTATTGTATAAAATAAACACTCTGATTTTCGGTCCGACCCTCGGGTATTTGCTTACTCTGTGAGCGCACATGACCTACATAATTTTTTAAAGAAGATATATTATTAGTATAAAGCCTATACAACATTTACTTTTAAAAAATTTAACTACAACAAAAGCCTACGTAATATTTTTTTCTTTCATTTGGACTGTAATAAAGTGGAATCTTCAGATAGCTATAAAGAGTATTATGGTTATTCCTTTTATACTAAGCTATACATATTTTATATAATATGAATAAGTCTAAAATATTGAGATTAATAAATTTATAATAAAAACAGTGGTAGATTTCTGACCAGTAGGTTTGGAATCTACGTGACCTACTGGTCAGAAATCTACCACTAAACTTACCCCAAACAGTTCACGAACACGTCACATGGTTGCAAAGAATGACGTCAGAGTAGTTTTTACATAAAATCGAGAAGCTTTTAAGTGGTACCTTTAGATGGTACGTTAATACTGTAGCTTATATACATCTATATAATCCGTCTTCGATTTAGATTTAAAATGAAGACGCGTTGTAACCACTGAGGACTGAAAATGCTTCCTTACCAGTAAGAAGAGTTTAAACTTCTTATAGGGTCTTTAATTAAAAATTAACATTACTCATTATTGACATTAATTATATACATCCTTGATAACGAAACCCCGTTTTTAAATAAGTGGGGGCAAATGAGCATGTGGCTCACCTGATGATAAGTATTGACCGCCGCCCATAAGCAACTGCAAACCCGGGGGAATTGCACCAGAGGCGTAACCGGCCTTTTAAAAAAGAGTGGGTTCTATTCTTGAAGATCCCTAAGTTGTGCGTTGTGCACGGAAGAAAACTTCTTGTAAATCACACAATTGTGGACCGCCAATCATCCAGACGGTATTAATTGTATTGCGAGGTTGTCACGATACGATTACACCGAACATTCCCTCAGATCCTTTCCCGTGGTATGTGCGATAAAATATGCAAAGCGATGCTACTTTTTTTTTCAGTGTCAGTGAGTCAAGGCAATCATAAATAGCCTGGTTGCCGAATATTCGAAGCGCCCTGCGCTGGATGCGATCAAATGAAAGGAGCTAGCACTAGGAAGCCCCGACCTCGAGATAGGGACAGTATTCCATGTGAGGCTGAATCTACAGTTTGTAAAATTGCAGGCGATGTGCCGGCATGAAATACTGTACCGCTCTGCTGAACACGCTTAGATTTTTAAAGGCTAATTAATTTAAAAAAGGCCTTGAAAATGCGGAAATATGACAAAGAAGTTATTTTTAACGGTCAACGCGAAAACATAGGCATGGGCGAGTTACATATCCCTACCGAGACCTTGTAAGCAAGCAGGAAGTCACCTACAATAAAACATCGCAGCAAATAACAGGCCGTGACTTAAGAATAATCAACGCAATGCCACCAGGAAGTCACATACCGCCTGCTAAGCAAAACACAGGACGTCTCAACATATAAAAACCTAGGTTCAATTATTAAGACAGCCCAGCAGTAATAAAGTTAGTTTGTAAGTTAACTAGTCTAGTATTTTTATGTGCTTACATCGTTACAATTAAGTTTACTTGTAAGTTAGAAAATAAAGTCTTCGTCTCCTTCCACTTCAACTCACCCAAGCTGCCGTAAACGTAAGTGGCGTTTACCGCTAAAAAGACCACATTTGTTGTTTGCTTACAAACACAAATTTGTTACGGTACTTGGCGAGTTTTTCCCAAGAAATATTAATACGGCCTGTGAATAAAGCATCACTGGTGCTGACGTCCGTATAAATATGAAAGTTACCGGTTTGCAACATATTTTTGCACGCCACAGTTGATGGCACTAGCTCCATCTGGTATCAAGAATCATAAATAGGAGTAACAAGATCTTTCTGGAACTCTCCCAACAGCGCCATGTAGTGGCTAGTAGAAGAATTAAGCTTTCTAGAGAAGTCCACGCTCGAACTTTCCGCACTTATTCGATCGGTACCGGTATTTGCAGGAACGTTCTGGATGTTTCGGTAGAAAAGTTGTTTTAAAGCTACTGCAAGCCGCGATCGGGGCAGTATTTAATCGGCGATACAAGCGAGGTTTCGGAGCGAAATAAAATGATCAGTGCGATTAATTATTAGTGTGTTTTAAGTTTAAAATGGTGTTCGGCAATTAAAGTGTTAATTTTGGTAATTCAATCGGCAGTTTTTATTGTCACGAACCCTAAGCTCGTAACAATATCATTGACATACAGAATAAACAGCGTTGGTAAAAATAGCACGCATTCTTACGGAACACCAGCGTTAATAGTCTTTTAATTTGAGTATACACTGTTTGCTACGACCTTGATGCTCCCATCTTTAAGAAAACTGGTGATCGAAATGCACAATTTCTCGGAAAGCGCATAAAAACAAAGCTCCGAAAGAAGCGCTCTGTGCCAAACCTGACTGAAGGCCTTCGCTTTGTCCAAACTAACGGTCAAGGTGTGCCCCCTTTAGATTTCACTGCCCCCGCCCATCTATAGGTTAGGTAACCCAGAAGATCACCATCTGAGTGACCCTGATGGAAACCGTACTGGTGGTCACTAATCAGCTGGTGATCCTAAAGGTACCTCACGAGCTGGCTGTTTATAATTATTATTATAAACTGTTATATAAACTGTTTATAATTAGTGATACCGATAAGCCTGTAGTTGGACGAATCTGAGCGGTTGCCTTTTATAGGGATCGGGTGCACCAGAGCTATCTTCCATAAGTTAGGGACTACGCCTGAGGCGTATAAGTACCGGAAAAGATCGTGTTAAAACTAGTGACAATTCCGTAGCACATGCCTTAACCACAATAGGTGGGACTCCATCGGGCCCACTCTACTTGTTGACGTCCAGGGAGAGAAGTGCTTTGCGCAACGAGTGCTGTGTAGACAACACATCCTGCATTGAGCATTCACAACGTATGATGGTCGGTAGTGTGTTCCACCGTCAATGAGAGCCAACTTAGACGCAAAGGCAAAACCTAGCAGATCGGATTTCTCCTTTAAGCTATAGGTCAGTAAGTCCTCCTCCCTGTAAAGACATGACAAATATGGCTGACAGAATTATCTAGGACAGCCTTGGCGAGAGTCCAGAACGCAAGTATTTGCAAAGGCAGTTGAACTAGTTTTTCGCCAATTCTGCCGTAGTGCTCTGACTTTGCCATGACAATGACTGTTTTGAAGGACCTGGAGGCGGAATTATACTTCTTTTTAAGAGCACTGGTGTTTGCATCCCAAGACGTTGATCCGTCAGCCCAGGCTTGGTAGCATACCTGCTTATGACATGAGGCAATTTTAGAGAAGCGACCAAGTCATGGCTAAGTTTTGCCTCCAATAGGTGGCACAGATGATGTAATAAAAACTTTCATTCTCTGAAGCACCACATCAGTGACAGAATCAGCAACAATGTTGGAATCATTACTATTCTATTTTGTTATTTAAAGGATTCATAGATAAATTTAAAACGCGCTATTATATTTGCTTAAACAGGGGACTACAAAATATGATGTCTCTGCGTAAATTTACACCATTTATTTCAGCTAGTATTTACTTGTATTTGCCTCCTTTGTTTATTTTTTCATTCAAAATTTTAATATTTATAACGACATTTCTTCATTTATGGATAATATATGTTTTACCAGGTTGTAGGACTTTTTTTTCCTAGGAGTTTGTCTGAATAGGTACCACACTTGTACATATCACTACCGTCAAGTAAACGTTACCCGACAGATTTTATCCTGTATCGTAGAGGCAATTTTAATACAAAAATAACATAAGGATAAATTTCCATACCCGAAACAATTCTTTGGAGGCTATATAAATTTTTGTGCAATGACAATGGTAATAAGTCACTGACCATCATAAACTACATGGGAGAAATTCCATCTTAGTTTTCAGAGATAACAACGCAACTATAGCATATGTTATGATAAATTACATTTTCGTGATACGTGTCGTGAACATCAGCTATTATGTTTAAATTGATACCATTAAAATGCTTTTGTTTGTAATAGGATGGGTAATGGATTGTGGGTTAGTTCAGTAAACATTAACGAAGCGAAATTCGAAGGTCAGATTAATAGTTAAAATATAACTGAAATGTGAAATGTTGAAATATATAAATATGTGTTGAGTAATATATTAATGCTAACGATACCGTACTGTTTTTAAATTTGCATGATTTTGTTTAATGTAGATTAACATTATCTACTTTCTTTCTTTCATGTAATCAGCTCGATAGTACTCTGTCATATTTTTTTTGTTTTTTCTGATAATTAAACAATCAGGCCTTATCTTACGGAAATCCATTATATTAAAGTTGGTAAGATATACCTCACCCGCATCCGCTCAATAAAATAAAATGATGTGTCTTAACTAGTTTAAAAAAGTGTCAAGAGTGTTTTGCGACCTCCCTCAATTGCGTGCACTAATCTTGTCACCACTAGTCCCAGCACCACTTCTCGCACCACCACCAAGGTAAGATACACCAGCGATGATTATACTAATAACAGTATTATCGTCTATAGTGTATATACTAATTGGACGGAATTGGTGCACGCAATTGAGAGAGGGTGGAAGACGCTCTTGAAACTAGGTAATACATATTATTTTATTTTATTGAGCGGATGTGGGCGAGGTTATTCTTACCAACTTTTATTTAACTATTATTTCTCCTATTGATGACGACAAAAGGTTGGAAAAATCGATTAAATGAAAGAATATATCATTTGTTTCTGAAATATCACACACACAGCAAAATAGTTAGTAACGAAAAAAATTTGATAAAAATTGCAGTTGGTTTAATTTTTAAAACGTAATTCATCCATTCATTGCCTGTTACATTATCTGGATTCTGGAACATAGGCCTCGCCGCTGATTTCCTCATAGCGAGGGTTTTGCCATCGTTAACACGCTTGGCAGCGGGTTTATAAACTTACCCAATAATTGCTTTTTACTATCGAAAACTAGTTTAATATTTTAGTAAGATGTATTTAAAGGAATAAAGGCGTCAGACTGACATTCATCAAAGGCGCTTAGTGCCGCTAAAGTTCCTAAAGCAATCCATTGTAATGCTTCTCATTCTTCATGCATTCGTACTTGCCGATGTAACGCTTTCTATTCTGTATATAAAATGACGTCTACAAAAAATATAAAACATTATATTACATAATTAGATGACCAAGTTAATAAATAATAAAAGGTTCAGTTAAAGACCGTTTGTTATATTTATCGCATGATTTTCTTTATATGCACCCTTATTTACGTTATCTTTGTTTAGTAACATAGTTCTTTGAGGTGTCTCTTGGAAGAATAAATATTCACTAGAGAGAATATTCCAGCATGATCGCCCGTAGCCAATGCTCTACACTTGGGTTACCGGTACGATGTTGCCACTCCGGAATCTTTTTATCCATAGTTTATCGGTTCTTCGAACATGACAGGCCCATTACCAGTTTAGCTTACTAATCCGCAGATATTCTCATTTCTAAGTTTATCACGCAGAGAAATCCCGAACATAACCCTCTCCAATATTAACGTTCATAATCAACGTATTGTAACTTTATGCTTATTAATGATCAAAATATTACCTTTATGATATCTTTACAAGAGTTTACATGTATACGTCGATGGTTTGTCTTACCTGGAATAGTGGTGTTGGACGTACTGGTGCCGGGAATAGTGGTACTGGGACTAGTGGTATATTTTTATTATAATGGGATTCCGCAAAGTAACGCCTGATTTTATCAATTCATTAATAAGGGAACTTCGCTCTGCTCTGCCCTCTACTGTCCCCCTGACAAGATAACTAGTGTTTTTTATACGTCCTTAAAACCCTAGGAAATCTTTCTAAAACATCGAATCGTTCTTTACTAACTGAATAATTAAGAATAATAAATAGCGCGGTGTTTCAAGAATTTCTACGGATCTCAATCTATCGAAGAAAAGAAAATGATTGTTACCCGGTCGAAGAAAGCAAGCGCAGCTGATGCGTCATAGTAGCGTCTAAGGTCCACGAATCAAGATCCTAATAATACTATAGTATGTGCCGCCAGCACCTTGAAAACTCTTACAAGGAAAGAAGAATCTGCTACCATAGCGGAAGACACTGCTACGAGTACGGAAACCTCAACCACAGAACAAACGACGTCTACGGAAAATACTGCAAGTACGAGGACTGAAGTCACTATGGCTACTATTCGAAATTCAGCGACAATCCGCGAGTTTTTTTGCGTATTCGCAGACGTGCCACCTAATATCGTAGTTATTGTAGAAGCCCTGAAGGAAGTTCACAATCTTGTTATCCAGAGTTAGTGAAGATGACCATTTAAAAGCCCATGCTGATAATAAGAAAGATGTGGTCGAATACGCCGTGAGAAATAAAAAAGATATACTCGACTGAAAAGACTTACCGCATTAAATAAAGAAACAGACAAGTGCGGAGTTTACGCACAACTTGAAATTATCACCGTAAACACTACACAAGAAAAGCACTCGTAGAAGAGATTCGATAGGTTCGAGTGCACTTTCTCCACCGACAATGGCAAGAAAGAACTATGTCTAATATGTAACTTTGAAAGAAATATGAAATACCTGACTGCAAATGGTTTCTAATATCGTAGCAAATAGCGAAGAAATATTGAATCTGTTTCCGCTGCGTACCAAGTACGTATCTTGGAGGCACTTACAGTACGAACAGGAAGACAAGATTAACCTATAGCATCTTATACATGACTAAGTTATTACACGGATATCATTTGTTGTACCAGAAACCAGTTGACTTATGTGAGCACACCGTCATTGCAGAACAGAACCATTCAATGGATGATATGATGAAGACTCAACTTAAAAGCTCTCGGAGTGGAGCCAAGAAAACAGAAGAACAATACAGAAAAACGCGCTATTAAGATTCCGCAACAAAAAAGTTGAAAATGAAAGAGGAGAAACAAGACTCAAAGAATATCACATGACGTCAGTAATTTTTGGCGCAACTTTTCCACCATATACAATGTTCAAGAATAGAAGATTTTTAAGAAACTTTTCCCAGAGGGTTAAAGAAATAAAGAAGAACTTTTATATGGATAACTACATTACAAGCTTCTCAAGTGACGAATTATCGAAAAATGAGGACTGCATTTATCGTCAAGCCACCGGTTTTATTCTGCGTGGATGGGTATCGAACTGACAAAATGTGTTACGTCACTTCAGTACAAATAAGCAAATACCGCTACAGTACCCATAAGAGGAAACGACGTTGAGGAGACTTTAGCATTACAATGGGAAATAAAAGAAGACTGCATCGGTTTCCACCTTAATGAAAAGAAGACAACTCTTGAAGTATTACAAAATACCTTAACTCGATTGGTCTAGTCTCACCACTCACAACACCTGCATAGAGATATGGAACTGGTTGGGATGAACTTATTCCAGAAGAGCTCCAACATTACTAAGTCATGTGGTTAATTAAGCTACGCGCTATAAAAGAACTTCACATTCTTCGTTGCTACAATATCGGACCGGTAGTCATCGAGAGAGACACACAATTGTTGATGAAAGAAGTATATTCGACAGCCATCTACACACGAATGCAACGTGCGGATGGGTCAAAATATGTCCAAATAATATCTAATATAATAATGTAATCAAATTAGAAGAGTACAAAATTTTAGGGGGTCATTGTAGAAGCATGCTCGTCGCGACCCCTGCCAGCCCTTTTCAGGGCTGCAATTCTACACAGCTGCGCACCCATGCGAACGAGGGTTAGGGCGTCCCCCCAAGGCGACGCACACCAGCTCGTCCCCGTTGGTGTGGAATGCAGCGCGCAAAGCGGCGATGGGGACCGCCACCCGTCACGCACAGCCCGACACGGCGGAAGGTGGAGGACGGAGTGCAGAGTTGGCACGTGGAATGTTAGAGGAGGCATGAGAGATAAGACGAATGAGTTGATCGAAATAATGAAAGAAAGAGAATTAGATGTCGTGTGTATGTCGGAGACCAAACGGAAAGGCAGTGGTATTGAAGAGCTCCCTGGCGGGACGTTAGCTATATGGTCCGGAGTCCCGGAAAGCGAGAACGCCTGCCAAGGAGTGGGAGTGCTGTTGTCGTCCCGGTTGGTCGATCTTATGACTGAATACAAGGTTGTGAACTCAAGACTTCTCTGAGTTCGCTTCAAAATGGGACTGACGAAGTTATTCCTTTTGGCTGTTTATGCGCCGGTAGCTTCGTCGTCCAGGGCTGAGCTGGAGGAGTTTTGGGAGAATGTAAGAGAAGTTCTAGATTTGGTTAAGGGAAACGAAAGAACTGTTGTATGTGGTGATTTGAATGGATGGGTAGGCATCGCTCGACCAGGATACGAGTCGGTGCTTGGAAAGTTTGGAGATAAAAGGGTTAATGATGCTGGCAAGCTTATACTGGCTGTATGCAAGGAAAAGGGTCTTCTTGTGACAAACACTATGTTTAATCACAGGAAGATCCATATGTACACTAGAGAAAGAAAGAATGAGAGAAGTATGATTGATTTGTTCCTGGTGGATGACCGACTGCGAAAACAGGTGATGGATACACGAGTGTTCAGGGGTGCTGACCTGGGAACGGATCATTATCTAGTAATTACTAGATTTAGGGGTTTGTTCGCGGGTTGGCACCACCGGACGGCAGTAACAGAACCACAGTCGGTCTGTCGCATCCGAAGCTGGAAGCTTCAGGAAGCGGATACTAGGGACAAATATCACACGAGGGTATCCGAAAAGCTTGACACCATCTTTGGCAGGAAAGAATGTGTGGAGAGAATATGGCAGAACCTTAGGGATGGAATGGTAAGTGCAACGGAAGAAGTATGTGGTACGACAAAAAGAGGTAGTAGTAAAAGAAGAGATGCATGGTGGAATGACGAAGTGAAAGAAGCTGTAAAAAAGAAGAAAAAAGCATGGTTAGACTACTTAGCCTCTAGTAACGATGAGCATATGAGAGAGAAGATGAAAGAAAGATATAAGCTGCAGAAAGTTCATGCGAAAACATTGATTGAGGAAGTACGTGAAAGGTGTAGAATAGAAGCGGACGAGAGGTTGTCGCACAACTTTAGGGAAAACTCCAAACTCTTCTGGAAAGAGGTTGGAAGGTCCCGGAGTGGTGCGACAGCTTTAAGAATGAACAAAGTGCTTTCGAGAACCAATGACGTCCTCTCAGAAAAATCGGACGTCATGCAGCGATGGAGTGAATTTTATAGAGAATTGTATGCGTGTCATGATCTTAGTGAAGGATCCGGGGGTGACGCCGTGACTGGCACGCCAGACACGGACCTCGATGACACTGAGGTCATCAGCATGAAAGAGATTGAACGTGGGATTCGAAGTTTGAAATGTGGTAAGGCTGCGGGACTAGACAGAGTTACTGCTGAAATGGTCAAGTACGGTGGGCCTCGCGTCTGGGACAGCTGTCATCTGCTGTGCAATTTGTGCTGGCGGACGGGAGATGTCCCGGATGATTGGCGATCCGCGGTCATTGTGCCTTTATATAAAGGTAAAGGTTCATATTTTGACTGCGGGAGCTATCGGGCGATCAGCTTGACCAGTTTAGCAAGTAAAGTTTATTCGAAGGTTTTGACACGCAGGATGCAAGAGAAATCGGAAAGATTCTTATGGGAGGCACAATGCGGATTTAGACCTGGAAGAGGATGCACGGATCAAATGTTTTCTCTCCGCATGATCACGGAGAAGCTTCTGAGTGTTAACCAGAGGATTTTCTGTGCTTTTGTGGATCTGGAGAAAGCATTTGATAAGGTTATAAGGAAGAAAATGTGGGAACTGTTGCCGGGATATGGTGTGGATGGTCGATTGTTAAGGGCTGTGCAGTCACTCTACTATGACTGTAAAGCCTGTGTGCGGGTAGGGCATGACCTGTCACCCATGTTTAGCGTCCAAGCGGGCGTAAAACAGGGTTGTGTCATGTCTTCCTGGCTGTTCATACTGTATCTCGACAGCTGTTTACAGAAGCTGAAAGATAGCTGTTTGGGTGTGAAATTGGGTGACATAAAAGTTAATTGTCTGCTGTATGCTGATGATGCAGTGCTTATTGCACCATCAGAAGCAGAACTGCAGGCATTAGTCACGTGTATGAAAGAGGAATGTGAAATTAAAGGTCTCCGTTTGAATGCTAATAAAACTAAGGTTCTGGTATTTGAAAAGGACGAAGAGAGAACGAAATGTGAAATATGGGTAAATCAGGAATGTCTAGAACAGGTAAATGAAATTGTATACTTGGGGAGTGCTTTCAGCCGGGATGGAAGATGTGATTTAGATGTGGATAGGCGTGTCGCTGCCGGAAACAAAGTCAATGGTGCCCTGAATGCATTAATAAAAAGGCAAGGCGTGGTGAAGAGTGCACGCCTTGCAATACGTAACGCAGTGTTGGTACCGACTTTGTTATATGGCAGCGAAACCTGGGTATGCCAGAAGAAGCATAAAAGCAAGTTGAATGCAGTGGAGATGCGATCTCTTCGTAAAATGTGTGGCGTTACCATAGCCGACCGAAAGCGAAACGAAGAGATTCGCAATATGGCAGGATTGAAAGATGACCTTATCACAAAAATTGATAGGGGCATACTCCAATGGTTTGGACACGTTGAACGAATGAGTGAAGACCGAATGGTGAAGAAAATATATAGAGCGAAAGTAAATATTAAAAGGTGTCGAGGTAGACCGAGACTAACTTTCGAAGACCATGTGAGCAAATTGCTCGAAGAGGGGAAGGTCAAGAGTACTCGGATACCTAGACGTGCATGTATGAAGAAGTTAATGAACCTGAAAGAAGCGAAAGAGGTATGTAAGGATCGTGACACTTGGCGATCTGTTCTCTCTGGCTACCCCGTTAGGGTTTGTGCGTGACGATAAGTAAGTAAGTAAGTAACAAAATTTTGAAGTAATTAGTCTAATAGCGTTCTAAGTAATACGATAAGAATGAAGAGATTTAACACAACGAACGTGGAGAGATAAAGAATTCCACAAACATATAGAAGAAGAAAAAATTGACAGAGGATCGAAGGAAGCGATTAAGAGTAAGGGATAAATACTGGAAACGGTCTTTTGAATAATAAGAGGTGCTAGGGTTAAACGTCACGCCATACAAAGCGAAGATAAATAGCTAATATTAATAAAAAAATATTGGTTGCCTGTAAAGTCGGTATACGGGCGAAAGTTTTACGTGACAACGACTTTGAGTGGTAAAATAATTTTAATGTGAATATTCATTCGTATAGTAGGAAGAAGGATGAAATAACACTTTTTATGTCTGTCTCTCTCGCTCTTAGGCGGGCTAACCATGCCCGAGTGGAAGGGACGCGTGCCTCTCACTCGCTCTCATTGTGAGCGCATAACGTGAGCGGAGCGTAACGCAGTTTCTTGAAGTGTCAATTTATAAGACGTTGTCACGTCAATAATAATAGCTAATATTAAAATTAGAGTTAGTTTAATGATCTAGCTTAATATAATATACTGTTGATTATTATCTATTGAGTGTAAACTTTTCTAACAAAATCACGTACGTGCTATTTAAACATCTATCTCGAAGTCATTGTATTTTTTCCGTCTGAAATCGGAGGCCGATTTAGGAGAAATTTAGGCCGGCAACGCATTTGCAATCCCACTGGTGTTGCAGCTGTTCATGGGCGGCGGTAATCACTTACCATCAGGTGAGCCGTATGCTCGTTTGTCTCCTCTCCTATAAAAAATCACATTTTATTCTGTATTAAACTTATATCCTATATACATCCTAACGCTTTGCGTACCTACTCTCATTTGTAAGAGGGGTATTGAGAATTTAGTCCTTCGTCCTCATGTACGTATTAGCGCACTTCAATATCCTCAATATATTTTACTCCTCAGAAATGCGAGTTTCTTCAGATCTATTTTCTTGTAGATAAGAATGTAGTTAATCAGCACCTAAGCTGTTAAGTACAATTTAATTTTATTGGTTCCAGCAGAATCGAAGCCAGATTTCTCGCATACAGTAAAATTTACGACCCACGCTTAGGACCTGACCCACCACGACTCTGTTTTATCAAATATTTAATTCAAGTGCTTAACTTAATATGTACGCATGTGTACACTATGTATCTGACGTATAACAAGTCGAATCAAATATCCATGAATTACGGTCCTTGAACATCAAATATGAATATTGACATTTATTTTTTGACATTTATCTCCGAAATTGGCAAACGGCAATCATGCAATCGAGCGAAGTATTTGTATAAATAAGTGTTTGATTTAAAAGCAGTCTACATTTTATTTTATTTAAATTCGAGACGGTCTTAAACATTTTTTTATTAACTTACGATTTCTGAACATATTATATAAGTATTTTTACAATTTTATGTATGGCACTAATTATTGAGAGATCCACGTAAAACTAACTACTAAAAGTTCTAAATAGAGTCCTTAATATCCGTAGTTTGGTTTATTTGTTTCTAATCCAATTGAAATAAAAAAGAACTATTATTTACTACCGATACGACCTGGGGACCTTTAAGAAAAGAACTTACTCCTTTTTAGAGGGCCGGCAACGCATCTGCAATTCCCCTGGTGTTGCGGTTGATCATGGGCGGCGGTAGTCACTTAACATCAGGTGAGCCGCATGCTCGTTTACCCCTCTTCTATAAAAAAAAAGTTTTCCTACGACGTGCGTTGAAACTTAGCGGCTGGGATTAAGCCGAAAATTCCTCAGGGCACCACCCGTGTTAGACGCAACAGAAAATGCAAAGGGATGCCACTTCCCTTCGCCACCCCAGTGAATCGAGCCTATCGAAAAGCACCTGGTTGTCAACAATTCGAGCCGCTTTGCGCTGGATCCACACCATCCACACTATACAGATGCTTGGCGGTCTACCACTGTATTCGTTTCACTAGGAGTTTTCTTGGGCGTACGATCTCTCTGTGGAATAATTTCCAGCGATTTTTCCGGACCGGTACGGTTTAGAGATTTTCCAGGAAGGAGCTTACTCCTTTCTAAAAGGCCAGCAACGTACCTGCAATACCCCTGGTGTTGCAGTTGTTCATGGGCGGTGGTAGTCACTTACCAACAGGTGAACCGCATGCTCGTTTGCCCCCTCCTATAAAAAAAAGTATAGAAAATCGTTAAATTAGTTTAAATTATCTCATCATGTCCCTGCTGGCAAATAGACAAGAATACTTATATATAGCCTGAGTAGCCAACGGCTTATACTGAAAATCCAGGACAGTTGCGTTGTCATAACTTCATAAAATATATAGTAGAGCTAAAACACGTACAAGATTCAGTCTTTTTTTGTCCAACAAGTAACCGAGTGCTTGACTGTGCTTAGAATTCCAACCCAAATTCAAAAACCGCTGAAACTTACAGATTTTTATGAACTGAATGTGAAAGTAAAAGAAATTATACACATATAAAATTATACATTTATAAAATGTAACACTGAATTTCGTGCCTTGAAATGCATTTAGCATTTCATGGCACCAATCAACACGAGTTTCACTTTCAGAGAGATAACGAGGGATTCATCGACAACAAAGCTTCCTCACTCCAAGATGTTGATCTAGGGTGGTATGAATGCTACCTGAACTTCGATCTTTCCCAATTTCGTTTCGATATCCGTTTATGTGATTTTTCACTAAAATTACATTTCAATCTTTTAACTAGTTATTACCCCGTATTTTTATAGAGTAAGGATGACAAACAAGCACACAGTTCACCTGATGGTAAGTGGATGCTACGGTTCATAGACATCTATATTTTTCCTTGATTAAGAATCAAAATGCAAATGCGTCGTCATACCCCACAGGACTAAGATAGAATGCCTTGTATCCAATAAAAAGGCTCTCCCATTCTTTACACTCGCTATGCGAAACACTGCAGAATTAATCTGCTATTTTAAGCTGGTATGTTGTGAGGTTATTGTACTATTCCGGTGAAGCTAACCTATTCATTCTAAAACCATAATATAGCTGCAGCGTGGAACTACCACGTATAAAACACACAGGTATGCGATCCGTTTCGTCGTCCAAATATCGGCAAAATTCCACTGCAGAAGATGAGTCTGGTGCTATAAGGATCACACAAAATAAATGGTCACAGAGGTTTCATACTTCTTTTCTTCTTACTCTGGTCTTGGTGTTTACGTTAAGCGAAAATGTCGTCTCACAGAAGCCGAAAAATCTCCCTAGCACTTTCCATTAGGACAAAATGAGGCGTTTAACGCAATATTTTTTAATTTAATATCATAATTTAATATCCCAATTTAATATTATAATACAAATTTTATTTTAATAAAATATAGCTTACTTAAAAGAAGTAAAAACAATGAAATACTTTAGAACAAAACAACCTTCCGACCGGGTAGTGGCGGTGTAAGAATAACCATAACCTCGTATCATCCGGTGGGTGTCGTGAGAGCGGCGGAGAGATCAACTGCAGTCGCCAACCCGCTGCCAAGCGTGGCAACAAATGCAAATATCCCCCGATGAGGTGATCTGTGGGGGAGGCCTATGTTTGGCAGTGGGCATGAATAGGCTGCAACTGTAACTTACTGAAGACGGTATTAATACACGTAATATTGAAGAAATAAGGCTCCTACATCAAAAGTTACTCTGTGGTAATTATTTTATTTTTATTTTTTTGTAGTACATATGCTTCTTCTTCTTATATATATATATATATATATATATATATATATATATATATATATATATATATATATATATATATATATATATATATATATATATATATATATATATATATATATTAATTTTGGACCCTTATGAGTCGACTTATGAATATCACAAATTCAGAATAACAAATAGAATATGGTCTAAATAGAATAAAAGCAATTAATAACTTCATTCTCTATTTTTCCTACCCTTTAAGTGCGAACCATCCCTAAAGCAATTTAATTAAAAATTAATACTTAATATCGATCCATAGTTGGCATAGATATCATTTAATATAATACAAAGAAAAGAACATGCAGTCAATGTGACAGATACATATATAGAAAATTTTTAGACTAGACGGCACTGAGCTGGTCTCGAATCTCAAATTTATCAACTATTTCTACCGCCTACATATTATCCATGTGCAATCCTTGTCCATTGGTAGAACACCTTTACGATATAGAAGAAATTACTAGTGCTGGGTCAACGTTTTGACCCAGCACTAGTATTAACTTATTTTATTGTCTGCCTATTTGTTAGGTGGTACACATTACGTAATAGAATTTGAAATTGAAATTTGAATTTGAAACTTTCTTATGATATAGAAACTTAAAACGTTAATTTAATCTTAGAATTGGATTACAGTGAAATATTAGGTCTCTTTTTTCATATTCATAATAATTGATTGCTAAATAATAAGCTTACATTACAACAATGAATTCGCTTATATCTATACTAGACATACAAAAAAAATATAAATAGAAATCACCTATAATTAAAAATTGGCATACGAGTACACTATATACATCATAGATACAACAATTTGCAATGAGATTTTTATAGTGTATCACACGCTAAACTTCCTAAGCTATTCATCCATCTTACTAAGTTATTTAAGAAAAGTAACACATTTTTATACATTACGCTGGGTTTGTCAATAAATATATCTGTTTTTGAATTTGCTCTGATAAAATAGTTTATCAGTCTACCAGCTCTGGGAGTGGGGCTATTAGCCGCGTGTGGGGAGCGCCAAGTAGGCGGACAGGAGAGGAGTCCCGTACACTTTCGCCTACCAGTGCCTCGCATATTTTGATCCGGTACATAGAGATGTATAGTCTCACGTACTGCAGGGTTATCTACTTTGTTAGTTAACAAAAATAATAATGTATAATATGCATAAGTTTACGCCTAAACTATCATCCATCCAATCCAAATCAACCATGTCCGATACAAATGTTGACAGATATAAAAATGCGTAGTAACCAAACTGGCGTTTGTACGAGCGTACAGATATCTGGCGAACTTACGTTGTATTTTTTCCACCATCATTATGTACAAGGTTTCTCGAGGGTTCCATATTAAGACATTATAATCTAACTCACTCCGGACGTAGGCGTTGTATAGGAGTTTTATTACAAGGACATTTTTAAACAGATAGGAAGTTTTAATTAAGAAACCTTAACTTTTATTAGCTTCTTTGCACGTTTTAATAATATTACATCATTATCAACAAGGTCAAACGCCTTGATATAATCGAAATAGGCTGCGACGATCTGACAACCTAACTTAACCCGAGTGGTCACGTAGTCCACAAACTACATCTGTTTATGTATGCAGTACGCAAAGTTTTTTTTTAATGAACATGATTTTGTCACATTGCTTAGTTTTGTGGGGTTTTAGCTTCTGTAACATCTGTATTCTGTCCCAAGCAAGTTTGGCACTTCCATTTAAGTTTACGTTCTTTAGACATTAGATAGAAGCGTTTGGATGTTATACTTAAGCATTCAATTTCATAAATGTATTTGCATACATAACATTTAAGAAATTCCTTATGATGTATTTCTTTATCACATTTGTTGCATAATATTTTATACCCCTTGATGCCATTTTATAAGAAATGAAAAAAGACTTTAAAATTTTTTTAAGTGTTAGATTTGAACCTCCGACTTCCCGGTATTACCTCTCTGAACTTACTATTAGGCTACGTATCCTTATAAATAGTTGCTGAAGTTGTTGTTATCATTCAAAACTTGACAATACTACTTTATGGACTTTAACCAGTTTCTATTTCTATAATAGTTAACACTAGTATCCACTATCAATCCAGTAATAATTGTGGGTAGTTTAAAAGTTTAACACACAACAATCTTCATCCAATTGCTTTAAATTATAGTATTAGGCTCGTAAATCACATAGATATAAGCGAGATTATAATATTTATTCTAATTTTAGTTCACTTGGGTTAAATTACACTGTTTATATAATTATATTATGCTATATTTATTACATAAGTACGATCTCGTTTAAATAACTTTAATTTTTAATTTCCGACGTTTCGGGTGCTTTACAGCACCCACTGTCACAGGGGGGACTGAGATGTTTGACGTCCCAATGTCATAGTTAGCCCGGTTACCTGCAATGTTGAATATTTCATTCCGTCTGTCGTTTTTATTCAGTTGTAATAATATAAAGAGTTGTCGAACGTTCCAAAAATCTAAAAGCAATAGCCGTTTCGGTCGGCTGTCCACTATAATTTATTTTATCCAGCTACGCGTGGAAAGTAGCTCTCAATTTTTATATTTCTTGACGAAAATTACCAATATTGCTTAGTTGAAATCCCCATTTAACAGCTCTGACAAGTATGAAACATTGTACATTTTCAAAATCTAATACAAGCTTGACAAGTATATTGGCAAACGTACGCCAAAAATATTAAAAAAAAATCAAAACTATATAACATTTTGTTTCTTTTCTATCTAGAACAACCCTGTAACAAACTACAACTTGTAACAAAATTTAAAAAGTAATTATATAACATTTCATGATATACAAAAAGTATTAAATAGGTTTGATGGCATATCGACAAAACAATTATATTCTGCAAAAATACTGTTTAAATATTTTTGAACAAACCTCTGCGCTATTGAATAGGTGATCTCTGTGCCAATGTATTGCACTAGCAAGTTAAGTTTACAGCTTTGTTTGTAAAAACACAAAGTAAACAAATTTCTCCAGAAATTAATCCTAGCTGAATCAACTTTAACGCCCTCGTAAAATTCTGCATTGTTCATTTCCTCAAAATTATTAGAGCCGTTTTTAAATACGCTATTATGAAAAGGTGCTTACTTGTTGCTGCATTAACGAAAATGTAACATTATATACGCATATGGTGTAATTATGTACCATGTAGGTTCAAACAAAAACTAAAAAATAACTTACTTTTTTCTATAGTAAAAGTCTACTGCTGAACATAGGCCTCCCCCGTAGATTGTCTCATAGGGGGATTTTGCTATATTCGAGACGCTTGGCGAGCGGGTTGTCAACCGCAGCTTTTTATTGTTTTAAAATATTATCAAGAAGATGGGTGCGTTTGGCAGAAAAAAGCGCAAGCAAGCGCTTGTAAGCAAAATGGCGATCGTAAGCGGTAAGCGCTTTCAAATCGTATGTAGCTATTTTCCTCTAGGACACGAAGTCAGTTTTAACCGGGGAACCTAACCTAATTTAAATATATGTTTGTAAAGTATTCATATTAAAAACTTTCCAATCGTGAATTTTTAATAACATGTATATATCTATTCATGTCATTATATTAATTAAAACTAATATTGCACAAAAAACTTATAAACTACCTACTTCAAAACAAAAAAACTAAATAAGCAAAATGGCGGATTGTGTCAGCACTACTGAAGTAGCAATCGTGTCCTGGCCGAAAACCATTTCAGTGCTTGTAAGCGTTTGCTAGCGCTTTTTTCTGCCAAACGCACCCGATGCCACCTGTTTCAAATTCCCTACGTCGCCTTTTACGACACCCACGAGACGATATGGGGTAGTGGATATTCTTACACTGACACTACACGGCTTTTACAAACAAATTTCAAGTTATTTACATTTTTTTAACTAATGACTTCTTATATATACGTGAATAATACATATTCAAATAAAACTAGATTTAAAGGATTTTATCGCGTATTTTAACTTATTTTATATTCTCTGGCTTATGACATTAAAACGTCGAACACCTAGGTCCCCCCCGTGACCATAGGTGCTGTAAAGTACTCGAAACGTCGGGAATATAAAATGAGGTAATATACGCAATAAAACCCGGTTTTATTTCTAAAAAAATCAGTATTCTCAACTGGTGCTTGACTACTATCTCACCTGATGATAAGTGGTAATGAAACCGTAAATAGTAAAGCACACTAACTTATTTTAACAAAAGCCTCTTCAATATTTTTTTGGAAAGACAGATGCATTTTAATTAGATGGAAAGACTGGAAAATTATTCCATTGCTTTGCTGTACGCATTACAAACGATTAAACAAAACGTTTTGTTCAGCCAACAATGAAAGGGTCGAGATAGGCCAAGCGGCTGGTTGTCCGATGAAATATACAAATTTTCAATTTATGGACAAAAAATACTCATACTGGCAAAAATGTTGATTTAGTGCCTAAAATTGTAATAGTGTAGTATTGGGGGATGAAACGCTCGCGTCCGTAGGAATTACTTGAATCCTGACTGTAGAAGTATCCCCTGGGTAGTGCTATACGAATAGCACTACATACTGGTGGGAGGTGGACCCTCTACCAGTGAGAGACCCGGCCAAGAATTAGTTATCACCCACCTGGCAAAAACATACCGCCCAATGTCGCAACTTGTCTTCCAGTAAAATTTCTTGCGGAGAATGTTTATACACAGTTACGTTGCCAGCTTCTCGGTATTCTATAAAATGCATTTCGAAGTGTGCGCAAGAATTACATGACTTAATTCCTCCTTCTTTTCCAACATCGGACAACTAAACGCATTAGAACTAAACCTTTTCGTTCGTCTTTTGTAATGCGTACAGCAAAAAAATAGTTATCACCCACCAGGTGTCTGTTTTCCTGCCCGAATACAATCTGGTTATTTTTAAGGTAAGAGTGAATAGGCCTGTTTGCTAAGACAGTGCGATTTACCATCTAATGCTAAATCACCACTTACTACCAGAGGGGATTGTGGTCAATCACTGGCTTATATTAAGTAAAAATAAAGATAAATAAATTAAAAAATAAAATAAATTACCCGTTAAATCATAACAACCTATATTTATCCCAAACTATCCTAACTAAGCTTTTGATATTAGATTAATCAAAACATGTTATGTAGTGTAGTCATCTGTAACGTAACGGACGACGCTGACTTAACTGTATAATTGTTATTGCTGGTCTATCCAAGGTGTCACACTTCAAGTAAACGGACTTGTTTTGACCGTCCTATACAAGCCATTGCATTTTGATTTATTATTCATTATAATCCTTATCGTAGCAATGTAATCAACTAATTAGTCATGTTACGCGCTCAAGTCGACGGCACTAGCGCCATCTAGTCTCGAACCGAAGAACTAAACTTATTGAAGTTGAAACACGAATTCTCGGTACCTTGCGCGTGTTTACTTGAATATTCTTTATTCTTTATTGTACACACAATAAGTTGGTAACAATTATTAAATATTTAAATAAATGTACTGGATATTTCGCTGCTAATTTATATAAATAGGCGCTGCAGGATGCGATCGGGAAGGATTGAAGTGGCGAGACAAGCGAAGCTTCGGAGCGGAATAAAGTGAATCAGTGTGATTAATTATTAGTGTTTTAACTTTAATTAGTGTAAAGTGAATTAAAGTGCTAATTTAGGTAATTCTATCGGCAATTTTTATTGTCACGAACCTCAAGCTCGTAACAATTGGTGTCAGAAGTGGGATAAAATCATGCCGATTTTACCTAAGGAGGAAACGGAGGGTGTCCGTACCCGAAGTCAACGCCAGCAGGAGACGGACCAAAGAAGACTTAGTGGTGCAACGTCGCAGACTTCAGAGGGACAGCCGCCGGCTGCAGGCCCGTCAGTAGCTCCTACATCTGCAGGACCTGACTTAGGTGCTCTGATGGTGATGCTGCAGGAGCAGGCTCGCCGACAGGAGGAACAGGCTCGCCGACAGGAGGAACAGGCTCGCCGACAGGAGGAACAGGTCCGTCGGTTGGAAGAGCGGCTGCGGGGCGGACAGGATGAACAGACCCGCCGAAAAGAGGAACAGGCCCGTCGGTGGGAAGAGCAGATGCTCCTCATTAAGGACCTTCATGCTAACATGACAACCGCCTGTCGGAAGCTGAAACCCAAATCAATGAAGCTAAAACGCAAATTGACCAAGTGAACAATGGGGTTGATTACGTGGTGGCTGACGTAAAGAAAACGCTGGACGACCTCAAACTGGGTGATGGAAATCCAGCTCCCGTAGTTGCTACTACACCTTCGCTACGTGGGTTTAAATTGCCACCGCTCGACGGGACTTCTTCCTGGTCAGCCTACAAAATCTAGTTCGAGGCTGTTATGAAGGCGAACGGCTGGAATAAAAGTCAGGCCATGATCGCTCTCACACTAGGCCTGCGCGACCAGGCCTTAACAGTTCTGGAAGCTCTCGGGGAGGAAGTGACTTATGAGCAACTCCTTGAGGCATTGGAGGCGAGATATGGCGACGCTCACCTGGAACACGTCTTTCGTGCGCAGCTTATAGATCGCGTGCAGCGCATCAACGAAAAGCAGCACCTGCAGCAGTGGGCTCTAGAGGTGGAGAAGCTGGTGCGAAAAGCATACCGGTCTGTACCTGCGCTCGTTGAAGGGAACCTGGTGCAGACATACATCGACGGCATCCGCGACCTGGAAGTCAGAGCTGCTGTGAGGCTCGGGCATCACGAGACGCTTAAGGACGCCTTGGCCCATTCACTGGAGGTAGAAGCCGTGCGGCAGGATCATCGTTCTCATTGCGTCAGGGAGGTTGCAGCAGCTACAGTTCGCGACCGCAACAAAGGATATAGCCCTAGGTGCTATGGCTGTGGGGAAAGGGGCCATCTTTGATCCAGCTGCCCTAAGCGAACCCTAGAAAGGGAAGGTGAAGGATCTCAGAAGGGAAGTGCGGCTAACATCACCACCCAGCAGCAGCCGGGATACGACCTTACTATCAGACATCGCAGCGGGAAATCTCATGGCAACGCAGATGTATTGTCAAGAAGACCTTGTCGTGAAGATTGGCGACATTGTACTAAGCAAAAGAGTAAGGAAGTGGTATCCGTGAGGATGCTCAGGGCAGACCACCTCAGCAACGAGTGGAAGGACAGCTTACAACGTGCACAGCAGGAAGATCCGGACATCAAGCCGATCCTGGAATGGATGAAGGCCAGTGCTCTCAAGCCCAAGTGGAGTGACGTCTCAGCGATGAGTTCGACCACTAAAGCTATTGGGCCCAGTGGGACAGCTTGCTGCTTCAGGATGGAGTTCTGTGCCATAAATGGGAAAATGTTCGGGGAGACAGCTGTCATTTACAAATGGTTGTCCCTAAAGCTAAAGTACCGGATGTTCTACAGCTGTACCATAATGATTATTCAGGAGGCCATCTGGGAGTTAAACGAACTCTTCTGAAGATCCGAGAACGGTTTTACTGGGTCCACTGTCGAAACGATGTCGAGGACTGGTGTCGCAAATGTACAAGTTGTGCCGCTGTAAAGGGACCTCAGACTCGTAGTAGAGGTGCATTGAAGTTGTACAATGTTGGTGCACCATGGGAGAAAATATCCATTGACGTGGCGGGGCCGTTTCCGGAGAGTGAAGGCGGTAACAAGTATTTCATGGTTGTGATGGATTACTTCACTAAGTGGCCAGAAGTCTTAGCCATTCCAAATCAAGAAGCTTCAACAGTTGCAGATAAACTAGTTCATGAAGTCTTCTGTCGTTTTGGAGAACCTTTAGAGATTCAACACAGCGATCAAAGAAGGAATTTTGAATCTCAAATATTCCAGGAAACTTGCCGAGTTACGGGTACTCATAAAACAAGAACGACTTCTTATCACCCGCAATCTGATGGAATGGTAGAACGATTAAATCAGACATTGGAGAGGTACCTAGCAAAAGTTGTAGACAATCGGCAACGAGATTGGGACAAGCACATACAACCGTTTTTGTTGTCATATCGAAGCGCTGTTCACGAAAGTACAGCAGTGACACCAGCTTTCGCAAACTTTGGAAGAGAATTACGGCTGCCAGCAGACCTGATCACCGGGATACCACCTGATGCTCCACGTAGTAAACCGATTATGCAAATGACTTGCGGAACAAAATGAATGACGTTTATGAGCACGTCAGACAATCGGGCCAGCAAATGTCTGAAAATATGAAAACCCGGTACGACCGCAAAATGAACAACAAAGGGTTCGACGAAGGTTCACTAGTGTGGTTGCGTAATCCCGTCCGCAGCAAAGGGAAATGTCCTAAGCTTCAAGCTAAATGGGACGGCCCGTACCGGATTGTGACCAGGATCAACGATGTAACCTACCGGATACAGAAAGGCGCAAGAGGGACTCCTAAGATCGTCCATGTGGATCGCCTGGCGCGTTATTATGGGGCCAATAATGCTCGGGACGAGCATGTCTTGGGAGGGGGCAGTGTTACGCGCTCAAGTCGACGGCACTAGCGCCATCTAGTCTCGAACCGAAGAACTAAACTTATTGAAGTTGAAACACGAATTCTCGGTACCTTGCGCCTGTTTACTTGAATATTCTGGATATTTCGCTGCTAATTTATATAAATAGGCGCTGCAAGATGCGATCGGGAAGTATTGAAGTGGCGAGACAAGCGAAGCTTCGGAGCGGAATAAAGTGAATCAGTGTGATTAATTATTAGTGTTTTTAACTTTAATTAGTGTGAAGTGAATTAAAGTGCTAATTTAGGTAATTCTATCGGCAATTTTTATTGTCACGAACCTCAAGCTCGTAACAGTCAGTACTGCACTGAATTTGCTTTAATGGATTATTGACATAAGTTGGTTAATAAATGTCATTGGGACATATTTTTATTTTATACAAAGCTTCAGAACCGCCCTCATAACTTAACTAGATATAGGTTTAAAATGAAGAAGAAATAAAGAAACATTTATTGCACACATGCCCAAAATATGAATTAGCCATTTAAATTTAAATACCTATTTATACACATATCATTTTAAGGAATTACAAAATAAATAAAAACAAAAACGTTACAGATACATTCAACAAAAGCATGTATAAATATAAATTTATCTTAAAATACGGTCGTCGATAGTAACGTACGGGGGTCCACGTGCGATACAAAATAATGATATAATTTTTATGACATAACTTAATGTATGTATTTGAATAATATGTGCCTTTTATATTTATTTCTATAGGCAATAATCAAAAAGCAACAATAATTTTACTGACACAAAGTAAGGATTACATTATTTATCTTCAAGGCATTTGAACAAATGGTGTGAGTTATAACTCATCCATACAATTTTATGTACTAGCGTCTCAACTAGGCCGAGCCTGTATCTTAGATACTAGTCACTTTTAGAGGCAGCATTATTTACAGATATAAAAGTATACGGTGTATTATTATTAACTTAATATATGCAGTATTACATTATAAATTCGTAAATACATTACCACTTTTTTGCGTTTACCGTCACACTAACTTATTATGCGCATGAAAAGTTAGACTACTATTTATAGGAACTTTTTCATTTCTTAATTTATAATGCAATAAATGATTATTGTTATCACAAGTAAGAGAACTATTTCTTTTGGTGATTTTTTTTGTGATAGGTTGCAATGAAGTATTGCAAAGATATATTAGAATATACAACTTTAGTAATTCTACAGGAATTTAACAAAAGTTAGGCGATGTACATCGAACAATCGTATACATATTATATAAATATTTAATTAATGGTTCTGGCAAAGGCTTTGAGTTTTAATACTCAAAGGGCAAAGGTTATTTTTTTAAATTACATTTTGACTTAATTAAATATAGCTTTATAAGGAGCTATACAAGTAAAATAATTTTAAATTTAATAACTGAAAATTTCTTGGTCATTTTAAAATAATTTTACATGAAAATAATATGTATTGTTATAATTAAAGTACTTTTAGTAGTACGTAGATTATTTTAAACTGACCAAGAAATTTTCAGTCCCTTCTGTATTTAAACTTTTTAACCAAGATAATAGTAGTTTTTTTACATTGATATTTGTGAAACGAGTAAATTTGTAGAATTTTATTTATTTTATTGTAGAGCATAGGATATATAGTGTTTTAAAATAGCGAGTAGGACAGACCTTAAATCTCCGGCGATTGGTTGTTAATTCGTGATAATATGCAAGTTTTCCATGTTGGAATATAACGGTGTCAATTTTTTTTTATATGTATAGTTTTTCTGAATATAGTTTGCCTGTGGAATAGCTAAATGGTTTAAATGACATTACTTTGAGTAATATACGCTGCGCTCTTTCTAATTTTATGAGATGAATTTTACGGGATCCACCCCTTGAGGTAATACAGTAAGACAATAGGTTGTAATAGGTCTGAATATTCCTATTAATTGTTTTATCAATTATTTTTCATTCAATTTTTGGGTCTTTAGCATATTTTTTTATTCATTTCTTTCGAGCATCTTTTTAAGCGTTTTAGTATTTTATAATAATTTTTGTACCTTGAGTAAGTAATTTTAAGTACTATGTTATTAGGGTCAGTTTTACATAATATAAGATGCGTTCGATCTCGATTCCTTATACAACGGACAAGGCCAGGTGTGATCTCTATGGCTTTATGCAGCGTACTGGTATTAGTGGTAAGATTTTAAGTGTGTCATTTAAAATTGAAGTATTTAAAACTTTGACCAACTGTTTGGCTGACCAACTTACATCATCAGGATTTATTAGATCATCAAAATTTTTTGGTTCAAGTTTCTCATAAATTATTTTATAGTTATCTTTATTGAGGGCATTATTTTTAACACACTGGTTTTGTAATTAAAGCTTAAACACGTTGTAACCGCTGAGTGATCGGTCAAAGAGCTCTCTTATAAACGTATCCCACGGCTGTCCTAAAGGCTCAATTATAAGTCCATTATACGATTGTAATATATGGAATTTTAGCTTTAATCATCGCATGATTTATGCAATTGTGAGCTCTAGTTGTGTAAGTATGACCACTTAAAAGAAAGTGAATTGCTACTAAGTATAGGTAGTCTGAGGAGTTGCGATCTTCATTATTGAGTTTAAGATCTATGTTTAAGTCACCCATTAACGAAAATTATTATTATGGGGGTATCAATATAGTTTTCTCATCTGGTTGGGTTCTATAAATATATAATTATAAATGGAAATGAAAAGATAAATATACATAAATATCAAATTATTATTATTATGTTACTAAAATTTGCGTAAGTTGTAAGTATTTTATTTAATGACATTATAAAATTATTAATGTTATTATTTGATGGAGATCTATAGATGCCTATCCGAAGCGTGTCCTTGTTAAATTCAATAGCCAAACAGGTGGCATCATTTAAGAATTTTTCGCTACGATATCATCATTTTGATTTTAGTTAGTTTTCGTAAAGTGAGTATTGTAGTTTTTAAGAGACGGAAAATTTCCGCAGCTAGAATTCCAAGTTTCAGTTAATATAATATGTCACATGCTATATCTAGTCTTGTTAGAAGTATTTCAAATTCAGTAAAATTTTTGGAGATGCTTCTGATATTTTGCGTTAGTATTTGTGAATTATTATTCGTTGCTAATTGGGATTTTAGAAGAGAATTGCAACATTCTGGACTATACAAGAAAGACACACCCGCTCTTATTTGGTCTATGTTTTTCGTTAAGTTATTATTGTTTATAAGATCGTATGCAATTTAAAAGAACTTGTGACATAACAAGCGTAGTGTTTATAAAAAAGAAGAGGTAAAATATATTGTCTTATTTTAACTAACCTGACTTTGCAAATCTTAAGAAGATTGCAGCCGAAACAAATGTTTTTTTATTTTGGTTTTAACAACAATGAGAAAATATCTGTATATTATGTGTATAAAGTGAAATATAACGTAAATATAGACAAAAATGAACACCTGAAATATTTATATAATGTAGCATGACCGTAAAAAAAGTAAAAATTAAGTAAATATAAATAATCTAAAGGTTTGCGAAGTCGGTTTTGTTTCTTCGGATCTAGCAGTTGCATCTCATCCTTGACTTCAATATTAGATGAGTCAGCCGTTTTAAGAAGATATACTTTTCTTTTGCGTAGCTTCTTGCTAAGAAAAATAATCTTCACCCTTTGTTCGTTAAAGCTTCAGATACATAAATTGGTCTTACTTGTTCTTTGAATCCTATCATCACTATTGAGACGCTGATCAGGATGCTGTTTATTGAACGTTTTTGCTCCCTGGATGACATTGTTCTTCACTATAACCGATGTGAATTCAGTGATGATTGTGGTTTTTCCTGTTTTACCATTCAATCGAAAAGTTAGTAAAGTAAAGTTAAAGCCTATATACGTCCCACTGCTGGGCGTAGGCCTCCCCTCATTTCTGAGAGGGTTTCAATCGAAAAACATCCTCAATAGTAGGTTCCTGAACACTTGCATTAAGAACCTTACCTACATGTTTTTTTGGACAATATCACACAAGTAAGCTTTAGTTTCCGAATGTGCAGGTATAGGTACATTGCTTATTTCTATAGTAGACTTTTAGGCTCGTTGCATATCTTCTATTTACACTTGGAGTGAGGCTACCCGATGTGGATGTTGTTTTTCTTTATTTTCGATACAACCAACTGTCTTAATCATATCTTCATACTGACTGGTCAGAAAATTAAGAGCTTTTTCAATTTCTTCATTTGAGCGTTAAATCTGTATGTTTTGTTATTTCATTTCTGCAATATCTGAGACTAGTGTGTTTTTGAGCGAGTTTTGTGAGTTTTCCATTAATCTAACATATTTCGAATTTCATCGTTAAAGGAAAATAATTGTTCGTTGCTTAAATCGTGTCGTCTTTTGTTACGTTTAGAAATTTAGGACAGTGTAGCAGGAGTCGGAACTATTTTGGAAACATCAGAATCCGATAAGGTATGTTGCATGCTACGGCTAAGGGGCGATCTTATAAGCTTAGACTAACTTAGACTTTTATAACAAGTTACTTTTGTTTAAATTTTGTGTAGTTGCAACAGTAAATGAATAGATTATTTACCACTTTATCCCTATCCCTCCTTACAAATTAGTGACAAAACACTCCTTATTTTTTGTTCGCCTGGTAATTGGCTCAAACACTCAATGTTAATTTAGCACTTTAAAAATGAATTTTAACGTCAACGTGACACGTCTAACCACTTTCGCGTTTCGGAGGAATGATCTATAAGACTGTATTATCTACATAATCTCTAAGTAATTTGTCATAATATTTCAGTTCAACGTTTCATTCGTTTACGTATATTAAATAAATAAATTAAATAAATACATTTTCCTTTTTTAGCCTGCAGTCAGTGAAACTCTACAAACGTCAACCGTAAATGGGGCTTAAGGTTGAATCGTCACTTAAGTCGATGCGACCCTAACCGCCTGACACGTGCCAATATCATTTTGATGATGTTGTACGCTTCAGCCCGCGTTTTTCTGGGCTAATACTAATAGACAGTTTTTGTATTTTTCATAAAATATTTGAATTTATTTTAGGCCACGGAGTGGTGGCGGTAGACGTTTTCGAGTGTCGAAACGTCGAGGGTCGAGGTGATGTACCAAAAGCTCCAACGAAAAGTTTTCGTTTACAGCTGTTTAGTACCATCACGCAGAAGTTTCAGGAAATAATGTTTCTGAGATTTAACTCCAGCTTCTGTCACTGCAATGTTTGCCCAGAATGTAGTAGTGTTCAGTCCCATGTATATTTCTTTATATGCATTTAAAAGGAATAAATTATAAATTTTGAACAAATCTCAAATATTTTGGGCTCGAGCAATCCTACCCATGAAATATGCTTAAAGTGTGTAAAAATACACGTACCTTTATGCGTCTCACTGCTGGGCACAGAATTTTTTTTATTCCTGAAAGGATTATGAAGCAAATTGTCTACCGCGCTGCTCTAATATTTTTGGCGTACAATATATTATGTAATAAAATATACCTCGAAGTATTTTCTTCTTTGACACACAATTATCCTTCAGCATCGAGCACGTGATAAGTCAAAACTCAAAATTGACTGCAATAGTTTAGATTTTATTTCAGAAATACGTAGATTTTGTTTCAGAAATACGTAGATTTTGTTTCTGAAATAGTGCGTGTTAAAACCAATTATTTTGCAGTGAATACATAGCAAAGCCTATTGTGTTGTTAACCAAGAAAGACAATAAGAGATCTGCCACATATAGGGTTGCTGCTAGAGCATAAAATCTGCTTAATTATTCGTGTCATTGGAACCAGAGTGTCTATTGTGTTGGGGATACCGAAGAGCAATGTGAAAGATGAATGATTTTTTTTTATTAATAATTCACCTTGCACATGGTACAAATTATTGTGGATGTGGTTGGTTTTTGTTAAGTGGTTGCGAGATTTAAAGTTTTATATTAAAATGGAATGTATAACATTTAATTTAATGTTGTTTAAACTTTATCATAACATTGATTTGTATGAAATTAAAATATATACGTGAAAAAGCGATAAAATATATACAATATTAAAAATTTATAATAAAACAAAACTAAAAGTAAAACAGGAAAACCGGCTGTGTTTCCTCACTGAATGGTTCAACTAAGCTTTTGAGCGAGAAAAGAACCAGAATTCCGATCATCAGCAACAGTGACTATGCGCGGATACAGTTCCTTTAGGAACTTAAGTACACCTTGACCCCACCGTTAGTCCATATATTTTATACCATTTATTTATGTTATACCGTTAGTCTCTACAGGAAATGGCCAATTATGTAGTCATCTTTCACAGATTTTTATAATATGCTGTCATCCACGTAGTGTAAATATTTATATATAGTGTATTTATATGTCATATATTTAATGTATATTGTATTAGTTAATTTCATTTTTGCATTGAAATTACAATCCGTCTCACTCATTTCGTTCCACAAAGATTAATGAGTATGTGACAAACTCATTAATCTTTCTTAGTGTCACGGATTACTTTGCAGAAATTTTGTTAAATAATATGATAAATTTAACTAAGCATATTTTACTAACAATTGTTGTCTCGAGGTGGATTTTTATTCCATGGAAAATGTGAAACACCGTTACTTATCGGCTCCCTTTTTTTTGCGGGCTGGTGATAAAAGATATCATAATATACAAGATCATTGAATAGGGTGGCGAATATAAAATTCCTCATCATCATCCTATTCAAAACGTATTAATTGGATTGCGTGACTTGAAAAATCTGCCTTATGATACCTACTCTGTGTAAACGGGATTATGAGCAGTAAGCACTGATCCAATACTAAGCACTAATGATGCAGGTCTTCACCGAAAATATGTAAGATTTGAGTTTGGTGTTTTCATAATATCTATCCACCTTTTTCAGCCTATAAAAGTCCACTGCTAAACATAGATACTTCCATACATTGCCTCATCGGGAGGTTTCTATCATAGTGGTCACGCTTGCAATCGCAGTTTTTTTATTATTTTTAGTTACTATTATTAGAAATTTGCAGCCCATATTCTGTTTTAATTTTCAACTGTTGCCTCTTACTACATCCACGGAACGATATGGAGTAGTGGATATACTTTCATCGCCACTACACGTTATCCTAATTATATACCTCCAGAATACCGTTTGTAGCTCAGTAGGGTACAGTTCTAGAATGTTAGTCACCATTTGGAAAATAATTATTTACATATATTTTTGGGGTCAAAAGGTGAAATACAACTTCTTGTTAAATTCGTCAACATCATCAATAACTGTTTTAAGTCCAAAGCTGGAAATAACCCTTTTGTATTTATATATTTTGTAAGCAGGATTATTACATAACATGCTATAAGCAGGAGTGCTACCAAGTCCGAGCTGACGCATCAACAACAGCGCTCTAAAAAGGAAGTATAATTCTTCCTCTAGGTCCTTCAAAAGAGTCATGGCAAAGTCAGAGCACATAGGCAGAATTGGCGAGAAACTAGTTCGCCTTCCTTCTGGAACCCGTGCATTCTGGTCTCTCGCCAAGGCTGTCCAGGGGAATTTCTGTCAGCCATCTCTTCCATCTCTGCACAGGGAGGACGACTCACTGGCCCATACTAATGAAATTGTATTTTATGATTTATTAAACGAATTAATATTTTAAAGACTTGAAATGTAAGTCAAAAACTAAAGAGAACCACAATATTAACGACATAATATACAATAAGTTCATCAGGATAACGATTTATGGTTTATCCCATTGGTATAGATGTGGTTGAAGGGGTGTTGGCGGCGGCCATTCTCTGGGGTAGGGTGGAATGAGAATATATACAGAATTGTAACAGATTAAAAGAGGAAAGAACAGATACATATAATATTTATCTTGAGTGTAATGCATATTATCTCAATATAGTGACATTTTAAATCAACGACTCCACTGTGTGAGCCATTAACATAAAATTTGGGGGTGGATTGTGACAGCCCATCATTCAAAAATAGTCCTAATACATATATATATTATACAATAAAATTACATTAATAAGCATAAGGTTACGATAAATACATTTCAGACGTTAGACAATTATTATAGTAAATTTAAGGCAAAATATTGCCTTTCAGAATAAATAAATTTATTTAAAAACTTGTAAAAATATTTAAAATATGATAAATAATAGAAATACAAGTACAAGTACAAAAATAGTTGATATTATTGATTAAACAGATTGAAAAGGCAAACCTAGCCTTTCAGCTTCTATGGAGGCTTCTCCACTATACAGAACTAGTGTAATAACAGGCTGTAAGACATTACATCTTAGTCTTCAGGTGTAACAGTGCAACTAAAGCTTTGTTCTTTTGTATTAGTTGTAGGTATCGATGACTGTATTAGCCACTCACAATTCAACTGAAATGTAATTTTGTTCAATCTTATTTATATATAAAATGAAACAACTACAGCGATATAATATCAATGTGTTATATTTACAACCAAAAATATTTACATTATATTAGCGCTTTAAATCAATAAGACCATGTCGCTGCAACATCTCAACAGAGAGAACGTGTGCGGGTGCGGTCCTGCGGGATGAACGGGTCACGTGACTGAGCTGCGTTGTGTGTGGACGGGCCTCGACCACATGTGGAATTTGATTTCCACGTGCTTGCCCATTTTGACGCAAGGTCTTCATCTAAATTCGAAGAAAAAAATAAGTTAATATTGTTACGCGCTGAAGTCGACGGCACTAGCGCCATCTAGTACCAAATTGAAGAACTAAACTTCTTGAAGCTCGATCTTTCTGCGCTTGGTCGGTTGGCGCTCGTATTTACTCGAATATTCTGGAATATTCTGGATGTTTTCGTGGAAGAGCCCTATATTAAGGCGCTGCAATACGCGATCGGGGAAGTATTGAATTTGGCGAGACAAGCGAAGCTTCGGAGCGGAATAAAGTGAATCAGTGTGATTAATTGTTAGTGTTTTAAGTTTTAAATGGTGTAAATAAAATTAAAGTGTTAATTAAGGTAATTCTATCGGCAATTCTTATTGTCACGAACCTCAAGCTCGTAACAATTGGTGTCAGAAGTGGGATTAGATCGTGCCGATTTTACCTAAGGAGGAAACGGAGGGTGTCCGTACCCAAAGTCAACGCCAGCAGGAGACGGACCAGAGAAGATTTGGTGGTGCAACGCCGCAGACATCGGAGGGCCAGCCGCAGGCCACGCAGGTCGGCCCGTCAGTAGCTCCTGCATCTGCAGCACCTGACTTAGGTGCTCTGATGGTGATGCTGCAGCAGCTGCGGGGCGGACAGGAGGAACAGGCTCGCCGACAGGAGGAACAGGCCCGTCTGTTGAAAGATAAGCAGAAGGAACAGGCTTGCCGACAGGAGGAACAGGTCCATCCGTTGAAAGAGCAGCTGCAGAGCGGACAGGATGAACAGGCTCGTCGATCGGAAGAGCAGATGCTCCTCATGAAGGACCTTCACGCTACCCTTGGGAAAGAGATAAGGGAGGTGAAGGATAGGGTTGCTCAACATGACAACCGCTTGTCCTAAGCTGAAACCCAAATCAAGGAAGCTAAAACCCAAATCGACCAAGTGAACAATCGGGTTGACAACGTAATGGTCGACATGAAGAAATCACTGGACGAACTCAAACTGGGGGATGGAACTACGGCTCCCGTAGTAGCTACTACACCTTCGCTGCGTGGGTTCAAAGTGCCACCGTTCGCCGGGACTTCTTCCTGGTCGGCCTACAAAATTCAGTTTGAAGCTGTTATGAAGGCGAACGGCTGGAATAAAAGTCAGGCTATGACTGCTCTCATACTAGGCCTGCGCGACCAGGCCTTAACAGTTCTGGAAGCTCTCGGTGAGGAAGTGACTTATGAGCAACTCCTTGAGGCATTGTAGGCGAGATATGGTGACGCTCACTTGGAACACGTCTTTCGTGCGCAGCTTAAAGATCGCGTGCAGCGAATCAACGAAAACCTGCAGCAGTGGGCTCTAGAGGTGGAGAAGCTGGTGCGAAAAGCATACCGGTCTGTACCTGCGCTCATTGAATGGAACCTGGTGCAGACATTCATTGACGGCTTCCGCGACCTGGAAGTCAGAGCTGCTGTGAGGCTAGGGCACCACGAGACGCTTAAGGATGCCTTGGCCCATGCACTGGAGATAGAAGCCGTGCGGCAGGATCATCGTTCCCATCGCGTCAGGGAGATCGCAGCAGCTACGGTTCGCGACCGCAATAAAGGATTCAGCCCTAGGTGCTATGGCTGTGGGGAAAAGGGCCATCTAGGATCCAGCTGCCCTAAGCGAACTGTAGAAAGGGAGTTGATCGATCTCGAGAAGATAGTGCAGCTTACGGCACCGCATGGCGACGGCAGGATCATCGTTCCCCTCACGTTAGGGAGTTTGCAGCAGTTACGGTTTGCGACCACAATAAAGGATACAGCCCTAGGTGCTATGGCTGTGGGGAAAGGGGCCATCTTCGATCCGGATGCCCTAAGCGAACCCTAGAAAGGGAAGGTGAATGATCTCAGAGGGGAAGTGCGGCTATCATCACCGCCCAGTAGCAGCCGAGATACGACTTTACTATCAGACATAGCAGCGGGAAATCTCATAGCAACGCAGATGCATTGTCAAGAAGACCTTGTCCTGAAGATTGGAAACATTGTACTAGGCAAAAGAGTAAGGGAGTGGTATCCGTGATGATGCTCAGGACAGACCACGATATGCACAGCAGGAAGATCCGGACATTAAGCCGATTCTGGAATGGATGAAGGCCCGTGCTACCAAGCCTAAGTGGAGCGACGTCTCTGCGATGAGTTCGACCACTAGAGGCTATTGGGGCCGGTGGGGCAGCTTGCTGATTCAGGATGGAGTCCTGTGCCTTAAATGGGACAATGGTCGAGGAGACAGCTGTCGTTTGCAAATGGTTGTCCCTAAGGCTAAAGTGCCGAATGTTCTACAGCTGTGCCATAATGGTCGTTCAAGAGTCCATCTGGGAGTTAAACGAACTCTACTGAAGGTCCGAGAACAGTTTTACTGGTTCCATTATCGTGACGATGTCGAGGATTGGTGTCGTACATGTACAAGTTGTGTGGCCGTGAAGGGACCTCATACACGTAGTAGAGGAGCATCGAAATTGTACAATGTTGGTGCACCATGGGATAGGACAGCCCTTGACATTGCGGAGCCGTTACAGAAAGACGCAAGAGGGACTCCTAAGATCGTCCATGTGGATCGCCTGGCGCGATATTATGGGGCCGATAATGCTCGAGACGAGCATGTCTTAGGAGGGGGCAGTGATACGCGCCGAAGTCGACGATACAGCGCCATCTAGTATCAAATTGAAGAACTAAACTTCTTGAAGCTCTACACTCGATCTTTCTGCGCTTGGTCGGATGGCGCACGTATTTACTCGAATATTCTGGAATATTCTGGATGTTTTCGTGGAAGAGCCCTATATAAAGGCGCTGCAATACGCGATCGAGGAAGTATTGAATTTGGCGAGACAAGCGAAGCTTCGGAGCGGAATAAGGTGAATCAGTGTGATTAATTGTTAGTGTTTTAAGTTTTAATTGGTGTAAATAAAATTAAAGTGTTAATTTAGGTAATTCTATCGGCAATTTTTATTGTCACGAACCTCAAGCTCGTAACAATATTTATTACAATCGATTTAACCAGTGGGAGAGACTATCGCTTGTTCCGTATTTTAGTGTCAGTTAAAGTAAATGGGATGTAGCTTCAGGATAAGTGTTTGCCTTAATAATACAAAAATACGCAAATAAAGCTTTCAACAAAAATAAACTAAGACCCCTTCTACTGGTACGTAAGTCACTCAATATGTTTTGAGATGCTCGAAATTTAGAAATGAAACGCAACCCTGTTATATGTTTCTAAAAAGCAAATTAATTTAAAAATAGAACTCCATAAGCTAATTTTTCAATATTGAAAATAAAACAAAGTTCTATTAATTTTACTGCAACTCTTTCCGCGTTTTTCCTTTAAAAAATATGAATCTTAACCGTGAACATTTGATTGATCTATTATGATTTTAAATTTGGTTTAACCGAACAATTAAGTTTATAATGGTTACAATCAGCATTAAAGGACTCTGTTCCATCACGCGCAACTATTTTTAGGTAGTTTTCTGAATTCAAAAAGGGTAAAATTAACCTTAAATAATGACCAAAGAAACAGGGCTCCGCAAACAGCAGTAACGGCAGAAAATGTATGGACTACATAAATGTTGGTGCAAGAAGGCCACGAATCATATATACGGATAGTGAAAATATTGTAGGCGTTAGTTCGTGGAGCATTTATACCACACTACATCAACATCTTGGAGTGCGGAAGCTTTGTTGTCGATGGATCCTTCGTGTGCTCTCCGAAAGGGAAAAACAGACTCGTATGGATTGGTGCCGTGAAATACGTCTACGTTTTGAAAATGGGGCATCTAGACATATATCAAAAGTCATTACTGGTGACGAGACATGGATCTATCATTATTATCCGGAAAATAAAAGGTAAACATCGGTATTGGTCTACTCAGAACGACAGTTACTGACAAAACTGCAAAGACCTAGCAACGTCGGCAAAAATGATGGCAAGTTTTTTTCGCGGAGCGGACATTTGTCGACGTCAATGCTGGAAAATTGTAGGTCAAAAAACTCTGACTGGTATACTACAGTTGCATTACCCAAAGCTTTTCTAGCTGTGCGGGAGAGAATACCAAAGACCGGGCTTCGGGGAATCATGCTGCCTTCCCTCCCTTGGAAAAAAAGTAGTTATTGAGGAATCTGGTGTTCTAAGTCACCCACCCTATAGCCCTGATTTCCTGAGCTCCTTGAGATTTCTTTTTGTTTCCACGAGACAAAGAAAAAATTAAAGGCAAGTTTTTTTCAAGTGCCGATGAAGCCGTGGCTGCCTACGAAGAAGCGATTACCGATCTGTCGGATCAAGACTGGCAACAGTGTTTTCAGAGTTGGTTTAGGCGAATGGATCTTTGTATAGAGCATGATGAAGAATATTTTGAAAGATATAAAATAAATGTTAATAGTATCTAATACTTTTTGTGTATTTTAAAACTTATTGGGTTTCCTACATAGCGATGCATTCCATCTTATACCTCAAGGCTTCTGCGTTTTGATTCTTAACTGAGGATAGATGTAGGACCTCAGGATTCTATTAGCATCGGGCGAAGAACAAAATTAGGTCAGAAGGAACATTGCTATTATGCACAATTCATGTAAGTATGGAATTGAACTTCTTTATAGGAAAACTGTTACAAACTCTACCTATTGTTATCTATATTTTGTGGCGGATTAAGAGAATTCACTACCCATATAATTTCGCAGGTATCGTGAGAGGCGACTGAGGGAAATGAAATAGAACTACGAGGACTTGTATTTTGACAAAGGGGAACGGCTGTGTACAGATGTGCACCGGTCTACCGTTGCCCTGTGTTGCTCTATGTTTGTATGACTTCGGGTTTCAATATTTCCAAACTTTAATAGTTAATAATAAAAAAAAGTCTACCGCTAGGAATTACGTCTACTCTAACGCTAACATCTGAATAAAGTTGATGCGATATTATCAATATTTACTGTCGCCTATTTATCAGGTCATTTCACTTTATTCTGAAGTTCTAATGTTAGAGTTTCCAGATTCATTAATATGTAAGGAATCGTTGACTGCACAAACAAGTAAATAAAACAGTATTACAAATAAATAGTGTGGTCACTACTATTTATTTGTTATAAATAAACAATAAGAACAACAAAAAGTACTGACCATACTATTTATTTAATACATTTCTTAATAATAAAAAATTTGGTATCCAGTGTTATTTACCTATTTATTAAAAAATAAACTTACGTGTAAATAACACCGTTTATGCGGTTCATGATAAAGCTCGTAGTCACTCGAAGACGCTTCTGGTTTTTGAGTACATCTCCACTGAAATGGTAAATAAATCAAAAAAAATTAAGCTTTTTCACATATTTCTCTTAATCCATGACTCCAAAAATCACAGCTGGATATTCTTCTCTTATTATATGAGACATTTATTATAACGCTCGCTCTCACTTGACAGGTGAATTGAAAATCGTAATTACCAGACGTCGTCGCCGGTCTGTGCATTTAGTACCTACATATTTCCACGTCTGGCGTAAACAGAATATTCGATATATATATATATATATATATATATATATATATATATATATATATATATATATGTACGTGTCTTAGTCATTGCCACCTGTATTTATAATAAGGCATTCAAAGACATCACGTTATGAGTCCAAGTAGTGGTTCATTTGAAATTTCATCATGAGGCACTTCATTGTCCTCAAAAGGATGAAAAAACATTTTCTGTGTATGTATAAGAGTTAACGAAAACAACCTTTCACTATGGCATTTAGTTTTAAAATGCTATATCCAAATTTTCCTGCGGGTGTTCGCCAACGCGCGGCGACCTTTGAGGTCGAAGGGGCACCTTTCGCAAGATCCGGCATGTGACAATGCGGCGCGACATAAAGGCTACCGTATGTAAGCGAACAGACTACATTACATAAGCGTGCAGTGGCAGTGTTAGAATATCCACTAGTCCATATCGTCCCGCAGGTGTCGTAAAGGGCGACAGGGGTTGGGCAGCAGCGTCTTCCTAATAACGATAAAATAATAAATTAATTCGGGTGCCGACCCGTCTGCTAAATGTGGCGTGTAATGTACACTTGCCTATTATTGTGCAATCAATGGGAAAAAGAAGTGTTCAACAGTGGAGTTTAGGTAGTAGGTTGTAACGGTAACGGTAACGCAATTACTATTGTACCACGTGCAAGCACACACGTGTATGTACAAAATTGTTAAGTTTCATATGTGAATAAATAAATTAACATCGTTTATTTTATTGTGAATGTGTGTGTACAAAATAATTACTATGTTTCATATTTTGAATAAATAAATCAATTTCCTTTATTGTATTGTGAAATGCGCTCAGGCGTGTCAGTCTACGTGCTCCGTCAGCTCGGAATCATCTATAATTTAGTAAAAAATATATTTGATAGATTCTTGTTTTGTTCCATATAAAATTTGTTTGTTTATAAAAATATCGTTTGAAAGAAAATGTCTATAAGAATAATGGTAATTTTCGAATAGAATCAAAATATACTAAAACAAAAACCGCGCTCATCTTATTGGAAGAAAACGTTTTTTTAAACTATAGCGACGAATTCTAGCATGCTCATTATGACTATAGAACTGTATTTACTACTTATTCTATAGAAATGTTCTAAACGGAATTACTAACTACTTTTTTTTATCATTTAATGGTAAGAAACGAACACAGAGTCCACCTTATCGTAAGTTAGTCCGACCAATTCGTGTTACAACCATAGTATAGCTGCAGCTTGGCTCTACCACGATATAAGTATTCATATTAGCTAAATTAAAAAAACTTTAAAAAAACTCACCGTAAATTTATTTTGCTTCCATGCAGCGCGTCCACATACAAGTTTCCGTATAGATCTTTGAAAGTTTCGAGTCATCAGACAGTACACTATAGGGTTTATAGCAGAGTTTGCGTGACCTGATAAATAATGAATTTATACTTGTATAATTTATGCCTGGGTAGTGCTCATTACCCATATAATATGCTGATGATTAGAAATTTTTTCTATCAGCTTAAGGGTGACAAACGAGCACACAGTCCATCTGATGTTAAGGGGATGCTATGACCCTTAGACATCTACATTTAATCTCAATTAAGAATCAAAATGCAGACGCGTTGTAACCACTGAAGACTAAAATGAAATACCTCGTTTCCTTACCGTTAGCCTTACTTCACAATAGCATTAAGCTGTTATTTCTTTTTGTGTTACAACCATAAGATAGCTGCAGTGCGGCTCTACCACATACAAATTATTTGACTATAACCCTTATGTCTAATAATGTTCACACACAGCAGTTTCATAATATAACATAATAATATTCCCTTATATGTTTAATTTACTACAATTTCTTCATAACCTTCATATACTTAAATTTATTTATAACAACAATAATTATAATTTGCTATGGCGTTTTATATGCGGACCCGCATTTTTCAAATTGACATCTGCAAAGCTATTAAACATCCCCAATTACTACTTCCTAGACCAGAAACTCCTAGAGACTTCAATCTCTTCATTTTCTTCTACGCTTTAAAATTAAAGACGTAAATGTTTTTTTGTAATTCTAGGGCACCTTTCCTGAGAAGCAGAAGTGGGAGCAGTTATCGAGAGGCTGTCAAGATGCGGCCAAGGCTGTTGGAGGCGGATGTGAGTGAAAGCGTTCCTGTGGCGATTTCAGTATGGGGTAAACACCATGGTATTGTATCCAGTTCCAGAAAAGAATTACACAGTTGTCTTAGAAGGGCCTTTATTATTGAATTCCATTTGAAGTGTATCAAAAGATTCGTCCGGTTTTAGGTGATATTTAAAATCTTAAAAATTAATCATTTTTCAATAAAACATGATACTTCAATTCAGCTCGTAAAAATATGATGGGAACTTTGAAAAAAGAAGTTTTTGTTATTTTTACACTAAAATAATCGTAAAAGTAAAAAAAAGTAAAAAATAATCGTATTTTCAAATATATAAGAAGTGGCCTGTATAAAAATCAGTAATCTCTCTTTGTGGTTTGTCTTATAAAATACGGATGGAAATTCAGATTGGTATTGATTTTCTCAATCTAAGAACAGGCCTGTTTCCAGTAGTAGTAGATATTTACTCGCTGATAATAGTGGTGAGTCTGCGAGAATATAATATTTTATTGATGAAAGCTAGTTACGCGGTTCCATCAATATTATATTAAAGCTATGCTATTCAAACTAGGTACTTTAAGATATGGTAACAATAAAATGTTAAGATCAACGTAAAAATGCGAATCTGAACACTGGCCTCCATTGCTCTTACTGTTATACAAAACACATAAAAAAGAGTTACGTTTTGTAAGATCTCCTATTTATTTCAATTGAATATAAGGCAATATAAGCGCGAACGTCAACAATGCAAATATAACGCTGTATGTTATTGTTTGCTGTGAAATGAATCCAATGAAAAACCAATTGAAATTATATTAAGCCGTTTTCAAGAAACGCAAATATTATTCATGGTAGCGCCACGCTGCAATTACATTATGGTTATAGAACGAATGGATCGGCTCGAACGGGGAAAGACTACGTTTTCACAGAAGACCAGCGTAAAATAGCAGCTTAATGCTGCTGTATTTTGTATGGTGAGTGTAGAGGAGACCAGACAATCTTATCACTGGAAATTAACTTAAATCTCTAGAGTGACAACGTATCTGCATTTTCATTCTTAGTTGAGAATAAAATAAATCAGGATGCTTATGGGTCACAACATTCACTTGTTCTCAAATGGACTGTGTGTTCATTTGTCACCCTTATTCTTTAAAAAGAAAACAGAAAAGGTAATTATAGTACATATATTTGCGATAAACGCGCAAATTTGGGTCTTCTGGGGATTGAACTAGACTAGACTTAGTGGCCCCAATCAGAGACTTTGTTTAGCAAAGACTCGACACAAGTTTGTCCTGGTACTTGACAACGTTTACTAGAGCAGGTATTGGCACGGCCGGTGTATAAGGCATCACAAGTGCTGTCGTCTGCATAGAAATTAGTGTTACCAGTTTGAAACATATCATTGACATGCAGAAGAAACAGCGTTGGTGATAGCACGCAGCCTTGTGAAACACCAGCGCTTATAGGCTTGTAATCAGAGCATTCACCGTTTACTACGACCTTGATGCTCTGAACAGCAAGGAAACTGGTGATTAAATTTCACAATTTCTCGGGAAGTCGAAGCCGAAGCCAAGCGGGAAAGCTTCGAAAGAAGCGTTCGCGCCAGACTAGTTCGAAGGCCTTGGCTATGTCCAAACTAACGGCCAATGCCTCCCCCTTAGACTCATGTTATGTATGGTGTAGTCTCGTGAAAGCCTAAGCAGATAAGAAAGCAAAATATCTAGACCTGGCCCACGAGGTGAATGACATGTGTGGTGGTCTGCCGACCGAAATTATTCCTGTAGTCTTCTCTGCGAACAGGCTAATCCCGGTCAGTCTCTCTGTTCATCTAAGGTCAGGCGGGTAAAGGAAGGCGGTGCGGTGATCTTACATGTGTGCCGGTTATTTTCCCTTTCTTCCTAACCCTCGTTTGTTTGCTCTGCCTGCCGAGGGCTCCCATCTGTTTGGGCTTTTATTTATTTATGTTTTATTTATTTATTCATATTGGTCTTAAATAACACATATTTGTGTATATTTGTCCTTACATACAGAATAGAATAGAATATTTTAGATTACATGTAATTCTTATTGAAAATATTTTTTTACTTTACCACTGGTTAAAAAAAGACCTCCGTCCCCCAGGATGTATATTAATAAATATTCCCAAAGAACCACAAAAAAAAAATCCAGCGGGACTTCTTTTAAATAAATTTTACAATGTCAAGGGTCACAAAATATCTACAAATTTTATTTTAGAAACAGCTTGGAAGCAGCCACGTGATTCCTAGGGGTTTTTATCGACCATGTATTCATTTAAATTATAAGGGTTGTTATAAATAAAATTGTATAGAGTTTTTGTTGAATTAAATACTTAAACTCGGTAATGTTATAGTAGCGTATACGTTGCCACAAGAATGAAATAACTTAAATAAACTTATATACTATATATATTATATAAAGTCATATATATTAACGAGCACAGAGTCCACCTGGTAATAAGTGCATACTGTGGCTTATAGAAATTTATTGAGGATAAATATCCTCGATGAAGGATTAATAGGTAATGATTTGTCACCCCTGAGGTGAAGTGAACCCTTGAAGATGTGAAGCTTAAAGATTAAATAAATTGTGATATAAATAATAACAATGTAACAAAATATGCAACGAAAAGTGTACGCTTGAATTGTTGCATTCATGTGAATTGCAAGCATAGAAATATTTCTTATATATACGTGAATACTAGACATTGAATAAAACTATTGTTTTATTTTAATCATATATTCTAGTTTTATTCAATGCTAGCACATAATTAATAATGTTTCATTCAAACCTATGAATAAAGCATATGGTAAATAAACGCTTAGATTTTTCGCGTTTACGATATTTATATCCAACAGCAGTTGCATTATATTGTAGGGTAACCAACAAAGTGCAAAAAGCACTGCTAGAAGAAGGAGTATCCAGGCTACTCTTTTCCTTTCCCTCATTAGTCTTAAGCCCTGAAACAAGAGAAAAAGTTTTCTTATGAGAATGGCTGATAAAGCGTTAAATTAAAGTTAATTTTAGAAGAAGTGACAAATAAACAAACAATTTTTCTGGTGATAACATTACATAACATACATTAACACTCACGCCTGTCATCCAGAGGCTTAGCTTACATGCCCCATATACCTACTTGCGCCACATACCTATATGCTCGGCGGTTAAAGATACCCTTAATGTGGCCCATCTTTAATAGATTGCCAATCGGGTCGATAAGCTTTCGTCTAGGGCGTCCCTTCCATACTCTGTCGTCTACTTTTGCAACTTAAATTTTCTTTGTCACTTGTTCCTCGTTAATTCTTTCTATTTGACAAAATCACCTCACATTAGCTGATAATTGGGTAACTTTTAACAAAGAACTGATATGGAATGCTTCTTAGTCTGGTATAATAATTCTGTTTATCTTTCAGACCTTAAGAATGTGCTCAGCGGAAGTAGGTAAGAGGCTGGTGCGCACCCAGACAGAGTCTTAAGCAGTTAGAGAGGTCTGCACTTTAGTAGTGTGTTTCCCGTCGATTTAAAATAAATTATATACCGCACAGAAAAGGATAAGTCAAAGCTTATTCTTACATGATAGAGCGTATTGTAAATGTAGTCCAGAAACTTTGAAAGCGGATTTTTGCTTAGTTTATTGACCGTCCAATCTAACCGTCTAACAATAAGGGGAGAACGCAAGTTTTCCAACCTGGAGAAGTACAACGCTTCTTTTAATATCACACATGTAAAGAGACAAAATATAATGGTTGAAAATCAACGATAAAGAGCTTTGGAAATACAACGCCACTCTGTCTTATACCGATCTGCAATTGGATGGGTACTCTGGTTTGTACCTGGACAGCCATCGTAGCCCTACTGTAAAAACTCTTCAACGTTACTCTCAGAAACTTCGAAATACCGACGTTCAATCTGGCCCTACGTAAAAAACTTCTACTACCTTTTTTGTATTTAAAAATGCAATATATAAAATGTTATATTGCCTACGTCATTTCCACAATTAAAACAAACCTATCAATATCTTAAAAAATCCGACCATCGTTAAAATCCACCAAGTTGTCTAGGCAACACAGTGTGCTAAATTAATAAACATACATACAGACAAATATACTCTCAAAAAACAGTATTTTCCTTCTGGAACAGTCAGGTATAATTTAAAAACAAAGCCGCTAAATATTTCATTATTTAAATTAAAAACAATGCCTTTATTACCTGCTGCATGCTCACGTTTCCTTCATCAATGTCAAAAGGTGGCCTGACAGAGCATAGCGTTCGGCCCATACAGGCATATGACAGGATTGTGATTGAACCTGCGGAATGAAAGCTATTTTGCACTCTGTGGTTTTAGTTCTTTAAGGTGTTGGCACACATTTCTATTGTAAGGTTATGACGTAAAACACGAATCAAGGATACTACTTTTATAGAATATGGACTACAAACAGGCTCACCATCTGGTGGACTCCTGATGGTAAGTGGATGCTGTGGCCCATAAACATCTACGTCTATCCTCGATTAAAAACACAAAATGCTTTGTCACCCCTGAGGACTATTATGGAATTCCTTGCTTTTAGTAAAAAGGGTCTCTGTTTCTCAAAACTCAACATGTATAACACAGCTATACTTAGCTGTTATTTTACGCTGGTATTCTGTGAGATTGTAGTCCTTCACTGGTCAAGCTACCATTCGTGATACAACTATAATGTAGCTGCAGTGTGTTCTAACCCATAAATTAACTAATAGTTAAAATGTACTTAATTGTTATTAAAGGTTTATTGTAGGTGACAGAATGGATTACGAATGTAACAGGCAATCAAGTAAATTAAAGAAACGAACTTGACTGTAATGATCTAACTAAAATAGGATAGTTTAACAATACATTACGAGTATATTTTTTATGAGATACAATACATGATATATTTAAATATATTTAATTTTAAGACTTCAAATCTTAAAAGGTTCATGTTCGTCATATTTATTTTATCTTGACATTATTTAGGCAACTTTACCAATAAAATGATAAAAATCGATTGAGATATCGTTTTTGCTCAGAACGATAACTAAACGAAATCAAAATCTAACGGCCAATATTCGAGTTACTTATTTTTGTATAAAAATATTACCGTCGATTAGAAAAATAATAAGACTTCAATAATAAGGTCAAATAATTAAAAAAAACTGCGATTTAGCCGCCTGGCAAGCGTAACAACTATGGCAAACTATCCTTTCTATGAGGTATTTTATGAAGCAGGCTTGGATGATGTTCAGCAATGGATTTTTGATAAGCTCTAAAACATGAATAAGATGCAATACAAATCTTCTCTAAAATAAATTGATGTCCGTCTCGCCAAAACTAAAAAACAGCTTGTACGATTTTGATGATTTTTTTTGTAATTTTTTTAATTTTTAGTGGGTCCCTGGATAGTCTAAAACTCAATTTGACCCGGAAGGTGTCGCTGTTTTCGAGATCCAAAAATCGGGTGGGGCGGGTCGCTAGTAATGAATGGAAAAATACAGAACAATTATGGCTTGAATTTAAAAGTTATATAAGTTTAGCACATTGAAAAATTCAGAGTACAGCCAAATTAATTTAAGTTAAATTCAAATTGAACAAATGTTTTTTGAACACACCTGGTATAGCGTACACTAGAGTAAAACTAAATATTCCAAACTTTTTTCTGGATTCTGGTCCCGACCATTCCTCTGTACAAAAATGTACGTCTCTCGTTTCTATCTACAAATAAACAAGAAGGTTATAAGTCAAATAAGTATTTTACATTTGAGCCGCTGTAGTTTACCAAAACTGGATTAACCTGTAGGTAGATTATGTAGATTAAATAACGAGGGGTCTCTTAGCCTTTCTTTGGTTATAAAAATACATTTTACGTGATTTTGAAGTATGACTAAGGGATAATCTAAACTGAAACTTTGATTTTTTTTGAGATTTTGAAACTTTGATTGATTAGGGTCATTAGTAGTAATTACATACAACGCGAAAAGCCTTATTCTTTCATGTTAAAACGCTACTAGGATTTTCTTCTGTATTGTAAATGCTGTTTACATACATAAATTGCACAAGGACAAACATGCAGACCCGGGACAATTTATTTGTAGGCCATACAAATACTTGTTCCGTACGGGATTCGAACCTGCGTTCCTCGGCACCGTAACTCATTGCTAAGCTACTGCGCCACGGAGCCGTTTCTGCGTCAGATCTCTAAGATTTCCAGGTGTAGGTGTATTTCTATGGCATTTTTTCTTATTTCTTCATAAGCTGATATTTGCCCATCGCCAGATAACAGTTTATCCAATGGTATAGAGTATTTGCAGCAAACTCTACGCTTGTCATCAGAATCGGATATCTCGCACGATTGATGTAAAAGTCCAAATTACTGTCACGCACTATCTAAACGTACACTCTCTGAGAAGTTTAAAAGTGTAAATAAAATAAATTATTAATAATTAGCTGTTCCTGGCGACTTCGCCTGCGTGGAATTTATTATAATTGGATTTTATGGGTTTAATTTTTTTCCGCGGTACCGTAATTATATTTCTAAAACGAAAGTAGCTTAAGATACTGCCAGTGAGAATCCCGTCGAAATCAGTCAAGACGTTCCAGAAAGTACGTCTGGACTGATTTCGACATGATTCTTTTTTGTTATAAGTACCATATATTATTTTATATACATTTAGTAAAAGGCTGTTAATGTGACATTAAAAAGACACTTTAATTTTATTTATTTGTATAGATTAGTTTGGTATTAATATAACGTGGGCTACTTTCATAACCATATTTATTTTATTCTTGCCTAAATATTAGACTCCAGTCTGGTGTACTGGGAAATAAAGGGAATACACCATTGGATTTTCCCATTATTCCTATAACGAAGTTCATTATTAATAAGGATAAACGCAAGGAGCCGTGGTAGCTCAGATGGTTAGCGCTCGCTGTAAATTTCACAGTACGCGAGCAAACCGGGTTCGATCCCCGCCGGCACCAATCAAATTGTAAATTGCAATTTTAAGAGCTGATTTTACCACGTACTCGGCGGTGAAGGAAAACATCGTGAGAAAACCTGCATGTCTGAGGAATAAGAAAAAAAATTCGAAGACATGTGAAGTTCGCCAACACGCATTGCGGCAGCGCGGCGGACACTTCCTTGCCCTAAAACCCTTTCAGAAATGAGGGGAGACCTGTGCCCAGCAGTGGGACGTATATAGGCTGTATCATTAAGGATAAACACAAAATTCAAACTTGGATTGTTGTCACTTAGTAAAACTCTAGATTCATTATTGTGATTTGGATAAACACGTATATTTGTTTCATATTATAAGTAGTATAATAATTTTATAAATAATGTGAAACTATTACATGTGTTTATTTAAATCGCACAAACATACACACAATATTATTTAATCTTTTTTATTTATTCTTTTTCGTTATCGTGGAGACAATATACAAACATTAATTGCATAAGGATAAATATCCAGACCCGAAATAACTAATTGTTAGTTAATATATAAGAACACACTATGCTGGTGAAACAAAACACGTTTGATCTTCACTAATGAGTGATCACTATTTTACAGTTCACGAAGCACTACACCTTTCGATTTCCTATGTGCAGCATAATCATTTCCTTTGTAACACTTTCCTTTAAGATTTCAAATGTGGAACAATGCAAAAATTTGATCTTTTAATTATTTGAAGTTACCTCCTATTGTATTCTGTTCGTTTAGGATCGATCACATACGAGATGTTTATACTGCCATATATCGGTTATATATGTGGCCATATATGTTATGAGATCTTACTCAGGTTCCCCATAGTCTCTTTTTACGACACTCACTAGGAAGTAATATTGGGTAATGCCTCAACATCTCAATTAATTTCTAGTGTTTTACAGCTAACATTATATTAAAAAATGAATTACATACAGATATATTTTCATACTCCTTTGAAATAATAGGTACAGCCTCGTTCGTCACTGTGGCAACCATCAATAGTGGTATGAATATCAGCAGAGCTGCAAACCACAGTAAGGTTAATAGCAGCAACGCTTGCCGTTTTCCTGGTGGTCGCAGCCGTGGTTCTGGTGCTATAGACAGCCATCGATCAACTGACATAGCTGTCAACGTGAAAACACTTGCTGCTACTGCAACACCTAAAATATGTACACATCATTCGCTTCATATTTGGTTTACGCAAATATGAATATTTTTTTTTTTTATAAAAAATTGGAATATGTATTCCAATTTCGAAATCAACTCTAGTGACTCCCAATTTGCCTCCGCCGGAATATTAATATACTCTATTTACATTTTTGTGTACTGTTCGATTCGATGTCTCGAAGTTATCTTAAGGAACAATGTCGCTATCGGCCCGAATTTCATGGCCGTAATATGGCGTTCAGTGTATTAGCTTGGCTTTGAATATTCCTTGCAGCGTAACTCCATTTTATAACAAGTCATTTATGTAACAAAAACTTAAGGATTATTATTTGAAATTCCCGACGTTATATATACTGCAGAGAAAATTCTATTCGGGATATCTGAAAGTGCACGCCTCACAGGCTTATTATGCTAAAAATTAAAATTAAAAGAGATGAAAATAGTGACGATAATTTTTACCAAAAAAAAAACCAGATAATCTTTCAATAATAACTTTTAAACGATATTGAATTCAATAAAAAAAAACAATGGGCATCTTCCTCAGTATATACGGAATCTTGTAGAATACTCATTCTCAATCTATTGGTTACATTTCTATTAAACGATGCGGTGGCGGTGAGTCTACACCGTCGCACAGACCAACGAACGGCAGTCCATATATTTTTTCAATTACTTTTTTTGTTATGTTATCTAAAGTGAATCAACTAGAAAATAAACTAATCTTTTAATTCAACGTCATTATTTAATGAAATGTTAACAATAATGTGGGTTTGATGTCTAGTTAAAAGTATAAGACGATTTTATGTCGCGAAATTTAGGTATGGCCACTCCCTCACGTTGTGGGGCGTGCAATATTGAATTAAAATTATTCTGGGTGTTTGGCAGATGGATGCAAAGCCTTAAGGGGATGTTATCTTAAACCACTTAGTACATATTAAGCTAAACTTATCTTAGATGAAGTTTGCTCCTTTTTTAAATTTAATTTATAAGGTTTTTAACAAAAAAATTACTTTTTTTTTCAATTAATTGCTAATAGTGTCCAGTAGTAGTTGTTATGTTATTATTTTTTATTTACGTAACGTGTGATCACTCAAAAAAAATTCCAAGCATTTTTATCGCCAAAAAAAACATTTTAAGCATATTTTAGTTCAAGAAACCAAAAAAAAAATTAAAAAGTGTTGTGCCTTTGTTGTTCAAACCCTTTTAAAAACGTACTTAGATATTTCACTTTCTTTTGAGGTATTGTTTACGCAGATATCTCATCAACTCTTGGAATTAGGGTGTACAAAGCAAATTGCTAACGAATATTTGTAATTTTTTACAGACCAAATAAAACAACAGTTTTTGTTAAAATAATTTATTCTTCATGAAAAGACCACAATTTCTAACACAAGCGCGAGCTCGTCAACTCACTTCTGTGGTCGTAATTTTCATTTTCATCTTCTGCTTCATAACTTGAAAAACCGTATGGATTCTTCCTATTATATATATATATATATATATATATATATATATATATATATATATATATATATATATATATATATATATATATAAATATATATATATATATATATATAGGTTAGGTAGGTTAGGTTAGGTTAGGTTAGGTTAGGTTAGTTATATATATATATATATATATATATATATATTATTTAAATATTATTTTTAATAATAATTTTCTTTTCTTTTATTCAGTTCATTTTATATTGCACGTTGCACCTATCCGTCAAAATACAAAATTAAAATGTCCTTTTACGTTCGGTTTCTCGGTTAGAAATTGTTTTAAGTGATGTTTAAAGCGACAAAAAAGCTTTTTAGAATAAAGCATCAAATCATTTTTATTCAATTTAGTACTACGACCACTGGTTCGGAGAAAACCTCTGTCCTAGGAAGAACCAGCAAGAAACCCAGCGGGACATATCTTTTAAATATAATTAATTTACAACATATAACACAACTTTATACAATTATACACAGATCACAGACAATCAACTACGAGTTGTACTGAGACCAATTTAGTAGCTAAGAATAATAATTAATTCGTTTCCACGAATAAAATATCCGATAAGTTGAGGATGAGCTAGTAGCGGAATACAACAAGTGCATCGAGCCACGTTAGTGCCACAATGCCAGGCGGCCACTCCGTCCTGCTTACAAGAATCCTAGCTATCTACGGAAGCGCCTCCGCACGTGCTACAGCCCAGGTGCCGTCATTCATAATTTTTTTTCCGTTATTGTAATAACTTTGTTGAAATGCAATCAAGAGTTGTCTATCTATCTATATATGATTCTTCTTTTATTTCATATTTTATATAAGTAAGTGAAATAATAGTATACTCACGCAGCCCCGGTGGAGGAACGTTACAAGAAATTGTGACGTTATTTTTAATATCGTACTAAATTTTACAATTACGTCGTTCAAGAAGTTTGACTTCAAGAAATGTACGTGTAATTGTGTACACAAGTAGAAAGTGAAACGCCTTTACGACTATCATTCTTCTTTCATTTTATATTTTACATACATTTTATTTTATATGTTAGATAAATTCAAAGATAATTGCAAGGACAACATTAGCAAAATGTTCTAGAATGGTAATTTCATTCAGATATAAGTGTAAGGTAACTCTTAACTAGAGGGAGGGGTAACTCATTACTTAATGGACGCAAATCGACCTGTTATGTGATGCAGGAAATTAACGGATGCAAATTTCTAAGAAATGCATTCGATAGCGGAGGACTATGTTCATTCAGCAGGGGACTTGTGATGGGCTACAGGGATGATGATATTTTATATGATGAGCGTATATTTTCACCGTATACTGGCAACATAAAATAATCCCCATATCATGCCAAGGGTGTCGTAAGAGGTGGCTGAGGAAAATGGAAATCAAAATAAAAAACACCTGCGGTTGTCAGACCGCCATTCAAGCTTGAGAACTATAGAAAATAATCCCCTTATGTCGCACTCTAATAATTTGTTAGCTATATAAACGGTGAGGCTGTTATAATAATAGTAATTATATCCTGTAGACCTAATTTGGGTCACAGCAACCACTACCGTCGGAGTCTAGAGATATAATTGGCGAACACGTTCTAAATTTAAGAACAAGTAAAAATAATAATATATTATAATAAATTATTTTTGTTATTACAAAACATGAACGCACCTTGTATATAATTTACGATTTTGCATACCGTATCTCCATAGAACCAAACTAATGTGATAGCTTTACTAAGCTGTATTGGCATGCAGACGCTTGTGACCAACAAATCAGCAGTTGCCAGATTCACGAGGAATATATTAGTTACGCTGAAACAAAAAAAATACCACGATTAATTTAATATTAGTACTTATAACAAAAAGAACACGCTAACGGTGTTACTTGCCTAGCGCGTCATAAAAGAAGACTAGCCCATTATTTTATGACTGTATGAGCGATGGGATAGTTACACACACAATTTTCCATTTACACCCATGTTTTTTGGCTAAGCGTGGTCCAAGTGTTTCGCTGCTCTTTGAACTTCGCCTTAGCCCTCGGTGATTATATCATCATATTTACGAGTGTTAGTTCTTTACGAGTGAACTGCTGAACTTAGATTTCACTCTCTTGGGTGCCATATCACAAGGCACGGTCTTGAGTCACCTCATCATGACTCCATCTCTTGTGTGGGGCCATCCTACACATCGCTTACTGGTACAAGATTGTCACCCGAGAACCTTTATTCCCCATCTCCCCACCTCATTGTTTTGCAATTATTTAAAGGTGAGAAACATCAGATACTGTGATCTACAGTCTGCTTGCCAAGGGATGTGATTATGGGATATATCATGTGATGATAATGAAGAAGATTTACACATAACATGTTATATCAGATATGTAAGTTTAATAATTTAATGTGCATTTAAATGTGTGTACATATAATTTATGTGCACATTTATGTACTGAGAACTGAACGTGAAATACAGCTTGCTCAATATACAAACCTAAAAATTTAATGAATTAGTGTTCAATTTCGACTACTAGGCGACTATTAGTGCCAGTAAATTATAAAAATATTACATACAAATCAACTTAATAGATATTTACATGATTCAAAATACAGAGAGATAAATAAAGGCCTTGTGCGGTACAGACGGACGCTACGTGCGTCGACACTTCGTCGGCATCTCATCATAAAAGTGCCTCGTTAGTATCAAGTATTATCAGAGACGAAATGAGTAATTGGCAAATTAAAATGTCTGAAATACTATGTATTTGCGCAACCTATCAAAACGGTGTTTTTTTTTTTGCGCCCGAAGCAAATATGGACAACCGTCCGGAAAGCGGGGGAGGGAGGTGGGGAATGCTCATAGCATACCACGCAGCCGGCTGCGTGGTTATGTGGGGACTTTTACCCACTAAACCCCACCTTTTAGGGACTGGCTTAACGGTCTAACTAGAGATCTCTAAGCCGTATACGAACGCGACCCTCCTTGGCAGAAAGGAGGGCGCAAGAAACGGTGATCCACACCGAAGCTATATTATAGCTGTAGCACGAATGGATCGGCTGACCGGGGAATGACTACGCTACCACAGAATACCAACATAAAATAGCAGCTTAATATTACTGTGTTTCGTACGGTGAGTGTAGAGATCCGGATACCCTTTCCTACAGGTTACGAGGCATCCCATCTTATTCCTCAGGGCTGACAACGCACCTGCGTTTTGATTCTCAATCGAGGATAAATGTAAATATCTAGTCTATGGGCCACAGCATCCACTTACCATCAGTTGGACTGTGTGCTCGCTTGTCACCCTCATTCTTTAAAAAAAACCTTAAGTAATGTTTTGTAAAGAACTATATCAGTTAATGAAGTATAATTCAGTTGAGCAACAAAATCAGCTTTTTAGCACTAGAATAGTGCTAAAAAAAAGAAGTTGAAGGAGTAAGCCATAACTGTTATTGTAGCTAATAGCTTTTCTCTTATTAAATATTGCAAACATTTTACAAACCCATAAAGGTAATCATTTGAATAAAAATTAAATATTCATGTGTTCATGTATTCTTTCATACCCCAAGTGCAAAGTATTAAGTTTATTAAGAGATGCTACACAGATACCGTTCTTAACAATAATCCACACGGAGTAAGGCATAAAGGTTATTGTATTTTATAGCTTTTTCTTGTAGTAAATATTGCATACATTCCATAAACCTATAAATGTAAATATATAGATAAAAAATCTGCGTGTAATTGTGTACAAACGTATGAAGTTAAATATCTTTACGATAAATCACTATTCCTTTATTTTTTATTTTACATAAATATGTTAAATAATAGTATACTAATGATTTCTTATATTTACGCGAACACTACACATTGAAATAATACTAGTTTTTACGGAATTTATCGCGTATATTTAACTTTTTTACCCGACGTTTCGAGAGCTATACAGCACCCATGGTCACGGGAAGGACTGAGATGTTCAACGTCCAGCTGTCATAGTTAACCGCGGTTACCATAGATTAAAATTTTAACTTTTGTTCCGATCTACACAGTATGAACTTATGGTATCCTGGAGTCTTGCAGTTGTATGCTTGGGTTGGGATTTAATTTTATTTATTATAGGATCCCAAGCAGATGGTAACACCCAGCCATCTTCTCTATTGAAATTAGGATGTTTTTTGATTTCAATAGCCTCGCGAATCATCCTTGGAAGGAATCGGTGTTCTTTAGCGAGGATTTGTGGTCTATCAAATCTGATGTAGTGACGGGGGCGATCTTGTACATGTTCACAGACTGCAGACTTCTCGGAGCGTCGATTCTTTACATCAGCTATATGTTCTTTGACGCGGGTTTTAATTGATCTTTTAGTTTGTCCTATGTAGAAGAGACCACATTCACAATCAAGCTTGTACACTCCTGCATCTTGCAGAGGGACGTTATACTTGACTGATGGTAAAAACTGACCAATCTTCTTCGGCGGCTTGGAGTATGTTTTGATGGAAGCGCGCTTCAAGATGTAGCCAATCTTGTCAGTGACTCCTCTAACATATGGCAGTACAGCAGGTACACGCTCGACTGTGGCCGGCTTCACTCGTTCTCTGTGACATAGGCGCGGGACCCGAAGCTTGTTGTCATGCAAAACTTGCTTGACATGTTGGAGCTCGGCAGCCAGGTGTTTACTGTCACAGATCCCTCGTGCTCTCTTTTGCTCAACACTTAGCGAAAATAATCTCACCGCTCATGGGACATACAAGAGCACACATAAAGGATTCCTACCATTTTGTCAGCGGGATTAAAGACCTACGTCTGGCAGACAATAATATAACCTACCGTACACACTCATACAAACTAAATGTGGTGACTCTGACGTGATTTGAACACGCAACCTTCTGATGTGGAGTCAGATGTCAAGTCACGCTAGCCTACTTGCACACACACTCATATAAACTTATAGGGCGATAAAAAGTTTCATTTCAAAATTTAAAACCAAAGTTGATATCCATAGGTTTAAGCAAAACTGTATATATGGAATTAATAGAGAAGGAGGAAGAAAGAAAACCATGTAAAAATAATTTGAGTTCAGCTATAAATATAGAAACACGACGTAACGCACATCATGTCACCTAATAAAGTCTGTTTCTTTCCATCCAAATCAACGTTTAGTAACTACTGTCATATATTTATGCAAAATATTTCAATGAAAACTTTAATAAAATTTTAAGTTATATGTCTTTGGTGTATTGATTGCAATGCACAGAGGGCTAAATTGCACTCGGTGTATTTTAAAGCCCACTTTTCACCGTAAAGACAAGATCACAAATGTTCTATTTAATATTGACTATGTGATACTTAAGTTTTATTCTAAGCGAAACAATGAATATCATGCTGTTGGCGGTGTTTACATATTACCAAATCAACCCTTAAATGCTTATCAATTCGGCGTCAATGATAGCCTTACTCACATTTAAGTCTGCTCTCTGTGTAGTATACACCGAATGAAAGTATTTTGCAAACTCAACAGCACAATGTTCGTTGGTTAAAACCTCCCCATTTTTTAAAATTATTTTTGGATGTCGATTACCTCTCAATTATTTTTCAACTCTCCCCAAAATGAGCTTGTATGTAACGATAATACAAAAGTATATATTTTCGGGGATTTTAATCTACCCCATAATGAGTAGCTACATTACTTCGCCAAAACATGTACTCCTAATATACAGGTTGGCCCAAAAGTCGTGGATCAAACGCAACTAGGGGTTAGATGGGGTCATCAGCTGCAAAAAGTTGTTCTACGGGAGGTCCTTAAAGTCAACCCCTGCAGAGTTATAATTTATTTTGTGTTTTTATGAGAAAATTGACTTTTTTTAACTAATTCTTATTAGAATGCCAAAAAATAAACATCCTCTATCTTTTTTATAATTTTCACTAGATTGGTACTGATGAGTCCTTGCGTTAGACATGCTATTTATGGTTGTTTATTGGGTGTGTTGAAGATAATGTTAAGTTTTACGATTATTATTTTTCTCAAATCATAACTTTTTATTTACTTCGGACCCCACTGTGAAAAAAAAATACTCTACCGAAAAGTGACCCTGTATTACAAGTTTTGGCGCATTTAATAGGGATTCTGAAAAGGTATTACACATGGTTATGCGTGGCTTTGATATCTTTTTAGGACGAAAAAACAAAGCAACGATTGTGAAATAATTGTTTTATTAAGTAAAACATTTTACAATAAATGCTCAAAATTGCAATATTATGTATTATGGTCAGAGGCATATATACAATAAATGCCTCTGACCATAATACATAATCTGCACCGTCTAATAAAATTCCTACGTAACCTACGGAATGCACTTCTGTTGTTAGTTACTTGTACTCTAGCAAACTCGAGCTTTTGTCGTAGTTCTTGTTCGCTATTGTTCTCTCCTTGGTAAACTATTTCTTTAAAATAGCCCCAAAGAAAAAAATCTAATGGATTTAAATCGGGCGACCGAGGTGGCCACGCAACATGTCCGCCTCGACCAATCCCCCGGTTGGGGAAGCGCTCGTTCAAATGATCTCTGACTGCTCGAGCGTAGTGAGGCGGGGCGCCATCATGTTGCAGCCACATTTCTGCTATTCTTTCTTCTGGAACTTCAGCTTCGTTAAGAATATGGTTTAAATTATTTTGCAAAAAATTTAAATACTGAGCACCATTCAGCCTTGCTGGCATTTCATGCAGCACCAACTGCTGGCCAATTATACCAGCCCACATGTTAATACCAAACAGATTCTGGAATCGATCATTTCTTATGATATGGGGGTTTACTCTGGAGTAAAAATGTAGATTGTGGATATTGAATACTCCCATTCTTCTAAAAGTTGACTCATCCGTCCATAAAACCTTGTTAAAGAACTGCGGATCTTCTCTGTGATATCTTAGCATCTCTCTACAAAACCGCACTCTAGGTTCATAGTCACCGGGCAGCAAAGCTTGCACCCTTTGCACGTGGTAGGCGTGATATTTTTTTCTGTTAATGACACGTTGCACCGTCGATCTTGGAATCCCGATATTACTGGATATTTGGCATTGACTTATACTAGGATCCAATCTTAATTCTCTCAGCACTTCATCTTCATTTTCAAATTGCATCACTGGTCTGCCTGCTCTCATAGCATGCTGACCGGGTAAGACTCCCTCCATGTACGAATTATGTACGCGCATAAAGACCCTGTAATCCGGAAAACGATCACGGTTAGGGTAGCGTTGACGATATTCCCTGGCAGCAGCCCGGGCATTACCGTCGCAAAAGCCATACAGGTAATGCATTTCTGCATACTCCCGTTGGGTGTATTCTCTCCTCGCAGCAGCCATCTGTCCACTTTTAAAGCCAATCCGTCCGATTCACACAGCACTGGTCACAGGTAGGCAATCTGCAGGTCACAAGTCGTCGTAAAACCGAGAAAAAGAACACGTGCGTACCCACAGGCAGGAAGCGAGTTACTAAAGAACACTAAACATTCTAAAGAAACATGCTCACGCGCATCCCCCAGCCCCCGCCCCTGCCGGCCCAGCCTTTTGTTTCCTAGAAAAGATATCGCTACCTGAACTGACGGGCCAACCGGCCTTTTACTGACAAAGGATTAAATAGTTAGTGTAAAAGAGAGGCAGAGAGTCTTTGTCATTAATTGTATTAATTCTAGTTTATTTTTAAATAAGCCTAACCGAGTTTTATGGTTGGGTTAACTTTGGCCTTGCCATGAATAATCGTCCTAAAAAGATAAAGCCACGCATAACCATGTGTAATACCTTTTCAGAATCCCTATTAAATGCGCCAAAACTTGTAATACAGGGTCACTTTTCGGTAGAGTATTTTTTTTTCACAGTGGGGTCCGAAGTAAATAAAAAGTTATGATTTGAGAAAAATAATAATCGTAAAACTTAACATTATCTTCAACACACCCAATAAACAACCATAAATAGCATGTCTAACGCAAGGACTCATCAGTACCAATCTAGTGAAAATTATAAAAAAGATAGAGGTTGTTTATTTTTTGGCATTCTAATAAGAATTAGTTAAAAAAAGTCAATTTTCTCATAAAAACACAAAATAAATTATAACTCTGCAGGGGTTGACTTTAAGGACCTCCCGTAGAACAACTTTTTGCAGCTGATGACCCCATCTAACCCCTAGTTGCGTTTGATCCACGACTTTTGGGCCAACCTGTATATTACTGCAAAAATCCAATATCTTTGCTTGTTTCAAAGTTTTTATCAATTGTAAATTGCAAACTATTTAATGTAATTAAAAATAATAAGAATTGTATTTAGATCTTTTTATTTCAAATAATGATACATGGAAGTACGTAAGTAACCACTACGTTCTTTAGTTCCAGTAAACGTCTTTCATCACCACTGAACGCCGAGATACTTTCGTCGTAACGTCATTAAAAATATTACAAACACAAGAAAGATTATTGATTGAGATGAGTCAACTTTTAGAAGAATGGGAGTATTCAATATCCACAATCTACATTTTTACTCCAGAGTAAACCCCCATATCATAAGAAATGATCGATTCCAGAATCTGTTTGGTATTAACATGTGGGCTGGTATAATTGGCCAGCAGTTGGTGCTGCATGAAATGCCAGCAAGGCTGAATGGTGCTCAGTATTTAAATTTTTTGCAAAATAATTTAAACCATATTCTTAACGAAGCTGAAGTTCCAGAAGAAAGAATAGCAGAAATGTGGCTGCAACATGATGGCGCCCCGCCTCACTACGCTCGAGCAGTCAGAGATCATTTGAACGAGCGCTTCCCCAACCGGGGGATTGGTCGAGGTGGACATGTTGCGTGGCCACCCCGGTCGCCCGATTTAAATCCATTAGGTTTTTTTCTTTGGGGCTATTTTAAAGAAATAGTTTACCAAGGAGAGAACAATAGCGAACAAGAACTACGACAAAAGCTCGAGTTTGCTAGAGTACAAGTAACTAACAACAGAAGTGCATTCCGTAGGTTACGTAGGAATTTTATTAGACGGTGCAGATTATGTATTATGGTCAGAGGCAGGAATTTTGAGCATTTATTGTAAAATGTTTTACTTAATAAAAAAATAATTATTTCACAATCGTTGCTTTGTTTTTTCGTCCTAAAAAGATATCAAAGCCACGCATAACCATGTGTAATACCTTTTCAGAATCCCTATTAAATGCGCCAAAACTTGTAATACAGGGTCACTTTTCGGTAGAGTATTTTTTTTTTTCACAGTGGGGTCCGAAGTAAATAAAAAGTTATGATTTGAGAAAAATAATAATCGTAAAACTTAACATTATCTTCAACACACCCAATAAACAACCATAAATAGCATGTCTAACGCAAGGACTCATCAGTACCAATCTAGTGAAAATTATAAAAAAGATAGAGGTTGTTTATTTTTTGGCATTCTAATAAGAATTAGTTAAAAAAAAGTAAATTTTCTCATAAAAACACAAAATAAATTATAACTCTGCAGGGGTTGACTTTAAGAACCTCCCGTAGAACAACTTTTTGCAGCTGATGACCCCATCTAACCCCTAGTTGCGTTTGATCCACGACTTTTGGGCCAACCTGTATATTACTGCAAAAATCCAATATCTTTGCTTGTTTCAAAGTTTTTATCAATTGTAAATTGCAAACTATTTAATGTAATTAAAAATAATAAGAATTGTATTTAGATCTTTTTATTTCAAATAATGATACATGGAAGTACGTAAGTAACCACTACGTTCTATAGTTCCAGTAAACGTCTTTCATCACCACTGAACGCCGAGATACTTTCGTCGTAACGTCATTAAAAATATTACAAACACAAGAAAGATTAAAAAGTCTGCTAAAGATCTTTTAAGTTGTCACGGTAACGCTAAGGCGACGTTAAATACTATAAACTCAAGTTCAAGTCGGCAAAAAGTTGGCCTCCAAAATATCATGGTCCTTAGATGGTTCTCCTCCCATGTCACCTGCATCTAACAATAGCACATTTGTACTATTACCTGTTTATGAGCTACAAGTAGAAAATATCATAAACTCTCTGAGGAATAATTGCGCCGTTGGATGGGATGTAATACAATCTGACGTTATTAAATTATCATGCAAAGCGTTAACCTTACTTATAACGCACATTTGTAATCCTCTATTTCAACTGAGGTATTCCCTGACCTGACGAAGAAAGCTGTAGTCCATCCTATATTTAAATGTGGGGATAGGCATCAAATTACCAACTATAGACCAATATCGGTTCTCAGTTCTCTATCTAAAATTCTAGAACGCATTCTTAATAATTCTTTGACTGATTTTCTTACGAGATTCAACATCATTGCCGAGAACCAGTTCGGTTTTAGACCTGGTGTTTCCACCGAAGACGCTGTAATTGAACTTTCCCAAACAATAACTGCTAAGCTAGATGAGAAACAAAAATGCTATGGCATTTTCCTTGACCTCTCTAAAGCGTTCGATACCGTGTCTATCCCCATACTGATTTCTAAATTGGAATGGCATTCGTGGTCTGCCCCTTAATATTTTCAGAGATTATCTCACTGGAAGGACTCAATGCGTAAAAATTGATGATAACTACAGCGACGAGGAGCATACAGAGTTTGGCGTGCCCCAGGGCAGCATTCTGGGCCCCACGTTCTTTTTAATCTACATCAATGATCTGTGTAGAATTAAGCCAGATAATTGTCGGATCTTCACCTATGCTGACGACACGTCCTTAGTAGTTTGGGGTGTAGATTGGATTCGTGCCAAACATTATGCAGAAAAGGCTATAGTAGAAGTTATGCTTTGGTTATCATCAAATTTACTGACCCTCAATATCGCAAAGACACAACTTATATGCTTTGATCTATCTAAGACTGCGCCAATTTCTGAAAATGTCAATTCTATCAATGAACACTAATGGGGTTCATTGCAAGACGCAGATTGCAATTGTGTTTCACTCTCTGCCAAGCCCCAAACTAAATATCTAGGCATCTATATTGACGAAAGACTTAGTTGGTATGAACATACTAACGCGCTTTGCAATAGGATCAGAAGGTTAATTTATATATTTAAGAATCTTAGCCACTCTGCAAATGTGGACACCTTGAAAATGGTTTACACGTGCCTATGCCAATCCATTTTAATGTACTGTATACCAGTTTGGGGTGGTACCCACAAAACTACAGTGCTACACCTTGAGAGGGCACAAAGAGCAGTGCTCAAGGTTATGATGAACAAACATAGGATGCACCCTACTGTTGACCTCTACAAAGAGTGTAATGTTCTAACAGTGAGGCAATTGTTTGTTCTTCATACAATGCTTCGGAAACATTCACAACTTCCTCTAGACTCTAATATCCTTAAGCGACGTATAAGTATCCCTGTGTGTCCAGTACCTTTATGTAGAACAGCTTTCGCAGGACGTCAGTATAATTCAATCAGTTGTCGTTTATACAATAAGATTAATAAGTCGTTAAATATATACAAAATCAACAAACATGAATTAAAATCTGAAATATTAATTTGGTTTAAGTCTCTCACATACGAAGATACAGAAAATATCGTCACAAAATAGGCACCACACATATACAATAAACATACATAAATTGTTATTATGTATGTCAAAATCATTACCTCATAATCACTCAACTCACACACACACACACACACACTGACACACACACACACACACACACACACACACACACACACACACACACACACACACACACACACACACACGACACACACGCACGTACACACGCACGCGTGTATTTTTTCTTGTGTATTTCATATTTGTAAAATATATATATTTTGTAAACTTGATAGTAAACTGTTATCTTTATTAGTTAAAATTATTGAATACTGCTCTGTACTTAAATCCGTGTACTTTTACATGGGGAAATGCCTACGCATACAGGCCTCGCGGGGGCAAGGACGGGTTATGTCGGACTGGCACCGACTAAAACCCCATGGTGTTCCACCTTTGTCGCATATTGGCAGGGCTACGGGAACGCTTTCGTACACATCCGCGGCCCTACTAGCGCCTGCCGCCCCATGGTAGCACCTCCTCAGGAGAGGAAAATTCCTCCCCGTTCTCCTTCCCAGGTAAGGCACACCAGAACACATGGCGCGCCTTCCTCCACGGTCTCCAATTACGTCTGTGCAACAGACGCCCCCGCGTCCGATGCACAAAGGCCATGGGGCCAGGGAAAACGAGCACTTAGAAGTACTAGCCTTCCCGACCCCAGCGGCGGATCTGGTCTATGGCTCCGCCGCCAACCAAGATTCGGCTGCGGAGGGTAGGGAAAGCGGCGCCTCGCATTACCGAAAATCCTCTCCCCCCGCAGCCCCACCACCACCGCATCAACGGTGCGGCCCCGTTTGAGTCGTGGAGGATAGGGCGAGTGGCGCATCGCCGTACCAACACTCCTCTTCCTCCGCGACTCCACCTCGGCTGCAGCGGTAGGTGGTGAGGACACCCCTCTCGCCACAGTCCACCAACACACATCCGAAGTGGGCTCCCCAAGCCCACACGGAGTGGCCACCTCGGGCCGGCCCTTCACCTCGGGCCAGCCTCGTTGGTTCCTCTTTGTTCACCTCGGGTGACCAAGCCACGGCTACTAAGCCTCCCCGCCACGACAAGGTGGGAACCCGTTCGGAATTGTGGGAGAAGACCCTGACATTTAAGATACAGGCTTTGCTAGTTTAGATGTCAGTAGCTTCATATTCATTGTAGAAGTACTTAACTGTAAGCTTAATTTCGTTATACTGTTGTTATCGAGTGTACTTTAACTTAAAGTTGCAATAAAGATTATTATTATTATTATTGTGGGGTATCTATATAGTTTTCTCATCTGGTTGGGTTCTATAAATATATAATTATAAATGAAAATGAAAAGATAAATATACATAAATATCAATAACATAAAATAAATATAAAAATACATAAATAAATAAAAGCCCAACCAGATGGAGGCCCTCGGCAGGGGAGACCAAACAGCCGAGGGTTAGGGGGAAAGGGAAAGAAACCGGCGGACGATGCGGGCGGTATCGAGGAGCACCGCCTTCTGCATTTGAGCCAGGAGCGGTCCGCCACGTAGTCCCAGTCGCCTCAGATGACCCGAGAGGCTAACTGGGATTAGCCCGTTTGCAGCGACTACAGGAATAATTTCGGTCGGCAGACCACCCCACATGTCGGTCACCTTGTGAGCCAGGTCCAGATGTTTTGTTTGCTTGTCTGTTTCGGCTTTCACGAGGTTCTCGTCATACGGAATGGTAATGTCGACCAAAAATATCCTTGACTCTGCCCGATCCATCAGCACAATATCAGGCTTATTCGCAAGAATAGTCCTGTCTGTGATGATGGCTCGGTCCCAATATAGCCTGGCGCGATCATTTTCGAGCACGGCTTCCGGCAAGTACTTGTAATACGGCAATTTCCGATCCACGAGACCGTATTTCAGAACGAGCTCCTGGTGAAGAATTTTGGCTGCTAGGTTGTGCCTGTGCAAGTACTCAGAGTTAGAAAGCGCCGAACAACCGCAGATGACATGCCTAAGTGACTCGCATGGCGAAAAGCTCGACAGATGTCCACGGTGCCATCCTTTAGGATCTATCTCCGATAGTTGTTGGTCTTAATAACCTGATCCTGTATTGCACAGACAAAACCCTCGGTTTCCCCGAAGAGATCACCAAAGCGTAGCCGGTGGAGGGAGGCTACTGTGTCTACGAAAAGCTCATGTAGAGCCTTGTAGAACCTCCTGTGGAGCTCCTTCTCCTTCCATACGGTCTCCCTGTCGGAAATGCTAAGCACTGCTGGGTCCTGCCAATGCTCGTTGGCTAAGGATAGAGGGGTAACTCTAGGTCATCCATATAGAAAAGGTGGGTCACTTTTGTACCTCCTTTCCGAAGCAGAAATCCCCTCCCGGAGCCCTCCAGTAAAGTGCTGAGAGGGTTCAGGGAGAGGCAAAACCAGATTGGACTCAGACAATCGCCCTGGAAGATACCACTTCTTATCCTTATGTGGTTCTCCGCAGCCATCATCCGCTCACCCAGATAGCAAAGGATCGTACTCCATTGCCCCATACACTGCGCGAGGAAGTCTCCAACTATACAGTCAATTTTGTACAGCTGGAGGACTCTCTTTAGCCATGTATGGGGCACCGAGTCGAATGCCTTTCTGTAGTCTATCCAGGCGGCGGCGAAATTCCGACGGTTGCGTTTCACCACTTTGCCAATGACCGCGTAAATGAGGAGTGGTTCCTTGGTTCCACGACCACCGCCCCGGCATCCATTTTGAGCGCGTGATTTCACCTGATTTAGCTCCAGGTGACGAGTGATTCTCGCGCTCAAAATGGATGTCAGTGTCTTATATATGGTGGGTAGACACGTGATGGGGCGGTATTTGCTTGGGTCTGTGGTATTCTGATCTTTAGGAACCAAATGAGTGATCTCAGTAGTGAAGAGGCTCGGGAGCGACTTCTGATCGAGAGCCTCTTGAAACTGTCGGGCGAGCACAGCGTGACACACTACGAACCCCTTCAGCCAGTAATGATGCAGCCCGTCGCGCCCCGGACTTTTCCAGTTCGGGGCCCTACGGACCGCCTTGACCTCTCGCTAAATCGTCGAATCCGCTTCCCCCAAGTAGCGATTTTTTGCTTCAGGTCATCTATGCGCTCCGTTAGTTTTTGCGTGATATCCGGCTGGAACAAACTGATATTTGTCCCAGCAAACGCCATTCTAACGGTGCGCATAATCCTCAGTCTATTATTACCCGACCTGAAGCTTGTCTGCCGATAAGGGCCCTTGCCTTTGCGATACGGTCCTCAATTCTTTTTCTCCAGGCTGGGATGGCGCTACTTTTTTGAGTAGCACGTCCAGCCACGGGAAGTTTGGCGCCAATAATACGGCATACTGCCAGTGCGGCGCCAAAAAGAATTGAATCCGTCTCGCAAAAGTCCCGGCTGGCTTCCAAATAGGTCACCAGCATTGGGTTAAGAGCCCACACGACAGCCCGATTTCGCTTGCTAATGGGTATGCGGGGAAGTCGCGGTCGATTTTCGAGAGGCATGCTGCGCGTTTCCAGCATCGACTTTTCCAATATGCTCCTCATTTTCTCTAGTTCGTGGAGACTATTCCATCATCGTCTGAATTAGCCACAAATGGAATGTTGACGGCAGCATCCACATATGCTGTTTGTTGCGCATCTAGTGGCGCCGCATTCCCAGCCGTAGCATTTCCATTCAATGAAGGAATAGCCTCACGTCGTAGTCGTTTGAGTTCGGCGTCACCAAATATGTTGGAGCGCAGGATGTACCTAACTCGGTCTGCCAGGTTTTGCTCAGTGACGGATAGAGATGGCTCCAGCTCTGCAAAAAAGCGACGCATCCGAACCCGATACGCCAAACATCCAGTTTCTTCCCCTTTTGCCCTAAAATACGCCCGCAGTGCGTTTTCATTCATTGATTTAGACGAACGCATGCGACGTGCTCCACCAGCGGCGGGTGCCGCTTGCTGAGTCCGAGAAGACCCAGCCGACACCAAGCCTTTTGGTGGGGATGATGGATGCGGGAGGCTGCTGGGTGGTCTTGCAACACCCCGCGCTCGGCTGGCGGCCCGCATGCTGTCGCGTCCAGCGCCAGCTCCAGACGCGCCCTGGCGACCTCCAGGCATTGGCCTTTTGCGCACTATCTTTTTTCCCATCATCCATAATATGATGGAAAAATCCATATTAACGGGAGACGCCCAGGCCCGGCACCGTATCGTGGACGGCCACAAGCACAAACGGGCCTTTGCACCCTGAATTCTGCCGAGGCACGGCGCTCACACCTCTCGCAAGGCGCTGACTGACTGCGTTGACGTAGCAGTTTTGTCACTTAACTGTTACGTCAGCGGGCGATGGGGTCGTCAATTCCCTACGCCATTTTATTATTATTATTATTATTACTTTTCAAGACAGAATACATGCGATTGACGCATAACACTCTACCAAAATATCGAAAGATATTCTGAAGATAAATGTGCACATATCCACGACTATATTAACCCCTCAGTCCCCTTAAAATTCCCATGCAGTCGCATGCGCCCGGCACATCCGAGCGGTCGCATGTGACGGCACCCACCCGCAGCACTTAAACTATTAAAACTTATATTTGGAGACTACTTTTCTACGTAGAAGTTTGGCATCATAAGATCTATACAAAATTCTCTACATAAAAGTCAGGTTTTACTTCATTATATAAATACTATTGCATTTTGGTAACAAAAATAAGACATACTAAGCGAATGTCGGCAGCGTGACAATCACAATTATTTCTATATATTATATATATATATATATATATATATATATATATATATATATATATATATATATATATATATATATATATATATATATATATATATATATATATATATATATATATATATATATATATATATATATATGTATATAAATATAGTAAAAAGATAAATTATATTCATACAAAAACTTTCGTAACAATTTTATAATAAAACACTAATAAAACAATAGAAAAAGTCCAAAAATCAACACAATAAAATTCACGCGAAAATGAAGTACGAAATAAACGTAGATTTTAAATAAATATCTTTAGGGTAACAAATTTTTTATTGCACTAGAAGATAGAAAATTTCATATTGATTCTATAATGCTATACTTTTTTATAGAAAGGTAGTCTCTATATATAATTTTTTATGGGTTAAAGTGCTGTGAGTGGGTGCTTTCATTTTTGACCGCTTGAATTTTGACGGAATATCGAAGCGGTCAAATTTGGCCGCTTGGTGTTTGAGAGGTTAAACGTAGAGACTGAGCACGTATTTTAGAAGTGTCGTCCTAAGACGCTACCAATAACCAATTTTATGAAGATATATATAAAAATATAAGGAAAAAAGGTACGTGTTTCCTGATATTTTTATTTATATCTTCGTTCAATTAAGTCTAAAAAATTCCAATATTGTTTGCACGCCCACTAATATACGTAATAAAAAGAAAGAAAAATCATGGATAAAGTGGAAAAAGTTTTCTAATTAAGTAGATTATGCGGAATATTCTGTATTTCAAAAAGTTTTAAACAACTCTCCGCGGAGTGCTATAATTATTTTTTAAGCAAAATCGGAACAAGTTTTGCAGAAGGACATTAAAATATGTTGGTGTTTTGTAAATAATAAAAAAAATCGTATCCCAACGAAATGTCTTACGACGGAAATGAAACCGAAAATCATGACGACATATTATGTGAACTGTTAGGCTATCTCATTAAGCATACCTCTGTTTTATTTGTATAACCGCAGTTTGCGTGAAAGTTTAGGGTCCACCGTCCTTAAAATCGGCAAATATAACCCCTGTGTTCAAAAAAAAGGCTCTAAAACTGACGTGACTAATTATAGACATATTTCCTTACTTTCTGCCTTATCGAAAGTCCTTGAACGCTTAGTACATAATTCAGTATATCTGAGTTTACACAACTTTCTAATTTCAAAATAATATGGTTTCGTAAAACACCGATCGGCCATCAGTAACCTTATTTTATATACAAACTCTCTGATAATATGGACCATCGAGTATAAAGTGACACTGTTTACACAGACTTTTGTAAAGCTTTTGATAAGGTGAAATATTCCATCCTTCTTCAAAAACTTGCGGTCAATGGGATACGCGGAAACTTACTGCGATGTTTCTCTTCGTACATTATTAATAGTTCCTAAAAGTTGTAGTAAATGGATTCTCTTCTAGAAAGAAAATAGTATCCTGAAGTGTACCACAGGGATCTGTACAAGATCTGTTGCTCTTCTCATTGTAAATAAAGTGACAGCCTATATACGTCCCACTGCTGGGTACAGGCCTCCCCTCATTTCTGAGAGGGTTTTTAGGGCAAGGAAGTGTCCGCCGCGCTGCTCCAATGCGTGTTGGCAAACTTCACATGTCTTCGAAATATATTTTTTTCTTATTCCTCAGACATGCAGGTTTTCTCACGATGTTTTCCTTCACCGCCGAGCACGTGGTAAATCAGCACCTAAAATTGCAATTAACAATTTCATTGGTGCCGGCGGGGTTCGAACCCGGGTTACTCGCGTTATGTTATATTTACAGCGAGCGTTAACCATCTGAGCTACCACGGCTCTTCCCATTGCATATTATTTATATTAAGTCTTGTTTTATAAACAGAAATTTTTGTTATATGTAGACGACTTGAATGAATGATTGTGAGAAGCTACAATAAGTACTTGAAGGGTTATCTAGCTACTGTCTAATCAATAAATTGCAATTAAGCAACTCTAAATGTAAATCTATTTCTTGCATCAAAAAGACAAAAACCTACAATTACACATATTCCCTTCTTAACAGTTTCTTAGAAAAAGTATCACTAATAAAAGATTTACTTTCTTTTAATATAGCTACAGCATGGTACCACTTATAAAGCCTCTAAAATCAGGTCAGCCTTTAAAATTCTTACCGGGCCTAACGTTAAAAATATTTTTGTAATTTATGTCACTAATCGTTTATTATAATAGGCCTAAAACGTCATGTTAGGTTCACTTTTCGACCTTTTTCTTAGCGAAATAACCTTATATAATAATAACCATAACTCGTAATGTAATAATGGCATTCCCGAAGTTAACGCCCGATTCAATTAATTAAAGATATTTTCATCTTATTTTTAACAGTGGTAGAGCCACGCGGCAGCTTTCCTGTTGCACGTATGGGCCGGCTCAAACCGGGGTGGTACCACGACCTCACAGAATACCGGCGTGAAGCTCTGCTTCTGCGTTTCGTCTAGTGAGTGCAGGTGGCCGGAGGCCAGAATCCCCCCCCCCCCATCAACATGGTAGCGGAATTAAATAATGATAGACTACCCCAGGAGGGTACCAGCACCCCTGGAGAATCCCTCGCTGAGCGTCCACGACCATGTTTCTCGACTTCTGAGCGTGGGTGCTCAGGCTGCCCCGCGTATTCTGGGGGGGGGGGGGCAAAATTCCGCTCAAGACTACAACTGCTCGGGGCAAACGGAGCAACAAGACCAAGGCGACCCCTGCCACGCTGTCCGTGAATTTCTGCAATATCAGGGGACTTCACTCTAACCTAAACGCCGTCCACTACCATCTCGAGACGGCGAGGCCGGCTCTGCTCTTTCTGACCGAGACGCAGGTGTCCTCTCCGGCTGATGTCTCGTATCTCTCTTACCCGGGGTACAAACTGGAACACTCCTTTGTGCCTCGGGCTGGAGTTTGCGTTTACGTCAGAGAGGACATCTGCTCTCGACGCCTCGGCAGACTTGAAGGTTCGGACCTGTCCATCCTTTGGCTACGCGTAGACAGCGACGACCATCCGCGCGTCTACGGGTGCCACTATAGGTCCTATAGCGGTAATGCCGAAACAGACCAACTCTTCGACCACGTCCAAATGGCTGCAGATTCGTTGCTACAGCAGATCCCCTCCGCAGAGATCGTGATCCTCGGCGACTTTAACGCCCATCACGCCGAATGGCTTGGTTCACGTTTAACCGATCATGCGGGGAGATCTGTTCATGATTTTGCCTTGGCGTATGGTCTGACACAACTGGTTACTTCGCCTACGCGGATTCCAGATGTGGAGGATCATGCACCTTCCCTGTTGGACCTTCTGCTGACCTCTCACCCGGACGGATATCAAATTTCCGTCGACGCCCCTTTAGGCTCCTCGGACCATTATCTGGTCCGGAGTGTTGTGCCACTCACGCTGAAATCGCGGTTGCATTCTGCAGGCTGCCGCCGTGTTTGGCACTATAGGTCAGCCGATTGGGATGGGATGCGGTCTTTCTTTGCATCCTACCCTTGGGGGCGGGTTCGCTTCTCTCCGGATGATCCCAACGTTGTTGCAGATTCTGTTACTGATGTGGTACTTCAGGGTATGGAACTTTTTATTCCTTCCTCTGTGGTGCCCATTGGAGGCAAATCTCAGCCATGGTTTGGTCGCTCCTGTAAAATAGCATCATGCTATAAGCAGGAGTGCTACCAAGCCTGGGTTGATGCATCAGCGTCCCGGGATGTAAACACCAGCGCTCTAAAAATGAAGTATAATTCCGCCTCTAGGTCCTTCAAAAGAGTCATTGCCAAGGCAAAGTCAGAGCACATAGGCAGAATTGGCGAAAACTAGTTCGCCTTCCTTCTGGAACCCGTGCATTCTGGTCTCTCGTCAAGGCTGTCCAGGGGAATTTCTGTCAGCCATCTCTTCCATCTCTGCACAGGGAGGACGACTCACTGACCCATACTGCAAAGGAGAAAGCCGATCTTCTAGGCTCTTTCTTTGCGTCTAACTCGACTCTCGATGACGGGGGGAGTACGCCGCCGACCATCCCGCGGTGTGAGTGCTCCATGCCGGAAGTGCAGTTCACACAGCGCTCGGTTCGCAAAGCACTCCTCTCCCTGGACATCCACAAGTCGAGTGGGCCTGACGGAATCCCCCCAATTGTGCTGAGGACGTGTGCTCCAGAGTTGGCACCGGTTTCAACGCGTCTTTCCCGGTACTCCTACTCCCTAGGCGTAGTCCCAAAATCATGGAAGACGGTTTTCGTCCACCCGATCCCTAAAAAAGGCGACCGCTCAGACCCGTCCAACTACCGGCCAATCGCCATCACCTCCTTGTTCTCCAAAACAATGGAGTCCATTGTAAACTGCCAGCTCATGAGGTACCTTGAGCATCACCAGCTGATTAGTGACCGCCAATACGGTTTTCGCCGTGGTCGGTCAGCTGGTGATCTTCTGGTCTACCTCACTCACAGATGGGCGGAGGCAGTAGAGTTCAAGGGGGAGGCATTGGCCGTTAGTTTGGACATTGCGAAGGCCTTCGATCGGGTTTGGCACAAAGCGCTTCTTTCGAAGCTCCCTTTCTATGGGCTTCCCGAGAAATTGTGCGATTGGATCACCAGCTTTCTTGCAGATCGGAGCATCAAGGTCGTTGTAGACGGTGCAAGCTTCGATTGCAAGTCTATTATTGCTGGTGTTCCACAAGGCTGCGTGCTATCGCCGACGCTGTTTTTTCTGCATATCAATGATAGGTTGCATACCCGTAACATTCATTGCTATGCAGATGACAGCACTGGTGATGCTCTTTACACCGGCCGAGCCAATATTTCTCGGGAAAACGTCTCCGAGTGCCGGGACAAACTTGTGTCTGAAGTAAAGTCTTTGCTGAACAGAGTCTCGGATTGGGGACGACTAAATCTAGTCCAGTTTAACCTCCAGAAGACACAAGTTTGCGCGTTAACCGCTAAAAAGAACCCCTTTGTCGTATCCCCTCAGTTTCAAGGCACTCCCCTTGTTGCCTCAGCCAGTATCGGAATCCTCGGCGTCGACATATCGAGTGACGTGCAGTTTCGTGGTCACTTGGAAGGGAAGGCCAAATTGGCCTCTAAAAAGCTTGGCGTGCTCAGCAGAGCGGGACAGTATTTCATGCCGGCACACCGCCTGCAACTTTACAAGGCGCAGGTTCGGCCGCACATGGAATACTGTTCCCATCTCTGGGCTGAGGCTCCCCAGTACCAGCTCCTTCCACTTGACCGCATCCAGCGCAGAGCGGCTCGAATCGTCGACGACCGAGTGCTTTCCGATCGGCTCGATTCACTGGCGCTGCGAAGAGATGTTGCATCTCTTTGCGTATTTTATCGCATCTATCACGGGGAGTGCTCTGAGGAATTGTTCGGATTAATCCCAGCCGCCAAATTTCGTGAACGCACTACACGGCAAACGTCCCGATACCATCCACACCATCTGGATGCTTGGCGGTCCACCACTGTACGTTTCACAAGGAGTTTTCTTCCACGTACAACCTCTCTGTGGAATAGTTTACCACCGGCGATTTTTCCGGACCGATACGACCTGGGGACCTTCAAGAAAAGAGCTTACTCCTTTCTAAAGGGCCGGCAACGCACCCGCAATTCTCCTGGTGTTGCGGTTGATCATGGGCGGCGGTAGTCACTTAACATCAGGTGAGCCGCATGCTCGTTTGCCCCCTCTTCTATAAAAAAAAAATCTTACATACAACAGTAGAAATAATACGTTGACATTTGTCAAAGGCGTCTTTGGTCACGGTTAATATTAAATAATTAATAAGTGGTGGCACTCATCTTGCTCAAAGATTTTGCATAGGCATTACGTTGCTTAAGATTAAAAATCAGTGTTTCGACCGGAATGAAGAGAAAGCACACGAGAGAAACTAAGTTCAAAATGTAATTTTAGACTAAGTGGATTTAATACATTAAATAAACTCATATTCAACGAAGGCACATTTAGAGCTACTTGAGCTTAGTGCAGTTTTCCGAGATATAATCATATTTAGTGAGTGCAAATATGACGCGTATGCATAAATTAAAAAATGTAAAAGTAATCTTCAGCAACATTTATATAGATAACCAATGTTATTTAAATAAATAGGCTAGTTTTTTTACGTATAGTACGCGATAAAACCCGTAACTAATTTTATATAAATGTGTAGTGTTTGCTTAAACATAAGAAATCATTAGATGTTAGTATTGGTAAAGATAGAGACAAATAAAATATGCCCAAGCACAACATTAAGAAAAAATATTCAAGTCGTATGAACCACGTGGTGCAAACATTTTATTATCTTCACGTGAAGAAGTCTGTAAAGACCGAATAATGTTTCTAGTTTTGATAAGGTTCCCTACCTTTCTCTATTTATATGTACGTTCGTGGATTTAATACCCTTTTTGTCTCTAAAATCTTTTGCAGAATTTATGTAATTGACTGCTAATCAATTCCACAAAACCATTTTTGTTTTATTTTTTTAACATAACTGAGTATATTTTATATACATTATAAATTTCTTATATAACAATTTAATTTCATTTACATTTTATTTTTTTTAATTTTTATTTATTTATTTATTTAACACCAACAAGACATACACTAACAAAAGCATAATATTTTTTGCAAAAAATCATAAAAACTAAGTGTAGACTTAATTATAGGTGTTACACACATTTCATTACAAAAAAAAATAGACACAAGTAAACATATGCAGTGAATTAAATTGAATACAAAAACTAAGAGATCAAAAAATATATCAGAATTTAGTGTTATATAATTAATTTAATTAAATCATGCATATTCCACTATTGTTATTAACATTAGAAATTTTATGAACGTTAAACATAACAAAAATAAAATCATTAATAAATTATAATATACAATCGTTTCCTAATCACAACTTAAGAAGAGCTTAAAGAAAAATAATATAACTTTAATGTGAATTACAATTATTTGAGGAATATAAATGTAATAAATCACGCTTAAATTTCCAAAGATTATCCGAAAATATGTCAATATCAACTTTTCTATCTTTATGTTTGTTATCATTAGTCATTATGGCACCAATACTATTCTTATGTGATAATTTATATATAGCATTAAAACTCAACATCAGTCTATTAATCGGAGAATAGCGTGCTTGACGAGAACGTGTGCTCTTTTCTACGAATGGTATATAAGACGACGGCCTTTGTGACTTCAATGCGGTACGAAAATTTAATTTGGCTAGTAAGTAAGAACTATCAATGACGCCATTCACCAACTTATACAAGAAAATAAGGTCAAGGAGCTGTCTTCGATTCAAAAGCGGCTGAAGCTTGAAGTAATTTAGCTTATCTTCGTAAGTTCTAAGAGTTTTAACTAGGTTATGATCGTAAGATAAATGCAAAAGAAATCTCTTTTGTATCCTTTCAATTCTATGTGAGTAAATATTAAAGTGGGGATTCCATACTACGCTGCAGTATTCCAAGATACTTCGTACCAAGGCTGAGTAAATAATTATTTTAGTGCGAGTATCTCTGAATTGCTTACAGTTACGGAAGAGGAAGCCAAGAGTCCTAAAACCCTTGTTGACAACATTATCTATGTGGATATTATAACGAAGCTTATTGTCGAGAATAACTCCTAAATCGCGTATGTGGGGAACTTCAGACAGAATACGACCATCAATGTAATATGTTGTTACAAGAGATGTTTTCTTTCTAGAAAATTTTATAACATGACACTTGTCAGCATTTAGTGTCATACCGTTGCTACGACACCATAATGTCAAGTTATTTAAGTCTTCCTGTAAGAATTCTGCATCAGAACTTGAGGAGACAGGTCTAAAGATCTTTAGATCGTCAGCAAATAAATAAGATTTCGAATTCTTAAAGCAATTACTGATGTCGTTGATGAAAATGTTAAACAACAAAGGCCCAAGATGAGATCCTTGAGGTACGCCAGTATAGGCAAAAAACGGCTCAGAAGCATAACCATCAACAACAACAGTTGACGACCGATTGGCTAGATATTACTTAAACCAGTCCAGCAAAGGGTTTGCTATACCTATCCTTTTGAGTTTTACAAGTAAAATAGAGTGATCAACCTTGTCAAAGGCCTTACTGAAATCTGTGTAGATTGCATCAACGGATTGACCAGTATCAAGAGATTCAGTAATGTCCTCCACAAAGGAAACTAGGTTAGTTACTGTTGATCGAGCTTTCACAAACCCATGCTGTTCAGATGTAACAAATTGCTTAAAGTGCCATGAAACAACGGGACATACAAGTTTCTCAAACACTTTTGAGAAAACAGAAATAATGGAAATAGGTCTATAATTTTTAGCTTCCTCTTTGTCACCGGTTTTGAACAAAGGCAACACAAGGGCTTCTTTCCACAAGGTTGGATATGTACTAGTCCTAAGAGATCTATTGATTATCAGTGCAATAGGCAAAGCCAATGCGTTAGCGCAATTGCGTACAGATATTGCTGGAATGCCATCTGCTCCAGCTCCTTTCTTAATGTCAAGTCTTTTTAAAACTTTGTAAACCTGGTCCACTATATAAGATAAATAATCAAGGTATACATTGCAACAAGGGTTCATAAGATTAGGGCTAGTATCGTAGTTTTGGATATTATTATTGCGACTGTATACTGACGAAAAATGACTAGCGAAAACATTACAAATGTCTGTTCCATTAGAAACAAATTTATTATCGTCTTTAATTTTAGAAGGATACGAACTTTTACCTTTCTTTTGTTTTAGGAATGACCAAATCAACTTTGGGTTTGACTTTAAAGAGAGTTCAAGGCATTCTATATACTTAGCGTAGGAGTATGCTAGCATCTCCTCACATCTTCTTTTCAGCAAGTCAAAACAGAGTTTATCGCGAGGATTGTTATATTTGCGAACTTTCATCCTATATTTATATTTTTCTTTAATACATTTTATCAGACACGGAGTAAACCAAACTGGGTATTTATGACTACGCGGTTTAGCCTTAGGTACATATTTCCGTATTAACTTACGAATTATGTCATAAAATACTGCAACCATATCATCAACACAAAGACATTCACCCAAAATTTCCCTCCAATCAATTTCATTTAGATCCTTCCTTATATTTTCATAATCAGCCTTGTGGAAGCAAAATTTTGTAATTGTGTTATTAGGGACTAGTGGTGCCGGATCTGTAAAATCCATCGAAAAAACTAATGGCGGATGAAGGGGATCAACACATGTCAAAGGATCAGGACATAACAGAATATCAACAATGTTAGTATTAGACAAGACAAGATCAAGCATTTTATTTTTAGAGTTCTTAATTAGATTAAATTGGTTCAATTCATTGCACGAGAGAAAGTCTGTTAAGAGATTCTGTAGATAGCTGTTGGAGTATTTTGCACAAAGATGCCCGTGGGGCTCTAAAGACCATGTTATACTACTTAGATTAAAATCTCCAGCAACAATTATATTTTCATCGAGTGATTCCAATACTCGACTCGAGTTATTAATAAAATGCTCAAAAATGTGTTTTTGGACGGGTGGGGGAATATACACAGCACATATATAAAGTCTTTCAGACTTGCCTTGGACGTTTTCTACTTCTACGCAAACCCAAAGATCCTCGCACTTGGACTCGAAACTAAAGAGCCGCTCCGAATTGATTTGCTTAGATACAGCTATAAGTACACCCCCGCCATTCTTTGAAGCGTGAAAACCACTACTCTCCCGATCACGTCTATAAACATTATAACGATCATCAAAAATTTCAGAATCGAAAACACTCCCATTTAACCACGTTTCCGTCATAATTACAATATCGTATGAATTACAGACTATGTTATTAAATAGATCAATTGTCTTTGATCTTAGACCACGAACATTTTGGTAGTAAATAGAAATTTTATTCTGTAAAGTGCCTTTATGTAATAAAAAAACCAGTTTAGCGAATTTAGCGCCACTCTATGACAAATTATTCACAGTATCATGATTTCGTATATGAATGTAGTTTGATCCTTCACATTTTCTGACAAAAATCTTTCCATCACGTACCCAAACAAAACGGAAACCGAGCTCTTTCGCCTTACGGCGAGCTGCAGCATGTAAGATTTTTCCCTCTGGCGTAAGATTTTCAGCAACGTATATTGGAGTATTCTTCGCGCTTGCGATTCCCAAATGGCTAGTGTTAAGCTTATCCGTACTATTTTTTTTATTATATTTGATGGTAGCTGCTAAAAATTCGTCACGTAGTCTTGGACTACTGAACTTTACTAATATCGATCTCGGTCGAGGGCTTTTAGTATTCATTTTCGCTAATCTTGCACAAAAATGTATATTTTCTGGGGCTATAGGGCATTTTATGATATTGCTTAGTTGTTGTACTGTGTTAATTAAATTCTCTTGTCTATTCTCTGGAACACATTGGATCTCAATATTTGAAGCTCGTGTCTGCTGTTCAAGTTGCGTAAGACGAGTTATGATACTCTTGTTAGCTGCACGCAGAGTTTCGTTCTCCTTAGTAATGTGTTGCATTTGTGCAGATTGGTTAGCATGATCGGATTTAATTTTATCTATATCTTGGTTTAACGACGACAAAGAAGTTTCAAATGAGGCAAGTGTATTTTTTATTTCGTGAATTTTAGGATGTAAATCGTTACTAAAAATGTTGCGCAATTCCTCTCTAATTATTTCACGTATATTACTAGCCGATAAACAAGAGCAATTAGACCGACTTTTTACACGTTGAGTTACGAATTCCATTTCCACTGGTGAGTTTCGAACTGGAGTGTTGGAATGATCACCTCTTGGTTGTTTACACCTGCAAACGTCACATATCCATAAACTCTTCATTTCCGAGCTCATCACGTTAAAATCTTGCATTGTGATTCGCGTGCATGCTACATGATATTTGTCATTGCATCGGTGACATTGCAATGACATAGAGTTATCCAGTGCGTTAGGGCACCCAGCACATTCATAGTTAGCCATGATTTACTGATACAAATTGTCTACAAAATAAAACCAAAAAAAAATAAAAAAAAATTTAGTCTAGGATTCGAACCCCCGACGCTCAGCGTATTACCACTTGCTCTGTTGCTGCGCTACAGTCTATGTTATGTTAGGTGACGAAATTAGACACTAATATTGACGCTAGCGACGATAAATGAGGTCAACGAACTAATGTTTTTTTTTTATATGTGAAGTACAACTACACTTGCACGCTCCGATTACTAAACAAGGTTAAAAAACGACCGTTTAACATATAATTTTTAAAAGTTTTTGCTAAATATCTTCAGACAGAGAACACTGATTGAACTAGAATTTCACACATTGTATACTACACGATAATTAAACACAGTAAGAAGAAAATTAATGCTTATTAACTAAGAATTTTGCTTGAAACGAATTAATAACTTTAAAAACAGAATTACAGATGTCTATTACTCGACGCTCGGACGACAACATACATCATGTGTACTCGTTTGTCAACCTTATTATGTGCCTTAAAAGTAGTGTGTACGTCAAATAGAGTAGTGCTTGAAGTATTCCAGAGTGAAGAGTGTACAAAGCCAGTATAATTACATTCAATCTTAGTAGTATTCCGTTGGTGTTGCAGTTGTTCATGGGTGGGCATTGACACGCGCCATCAATTGTCTCTCTCGTTCTATTTTATATGTTATATTTTTTTTTTATAGAAGAGGGGGCAAACGAGCATGCGGCTCACCTGATGTTAAGTGACTACCGCCGCCCATGATCAACCGCAACACCAGGAGAATTGCGGGTGCGTTGAAATATAAAAATAGTCCTCAAAAGCGAAACGCATTTGTGGATTTCTTTGTACGAAATCGGCTGCAGGTGTACATGGACTGCAGTAGCTACTTATCATCAGGAGGATGGTTAGTTCGTTTGTGACTTCAGTTTTCTAAAGAATACCTGATAATAAGTAGACTATGTTAATCCCAAGACGTGACATGAATGGGTATCCTTAATAAGGGAAGTACCTAACCCATATGGTATACAATCTTAATAAGCAGCTTAATACTGCTGTATTTCGTGTATTAGGTGTGTTAAGAACCGGAGATCTCTTCCACTTGTAACGAGGCATTCTGTATTCAGTCGTCAGGGGTAACAAGGCATGTTTATTTTTTTCATACTTAATGGAGGATAGATATAGGTGTTTATGGACCATAGCATCCACTTAGTATCAGGTAAACATTGTGCTCGTTTATCAAACTTCTTTAATACAAACCAAGTTATAAGACTCCTTTATCTATCCTGGGTTGAGAATCAAAATCCATATACCTTGTAAATCCTGAGGAATAGTAGTAAAAGAGTCTCAGACTCTCTATATTATCATTAGAAATACATCATAGTCTGCCAACGTACTCGTACTTTGCCTTCGAAATAACTGTTTTGAATGCCCTAGAGGCGAACTTATACTTATTTTTGAGCTTACTGGTGTTTACATCCCGAACCACCGAAGCACAAACTCAGGCCTGATAACACTGATGCTTACCGTGTAATGTAGTCTCATAGGAGCGATCAAACCAAGGTTGAGTTTTGCCTCCAATGGGAACCACAGATGATGGCATAAATTGTTCGATTCTCTGTATCACCACATCAATAACAGAGTAACAACACCGCTGAGATCATTTGGCGAGAAGCAAACCCGAAGAAAGAAAGACCGCATTCCATCCCAATCCGCCGACCTATAATGCCAACCCGGCAGCGTGCAGAATGGAACCGCGAAGGGAGCGTGAGTGGCACTACACTCCGGATCAGACAATGATCCGAAGAGCCAAGAGGGGCATCGACGAAACCCTGATACCCATCCAGATGAGAAGTCAGCAGAAGATACAACAGCGAATCATATCAATCATAAGGTACACATCTGGAATCCACGTAGGTGAAGTAACTAGTTGTGTCAAACCACGTGCGAAGGCAAATTCATAAACAGATCGATGATCGATTAAACATGAAGCGAATCATTCGGCTTGGTGGGCTTTAAAAACGCCAAGTGTTACGATCTCTGCCAATGGAATCTATCATAGCAAAGAATGTGTAGCCATTTGGACGTGGTGAATTAGTCGAGAGAGTTAGAGAGAGTCGAGAAAATATGTTCTTTCTAACGTATACGCAAACTCCAGCTCGAACACAAAGAAGTGTTTTAATTTTTACCTTGGGAAGGGAATGGTTGTGAACGACGTTAAGATTCAAATGAAGTCCCCTGATGTTGTAAAACTCCACAGGTAGCGTGGTAGGCGTCGCCATGGTATTATCGCTCTGTGTACCTCGTGCAGTGTTAGCATTGGTCAACATTTTAAACTCCCTCACATTTTCCCCACAACTCCCCCCCCCCACTACACGCAGAATACGCGAGGCAGCCTGAGCACCCACGCTCAAGAAGAGAAGGGTAGCCTCCTGGGGTAGGAATTGATTTTTAAATTCTGCTACCGTGTGACGGGGGCCACCTACATTAACCAAGTAATACGTAGAAGCAAAGCTTCAACTTCATACTGGTATTCTGTGAGGTCGTGGTACTTCCCCGGTTCGAGCCGTCCCATCCGCGCAATAGCCAAACCTACCGCGTGGCTCTACCACCGTTAAAAAATAGTTCTTGTAATTCTCAAAGTTGCCTCTCAACACCCACGGCACTAAATTGGGTAATGAATTATTTTATCATCACATGGGTATTCAATTTCAACTCTTATTTTTGTATAAGCCGTGTTCTCTCCAAATATTCATATACTGATAGGAAATTTTATGTAATCATGCTATGGTTTACTATCAGTGAATGCTATTATATGCAATACAATAATCTCTGTAGTAAAAAAGGCAAATTTTAGGCGAATATTAATTATTTAGATACCTACACATTTCTATATCCAACACAGCTACTTATGACATTGCTTTAAGATAACTAATAAATAAACAAATTAATTTGTTTGCCCCTGTCACCTCTTACGGTACCCACCAGATGATATAGGGTAGTTTTATATATTGTTACACCGTCACTACACAATAATACATTTTCATTTCATATTAGTTCTATGTGTAATATATCGCGTAATGGCGGTGTAAGATTACCGTGAGTGTCGTAAGAGGCGACAGAGGTAAGGAAATCATCAGATGGGCAGCAGCATATTCCTATAAATGACTAGTATCTAATAAAAAGACTGCGGATGCCAAACTGTTTGCCGCAGTCTATGGGGAAGCCTATGTTCCGCAGTGGACTTTAATAGACTCTAACGGTAACCGTAAACAAATAAAATGTTTTTCAAAACTGGTAAGACAAACGATTTGTACATGATAAAGCAATCTGCAGCTATAATATTATGGTTGTAGCACTAATGGGTCGGTTGACCGTGAAAGGAACACGCTCTCACAGAATATCTTCAAATAGCGGCTTGATTCTACTGTCTTTCATACTATAGTGAGTGTAGACAACCGGAGACCGTTTTTACTGGATTCGAGGCACTCCATCTTAGCCCTCAGGGGTTATAACTTATCTGTATTAATTAATTAATTGCTTAGTTGAGGCTAAATGTAGATGCCTATAAGTCGCAGCAACCACTTAACATCAGTTGGATTCTGTGGTGTTTTGACACCTTTTTTCTATAAAAAATAACACGTACCTCTTAGGCAATTAATTCTGACATCTTCCATATAGTGAATTTTCAGACGTCAACACCCGTTTAATTTTAAAGATTTCATGTCGTTAAATATATACCAATAAACATGATCTGCTTACATTTTGAAGCCAGACCAAAGAAAATTGTTGTAAATAAGATAGTACAAGTTTAGTAACGAATATATAGTTAAAATAACAATTTATTTATTGACAGTATCATCATCATCATCATCATTACAGCCATTCACAAGTCCACTGCTGAACATAGGCCTCCCCCAAGTAATGCCACAAAGCACGGTCCTGAGCCACCTGCATCCATCGACTTCCTGCATATCTTACCAGGTCGTCACTCCATCTAGTGGGGGGTCGCCCTACACTACGCCTACTGGTACGAGGCTGCCACTCGAGAACCTTTCTTCCCCATCGGTTATCGGTTCTTCGAGCTATATGGCCGGCCCATTGCCACTTCAGCTTACTAATCCGTTGGGCTATGTCGGTCACTCTGGTTTTACTGCGGATATCCTCATTTCTGAGTCTATCACGCAGAGAAACTCCGAGCATAGCCCTCTCCATAGCTCGCTGAGCGACCTTGAGCGTCCTCATACGGCCAGCAGTGAAAGACCACGTCTCAGATCCGTAAGTCATCACTGGCAACACGCACTGGTTGTACAATCTAGTTTTTAGAGATTGAGGTATACCTGACGAGAAGATATGTCGTAATTTCCCGAACGCTGCCCAGCCGAGTTGAATCCGTCGATTGACCTCTCGGTCGAAGTTGGACTTACCTAGTCGGACTATTTGTCCCAGGTAAACGTACTCGTCAACAACTTCGAGCATAGTGCTCCCAACAACTACCGGCATAGGTGTGACACGGACATTAAACATGATCTTTGTTTTGTCCATGTTCATCTTAAGACCTATCCGTTGGGAGGCACTATTGAGGTCATTGAGCATAGTGCTCCTGTACGCCAAGCGAGCGCGCGCCATGTTACACTCCCGTTCACTCGGGACCTTTTTGGCGGGAAAATTTCTAGGTTAGGAAATTTTTTGCAATATTGCAAATTTTGCTATATTTTCACTTTGAGACAATATTTATGGATAAAACTTACAGGAAGTCTTGTTGAATGTATAAACTATCGAATAAAATTATTTTTGGTTGCTAGAAATTGTAATAAAGTATATAAATTACACTGTATAGCATAATAGTAGTATAAACTTCAATTTTAGTGACAAAATTACTACTAATTTGAATTCTACACCTTTGTTTTTGGAGAAATTTATATGAAATTGTTTGGAAATATGTATATTTTATGTTTTATGTGTTTCCATTCGTTACTCATACCAAAATATTAAAATATTAAAAAATTAAAAAAAAAAAATAAAATAATATTTTATCTGTGACATTTCGAACAATATTTCTAAAATATGTTCGTGTGAATTTGAAATAAATACAACGTCATGTTATTTCAAAATATGTAGGAAAACTATTTTTACTTACATTTTACACTAAAAATAAATGAGAATTTGAAAAATAACACATTTATAACCCGCCCGCCAAAACAGGCCTTTCGGAATTTGAAGTACTTTTGGCAATTTACTTTTCACTTTTTATACCACAAATTACATATCTACGTGTTGACTATATTACAAGGAATATAAAAAAGTATAATACTTTCGTTTTTAGTCCAGACACAAATATAAAATTCTATAAAAAAGACGGACGGACCTTCATCAAAGTGACACGTGGAACGCCGGAAGTTCAGAGTGATTTCTTTTTTTTTTTTTCTAAGAAACATTGCCAGGTTATGGTTTAAAATAAAAGAGCATATCTTTGTCTTTGATACTAATATCTATTGCATAGTGTCTTTGGTTTTGTTTAAAACGAAAAAATAGTTTTTTCATAGGTAGACATGTTTACATAATTCTGATCTAATTCGATCACTACTTGGCGGGCGTAAGGTTGGTATTGCGCGATCGAAAGTGAGCATGGCTTGGCGTACAGGTTAAGTTCTCCAGCGATTCTGCCATAAGGACTATATCGTCGGCAAATCGAAGGTGAGTGATGTACTCGCCATTGATGTTAATACCGTATCCTTTCCAGTCCAGTAGCTCGAAAACGTCTTCCAAAGCAGCGGTGAAGAGTTTCGGGGATATAACGTCACCCTGTCTTACACCTCTCTGCAGTTGGATAGGTTTCGAGATCTGGTTCTGTACTCGGATAGCCATCGTAGCCCTACTGTACAAACACTTCAGCACTTCGATATACCGACAGTCAACTTGGCACCGCTGAAGGGACTACAGCACCGCCCAAATTTCGACGGAATCAAAGGCTTTCTCATAGTCCACATACGCCAGGCAAAGTGGCAAATTGTACTCTTCAGTCTTCTGTACAATCTGCCGCAGGATATGTATGTGGTCTATGGTACTGAAGCCTTTTCGGAAACCGGCTTGTTCAGGAGGCTGGAAGTCGTCGAGTCTGCGTGCGAGACGATTCGTAATGACTCTCGAAAACAGCACGTAGACGCGGCTCAGAAGGGAAATCGGTCTGTAGTTCTTCAAGAGAGCGTTGTCGCCTTTCTTAAAGAACAAGATCACCGCACTTCTGCTCCACGCCTCTGGAGTAGTGCCACCATGGAGGACGGAATTGAAGAGCTTCTGAAGGACTTCAAGTACCGGTGTTCCACCCGCTTTCAGAAGCTCCGCTGTAATTCCATCCTCGCCTGAGGCCCTGCCGTTTTTAAGGTGCTGGAGAGCCATTCTAATCTCGCTTAGACTGACGCCCGGGATATCATCGGAATAGTGTCGGATAAGACTTGTTCTTGGATCGTTACTCACACTTGCGTGTGGCTCCAACGATGATGTGTACAGCTGCCCATAGAACCTCTCAATCTCACTCAAAATCTCAGGTGTCCCGGAAACGATGCTGCCACACTCAGTCTTCAGCTTTGACAGTTGGCTCTTACGGGCAGACAGATCTCTGGCAAAGACTTTGGAGCCCTGGTTTCGCTCGATCGCTTCTTTAATACGAGCAGTATTAAAGTTGCGTAAGTCTCGCCGCATGCATTTGGAGATCTATCTGTTCAGTTGCCTGTATGCTGTCAAATCTGTTGACGATTGCAGCCTCATCTCCCGTCTAACAGCCATGAGATTAAGAGTGTGATCGGAGAGTTTTTGTGTTCTTCTGCGGCGGGTCTTGCAGAACTTAGCTCCGACCGCATGGACAGTTTCCACGAGCTTGTCATTCATATCGTCCACTGCATTGCAATCTTGTAGGCACTGAAAGCGGTTGTGTAACTCGAGCTGAAAGTTTTCGGGATTCTGGATTAGAGCACGAGGGGGACGGAGCGTTGACTTCATTAGACGAGACCTCTCCAACTTAACGTTTAGGTTCAGTGTGCCTCTAACCATTCGGTGATCGCTGCCAGTTTTCACCCTTGCGATCACTGAGACATCACTGAACAGCTGGCGTCTGGTCGTCATAATGAAGTCAATCTCATTTTTTGTCGAATCGTCGGGGCTCGACCAGGTCCACTTTCTGTGGGGCCGCTTCTGGAAGAAAGAGTTCATCATAAAGAGTCCCTCTTTCTCCATAAAGTCAGCCAGCTGCTGGCCCCTTCGATTCCGTTGCCCTACTCCAAATTTCCCTAACTTCAGCTCACCGCTTTCTCTTGTGCCCAGTTTTGCGTTGAAGTCTCCCATCAACACCGTGTAGTGGGTTTTGGGGGAATGCATGGCTTTGGAAATATCCTCATACATTTCCTCCACCTCCTCATTGGGATGTGCCGAGGTTGGTGCGTAAACCTGTATGACCTTCAGCGAATACCGTTTGGTGATTCTGAGTATCAGGTACGCGACCCTCGTCGACACACTCCCAATCTTTACAACGTTATTGACGAGAGACTTGTGGACGATAAATCCGACACCTCCTTGGGACAGATGGTCGCCCTCCCGGTGATAGAACAAGTTGCCGGATTCGAGAATCACCGTGTCCTCCCCCTCTCTTCGGACCTCGGATAATCCTATAATACTCCAGCGCAACTTGTCTATCTCTTCTTCCAGCTCCAGGATCTTCTCGTCAGTCCTCAGTGTGCGTGCGTTAAATGTTGCCAGGTCGAGTCGTCGTAGGTGGCAACCGAACCTCCACCGGAGATTCTTAGCACCCCCTGCCCCGCCGTTACCATGGTCGCCACCGTAGCCAGGAATAGCGGGGCCGCCGGGGACTGGGGGCCGTCTATTTGTGTCATTGTTCATGGGGGGTATATTGCCATAGTTGCCACGCTTGGCGAGCGGGTTGGCAACCGCAGTTTTTTTTTGTGTAATTGTTGTTATCAGGAAGATGCTGCTGCCCATCTCCTGCCTGTTTCCCTCTGTCGCCTTTTACGACACCCACGGGAAGATATGGGGTAGTGGATATTCTTAACCGCCACTACACGGTAATTGATAGTATAGAGATAATAATGTCCTCCAGACCGGATTTGGGTCACGGCGGCCTGTCTCAACGGAGACTAGCCATCGGCACAGGACAGGATTATAGTGCCCAAGTGTCTCATAATCCGATGGAACGGTAAACCAACACGACCAAAGAGAGATCAGGTGCAGGACCATTGGCTTTACGTGCTTTCCGAGGCACGGGGCTGAGACACCGCCAACTTCCTGACTCCGGGCAGCTAATGAGAATTACTTGACGGAAAAATTCAATAAATTATTTTTGGCCCGACTCGGGATTCCAACCTAGGACCTCATGGCCAGCAGTCACACTACTACAACCACTAGACTAACGATGCAGTCAATATAGAGATATAATTAAATGCACAAAATTGCTCACACAATATATTACAACGAAATAAAGTCAGCACTCGAAATATCTTATATAAGGGGTTGCTACTATGCATTTTAAAAAATTCTTAAACATGGTCAAAATATACATAAAATATACTTCTCTGCATTGTATAATTTTAAAAAATTGCTAGTTGAAAAAACTCGTTTTATATTTTTGAAACTGTTGCTTACAGATTATATGTGTTATACAAAAAAAAAATGTAAAAAAAGAGACCGCGTTAATATTTTGTAGAGCCTAAACGGTATTTAAGCGGTGAAGCATCATTAGTATTCATTCAATCATTAAAGCCTCTTTATTGGAAGGACTATACTTACAACAATTGCCACGCGTCCCCCAACATCAATACACATAAAACACTCCCTACCATCATACATTTTTTTTACAACACGTATTTAGCCTGCAAAGGCTAACCACACCGGGCGGTAAGGTATCGCTCTGTCTAGTACTGTAGGGGATAGTTAGATTTGGCAGTGAAAATAATAGTACTCGCAATTGTGATTTGGGTGCACTTCAAACAACTTATATGTTTAATTTGGTTATTTTTGCTTATAGCCTGAATGTTTTGTTCTATCAAGCATTTAGACAAGTTTCAAAGTCTTAGTTAAAGTTTAATGAGCATGTTTGCTTGTGTGTCAACATAAACGAACATGTTCATTAAACTTTCGGACTCTCACATTATTTGAGATGACATAATTAGTATAGAGCGAAGACGTCTTATAAGCTTAAAATAGAACAAAACATATCGCTTTATTTCTAGGCAACTTTAAAATACGTAAGACGTAACTGCGTAAAAATAAAAAAGTAAAATGCGTTCAATATTTGTTTACAAATGTTTGAATAAAGTGACCTTTTTGCTTACTTCCGTGTGACTTTATGTTTTATTGCGAATTTGTATATTGTTATTACGTAGCGTATAAAATAAATGAAAATGTGTTATAACCTATAGTGGCACTATAAGAATATTCACTTCTTCATAATGGGTGTTGTGAGAGGCGAAAGGGGAAAACAAACTAGTAGATGAACAGCAACATTTCCTAATATAAACTAAAAAATAACCCTTCATGATACTATAAGCTCGTTTTGGGTAAATCGGATCAAAAATTAATATTCAAAAACTTTTTTGTTTATAGAAGAGGGGGCAAACGAGCATGCGGCTCACCTGATGTTAAGTGACTACCACCGCCCATGATCAACCGCAACACCAGGGGAATTGCAGGTGCGTTACCGGCCCTTTAGAAAGAAGTAAGCTCTTTTCTTGAAGGTCCTTAGGTCGTATCGGTCCGGAAAAATCGCCGGTGGTAAACTATTCCACAGAGAGGTTGTACGCGGAAGAAAACTCCTTTTGAAACGTACAATAGTGGACCGCCAAGCATCCAGATTGTGTGGACGGTATCGGGACGTTTGCCGCGTAGTGCGTTCACGAAATTTGGCGTCTAGGATTAATCCGAACAATTCCTCAGAGCACTCTCCATGGTATATGCGAAAGAAAATGCAAAGAGTTGCATCTCTTCGCAGTGCTAGTGAATCGAGCCGATCGGAAAGCCCTCGGTTGTCGACGATTTGAGCCGCTCCGCGCTGGATGCGGTCAAGTGGAAGGAGCTGGTACTGAGCCAGAGATGGGAACAGTATTCCATGTGCGGCCAAACCTGCGCCTTGTAAAGTTGCAGGTGGTGTGCCGGCTTTAAATACTGTCCCGCTCTGCTGAGCACGCCAAGCTTTTTAGAGGCCAATTTGGCCTTCTCTTCCAAGTGACCACGAAACTGCACGTCACTCGATATGTCGACGCCGAGGATTCCGATACTGGCTGAGGCAACAAGGGGAGTGCCTTGAAACTGAGGAGATACGACAAAGGGGTTCATTTTAGCGGTTAACGCGCAAACTTGTGTCTTCTGGGGGTTAAACTGGACTAGATTTAGTCGCCCCCAATCCGAGACCCAGTTCAGCAAAGACTCGACTTCAGACACAGGTTTGTCCCGGTACTCGGAGACGTTTTCCCGAGAAATATTGGCTCCGTCGGTGTAAAGAGCATCACCAGTGCTGTCATCTGCATAGCAATGAATGTTACGGGTTTGTAACATATCATTGATATGCAAAAGGAGCAGCGTTGGCGATAGCACGCAGTCTTGTGGAACACCAGCATTAGTAGGATTACAATCGGAGCTTGCACCGTCTACAACGACCTTGACGCTCCTATCTGCAAGAAAGCTGGTGATCCAATCGCACAATTTCTCGGGAAGCCCATAGGAAGGGAGCATCGAAAGAAGCGCTTTGTGCCAAACCCGATCGAAGGCCTTCGTGGTGTCCAAACTAACGGCCAATGAATATACAATGAATAGACTCTACTGCCTCCGCCCATCTGTGAGTTAGGTAGACCAGAAGATCACCAGCTGACCGACTACGGCGAAAACCGTATTGGCAATCACTAATCAGCTGGTGATCCCCAAAGTACCTCATGAGCTGGCAGTTTACAATGGACTCCATTGTTTTGGAGAACAAGGAGGTGATGGCGATAGGCCGGTGGTTGGACGGGCTCAGACCCGAGCGGTCGCCTTTTTTAGGGATCGGGTGGACGAAAGCCGTCTTCCATGACCGAAACGTCAGGATAATAAAAATAAATTATAGTAATTAAACGCGATGAATTCCGTAAATAATAGTTTTATTCAACAGCCTTTAACGCAAATTGTTTCATAAAATCATGTGTTACTTTATAGAAATCTATTACATTAATTTTGCCATGTAGTGGCGACGTAAAAGAATCCAATTCCTCATATTATAGCCTCAAGGGTGTTGTAAGAGGCGAGAGATCAAAATGTAACGGAAGAAATTATAACTACTAAAAATAATACAAAACTTCGGTTGCCAAGCGTAACAATAATGAAAAATTGGCAAATTTAGTGAGCTATATTTAGCAGTGTTTGAAAAGCTTCACTGTAATAATTATAAAATTAAAGATAGGAAAATAAAGTAAATTTACATTGTGCTAAGATTTGCAAACATATTTTTTATTTTTATCTTTATTACTTAGACTCATATAATGATATAATTTGTCAGTACAATGTTTTTTGCGGATGAGTTGTTACAAAGCATGTGAAAAACTTTTAAATAAGAATTACGTTAGTGTTTCAGTATTATTTCAGGCATAGATTATCCCCTGCGATTCGATAACAAAAATGTATTATTCTGACTTTTATTCAGTCTTTGAGATACTTGCAATTATTTTTTTTTAATTATTCTAAGCCAGTGCCTTACTAATATTGCACCTAATAGTAAGAAGTGATGCAGCCATTGATGGTAAAGCGCACTGACTTAACAAAAGCCTATACACTCTTGCCTGAAATACACCTACATTGTAATCAGTTGGAAAGACCTATTCCAATTCTTTCCCGTACGCATGACGTACGAAGAAGCAAGCCGTTTTGTTTAAATTAATTAAATATGTGATAAGTTTTTAAAAGCAAGCAACTTACGAAGCAGAGCCATGCTGCAGATATATTATGGTTGTAGCATGAATGAGTCGGCCCGACCTGGAAAGCACCACGCTCTCACGGAATACCAGCGTAAAATAATAGCACAATGCTGCTGTGCTTCCTATTGGGAGTGCAAATGCTCTTTATTTAAAACGATGCATTCCATTTCAGGCCTCAGGGGTGGCTTCGGATTTGCATTTTGATTCTTGATCGAGAATAGATGTAGATGTCTATGGGCCACACGTCCACTTAGTATCAGATGGATTGTGTGCACGTTTGTCACTAAAAATAAAAATAAATATCAGAATTCCTTACAATGACGATTTCATGTGTAAAAAATAGTAAAGTTACGACCTATACACGGGCTTACCCCCATTTCTGAGAGTAGTGGAGCATTCAGGGAGCTATACTGCTCCAGTGAGTGTTGGCAGACTTCACGTGTTCTCGAAGTATTTTATTTCTCAGATATGAGGGTTTTCTCGCAAATTTTTTGTGCAGCCGTACATATAATTGAAATCAACGTTTGGAATTCCACCTAATGGTAAGCGGTCACTATCAGTGGACATCTGAAACCAAATGTAAATTGAATTTCCTAGGCTTTAGCGAAGGTGAAATCGCAAGGGGATTTTACAAAAACTTGACATAACTTATCCTTCTCTCATCAAACCAATAGCAATACTGCGTAAACTTGGATGCATAGTATGGATATTTCCCCATGGAAAATGGCTTAATTGCAATGAGTTTTATAATGTCTTATGTCAGAGTTTAATCGCGCGTTAACGATAACAATGTCAAAATTCTTACCTTCCTCATATGTAACATTGGTTATCTTAATCTTTGCTTTTAGTATCACAAATAATATTTACAACAACCGATTTGAATTTAGAAATGATTAATGTAAATGTGAATTGAAAAATTGAATGTAAATATCGTGTTTATCTCTTTGTTACGAACATAGGTTTGTGTGTAACATGAACGAATTTGTTTTGGCAATGAACCAAAAGAGATACTTCTGGCTACTGTTCAAATTTCGATTCATTCACATCTGGACAAACGATTGTTTGTAAGATATACCACTATAAATAAGCTCGTACAAGATTTGTTATGTTTAGATTTATGCCATTAACTTTTTGGAATATGTTTATGATTTTAAATGTGAGAATTGATAACTCAATGAATTTAAATAAAACAGCAAATAAAGTCTTAAAAACGTTTATCGGAAAATAGAAAATATTTTTTTTATCTGACATAAGTTTAATTTTATTAAAAAAAAATGTATTGTTATAATACGTTCGTGTGTTAACCGAGTAGTAGCGGTGTAATATCCACTACCCCATGGGTGACATAAGAGGCGACAAAAAAGTCAATCAATTGATGTGCAGCAGCATCTTCCTGATCATAATTATTTAATATTATATAAACCAACTTCGGTTGCAAGCCTGTCTGCCAAGCATCGCAACTTTGACAAAATCCTGAGAAGGAATCTATGCGAGAGGCCAACGTTGAGCAGTGGACTTTTTTCTGCGAGGTAAGTTGCTTAAAAGTTCCGTTCAATGCAATCAAAAATAAAAAATAAGGTTGACCCTATAGATCATCCCTGTAACTTTTCGCTAATTTCAAATGCAAAGTGATTCAAATTTCACATATTATGACGTTTTTGAGCTCTTCGAGCTTTTTAGATTTAATGCGGTTTGCGGCAGTAGACGCAGTGTTTTGAGCCTAACAAAAGCATTTACCACAAACAATTGATTTGACGAAAAATATTCAAGTTATTTTAAAAAAAAATACTTTTACGAGATTTCTTTACATGCACACACAGACACTTACACATACACACGCACAAGTACACGCACATTTTTAGAATAGCATTGATTTTCATAGTGGGAACTTAAAAAAAACAACCTAAGAAATAGGTCTGCAGTAAAAATTAGGTAAACTGAGAAATAAAAATGAACAAATAAATACAATGTTCTATTACCAGGAGGGCGATCGTCTCTCTCAAGGAGGTGATGGATTTATCGTTCCCAAATCCCTTGTTCTGACCGTTGTAAAAATTGGGAGTGTGTGTGTAAAAGTGGGTTGCGTACCTTATACTCAGAATCACTCAAACGGTATTCTACAGTACGGTTATACAGATTTACGCACAAACCACGGCACATCCTGATGAGGAGGTGGAGGAAATGTATGACGATGTCTCTAGAACTACGCATTCCTCTAAAACCCACTATATGATGTTAATGGGAGACTTCAACGCAAAACTAGGCACAAGGAAGAACGTTGAGCTGAAAGTTGGGAAATTCAGGATAGGGCAACGAAACCCAAGGGGGCAAGAAGCTGTCCGACTACGTGGAGGAAGAGGGACTTTTTATGATGATCTTTTTCGTCCCGAGGGTAATAGCTGAAAATCAGTCTTTGCTCTCTGAGCAATATTAATTGCTGAGATGGGACCCATTTTTTAAATTGCAACACACATGTATATTTAGATCTTAAGTTTATGTAACTTGTTTATTTATTTATTTATTTACACACAACAAGATACAGAAACAGTCTTATAGTAAGTTCTTACAAAGCTTCTACTTATTCCATAAATTGCTGAAATATCTTGCAGACCCATAAAGGAAAATATATTAAAATGGAAAACTTAGTGCATACATCACTACTACTAATTAGTAAATAATGTACAAATTGTTACATAAATTATATTAAATAATTATGTAAATTAATACAAAACAAATCAATTTAAAATAAAAAACGATAGTTACATATGCTATAAACTCGACTGCCTTGTTGGTCCAGTGGTTGTAGTAGTGCGACTACTGATCATGAGATCCTGGGTTTGAATCCCGGGTCGGGCCAAAAATCAATTATTGAGTTTTTCTGTCAAGAAATTCTCGGTAGCTGCCTGTAGTCAAGAAGTTTGCTGTGTCTTACCCCCGTGCCTCGGAAAGCACGTGCTTTACGTAAAGCCGTTGGTCCTGCGCCTGATCTCTCTCCGGTCGTGTCGGTTTACCGTCCCATCGGATTATGAGAGTGAGGGAATAGAGAGTGCACTTGTGCTTGCGCATACGCTTGGGCACTACAATCCTGTCCTGCGCCGAGGGCTAGCCTCCGTTGAGGCAGGCTGCCTTGGCCGAAATTCTGTCTGGAGAGACATTATGTAAATAATACCAATATAATAAAATGACATATATTTATTAACATATTTGCATCCAAATAAGTTATTTCAAACACGTTTCTTAAATACCAATAAAGTTTCGAAATTTCTTATAATAGACAGGAATAAGTTCCACAACCTTACCGCGTGAATAGAAATCCTAAAAACGGAAAGTACCTGGTCTAGGATGAAGTTACAGTGGTGCTTCTGAAAGCGGGTGGAAAATTTAGTCGTTCAAAAGCCCTTCAATCACGTCTTCCATGGTAGCACTACTCCGGAGGCGTAAAGGAGAAGTGCGGTTGTCTTCTTATTCAAAAAAGACGACAACTTTGCATTGAACAACTACAGACCGATTTCCTTTATGAGCCGCATCTACGTGCGGTTTTTGAGAGTCATTACGAATCGTCTTGCACGCAGACTTGACGACTTCCAGCCTCCCGAACAAGCTGGTTACCGAAATTCCTTTAATACCATAGACCACAAGCATACTCTTCGGCAAATTGCACAAAATATCGAAGAGTTTAATTTGCTATTATGTCTGGTGTATATAGATTATGAGAAAGTTTTTGATTCCGTCGAAATTTGGCCGGTGCTGTAGTTACTTCAGCGGGGCTAGCATGAGCGGGGGACAATATATCCCCGGGGAGAGGATAAAATTTTTATCCCTTGCTCAATTTTATCCACCCTGCGAGCATGGGCAGGAGACAAAAATTATATCCCCCGATTATATCCACTGACATGAGACAAAATGATCATATCCCTATAGTATATCCCCGTTTGACATAACGAGTAGACATATATCTCCCCGTCCGTAGCATGAGGCCGTGGGAAAGAGAAAAAATTATCCCTTTTTGACATTTGAAAGGGACAATTTTATCCTCTTTCGTGGACGTGGGTTTAAGTTTATCTTCAAACCATTTTAATACAAAAAAGACGGCTCGAGCTTATGGCAACTACATTTTCGTATCAGAAATTGAAAAACAAGAAAGAAAATTACATCGGCGATCGATACGTGATCAGAATACATAATCTATTGGAATTCCCCGACAACGAATTTCTACGCCGGTTTCGGATGCTCAAAGATTGTGTTTTTTATTTGTGTAAAGAAGTCTATGAGGCTTTAAAGCCTATTAATGCTGTGGATGGACCAATGCATATTAAAGTAAGCATCTATTACAACCACCTTGTGCAAAACATCGTATATTTGCAATCAATACATGTGGCTAACTTATCATAATATTTTTTTCTAGGTAGGTAGTTTATATCTTTCAGTCTTTTAGCAGATGGTAGTTACCAGAGAGGTACGAGTCAAGGCCATGGAATGGCTGTTGTTCAAACAACAAATGATCAGCAAATACTTGACCTAAGTTATTGGGGCCATCATTAGAATGTGGGGACCAATATACTTTAGCCTCTTGTTTAGGTAAATACAAGATTCAGCGCATGTACTTCTTTCACTTTATTTTGGATTAATACTGAAGTGAAAATCGTTTCCGGGTGTATAACAAGCAAGGCAAAATGTAGCTGGAGGATATCTAGCAGAGCATGGTCTGCCAGATATTCTAAGGGCTATTGACTGCACCCATGTTGATATATTTCACCATATCTATACCTACCATCCCAGGCTGGGGTTTAGTACCTATACGATATATTTCACCTACCATTCTAGACAGGGGTTTAGTACAATAAAAGGGCGATCTACAATAATTGTTCAACTGGTAATAGCAAACAAGTTATAGAGTTTTTTAAAAACCTAATAATAGTAATAAGTATTTTCTTTATAATAAGTTTTTTCTTAATAAAGAATAGAAGTATTATTTTCATCTTATATTCCCCTTTCCCCCAAAAATAACCATAATGCTTATGTGCCACAATAGTCTTACAGGGTCCCATGAGATTTTTGTTGTCCCGGTTAAAGATAGTCAACGTCAAGTCACCCCTTAACCATTGAGGTATTGAGTCTAACTGCCGCACTCAGAGACGTTTAATGATTACTTAAGCCGTCACTAAGTAAAGATTTAAAAAAGTTGACTCTCAGAGTGAGTTAATGGTTCATTAGTAGGCCTAAGGAACCGTTAACTTTAAGTAACGCTCAACCCTTACTTAACTTCGTAATGAATGATTTTGAAAGGTCAATTTGTGAGGTTATGTGTGTCATTGCGTGGTTATTTTCAAGGATTTGTTTATTGTGATCAAATTGTGATATTTTGAGAAAATGTCAGATTATGAAGAGTTTGTTGATTTTGTGGAATACGCAAGAAGATTTAGGGAACCAGGACCAAGACGTTATTTGCGTGATTATTCGGATCCATTTCAGAAATATACTGTTCAAGAATTTTACTCACGATATCGCTTTACCCCCCAAGCAATAAAAAATACCATAATGCCAATGCTAGAACCACATTTAAAAAAACCTAGCAGCAAAGGTCTGCCGTTTGCTCCAGAAATAATGATTCTCGTTACGTTGAGATACTATGCTACTGGGAGTTTTCAAGTAAGTAAAATACTGTGTGCTATAGACCTTTAATATTAGGTACCTCTTATAAATTATTGCTGCTTATAAATTATTGGAGACGTTTTCCCGAGAAATATTGGCTCCGTCGGTGTAAAGAGCATCACCAGTGCTGTCATCTGCATAGCAATGAATGTTACGGGTTTGTAACATATCATTGATATGCAAAAGGAGCAGCGTTGGCGATAGCACGCAGTCTTGTGGAACACCAGCATTAGTAGGATTACAATCGGAGCTTGCACCGTCTACAACGACCTTGACGCTCCTATCTGCAAGAAAGCTGGTGATCCAATCGCACAATTTCTCGGGAAGCCCATAGGAAGGGAGCATCGAAAGAAGCGCTTTGTGCCAAACCCGATCGAAGGCCTTCGTGGTGTCCAAACTAACGGCCAATGAATATACAATGAATAGACTCTACTGCCTCCGCCCATCTGTGAGTTAGGTAGACCAGAAGATCACCAGCTGACCGACTACGGCGAAAACCGTATTGGCAATCACTAATCAGCTGGTGATCCCCAAAGTACCTCATGAGCTGGCAGTTTACAATGGACTCCATTGTTTTGGAGAACAAGGAGGTGATGGCGATAGGCCGGTGGTTGGACGGGCTCAGACCCGAGCGGTCGCCTTTTTTAGGGATCGGGTGGACGAAAGCCGTCTTCCATGACCGAAACGTCAGGATAATAAAAATAAATTATAGTAATTAAACGCGATGAATTCCGTAAATAATAGTTTTATTCAACAGCCTTTAACGCAAATTGTTTCATAAAATCATGTGTTACTTTATAGAAATCTATTACATTAATTTTGCCATGTAGTGGCGACGTAAAAGAATCCAATTCCTCATATTATAGCCTCAAGGGTGTTGTAAGAGGCGAGAGATCAAAATGTAACGGAAGAAATTATAACTACTAAAAATAATACAAAACTTCGGTTGCCAAGCGTAACAATAATGAAAAATTGGCAAATTTAGTGAGCTATATTTAGCAGTGTTTGAAAAGCTTCACTGTAATAATTATAAAATTAAAGATAGGAAAATAAAGTAAATTTACATTGTGCTAAGATTTGCAAACATATTTTTTATTTTTATCTTTATTACTTAGACTCATATAATGATATAATTTGTCAGTACAATGTTTTTTGCGGATGAGTTGTTACAAAGCATGTGAAAAACTTTTAAATAAGAATTACGTTAGTGTTTCAGTATTATTTCAGGCATAGATTATCCCCTGCGATTCGATAACAAAAATGTATTATTCTGACTTTTATTCAGTCTTTGAGATACTTGCAATTATTTTTTTTTAATTATTCTAAGCCAGTGCCTTACTAATATTGCACCTAATAGTAAGAAGTGATGCAGCCATTGATGGTAAAGCGCACTGACTTAACAAAAGCCTATACACTCTTGCCTGAAATACACCTACATTGTAATCAGTTGGAAAGACCTATTCCAATTCTTTCCCGTACGCATGACGTACGAAGAAGCAAGCCGTTTTGTTTAAATTAATTAAATATGTGATAAGTTTTTAAAAGCAAGCAACTTACGAAGCAGAGCCATGCTGCAGATATATTATGGTTGTAGCATGAATGAGTCGGCCCGACCTGGAAAGCACCACGCTCTCACGGAATACCAGCGTAAAATAATAGCACAATGCTGCTGTGCTTCCTATTGGGAGTGCAAATGCTCTTTATTTAAAACGATGCATTCCATTTCAGGCCTCAGGGGTGGCTTCGGATTTGCATTTTGATTCTTGATCGAGAATAGATGTAGATGTCTATGGGCCACACGTCCACTTAGTATCAGATGGATTGTGTGCACGTTTGTCACTAAAAATAAAAATAAATATCAGAATTCCTTACAATGACGATTTCATGTGTAAAAAATAGTAAAGTTACGACCTATACACGGGCTTACCCCCATTTCTGAGAGTAGTGGAGCATTCAGGGAGCTATACTGCTCCAGTGAGTGTTGGCAGACTTCACGTGTTCTCGAAGTATTTTATTTCTCAGATATGAGGGTTTTCTCGCAAATTTTTTGTGCAGCCGTACATATAATTGAAATCAACGTTTGGAATTCCACCTAATGGTAAGCGGTCACTATCAGTGGACATCTGAAACCAAATGTAAATTGAATTTCCTAGGCTTTAGCGAAGGTGAAATCGCAAGGGGATTTTACAAAAACTTGACATAACTTATCCTTCTCTCATCAAACCAATAGCAATACTGCGTAAACTTGGATGCATAGTATGGATATTTCCCCATGGAAAATGGCTTAATTGCAATGAGTTTTATAATGTCTTATGTCAGAGTTTAATCGCGCGTTAACGATAACAATGTCAAAATTCTTACCTTCCTCATATGTAACATTGGTTATCTTAATCTTTGCTTTTAGTATCACAAATAATATTTACAACAACCGATTTGAATTTAGAAATGATTAATGTAAATGTGAATTGAAAAATTGAATGTAAATATCGTGTTTATCTCTTTGTTACGAACATAGGTTTGTGTGTAACATGAACGAATTTGTTTTGGCAATGAACCAAAAGAGATACTTCTGGCTACTGTTCAAATTTCGATTCATTCACATCTGGACAAACGATTGTTTGTAAGATATACCACTATAAATAAGCTCGTACAAGATTTGTTATGTTTAGATTTATGCCATTAACTTTTTGGAATATGTTTATGATTTTAAATGTGAGAATTGATAACTCAATGAATTTAAATAAAACAGCAAATAAAGTCTTAAAAACGTTTATCGGAAAATAGAAAATATTTTTTTTATCTGACATAAGTTTAATTTTATTAAAAAAAAATGTATTGTTATAATACGTTCGTGTGTTAACCGAGTAGTAGCGGTGTAATATCCACTACCCCATGGGTGACATAAGAGGCGACAAAAAAGTCAATCAATTGATGTGCAGCAGCATCTTCCTGATCATAATTATTTAATATTATATAAACCAACTTCGGTTGCAAGCCTGTCTGCCAAGCATCGCAACTTTGACAAAATCCTGAGAAGGAATCTATGCGAGAGGCCAACGTTGAGCAGTGGACTTTTTTCTGCGAGGTAAGTTGCTTAAAAGTTCCGTTCAATGCAATCAAAAATAAAAAATAAGGTTGACCCTATAGATCATCCCTGTAACTTTTCGCTAATTTCAAATGCAAAGTGATTCAAATTTCACATATTATGACGTTTTTGAGCTCTTCGAGCTTTTTAGATTTAATGCGGTTTGCGGCAGTAGACGCAGTGTTTTGAGCCTAACAAAAGCATTTACCACAAACAATTGATTTGACGAAAAATATTCAAGTTATTTTAAAAAAAAATACTTTTACGAGATTTCTTTACATGCACACACAGACACTTACACATACACACGCACAAGTACACGCACATTTTTAGAATAGCATTGATTTTCATAGTGGGAACTTAAAAAAAACAACCTAAGAAATAGGTCTGCAGTAAAAATTAGGTAAACTGAGAAATAAAAATGAACAAATAAATACAATGTTCTATTACCAGGAGGGCGATCGTCTCTCTCAAGGAGGTGATGGATTTATCGTTCCCAAATCCCTTGTTCTGACCGTTGTAAAAATTGGGAGTGTGTGTGTAAAAGTGGGTTGCGTACCTTATACTCAGAATCACTCAAACGGTATTCTACAGTACGGTTATACAGATTTACGCACAAACCACGGCACATCCTGATGAGGAGGTGGAGGAAATGTATGACGATGTCTCTAGAACTACGCATTCCTCTAAAACCCACTATATGATGTTAATGGGAGACTTCAACGCAAAACTAGGCACAAGGAAGAACGTTGAGCTGAAAGTTGGGAAATTCAGGATAGGGCAACGAAACCCAAGGGGGCAAGAAGCTGTCCGACTACGTGGAGGAAGAGGGACTTTTTATGATGATCTCTTTCGTCCCGAGGGTAATAGCTGAAAATCAGTCTTTGCTCTCTGAGCAATATTAATTGCTGAGATGGGACCCATTTTTTAAATTGCAACACACATGTATATTTAGATCTTAAGTTTATGTAACTTGTTTATTTATTTATTTATTTACACACAACAAGATACAGAAACAGTCTTATAGTAAGTTCTTACAAAGCTTCTACTTATTCCATAAATTGCTGAAATATCTTGCAGACCCATAAAGGAAAATATATTAAAATGGAAAACTTAGTGCATACATCACTACTACTAATTAGTAAATAATGTACAAATTGTTACATAAATTATATTAAATAATTATGTAAATGAATACAAAACAAATCAATTTAAAATAAAAAACGATAGTTACATATGCTATAAACTCGACTGCCTTGTTGGTCCAGTGGTTGTAGTAGTGCGACTACTGATCATGAGATCCTGGGTTTGAATCCCGGGTCGGGCCAAAAATCAATTATTGAGTTTTTCTGTCAAGAAATTCTCGGTAGCTGCCTGTAGTCAAGAAGTTTGCTGTGTCTTACCCCCGTGCCTCGGAAAGCACGTGCTTTACGTAAAGCCGTTGGTCCTGCGCCTGATCTCTCTCCGGTCGTGTCGGTTTACCGTCCCATCGGATTATGAGAGTGAGGGAATAGAGAGTGCACTTGTGCTTGCGCATACGCTTGGGCACTACAATCCTGTCCTGCGCCGAGGGCTAGCCTCCGTTGAGGCAGGCTGCCTTGGCCGAAATTCTGTCTGGAGAGACATTATGTAAATAATACCAATATAATAAAATGACATATATTTATTAACATATTTGCATCCAAATAAGTTATTTCAAACACGTTTCTTAAATACCAATAAAGTTTCGAAATTTCTTATAATAGACAGGAATAAGTTCCACAACCTTACCGCGTGAATAGAAATCCTAAAAACGGAAAGTACCTGGTCTAGGATGAAGTTACAGTGGTGCTTCTGAAAGCGGGTGGAAAATTTAGTCGTTCAAAAGCCCTTCAATCACGTCTTCCATGGTAGCACTACTCCGGAGGCGTAAAGGAGAAGTGCGGTTGTCTTCTTATTCAAAAAAGACGACAACTTTGCATTGAACAACTACAGACCGATTTCCTTTATGAGCCGCATCTACGTGCGGTTTTTGAGAGTCATTACGAATCGTCTTGCACGCAGACTTGACGACTTCCAGCCTCCCGAACAAGCTGGTTACCGAAATTCCTTTAATACCATAGACCACAAGCATACTCTTCGGCAAATTGCACAAAATATCGAAGAGTTTAATTTGCTATTATGTCTGGTGTATATAGATTATGAGAAAGTTTTTGATTCCGTCGAAATTTGGCCGGTGCTGTAGTTACTTCAGCGGGGCTAGCATGAGCGGGGGACTATATATCCCCGGGGAGAGGATAAAATTTTTATCCCTTGCTCAATTTTATCCACCCTGCGAGCATGGGCAGGAGACAAAAATTATATCCCCCGATTATATCCACTGACATGAGACAAAATGATCATATCCCTATAGTATATCCCCGTTTGACATAACGAGTAGACATATATCTCCCCGTCCGTAGCATGAGGCCGTGGGAAAGAGAAAAAATTATCCCTTTTTGACATTTGAAAGGGACAATTTTATCCTCTTTCGTGGACGTGGGTTTAAGTTTATCTTCAAACCATTTTAATACAAAAAAGACGGCTCGAGCTTATGGCAACTACATTTTCGTATCAGAAATTGAAAAACAAGAAAGAAAATTACATCGGCGATCGATACGTGATCAGAATACATAATCTATTGGAATTCCCCGACAACGAATTTCTACGCCGGTTTCGGATGCTCAAAGATTGTGTTTTTTATTTGTGTAAAGAAGTCTATGAGGCTTTAAAGCCTATTAATGCTGTGGATGGACCAATGCATATTAAAGTAAGCATCTATTACAACCACCTTGTGCAAAACATCGTATATTTGCAATCAATACATGTGGCTAACTTATCATAATATTTTTTTCTAGGTAGGTAGTTTATATCTTTCAGTCTTTTAGCAGATGGTAGTTACCAGAGAGGTACGAGTCAAGGCCATGGAATGGCTGTTGTTCAAACAACAAATGATCAGCAAATACTTGACCTAAGTTATTGGGGCCATCATTAGAATGTGGGGACCAATATACTTTAGCCTCTTGTTTAGGTAAATACAAGATTCAGCGCATGTACTTCTTTCACTTTATTTTGGATTAATACTGAAGTGAAAATCGTTTCCGGGTGTATAACAAGCAAGGCAAAATGTAGCTGGAGGATATCTAGCAGAGCATGGTCTGCCAGATATTCTAAGGGCTATTGACTGCACCCATGTTGATATATTTCACCATATCTATACCTACCATCCCAGGCTGGGGTTTAGTACCTATACGATATATTTCACCTACCATTCTAGACAGGGGTTTAGTACAATAAAAGGGCGATCTACAATAATTGTTCAACTGGTAATAGCAAACAAGTTATAGAGTTTTTTAAAAACCTAATAATAGTAATAAGTATTTTCTTTATAATAAGTTTTTTCTTAATAAAGAATAGAAGTATTATTTTCATCTTATATTCCCCTTTCCCCCAAAAATAACCATAATGCTTATGTGCCACAATAGTCTTACAGGGTCCCATGAGATTTTTGTTGTCCCGGTTAAAGATAGTCAACGTCAAGTCACCCCTTAACCATTGAGGTATTGAGTCTAACTGCCGCACTCAGAGACGTTTAATGATTACTTAAGCCGTCACTAAGTAAAGATTTAAAAAAGTTGACTCTCAGAGTGAGTTAATGGTTCATTAGTAGGCCTAAGGAACCGTTAACTTTAAGTAACGCTCAACCCTTACTTAACTTCGTAATGAATGATTTTGAAAGGTCAATTTGTGAGGTTATGTGTGTCATTGCGTGGTTATTTTCTAGGATTTGTTTATTGTGATCAAATTGTGATATTTTGAGAAAATGTCAGATTATGAAGAGTTTGTTGATTTTGTGGAATACGCAAGAAGATTTAGGGAACCAGGACCAAGACGTTATTTGCGTGATTATTCGGATCCATTTCAGAAATATACTGTTCAAGAATTTTACTCACGATATCGCTTTACCCCCCAAGCAATAAAAAATACCATAATGCCAATGCTAGAACCACATTTAAAAAAACCTAGCAGCAAAGGTCTGCCGTTTGCTCCAGAAATAATGATTCTCGTTACGTTGAGATACTATGCTACTGGGAGTTTTCAAGTAAGTAAAATACTGTGTGCTATAGACCTTTAATATTAGGTACCTCTTATAAATTATTGCTGCACAACCCGATCACAATATCTGCAAACCTCACTGTAAAGTGATGTTATAGCAAGGTACACAGGATACTGTGACTGAATTAAATAAATCTATCACTTATGCAAGTAGGTATTTACCTGGTTTCATATTTTTTCAGAAACTAGATGGGGATGTCATGAATATATGCCAACAGTCAGTATCAAGAATTATAACTACTGTGTCTAATTCAATAGCACTACAAATGAAAATGTTTGTAAAATTTCCATCTACAGTGGAAGATATCAATCAAGTAAAGTATGTTCATGATATAAACATGCTAATAGACATTAATAAATATTATACATATTCTACATTCAACATACTTTTAATAGTAACATACTAAACTTCTGAATATTTCTTGCAGACAAAAGTTTTTTGAAGTGGCACAATTTCCTGGAGTGATAGGATGTATTGACTGTACACATATTAAAATAAGAAGTCCTGGTGGAATGTCTTCTGAAGTGTATAGAAACAGAAAGGGTTTTTTTTCAATCAATGTACAGGCAGTAACAGGACCTAATTTAGAATTTTTTGATTTGGTTGCACGTTGGCCAGGCAGCACACATGACAGCTTTATATATAATAGCAGTTCTGTCAAACAAAGGTTAAGCATTGGAAATTTACAAGGACAGGGTATGCTACTTGGAGACAGTGGATATGCAGTTAGCAGTGTGTTGCTGACACCATTTTTGTCACCGAATAGTATTGGACAAGAACTGTATAATAATAGTCATATTAAAACACGGAATACTGTTGAGAGGACCTTTGGAATTTGGAAACGGAGGTTTCCTTGTCTCCAGATGGGAATGGGGATCAAAAAGGAAACCGTTGTGACAGTGATATGTGCATGTGCCACACTGCACAATATATCAACAATGTTAGACGATGTCATGATGTCTTCTACTGATGACACTGATGACAATATATTAATCACTAACATCGATAATGTTCCTGTACAAGAAAACCCCAACAGTAATGGTTTTTTGGTCAGACAATCTGTTGTCAATAGATTTTTTTCTCAATAGTAAATACAAATGTAAACAAGGTTAAAATAAAACATAATTTAACTAATCGCTTGTTTTATTTTGTAAACTGTCTTTTAAAATATTCAATTCTAATGTAGCTTTTTCCAAAAGAATTTTATTTGTCTGCAATTCTAGTTCTGCTGCCTGTAGTTTGATTTCTTGAGTAGCCAACTGTAAAAGGAAATAATATATATTAGTTTATAGTTAGTTATTGAAACTACTTATTACAGTTATGTTATTTTTATAGAATGGGTGTGACAAACAAGCACACAGTCTACCTGGTGGTTAGTGGATGCTGTGGCCTATAAACATTTACATTTAAATTTAAAAAAGAAAATAACCTAAAATAAAACTAACAAACTAAAATAATAACCCAATGTGAGTTTGCTGTACGTTAGGAATGTTTTCAAAAAGCTGATTTTAGGGTAGCTAGTAAATTATTATATATAATGTATTAAAAAAACCTTTGAATTTAATATCTTTGCCTCCAGTCGTTTTTTCACTTCCAAATTTTTTATTCTTAAAACACCTTCTCTTCTTATATAATCGGCAGGCTTTCGAGGAACACAATCAGTTGGGCTAAATGGAACGTTTTGTTCATCTTGAGTTCCTGATGAAAAAATATATATTAAAACATGTAAAATACACACAAACAGTATTTTATATATTACCTACAGAAATGAAGTTTTTTCTTTATATGTATTACCTGTGTTATTTATAACTTGAATTGGAAATTGAGTGGTGAGCGTTTTTTCAGACTCTGCAAGATGATATTTATCTGGTTCATTGTCATCTGAAATCATTCGAATCAAATGTTTACATGATTTGGCTCATATTTTTTTAATAATATAAAGTTGTAATTTAACATAACATACCTATTTTGCAATCACTGGATTTCACTTCCTCCTCTTCAAGTGAACTTAATAGGCATCCATCACTATCAAATGAATTTTTCACTTCACAAATTATAACAGGTGCTGCCTAAAAAAATAAATTTATTAAAAAAGCTGCTTCAGCTTTATATTAAAAACAAAATTTATAATTACACCTACTTCTTCTACCATGCTTATAATGGCTCCTTGGTGTGGTGGCAGAGTAGGTTTTACGGGTCCCCCTCCAGTTTTAAATAAACTACCACGTTCAGCTGCACGAGCTTTACGTGTAAAAGCCTTCATGTTATCCCATGCCCTCTTTAAATTAACGGTATCACGCTGGAAGTAGAAGAGAAGTACAAGAGCATAACAAGTAACAAACAAAACTTCATAATAGTAATTTATAGCTTAAAGCTTAGCATATAGCTTATAAAATGATAAAAGAAAGTGTAAGTTTATGCACCTTATAAACATAGGCTTGGCAATTAAACTCTTGCGTTATGGACTCCCATGCAGTTTTCTTTTTATCAACTGACTTGCCGTCAGTTGCTTTCGACTCCACAATTGGTTTACTCTTTATTAGGGCAGCTAACAAGGCCTTTTCATCGCTGGTGAAATTAGGCACTCTTGAGCGTGGTGTTTTCGGCTCCTAAAATGAAAACGCAAAATAATTTTAATGCTTAATCTCGTCTGGTATAAAAATCGTAATTTAGTACCTAGTGGAACTACTTACCATATTTTTCTTGTCACTTGTTATTTATCCAAAATATATGTTGGATATGGTGTGCGGGTTCCGTTGAAATAACAGGTAGGGATCACTGAATACACCACGAGAATCCGATGCTACTAGTACGACGAATTAATAACAACTAAACTAGCCCTTTACAACCGGAGATCTTTTTTCTGTTTAATTAATTTATAAATTGTAATTTCTAGTTATTTAAGGTTCAGAGAACCTAGAAAAACTGGTAAAAAAAATCATATACCTCTGAATAACTGTAAAAATAACCCGCACGATTGTGACGATCAGGAATAGTTTGACATCGTCACAAACGTGACTTTTAAGAAAATAAATTAGGAAATCGAAAACACTACTGAAATAATCAATGTTGTTTATTTATTTTTTTGTTATAATATTTAATAGTTTTACTATATCTAAAGTATTTATCTTAACAATATAATATCTAAAGAAAAACATTCTAAACAGAAAATAATTTAGCATAGCGTTAATCTTTTTTGGAACTTAAAAATAATCAACATAGGAACGAATTGAGATCTCCAAGTTAAATACCTAAATTATTAAAATATTCAATTCAATGATTAATTATTGCTCTTTGTATGATACAATCTAAAACAATCTTTTCCTCTCGAAAGGCACAAGTAAACGTTGCATTTTATGCAACGAATTTTACTTCGACTAGTGCACGTTTCTAGCCTACATGAGCGTGGTGCCGATAATTCATCGAATGTAGGTAGATGATCGTAACCGTCATACCTTTTGGCATCGGAAGGCCTTGATGGCATATACTTTTTTTTTGCTGGCGGTTGCTCATCTTCTGTGTCAGTGGCGTGACTTAATCGCCGGTTGCGGGCTGGTGTATTTAACCAAGCATCAGCTACTTCCATTTTAAAATCTAAAAGGGCTAATATTTTTTTCCTCGAGAGCTTATTAGACTTACAATCGATTTGATACTTCCGCCATGCGTTAACCACAGCCAAATCTAGAAAGTGGATAATCACTTTGAGAGTCCATTTTTTAGTTTTTATAAAAACCCGATAGTACTCCATCATCTGGTCTAGGACGTCCACTCCACCCATGTGTTTGTTGTAATTAGTTACTATTCTTGGAGCAGTAATATCCTTGTAGGATTTTGTTAATTTATCCCATCTTTTTACATAATCAGTTTTTTCGGCACCAGTACAATTAGAAACCATCAAAACTGATTTGTTATCTTTCCATTTTACCAATGATAACGGTTCTCTGACAAATTGTTGACTTTCGCCACGAAACATAGCCCTGTCTTTCTTAAATTTCAACGCTGCTCTCCCAGGAATCCTGTTCATCATTAAGGTACCAGTACTGTGCAAATTCTGCCGATCCATCTCCTCTAACAATGGAATCGTTGTGAAATAACGATCGTGGTACACACAGCTACCAGGCGGAACGGTCTTTGTTAAATACAGAACAACTGATGGACCAAGGCCTAAGCTCGTATTCCCAAACATTGTCTTGGCACCTTTATAAATCTCAAAATCAATCATGAGGCCATCGCTTGTAGTAATGACAAAATTTTTTAATCCTGTTGGTCGTGGCTTATTTTTTACGACTTGCCTCAATGCACAACGTCCCGTGAACGGTATCATCTGTTCATCAATACTATAGTATCCAGGAACTCTCTCTAGCTTATAACAAGCATCCCGAACTCGGTCGATGATAGGTTGCACTTTCCAAAGTGGATTAAGAGGAGAATTGTCGTTTCGTGGTGGTGGCGTATCGAAATCGACAACGTGAAGGGAATTTCTCAATTGAAGGAATCGGTCACGGCTCATGCTGTTTGAAATTAAGGGCAGTTTTGTAGACGATCGCCAGTACATTGGTAAGCGAGGATACGGGATGACGCCCATTATCAAGTGGATGCCGAACAATTTTGCTATCTCCTGTGGTGTAGTTTTAAGCTCTGTTCCGTTTTTGCGAAGGTGGTAAATGTTGGAGCAATGAGCGACAAGTTCGAAAAAATCTGCATAAAAGTAGTCTTGTACATACTCACTAGGTGTCCTTACTGGTCCCGTAGGTGGACAGGGATAGTTATGATCCTTGTCACTGAAATCAGTTTGCTTCCATGCAGCTGTTCGCTTAGTAGAACAATTTTGAAAAATTACCTCATTAGATGATCGTATCAATTGTGTTGGAGTAGACTGAGGTTGAGCTGATGCGGAATCTGTAGTTTCTGGCTCTGAGACAGGATATTCATTTTCCTTGTCAAGGATATCTTGAAACAATACAGGATCAAAATCTTTTTCACAACCATCGTAAAGTTCCTCAATGTCAGAATCATTTCCGTCTTGTATGAGGTTCAAAATATCTTCATCCCGCAAAACTGTGCCTAAAAACAATAAAACAAAAAATTAATTGACGTATAACGTGGAAAAAACATAGTTTGAAAATGTCGATTTTTAATAGTAAATATTGCAATGGAACCCGGATCGTCACGATCGTGATGATCTATGTTTACAAGACCATAGGCGCAAGAAACACGCTATTATTTCAATTTCAAACATGATATCGTTTAGTTTGATTAATACCATAAACAATGAAAACAAAATCAGTCAACATATAATGTAAAGTGTGAGAAAATAATGTACTTACGTGAACGCGCGCCCTCGCCAAAGTATGCAGCCATCTCTGACAACGGTCCGCTGCCCACTGATAGGTTACGACAAGTCAACGTTTTGTCTATATAAACGGAAAACATACACACGATCGAGCGAAGTCGGTTGCGTTCACAAAAGTTAGTTAATTTCGCGGGAAAAAATTTTTTTTTCGATCGTCACGCTCGTATACAATCGGTTGTAAAGGGCTAGGAGTAGTCTCCGCTAGGAGTAAAAGTATTCTGTGAACTAAACACGATACAAAACAATAATTTACACAAAGCTCTGAGGTATATATTACTATACACTTTGGCTCTTGAGAAGATAGAATAGAAAGTTTGTTTAACAATGACATTCACATCTGACTGGCATCTGGTGTCGATTGCCACAATAAAAAATAAATTTGTAATTTCAGTTATTACGGTGCTGTGTACGGTTTAAAAATACTTTTTACTGTTATGTGTTGGAAAAAATCACACTGAAGTGTTTACTAATATGTATTAATATGTTTGTACTGAATAAAGACGAAAAGCCATTATTTCCGGAAAGCAATTTATTTACATAGCAACCCTTACGACTTATCGACATCTATCGATATTGCTTAGCACGGCCACATGTGTCCTTAAGTTACTCATTAGCTAATGAACCATTAAATTTAGTCTCTGGGACGTATCACTCATTAACGAAGATAATGGTAATTTGTTAATTATTCGTTAGGGTGAATTTAATGAAGCTCTCTGAGTGCGGCAGTTAATTGCCGTGATATAATAAGATAGGTTGTGGATGTTGAGTGCCACATCATTGACATAAATTAACAATATCCAAGGCGAGTCCATGATCAAGTCATATTTAACAACTCCAAAGTTAAATCAGTAATGAAATGTCTGTATGATATTGGAATCAGTCTATACTACATTTTAGGTATAATGTTTTAAGTTAAAGTTATCAAACTTAGTAAAGTTACAAAGTTTTAAATTAAGAAATATGTTAATTATTTAGCAAAGCTTGTTAAACATTTAAAAGGCATATATAATATACGTAATATTAGGAATAAAAATAAAAAAAAGACTCATGATCATTAAATTACTTATTCTTTGTTTTATTTGAAATCATAAAATTTTCATTCTTCATGCTTCATCATATCTTTATTAGTAGGTACTATACTTTGTGAAAATCTGAAATGACAATAAGCAACCATTAATTGACACCAATATTATAATAAGGCATTAATGAGATTAACAGAAACAAATATTTTACAGGGGCTCGGGCTTAACATCAGAACTTTGACTGAAGACTCCACATTTGAAATCTGTCAAATAGTTCTGCAGAAAAATATACCTACCAACTGGCATTGCTAAGTGAGAAACTGTGTGGAAAGAACAAATGGGTATCTCAAAGGCACATTCCGAAGCCTGGGCATTGACATAGTAACTCCACCACAGTCTAGAGAAAGCTTAACAACTAAAATATTATGCTTATGCATCACTACAATATCATAGAACATCAAAGTTGTTTTTTTTAAATAATGTGTATATTATATTTGAGTATATCCTCACAAACATAATTACTATTGGAATGCTTGTTTACTAATTATTAACTTATTTTGTAAATTGCAAAATTCGAATGGAACTACCAATAGATAACTCATCACATCTTTGGAGCAAACCCGGATGTTGACAATTACTCAACAAAAATAGAAGATTAATAAATACATACTTCAACTAATATTTATTTGTATGATTACCTTTTCATCCTTTTGAGTTTATATATCTATGACTTAGGTGGGCATTCTGTGTATGAATTGATCGTGCTTACACAAAAGATTATATTATGCTCATTCGGCCTTTCGCCTATACTCGGAAAAATAAGGTCAAATATGTATTGACTATATCCGAACAATAAATAATTGGCTATAAATGCAGAATAACAGGTCATTAAATAGTATCGATTATTTGTAAAGATAAAAGACTTGTAGAGAAAATTAGTTAAGTTTACATTTCGCTTTCGTAATACAATAGTTACTTTACAACATTTTGTGTGATAATACATACTTACTTTTTGGCACTCATTTTAAGGTAAATAAATTGGTTTGAAGAAGAGAAAATGTTACTATTTGTTATTATATTTGTTTGAAAAACACATAACACACTTTAAACTGTCAAAATCACGAGCAAAGATAAAAAATAATGACTTCGTGACCTACAGTAGACATCAATTTTGATGTATTCGGTAATTTTCTTATAATGGCAATAATTGCGGGGATACGTTTATCTCCTATTTTATCTACTGTGAATATTATATCCACAGTAGGCTCATGCTCGCAGGGTGGATAAAACTGAACGAGGGATAAAAATTTTATCCTCTCCCCGTGATGTTTACTCTAATCAACTAAGTCATAATTAATTTGTTCTGTGCTCGTGGTTTTGACAATTACAGACAATTATAAGTTTTCTTTTCTTTTCGTCACAAGTTTTCGTTTTCGGTATATAAATATAATTAATACTGAGAGGTTGATATATTAAAATGAGCGCCAAAAAGTAAGTACTATCACATTAAATGTACTTATTAAAATAACTATTGTTTTAAGAAAACGAAAAGTAAACTTAACTAATTGTCTCCACATATCTTTTTGTTTACAAATAATTGGTACTATTTTATTACTTGTTCGTCTATATTTATCGCCAATTATTTCACAATTCTTTTTTTTTCATTCAGAACCAGAAGTAACAAAAAGCAATTAAATGTGTTGGTGGACTTTATGTCGACTCACAATCATCTTGCCACCGGTGAGTTCACAGGGCGCTTAGGAGCTAAAAGGGCTGAATCCGAGTGGCAAATTCTTAGGGACATACTAAAAGAGTATGGGCCAGATAGAGCGGTTGAACAGTGGAAGCAGGTAAGTCCATAAAATATTACATTTTCAGGTTTAAATTAAATTAGTATTTGAATATTCTTTTAATTGCAGACTTGGAAAGATTTAAAAAAGGGTGCGCGTATCGAGAACGCGGCGGCAGCTCGTGGACGCAGACTACGGGCAATGTAGCAACGGTCCCGACTGTGTCTGAAATGGGCACAAAGGTTTTAAACATTATTGGGCATGAGTCCTCCACTGGTATTGGGCCTGAAGAGTCTTCAATAAGTCAGGCAAATGTGTGTTCTTATTTAGTTCTAAAATTGTGCTTTGTTGTCTTTGAAAGCATGTTATCAAACTTATGTTTCTAATTTTATATCAGGAAATCATTGAAGTGTCGGTGATGGAGCATGATACCCATTCAAAATTGTTTGAACATTCTACAGCACCCTCCTCTTTCGCAGACGAGCTAGAAAATATTCCACCAGCCCCTTCCAACAGCCTTCTAGCCCCTTCCACCAGTCATTCAGCCCCTTCCACCAGCCATTTAGCCCCTTCCACCAGCCATCCAGTTCCTTCCACCCGCCACTCAGCCCATTCCACCCGCTATGCTACAGCCCAAAACAAAAAAGAACGGTCGCATGATGTTTTTAATCGCCTCCAGCAAGAAAATAATGCATGTTTACAAGTAACAATTCTTTTTTTATTTCATTACTAATTGAAATTATTCCTTTCCTGATTAATATTGTTTTGCTAATCTATATAAATTTGATCTTATCTTTCAGAGTATAGATGAAAGGCTCAAAAAGCAAAATAGCCTTCTGTGTGAACAAAATCAATTGTTACGTGCATATAATGCCCACCTAGGTCATAGAAATAAACTTGAAAGGATGAAAAGGTAATCATACAAATAAGTTTTAGCTAAAGTATGTATTTATTAATCTTTCTCTTTTTTGCCGGGCAATTGTCAACAGCCTGGTTTTATCCACAGATGTCGTGAGAGGATTCCTTTGTTCACTTGTTACATCTGAGTTGACCGTTGGTTGTTCCATTGGAATTCTGCAATATATAAATTAAATTTATAAAGTTTATCAAAAGTAAACAAACATTCCAATAATAATTATGTGTATAATGTAATCTATAATGTACATGTATTTACAAATCATACCTATAATGTAGCATGATATTGTATAGTGTTGCACAAGCATATATTAGTTGTGAAGCTTTCTCCGGACTGTAGTGGAGTACCCTGTCAATTCCCAAGCTTCGGAATGTGCCTTTGAGGTACCCATTTGCCCTTTCCACACAGTTTCTCACTTGGCAATGCCATTGTGTGTATTTTGCTGCAGAACTATTTGGTGCAGCTTCCAAATCTGGAGTCATCAGCCAAGGCTCTAATGCATAGCCCGAGTCCCCTGTAAAATATTTGTTTCTTTTAATGCTGTATTTTATAATATAGGTATCAATTCATGCTTGTAATTCTCTTTTCAGATTTTCACAAAAATTTAAATTTTAATAATTGTACATGAAGAACAAAAATACAAACAATAAAAAAATGATTATGTATCTTGTGTTTTTTTAATTCCTAATATTATGCAGATTAGCCATTTAGATATTTTACAAGGTTTGCTAAAAGTTAACATATTTCTTAATTTAAAATTTTGAACTATAAGTTTGAAAATTTTATTTAAAACATTATACCTAAAAGATAGTATTGACCGACTTTATTATCATACAGACGTTTCATTTCTAATTTAACCTTTGAGTTGTTAAATATGAACTGATCGTGGACTCGCCCTGGATACCGTGCATTTATGTTAATGATTCGGCACTCAACATCCACAACCTGTAACATTTAATCATAGTCTCAGTAGCGCAAAGATGGACTGCAATCTGAAAGGTTGCAGGATCTATCACTGGGACAAAAAAGTTATGAAAATAGTCTTTTGTCTTACCTTTTCCTAGGAAAAATTAGTCTTGAATATAACTAATACTGTTTATTTAAAAAAATTGAATATTATGATTTTTAAAAAACTAGAACTTGTACCTTACCAGTTGAACATTTATTGTAGATCGACCTTTTCTGTTCATGTACTGAACCCCATTCGGGAATGGTGGAGGAGAAATATCGACATGGGTGCAGTCAATAGCCCCAAGAATATCTGGCAGGCCATGTTTTGCTAGGAATCCTCTAGCCACATTTTTCCTTGTTTGTCCAACGCCCGGAAATGATATCCGTTTAGGCATTAGTCTAAAAATGAAATGCAAGAGGTTTACTCATTGAAACCTAGAATAGGTAGGTAGAATAGGTAATTTACCTACATAAGAGGCTAATTAAAGTACATTGTCGCTTACATTCTAACAATAGCCCCAGTAACTTGGGTCAGGTATTTACTGACTGTTATTTGAGCAACAGCCATTCCATGGTCTTGACCCGTACCTCTCTGGTAACTACCATCTACCAGTACTCTGATAGATGTGAGTACCTAAAAAAATATTAAGTAAAGTTAGCCAAAAGCATTGTATATATACGATATGTTTGCACAATATAATGATAAGATATGTTGTAATCGATGCTTACTTTTATATGTACTGGTAGTCCATTCACAGAATTAATAGGTTTTACAGCCTCGCGGAGTTCTTCACACAAATACATAGCACAATATTTGTGCATCCGAAACAAGCGCATAAATTCCTTGTCGGGGAATTCGAATGGATTACTCTGATCACGTATCAATCGCCGATTTAATTTTCTGTTTTGTTTTTCACATTCTGACGCGAAAATGATGCTCCAGTAGGCTCGAGACATCTTTTTCGTATTATTATGCTAAAAAATAAACTTAAATCCACGTCCAACAAACTAGGTTAAAATTGTCACTTTCAAATGTCATAATTTTTCTCTTTCATCATTGGTCCAATGCTACGGACGGGGTTATATGTCTACTCGTTATGTCAAACGGGGATATACTTCTCCTTTCCCCTGTTGCCGTGCTCTAGCATAGGGATAAGATAATTTTATCTCTTGTCAGTGGATATAATCGGGGGATAAAATTTTTGTCCCCCGCTCATGCTAGCCCGGCAGTGAAGCCAAGTTGAGTGTCGGTATATGAAAGTGCTTGACTGTTATTGCAGTACAGCTACGATGGATCCGAGTACATAACCAGATTACGAAACCTATCCAACTGCACAGAAGTATAAGACAGGGTGACGTAATATCCCCGAAACCCATCACCACTGCATTGGAAGACGTTTTCAATTTACTGAACTCAAAGGGATACAATATTAATTTCAACGACGAGTACATTATTCACCTTCAATTTGCTAACGATACAATCCTTATAGCAATTGCTGAAGGATCTAAGCACTAAGATCAATGACCTCAATAGTGTCTCCCAACGGATAGGTCTAAGGATGAACACGGAAAAAACAAAAGCCATGTATAACGTCCATGTCACACCTACCCCGGTAGTTGTTGGAGGCACTACACTCGAAGAGTATGTTTACCTGAGACAAATCGTCCGACGAAGACGTCGAAGTTGGACTTACCTAGTCCAACTTCGACCGCGAGGTCAATCGAAGGCTTCAACTCGGCTGGGCAGCGTTCGGGAGATTACGACACAACATCCTCTTCTCGTCAGGTATACCTAAAAATCTCAAAAATAGATTTTACAATCAGTGCTTGCTTCCAGCGATGACCTACGGATCTGAGAGGTTATCCTTCTCTGTTGGCCATATGAGGAAAATCAAAGTCGCTCACAAAGTTATGGAGAGGGCTATGTTCGGAGTTTCTTTGCACGATAGACTTAAAAACAAGGAAATTTGCATTAGAACCAGAGTAACCAACTTAGTCTAACGAATTAGTAAGATAAAATAACAATGGGCCGGCCATATCAATATTCGATGAACTGACAACCGGTGTGAAAGAAAGTTTTCGAGTTACAGCTTCGTGCCGGCTGGTGAAGCATAAGGCGTCCTCTCGCTTGATGAAGTGATGACTGGTAAGACATGCAGGATGTCAATGGATGCAGTTGACCCGAAATCGTGCTCTGTGGCGTTCCTTGGGGGAGGCGTATGTTCAGCGGTGGACTTTTGAAGGGCTGTATTGACGATGATGCTGATGATGGTTTTACAATTCTTAAAGCTTTCCGAGACGCCATTTGTTTCTTCAGATCACTAGGAAAGAAATAAAATGCTACTAAACAAATTTCTCGCTTTTTACTTTACCTTTAATTAGGCGCGCGGGGTCGCTGCGATCCCAAGTGATGTTCAAGTTTAATAATATTTTTAGCTATTGAAGTTGGTTACCCTAATTTTTTGCTAGCTTTCTAACTCTTTAGTCTGCACTCAATTCAGTGTCGCCAGCGTCGCGGAGTTGATCGCACGCACTGCACGTAGGGGCTTGGTGTGGCAGCGACCCCGCGCGATTATTAGTGTAGTTCAAATTTAGTTAAGTAAATATTTATATAATATTATGATTTAAAATATTTTTCACCTTATCAAGTCAATTTACAAAATATTTATTTATGTAAATTCCAAATTTATGTAATTTTTAATGTTTTTGTTTGGTAAACACACGCTATTACATTTTGTTTTTTTCTCTATGCGTATAAACTACGATGACTTTTTTTAGTTTATCAAGTTCTTTTAACAGTTATTTATCTTTCACAGAATTATTTCAACATGGCCGTAAATATGCAGAGTCTTCGACTTGAACAAATAAGTGCGATTCTTGAAGATGAAGAAGAAGCTTTCGATGAGACTGACGATAAGTTGGGCCTAGAAGGAGACGCAAATACATTTTGGGGGCCAGAGTATGAATCGAACTCAGAATTAAGTGATACTGAAGAACCATACACATTGACCTCATCCCAATCACCATCTGATTCATCTACGTATTTTTTGGGTAGAGAAAAGAGTACTAAATGGAACAAAATTATTCCCAGCGAAAGAGTAAGACAAGGATCTCATACCCATTAGCCGGGCTCAAAAGGAGCAGCAAGAGATGCAAAAAGTAAGACTGATTGTTTTTTGTTATTTTTTGATGAAAGTATAATAGAATTGATAATGAAACATACAAATGAGTATATGTCTTTAGTTTGTCATAAATTCTAAAAGAAACGTGATTCCAAAGACGTAATTTATGAAGAAATGTTGGCTTTTTTTAATTTTCGAATTTAAATTTATTAGATTTATGGGCAAATGATTGGACTGGGATAGAGTTTTTTCGGACCCAATATCAGCAAAACATTTTTTATTTATCCCACGTTGTTTGCGTTTGGACGATGCTATTTCTCGGCAATCTAGACTAAATGTGGACAAACTGGCCCCGATACGTCAATTTTGTGATATTCTAAATGAAAATTTTAGAAAGCACTACACGATGTCAGAAAATGTCACTGTGGATGAACAGCTGCCTGCGTTTAGAGGAAGATTTTCAGGATTGGTATATATGCTGAGTAAGCCGAATAAATATGGAATAAAGTATTATGCAATGGTTCATGCTAAGACTGCCTATCACCAGAAATTTTAAGTTTACGTTGGAAACAGCCAGATGGGCCCTACAATATCCCTAATTACACAAAAAGTATCGTCAAACGATTGACCAAACAATCAAAAATACAGGACGACTTATTACTATAGATAATTATTTCACTAGTATTGATTCAGCCAAAGACCTTCTAAAAGACAAATTGACAGTAGATGGTATGTTAAGAAAAAATAAAAAATAAATAATACAAGCATTTTAACCTGACAGACGTCGTGAAGTACATTCAACGTTATTTAGCTTTCATGACGACCTAACTTTGTGCTCCTACGTTTTAAAAAATATAAAACTGATGTAGTATTGTCTATGCATCATGATGACATCATAGACGAGGGAGAATTGAAGAAGCCGGAGATAATTTTATTCTATAATAAAACAAAGGGTGGCGTAGACACTAATGAAAAGCTGTGTTCCACATATAACGTTGCTTGGCGGACGAAGAGATGGCCTATGGTTACCTTTTTCATTTATTCAAATTGTCTGCTAGAAATGCATTCGTTATTTATAACTTCAATAACATTGAGGCTATCATAAACAGACGAATTTTTCTAAAGTTATTATCAACAGAATTAGTAAAAGCACATAGATAAGCGCGAACAATAGTTCCGTCCCTGCCTAGTGCTTTAAAAAAGCGATAGTCAGAACCGGAAGCTGCGACTCCTTCAACGTCTAACACAGGATTGCACCCAGTAAAAAGAGGAAGGTGCTACATCAGTCCACGAAAAGGCGACAGGAAAACGATCGCAAAGTTTAATAAGTGCAACAATTTTATCTGTGACGATCATACAAAGAAAATATGTGATAATTGTTGAATTGTAATAGTACTTACGAAAAACACATTTCTCTACTGTTCCAAATATCTTTCTAGAATTTTTTTGTATTTTTCTAAACGTTTAATAAGAAATAAGTAGAATAAAAACAATTAAAGTTGATTGCTAATTAAAATGTTTCTTATTTCATACCTATCAATTTGGGGTAACTGCAGACCCCGCGGGACTAACAGTGTTAGTTTATTAGCGCGCCTAACTAAAGATTAAGTATGAAATTCTGTATAACGAAGCCAATTTTATTTACAAATATTTAGTTTATGTATATCGTGTAAGGCGATTATAATATAAGAAAACCTATTAAAAATATGAATTCTTAGTAAAAATAAGAAAGATAGGTATTTAGACGAAGAAAAATAAGTATATTTTATTTCCTCTTTCGAATACAGGCGCAAAGTAGCGAGCGTTTTAGTTTTTACAGAATAAATTTCGGATAATATGCGCAGGAATTGCATGAACTAATCCGTTTTCCTTTTTTTATAGAATTGGGGGTAAATGAGCATGCGAGTCACCTGATGGTAAGTGACTAACGCCGCCCATGAACAACCGCAACACCTGGGGAATTACAGGTGCGTTGCCAGCCGTTTAAAATTGAGTAAGCTTCTTCCTTGAAGATTCCAAGTCGTATCGGTTCGGAAAAATCGCCAGTCGTAAACAAATCCATAGCCGCCAAGAATCCAGATTTTGAGGATGGTATCTTGAATTTTGACGTGATGTGTGTTCATGACATTTGGCGGCTGGGTTTATTTCGAACAATTCCTCAGAGCACCTCCCGTAGTAGATGCGATAGAAAATGCAAAGGGATGCAAGACCCCCAGGCAGCGCCATTGAATCTAACCTATCAGAAAGAACTCGGTCGTCAACGATTCGAAACACTCTGCGCTGGACGCAATAAATTGGAAGAGCTGCAACCAGGGTGCCCCGGCCCAAAGATGAGAACAGTTTTCCATGTGAGGCCAAACCTGCGCTTTGTAAAGTTGCAAGCGATGTGCCGGCATGAAATACAGTTTCGCTCTGCTGAGCACTCCAAGCTTTTTAGATGCCAATTTGGTCTTGCCCCTGCACACTGTTCGATATGTCGACGCAAAGGATTCCGATTATGGCTGAGGCAGCAAGGAGAGTGCCCTGATACTGAAGAAATACTACAAAGAGGTTCTTTTTAGCGGTAACTGCACAAACTTGTCTTCAGGGGATTGAACTGAACTAAATTTAGTTACCTCCAATGCAAGAATTTATTCAGCAAAGACTTGACTTCAGACACAAGTTTGTCCCGGTACTTGGCTACGTTTTCCCGAGAAATATTGGGATATACATTGGTGTATAAGGCATCACCAAAGTTGTCGTCTGCATAGAAATAAAGAAAGAAAGAAAATGTTTATTTAACCACATAGACACAACGCCATGTTGTACATAGTTGTGTTGATTCCAAGCTTTTTTTTAAACAATATAGAATAGACTCAGCATTAGCCGTAGCGAACCACAGCCGCTGTTTTTCAGTGTGGCTCGTTTCGTCTCTTTCGAGTAGTTCGAGCAGTGGTCCATATCAATATATCAGAAATAAATCCCAATGGTAAGTAAAACATACAAAACAAACAAACAGTGAAAAAAAATACCAATGAATGTTATCAGTTTGCAACATATCATTGATATGCAGAAGAAACATCGTTGGTGATAGCACGCAGCCTTGTGGAACACCAGGGTTAATAGGCTTGTAATCAGAGCATTCACGGTCTACTACGACCTTGATGTTTCAATCAGCAAGGAAACTGGTGATCCAATTGCACAATTTCTCGGGAAGCCCATAGGAAGGGAGCTTCGAAAGAAGCGCTTTGTGCCAGACCCGATCGAAGGCCTTCGCTATGTCCAAACTAACTGCCAATGCCTCCTTTTTGGACTCTGCTGCCTCTGCCTAGGTATCTGGCCACCTGGCCTATTACATTATACTAATCTTGATTTATGTAATTTGTACCATTACATTTTAGAGACATTTTTTTTATAATTTTATGTGTATAAAAAACAATGTATTTGATTATTTATTTTTTGTCTTTGTAAAGTGTAGCCAATCACGACAATTTATATTATTGTTTAGTTAGGATTAAGGCAGTGAAATTAAAGGTTTAAACCGAGCAAGACGTCTCCTTTTTATTGAAGACCGTCCAGTATTACCATACCGACCCTTCAAACCCCTTAAAATTTTAAAATTACAATACGAAATAAATTATATTTCAAAGACGGCTACGTGTCGCAGTGGCTTAGCAATGAGTTACAGTGCTAAGGGCCGCGAGTTCGATTTTCGAACGGAACAGTTGTTTGTATGGCCTACAAATAATTTTTCCGGGTCTGGATGTTTATCCTCGTGAAATTTATATGTGTAAACTGCAACATTTTTAAAAAGAGAAAAAAAAGTCATGTCAAATTTGCTAACACGTATTAGGGTAGCGCAGCTGACACTTCTTTGCCCCAAAAACCTTATAAGAAATGAAAAGAGGCCTGTGCCCAGCGGTTGGACGTATATAAGCTGTAACTATAACTTTAACTTTTATACGCAATGAAATTACTAAAAGCTTGTTTTATCAATATTTTTTATATTTAATTTCTAACTACAATGACGGAATTCTATCTTTTCAATTTTTCATTATATATATATATATATATATATATATATATATATATATATATATATATATATATATATATATATATATATATATGTATGTATAATTTGAATTAACGAAAACACATTAAATTTATGACTAACACGTATTCTCTGAATAAAAATAGTTTTTCTTTAACTTAATCAGATCAAAGTATAAATTTTCCATGAAATATAAATTCTAACCTAAGGAAGTATTAAATTGAGAGTAATGACCTCTGATCGCCATAGTTACAATCGCGTGGTTGTTGCAAGAGACGACAGAGGGAAACTGTAACAGCAATCTCCTGAATACAACCCGTTTGTATCATAGAAATGTTGTGTTAACATCATCTTTTTAACTCTCCTTAATACTTACTTACTTACTTACTTAAATACTCCAAAATATATAAAAAATCCGATTCTTTATTGAAATAAGGATGTGTTTAGTTTCAATAGCGCACGTCATCTTTGGTAGAAATCGTAGTTCCTTCGCGTTCTAACGCTCCCGCCCTCTATATATAAAAACAATATTATATTAAATCGAATTAATATAATTAATTTACCCCTTTTCGAAAAAAATTATATATATGTGACCAGAATAAATAAGATATCTTTTGATCTTTCAAATTGTGTATTAATAGGCCGTTTGTAATATTTTGGCGTGATCATCTTAGTTAGGACCCTTATTTACGTTGTGCTTGTTTAGTAACTTAGTTCTTTTAGGTGTCTTTTGGAAGAATGAATATTCACTAGAGTAATTGAAAGCTGTTGGTAGTGCCTTATAAGCTAAGTGAACCCCGTTCACGAAGACAGGGCTCGAGAAAAGTTAAGAACATAAAACGTCCCTATTCCACTTGTATCAGTTTTACATTATTAATTTATTATTATTTATCCCTTCCCGCTCGGAGAAACATATTTATTCAAAATACCCGATACAAGGGCTTCGCTCTCCCACATTTATTTAAAAAAAAATGTAGGGGAGGCACACAGCTCCACACACGCCATGCGCGGTGAGCGCCAACCATTTTGATGCACTCCCCCCGAAGAGAACGTTAATTCGGGAACTGGACCGTAGTCCAGAGCAAAATAACTGGCGAACCAGTAAAAGAGGCTTGGCCCTTTGTTAGTGCGTAAGCACAAACATCGACCGAAGTCGCGCATGTCAATGCGTGTAAACGCCAAACAGAATACGAACGAATCCAGCCACAGTGAATGTACGTCACACGGTTTAGGCAAATAGGCACACTGACCGTAAACCCTCCGTGAGCGCCACCACCTGCCAGACCGCCGCTCCTGCAGACGTGATGTAAGTGTATGGCATCACCACCAATTGCATTATCAGCACGGCTACTAGCCGCAGAGCGTGTCATGAGTCTACCGCTCACCTCATGGGAATGGAATCCCACGTTGTGCGGCTTTCGGCCGCAGCCTTGAGAGTCTCCTTAGATTCTCCCGCCAGCTACCAATCGCATGAGGTCGACACATATGCTCCACCAACCAATACAACGGCAGATATAGCCAAAAGGCAGTTATAAGATAAGAGTAATAATTCGCCATCAGAAAGGGTTTGTGTCACTGACATTGAGTAAATGCATTTTCGATCATGTTTGTCTCACCCACCAACAAGTTGTCTTCAATCATTCAAAGGTGGGAAAGTTACAGAGATATATTATTATGTTGTTATATAAAACATCATGGAGGACAGACAGTCTGCAGCCCCGTAATTAAGGGACCCGACTTGGGCAAAGCTACACCATCCCAAGGTCCCCCATACAACCCAGCAGACATCAGCACCCGCATACCTCCATCGACCAGAACCACAAGAGTGCGTCGAATCGGGCGCAGCACACCCACAGATCTATCACAAGAATACCGCAAGTGGCAGTAAGCATCAATGCAACTATCATACATGTGGCGCCCCCTCACAACACACCCACATGATCCCTATCGACTTTGGTAACAAAATTTGTGTTGTTGTTAACTAAAAAATATCACCAACGTATCATAGCAGCACGCAACTAAGACGCCAATGAACAAAACTCCACGTATCATAACGCTGATGCACTAAGACATGAAGTTGAGTATGCCTGTTACGCTTAAAAGTGCTACCAAACACACTCATCCCAATCCGAAAGATAGACGACGCATCGCTATGCGCTACGACGCCGCCCTCAAACGGTATGGGTGTGCGATGTCAACGGGAAAGCCGTATTGCTACAACAAACTCGCTTACCACCGGCACTAATATTGTTGTTATATAAAACTGCACCAACGTATCATAGTAGCACGCTACTAAGACGCCAGTGGACAAAACTCCACTCATCCCAATCCGAAAGATAGACGACGCATCGCTATTCGCTACGACGTCGCCCACAAACGGCATGGGTGTGCGATTTCCACGAGAAAGCCGTATTGCTACAACAAACCTGCTTACCACCGGCACTAAGATGATATGTCTAGGACAGATCGGTTAGCGAGCCCAAGTTTACCTCGAAACAATTGCTCGTGAAGCAGCATACACGCCACCATAATATTCCTTTTTCAAGTCCCTAATAAGGACTAGTCATTTTGCTACAGTACTAAGAGCAGTCGGTCACCTGACCACCCCACATAAAGCTTGTGCATCAAGTAGACCTCCTATAATAATGCTTTTTAGACCTTACTTTCATAAGTCATTAATATGTAGGGCTTCAACCCACGATTCTACTATTGTAATGCTATTTCATCATATAGACCTTCTATGGTAATGCTTTTGTATCATAGATCTTACTTTCATAAGTCATTAATATATAGGTCTTTAACCCACGACCCCACTATTGTAATGCAAATTTATCATGGAGACCTTCTATAGTATTTGTATCATTATTAGCTTTTGTATCATTGAGTTTAATATAATAAGTCCCTAATATAGGACTAGTCATTGTGCTACAGTACTGCAGGCAGTCGGGCTCCCGAACACCCCATATATAACTGTAGGTATGTATCTCCAACAGCTCCTCCATTCGAGACATCTATACAAGAACACCTTCCACAACTTAGGAAAATTTTCTTTTATACATGAACTCCTTCCACAACTTAGGAAATTTCATTTATACATGAATTTTTTCCAAGACCGAAAGGCTGGCTACTTTACGCTTGTGTTCGGGGCTGGTAAGATTGGTTTCAACCAAATTCGGGTCACCAATAAGCCTCTTAGCACGCCTTTCCATTGAGTTCAAGGTCATTAGGTGGCATTTTGCAGCACCAGCCTATATACGGCGCAATACTCATTGCAGGACTGGACTTGGGCTTCATATAATGTAAGGATCTGTCCCAGCGTGAAGTATTGCCGCACCTTTACAAGGACCCCGAGCCTCCTTGCAGCAGCTTTGGCCTTGGACTCAATGAACCGTCCGAAGTTTAGATATGAGGATATCTCAACTCCCAGTAACTGGAGGCGGTCGTTGTATTCTAGTGATACAGTTCGGAAAGAAGGAACCAAGGTGAGCTACTTCCTTTTTGCAGTGAAGAGACACGCTTGTTTTGGAGTAAGAGTCCTGAAATACAGTGATATCCTGGTTTGTTCTCCAGTCCGCCGTAAAAATATTTCTACATGCCATATTATTTTTAAATTTTGTTAGTAGACCTATCTTTATACTCTTCCGGCAGAGAAATAGATATATTTTTCAATGCAAATCCCATTGTGAAACAAGTACACCGCAGAACATAGACCTTCATCTACTATAGTTTTACGTTTAGTGGGCGAGTTGAAAGATTAATTTTACAACAACAAAATAAATTGTAGCTTTGTATTTAACACATTGATTAAAGTGGCCAGCTTAAGAACTTGTGTTTAAAATATATGCCGAAGGCTCCACTCGATCTGCATGATACATGCAGATCGAGTGGAGCCCTCGGCATCCTAAATGCAACCAAATCTAACCTACTCTTTAGTTGTTATCAACAGTTTCCGGTATAAATTTACAGTCTGCTTGATATATCTTGTTACTTAAACAAGTATAAAATTATAGGCGAATATAATAAAATGATTAATTAAAGGACAATAACATACTTATATTATATTTTACACAAGTTAACTAATTTCCTACATCTAATAGAGTAGAATCGTCTTTTTTTTATAGGATAGGGTGACAAACGAGCACACAGTCCACCTGATGGTAAGTGGTTGCTGTGGCCCATAGACATCTACATCTATCCTCGATTACGAATCAAAATGCAGATGCGTTATCACCCGTGAGGACTAAGAACTAACTAACCCTTTTTACTGGAATGCCTCGTTTCCAGTAAAAAGGGTCTCCGTTTCTCTACACTCACCATACGAAATACAGCAGCATTAAGCTACTATTTCACGCTGGGTGAGAGCGTGGTCCTTCCCCGGTCAAGCCAACCCTTATAGCACGAATGTGCTACAACTATACTACTAATATAACTGCAGCATGGCTCTACCACGTATACGTGGTACGTTTTCTCGTTAGAAAATATAAAATACTTACTCTACAATACATATTTAACTTAGAATCTTGTGTAATTGTGACAAACGTAATAAAATACTTTTTCAGCACACAGTCTTTACGTTGTAGCATCGTGCGAATGACAGCTCAAGCCTATTAAGTTTTACGTTTTTTTTAGATAAACTGTCATACAGATATTGTTGTAACTCATGGATGGGTACCGCCCACTTACGAGTGATGTGCCATGCTAAACTATGCTATTGTATAACGAATAAGCACAGACTATATCAAAAATCGGTTTTGAAATAAATCAAATATATAAAAATCACATAAATGTGTGTTGGAATTGGAACTAATCTTGGAACAAATTCTGACTTACGGTAAAATAGCACAAAGCCGAATATGTAGTGTTTCTGATGCGTGGGCAGTAAATTATTCGTTGGTCAGCTCAGGCAAAAAAAATAATTATAATGCGAATTGCGCATTGATTCAAAAAAACTATTATGACTCATGGCGGCCAAGATGGCCACAAAAACCTATTTTTTTTCTTTATTTGTAAACTAAATCCTCGATTATTTTTACCTTCCGTCCTGACATTTGGCCCATTGGAACTGGCAGCACTAATACACATATAGCGAAAGGCGCTGGGACCCGTACCTTGAAAAGCTGCCGGTGCAGTCAACGCAGTACTGAATATTACAGATTTTTTTTTCTTGGAATGTCGATATGAATGTTGCAATCAACGTGAAATAGAAGATGATTTTAATTTTTAAATTAATACATAGTATAATATATACATTGAAGTGTCTGTTTGTAATACCAAACAACAGCCTTTTACTAAATACATATTATGGAAGTATATACGGTATTTATAACAAAAGACAAAGACAATTTTTGAAATGTTTGTCTGTTTGTTCCGGCTTATAGCTGGCACTGGCAGATAGTTAATGTTACAAAGAGTAACAAAGGCTACTTTTATTTTAGAAAAAGTATTAGGATACCGCGCAAAAAATTGAAACCCGTAAAATCCAGTCGTAATAAATACCACGCGGGTGATGTCGCGGGAACAGGTATTATGCCATAATTTGTATTAAAATTTAACATAATTTTACACGCACTATAGTTTATAAAGAAATATAGTATTTAAATTATTTCAAATTAATACATTCTATAATATATAATTATAATGTTATAATTTGTATTAAACTGTAACTAAAATTTACATGTATGGTAATTTATTTATGAAAAAATATATGTTCCGGTTTTAATTTTTTCTCGATAGCTAATCAATAATTTTTAGTTTGCTTTAAGTATTGTTAAACACCTGTTTGTTCCATATCTAGGCACGCTAAACTGTAAGCTGTCACCCGCACCATGCAATAATGCAAAGACTTTAAAAAGTTATATCGATCCAAGACAAATCTTACAGTTATTTAAACAACAATTATGACATGTATATTAAAATGTATAATAAAACTACTAGTTGTATTTAAATATAAATCTTTATTTTTTTCAATTTAAGTGTTAAATAACGAAATTTTTAAAAATTTTGAGTTATCTTGAGTTCATATTTCAAACTGTAAGCTCTGTAAATTATAATATCACTATCTATCATTAGTGTTCCATAAAAGTTGTTTATGTTATAATTATTCATTTGTGAATTTTATTTTATTTTAATTATTATAATTTATTCTCTGATTTTATATATGTATTGTATGGACCTTAAAATAAATAATAAAAATATAAAATTGACACACCAAAATCACAATAGAATAAGAGAATTAATCATTTTGTTAAGATATTCTTATTTATATTTGTAATAAGATAAAGACTGTATTTGAAAACTTTAATACATTTCGTTATTATATAAACTAGGTCTTCCATTTCTTTTACAAATAAACAAAATAAAAATGCACTACGGCAAGTGCATACTTCATTTTGCTACAAAGCAAAAAGCCCCACTAGTTATTCATAATTATACAATCATAAATTTTATACATATTATTTATTTTAAATTTGGTAGAGGTACGCAGTCACGATAAAATTATGCGGACCCATTCGTGGTGGTCGACTCAACCGTGGAAGGGCCACGCTGTCACAGACAAAATTTGACAGCATTGAACTTTCGAAGAACCGTAATGACGATATATAACACTTACCTACTACAGTAAAGACGTAACATGAATATAGTAATTTTACAGGAGAGCAAAAAACCCAGTATCTTTTAAACATTATTAAGTATATTATACCGTAGATCGTTGCGATACAAACATACAAAATATAAGGCATATAAAAATAAGAAAGTGAAAATATACTCTACAAAGTGTAAAAAATTGCAGTGGAAGTGGTCCGGTCATGTAGCACGACTTCCAGATCAACGTTGGACCAGAACAATGACATGAAGGAAGGGACCGCGCGGCAAAAGAGGCAAAGGAAAGGTCCATGAGAAGATGGGACGAATGTAAATTAAAAATACCGTGGTCCACATTGCACCCTGGACAAAAGCAGCCAAAGACCGAAATAATTGGTTAATTTTGGAGGAATCCTAAACCTGTGAAGACGAGGTTCTTGCTGATCATAATTAAATTAATAAAATTGAATACTATGTTATTGAGTACCAAGCAATTTAATATAAAACTAACCACCACTAAAAGAAATGTGAAAGTACATGCAAAAATAAAAGGCTTTTTATTTTATTATAATATTATACACGGTATATCAACGTAATGTGGTCTACAAATTACGTATAAGTTTAGTAACTTATCTTAATGTATATAAATTACGTGTCACGTTGTTTGTCCGCGATGGACTCCTAAACTACTAAACCGATTTTAATCAAATTTGCACACCGTGTGCACTTTGATCCAACTTAAGAGATAAGATAGTTTGTTTGTCCATGAGTGACACACAATATTTTTTTGCGAATTTAAGGATTTTTAGTAGGACATGGCAAAGGGTCGTCGAAAAGGGCAGAACAACGTCTGCCTGGCAAGCTAGTGTATTATATAATGTATGATATGATTTAGAGTTATAGAATCATTATTCTCAAAAAAAATTAATAACTTCGAACTGATTTTTTTTATTCGTTCATTACTATGGGGAGGATTTTACCTGTACTATTTCGTTCGTCAACCAAAGCACTTTTTATTATTTTATGTTGATGGTAGGAAAATTCTGCAGACCTTGTTTCGTTTGTCAATCGGATTATTTTACGCTTCCGCTACATATCGATGATGATGTTATTTTACTCTATTTTAAAGATAAACCCAAACTCGGCGTAGTGAGTAACATGTTACACAGCTTATGTTATGGTACATCGATTTTAAACTTTCTTAATATTTTATTTCGTTTGGAGGTCAGCTTAGACGCAGTGACAGACTTGAGTATAATGATGAGCTAAATTCGTGTAGATTTAAAACTTATCAACTAAAAAGAGTCACGCTGCTGCTGACTGCTATATTATAGCTGCTGCACACATAAGTCACCGCGATCAGGAAAGAACTACGCTCTGAAGGAATACAAGCTTATTCCTGCTGTATTTGTACACTAACAGTGTGGGAAAACAGACACGAGAAGGCATTTTATATTAGTCTTCAGAGGTGACAACGCAATTGCATTTTTATTCTTAATCGGGAATAGATGTAGGTCTATGCACCTATGCGCCACAACATCCACTCATCACCAGATGGGCTTGGTGCTTATTTGTCCCCCTGATTCTATTGAAAAAGTAAAATTTAGATAAAGTTCTTTTTCATATGCCAGAAAATGTTTAATTTATAATAAGTGGTATTTCATTAACAGTTTTTCTTATATAATTTAAATGTTTAAGTAAAAATATTTTACGTAGTACGAGCTTACAGTTTCTTGACCAGACTAAAAATTAAGATTTAAAAGCTGAAGGTATCCGGACTAGGTATGATATCGAGATATCAAACACCTAGGTCTCCCGTAACCATGGATGCTGTAAAGCACTAGTAAGGTCGGGAATTAAAAAGTTAAAATTAAACGCGATAAAATCCGTAAAGTCAGTTTTATTAATGTAGTATTCGCGTAAATATAAGAAATCATAACGTTAAGTAAATTAATATAAATAAGAGTGACAAATCATTGACATTTATGGCACGAAGTTTTTAAATTTAAGGGCTTTTGGCATTTAGCCTTGAAATTCGATGAACGTTTTAGCCGTGTTGGTGACAGCTTATGAATCCACAACCTACTTCGTCTCGTGGCTGTGGGGACTTTGGGCAATTAGAAAGCTTTCATGGGTAGTAAAGTAAAAAAGTAAAGTTATAGCCTATATACTTCCCACTGCTGGGCTCAGGCCTCCCCTCATTTCTGAGAGGGTTTAGGGCAAGGAAGTGTCCGCCGCGCTGCCCAAATGCGTGTTGACGAACTTCACATGTCTTTGAAATATTTTTTTTCTTATTCCTCAGACATGCAGGTTTCCTCACGATGTTTTCCTTCACCGCCGAGCACGTGGTAAACGAACGGTGGTTCATGGGTAGATAACGGTATAAATATTTTGTTTACGGCGTGGGGAAAAAGCGTCAAAAGCGAGACCGTTGCTACCAAGACCGCCATGCCGTCGATAAAGAGTGGCGATATAATGGAAAAATCTTCCCCACAACACTATATACTTCTTCTTTTTTTCTTTTATGGCTTGCCCTACCAGAATCTCTGCCAGCATCAAGTCAATCATGGAAGTGATAAAAGAGTATATATTTTTTTAAATGAAGTGTGAATGAACTCAGCTGACAAAGTATTTTTAACCATGCCTCAACCAAATTTTAAACCTAATATTTTTATTAAGCTGACAATGAATTGTTTTCGACAGCAATTAATAGCGAGGCTATTTAGAATTAAATTTTAAGAAACACTGATTAAATTTTTTTTGATTACAGTATCTGATCTAACGATGTGGTATAGAGTGTCGATTTTCTACATTTCCAAAAAATATTCCTATCATCAGCTAACCGAGTGCCGAGGATTGTTTCCTTATTTTTGCAGGAACTGGTTTAACCTAGCCTACAGTCCCGTACTCGCTTATCGTAGAGTTTCGGGTTACCCTCTAACGAGCCAATGGTGATGCTGATTAGTGGACTTTTACGAAATAATTAAGAAAAGAAATTCATTTGATTACGCCAGCAAAGAATTCGCTTTGAATGAACTTTCTGTGACGTATGGTTTTTTAATTAAGGGGGGGGGGGCAACCGAGCATGCTGCTTATTGGATGGTAAGTGACTACCGCCACCCATAAACAACTTCAACACTTTGGTAATTGCAGATAAGTTGCTGGCCTTCTAAAAAGGAGTAGGATCTTTTCACGGAGGTCCCGACGTCGTATTGGTCCGGATAAATCGAATTTAACTAGCGGAATGTGCGTTTTATCATCTTTAATTTTTGCAGATTTTACAAACCCAATGTCCTATAAATTAAATCCTTTCTACAACCTTAACAGAATCACAGTAAAGTGAATATTATAATTAAATCTAATCTAAAACTATTTTTTATTCCTTATTGTAAAGTATACAAAACACGTAACAAATATCTAAGCAAAAGTTAAAACCAATGGATGGACTTACTGCTGACAATAATCACATAAAATACTAGCGTAAAATAGCAGCTCGCTGCTGTGTTTAGTACGATGAGTGTAGAGAACCGTAGACCTATTTTACTGGAAACTAGGCATTACATTTGAGATCTCGTGGGTAATAATGTATCTGCATTTTAATTTGTTATCGAGGATAGATGTAGATGTCAATGGGCCACAGCAACCACTTATTATCAGGTGGACTATGAGATCGTTTTTCACTCGCATGTTATAATAAAGAAAGATCACACACATACACACAATGATTAAAAATTAACGTCTTAAAATAATAAAACTGGTTATGTCGCCCCCATCTGATGATAACGTAGCGGTAGTGGTAGCCCAGCAGCGTGATTGAGTTTCCTCGTAGTATCGCGGGGATTATATTTTATCTATTACACAGAATTAAACAGTCTACCAGATTTTGGGATATCAAAGACGATTACCTTTAAATATTTTAGACATTTCAAATACATATTTGAATAATATTTGTTCGATTTATTTTGAACATAAATTGGCTCGAAGCTTACCTTTTGGTATAGTTGTATTTAACCGCCACAACTATGAGAAGAATGTTGGTTATAAGAGACAATATTAATATCGGTACATATAAGGCAATAAGCACGACTTCAGGCTGAAATAGTATATCCAGTTCTTCTATAAACTGCAGCGTTTTATTAATGTTTAAACTCAAATTTAAGTTATTTACATAATCCACACTGGCTTTGCCCTCATCAGTCATTTTTCTTGGTAAATATTGAATTCACTTTCACATCAAACAATTCACGTAAAGTTTTGTTTGAACCTCGTCATAGATTTTGAAGCTTGAAGACCAGGGAATGGTTTAAAATAATCTCCAAACAAGGTGTATAATAAATTCTAACCTGGTAATACTGAACGGAAAATTTTCGGTACACATTATCACTACAATTTATTTTAAATAAAATCATATAAAACATCATTCACAAAACCAAGCTGAACATTTTTTTTGTACCCGTCCGCAAGCATATTCCCGAAATATCTACAAACATTCGGCGCGTCTTCACTGCACGGAAAATCTGAAACTAACTGAATAAACTCTTGTACTGAAAGTGGAATGGGGATAACTGTAAATGAAAGAGAAAGGCATAATATCTGCATTTTGCAGCTTGTTTTTGCTATAATTTTGCGTATACTATAAAACCAATAGTAGTTTCATTCTCTTTGCTATTTTGTGAGAGTAATTATAAATAACAAAAAATATTTTGTTGTAAAGAATGGAAATCTGTATTCATTAAATTTAATAACGTATATTGTGACGAAACTGTTAAATAGTTAAGTTGTACAGTTAAAACTTTGTTTCGTTTAATTAAATATATTATTGACGATATTATTGAAATGATACCAATCATCTGCATCATTTTTAAAGAAAAACATTGAAACCAATGAATTGCTGATCCAATGCTGCAAAAAATAATGAAGTGTTTAAAGTTATAAATTCGTGGTTAATCGGCGGTCCATCTTTGAATTTGATAATTCGTTTTGATCTATTTTATTCACAGAAATTTTACTATATTTGTTTGGATTTTATTTGAAGTTTTAAAGAAGCGTACTTGACTTTGGATTTAAGTTAATCAAAGATTACACAGGATCTGATGTGGCTCTAAGTCGGTACCCTAATGCATAGTTGGTTTTTCTGAGGGACTTTAATGCCTGTCGTCAGTACTGGCTGTTCCCATACCAGAAGACCGACTACGCTAGGAGAAAGGCGTGGAATTTTGCCTTGTCACTGGGACTCTCCCAACTGGTACAATAGGCAACTAAGGTACATGATGTGGATGGAAACAAAGCAAACTGCCTTTTGCCTACGACCAATCCAAATAGGAACAATGTTCAGGTAACCTCACCCTTGAGAACTTCTGACCACTGTTTGGTGAAATGTGTGTTTTTTTATAGACTAGGAGGCAAACGAGCATGCGACTCACCTGATGTTAAGTGACTACCGCCGCCCATGATCAACCGCAACACCAGGGAATCGCAGGTGCGTTGCCGGCCATTTTAAAAGCAGTAAGCTCTTTTCTTGAAGGTCCCCAGGTCGTATCGGTCCGGAAAAATCGCCGGTGGTAAACTATTCCACAGAGAGGTCGTACGCGGAAAAAAACTCCTTGTGAAACGTACAGTGGTGGACCGCCAAGCATCCAGATGGTGTGAATGGTAAAGAGACGTTTGTCACGTAGTGGTTTCATGAAATTTGGCGGCTGGGATTAATCCAACTATTCCTCAGATCACTGCCCGTGGTATATGCGAAAGAAAATGCAAAGATATGCAACATCTCTTCGCGGCGCCGGTGAATCGAGCCGATCGGAAAACACTCGATTGTCGACGATTCGAGCCGCTCTGCCCTGGATGCGGTCAAGTGGAAGGAGCTGGTACTGGGGTGCTCCAGCCCAGAGATGGGAACAATATTCCATGTGCGGCTGAACCGACGCCTTGTAAAGTTGCAGGTGGTGTGCTGTCATGAAATACTGTCCCGCTCTGCTGAGCACGCCATGCTTTTTAGAGGCCAATTTGGCCTTCTCTTCTAGGTGACCACGAAGCTGCACGTCACTCGATATATCAACGTCGAGGATTCCGATACTGGCTAAGGCAACAAAGGGAGTGCCTTGAAACTGAGGAGATAAAACAAAGGGGATCTTTTTAGCGGTTAACCCTTAAACTTATGTCTTCTGAGGGTTAAACTGGACTAGATTTAGTCGCCCCCAATCCATTGTGGTCAATGAAACAAGACTCTGTTCAGCAGAGACTCGACTTCAGACACAAGTTTGTCCCGGTACTCGGAGACGTTTTCCCGAGAAATATTGGCACGGCCGGTGTACAGGGCATCACTAGTGCTTTCATCTGCATAAGCAATGAATGTTAGGGGTTTGCAACATATCATTGATATCGTAACGATCCCCCCCTCTATATAAAAATTTTATAATATTAAAAATATCCCCTTTTAAATAACATTATATATATTTGACCACGATTAATAAATTTCTAAATGATCTTCCTAAAGATTTAATAATAGGCCGTTTGTAATAATTTGGCGTGATCGTCTTAGTTAGGGCCCTTATTTACGTTGTGTTTGTTTAGTAACTTAGTTCTTTTAGGTGTCTTTTGGAAGAATGAATATTCACTAGGGCAATTGAAAGCTGTTGGTAGTGCCTTATAAGCTAAGTGAACCCCGTTCACGAAGACAGGGCTCGAAAAAGGTTAAGAACATAAAACGTCCCTATTCCGCTTGTATCAGGTTTACATTATTAATTTTTTATTATTTATCCCTTCCCGCTCGGAAAAGGCTCACAATATATTTATACAAAATACCCGATACAAGGGCTTCGCTCTCCTACATTTATTAAAAAAAAATGTAGGGGAGGTACACGGCTCCACACACGCCGTGCACGGTGAGTGCCAACCATTTTGATGCACTCCCCCCCCCCCCCCGAAGGGAACGCTAATTCGGGAACTGGACCGTAGTCCACAGCAAAATAACTGGCGAACCAGTAAAAGAGGCTTGGCCCCTTGTTAGGGCGTAAGCACAAACATCGACCGAAGTCGCGCATGTCTGGAGTAGTAGCCAAATCTTGGAATTTGGCCAACGTGTAGCCTGTGACTGCGGCCAATTTCAATAACCTCCATGCTTTGCAAGATTATAGAGCGTATACTGAACACCCGCCTAATGGCATACCTAGAATAAAATGACCTCCTTAGTGACCAGAAATACAAGTTTCACCGAAATCGGTCAACTGGGTACCTTCTAGCGTATGCCACACACGTATGGGGTCATGCACTAGGGAATAGTGGAGAAGCACTTGCTGTTTCACTTGATGTCTCGAAGACCTTTGACAGAGTTTGGCATGCTAGACTTTTGGGTAAGCTTCTAGCGTATGGCTTATCCCCCGATCTGATGGGTAAAGGACTTTTGAGTAAACGGTCTTTTCGGGTCTTCGTCGATGGCTGCTCATCCGCTTCTGTGGCGACTGATGCCAGTATTTCTCAAGGGTCCGTTCTCTCCACAACTCTCTTCCTTACGTAAATGATCTGCTTATACCCGGTATCTATAGGTATGCGGACGATATCGCAGTTGTGGAATTACCAACCACGTGCCCGGGCCAGTTGGGATCAAACCCAATCCGAAAGAGAGGCTATGGTTGAGCATGTGAATCTCACACTACAGGCAGTTTCTGAATTGGGTGATGTCCATCTCGTGAGATTCATTGCCTGCAAAATACAAGCGTGTCTTTTCACCGCTAAAAGGAGCCCACCCACCCTGGCTCCTACTTTCTGGATATCCTTGGAGTCCACTGACCGCCTTCTGTTGTTAGGCGTTGAATTTTTTCCGAACCTTAACTACGGGCGATTGTTGTTGTTCTCGCAAGGATGCGGCGATACTTCATGCCGGTGCAGCTTCTTACCTTATATAAAGCTCAAGTCCGGTCATGCATGAAGTACTGCTGTCACATACGAGCTGGTGCTGCAAAATGCCACCTGGCAGCATTAGACTTAGTGCAGAGACGTGCTAAGAGGCTCATTGGTGACCTTGATTTGGTTTAAACCAACCTTGGTAGCCTCGAACACAGGCGCAAAGTAGCCAACCTCTCGGTATTTTATAGGATGCGTTTCCTTGAGGGTGCGCAGGAATTGCACGCTTTAATTCCTCCATATCCTTTCCACTATCGGACGACCAGGCGGTAGACAGTTCTCCATCCCTTTATTTTTGATATTCCACGCATTAGAAGAAAAAAAGAGCAAAGGAGTGGAATAATTTGCCGGCGCCTATCTTTTCGTCTGAATACAATCTGGGCGTCTTCAAGGCAAGAGTGAATAGGCGTTTGTTACGCTAAGACTGTGCAATTCACCATCTAAAACTGCATCACCACTTACCATCAGGTGGGATTGTTGTCAAGCACTGGCTTATGAAGAATAAAATTAAAAAAGAAAAGATGTACAACGTGTTTGCAGGCTGCAGACTTCTTAAAGAGATGCAGTGCCATGGGTCTCATCCTTTGTAAGAATAAGCATTAAATGAATGTGATGAAGCATATGACTGATGTGAAACAAAGACGCTCCGGGAAGTCTGCAGTCTGTAAACATGTGTAAGATAGTCCCCATCATTACATCAGACCATGGGTGCTCTAAAGTACCAGAAACTTCGGGAATTAAAAACAAGTAAAATAAACGCGATAAAGTGGTTTTATTCAATGTGAAGAAGTATTTGAAAAATACCTACAGATTATTTTATCTACTACTATCATATATTATGTTATATATTTATTGTTTAAGAAAATTCCAATCCAATACATTTTCTTTTCTTATTAATGCAATTTCATTTGTATTAGCAGGAATCAAGTTTGAGCGACCATGACAATTGTTGGTTTTATTACAATCCGTCGTTAACAAAGTAATACAATGGGTATCGTACGTTAGTAACAACATAAAAAGAATAATAAAACCCGGGGCGTTAATGTTGCTGTTAAGTATTAATGTACCCCAAAAGTTATATAACACGCAATATTGAAAACTAACGACAACATAATTAAGATGTATATACATAGATGATATTTATCATAGCTTAAAATATTCCCCTGACATGGGCCTTCCCCATAGATTGCCCTATTGAAAGTACTTGTTATAGTAGCCACGTTTGGCAGCTTTTTAGGGTTCCGTAGTCAACTAGGAACCCTTATACGCCATGTCTGTCTGTCCGTCTGTCCGTCCTCGCTCAATCTCTGTGACCGTTAGCACTAGATAGCTGAAATTTGGTAACAATATGTGTATCAATCACGCCGACAAAGTGGTAAAATAAAAATTGGAAAAAAAATGTTTTATTAGGGTAGCCCCCCTATATGTAAAGTGGGAAGTGATTTTTTTTTAATTTCAACCCTAACGTGTGATATATTGTTGGAAAGGCGTTTAAAAATGAATAGGGGTTTATTAGAATCATTTTTGATAATGTCAATAATTTCGGAAATAATCGCTCCAAAAGTAAAAAACAATGTGCCCCCCCCCGCTCTAACTTTTGAACCATAAGTTTAGAAAATATGAAAAAAAATCTGAAAAGTAGAACTTTATAAGGACTTTCTAGGAAAATCATTTTGAACTTGGATGGAAACAACAGTACCCACTACGCGGAGCGCTGCTGGAGCGCGAACATAATGGATACCCACCTTTAAACTCATAAGTAGGAACACTTATTGTGACGGACGGGAAACTACGGAACCCTACACTGAGCATGGCTCGACACTCTTGGCCGGTTTTTTAATATTTCGAGCTGTTATAAGGAAGTTGCTACGGGATGATATAAACTAATGGATATTTTACACCGACACTACACACTATGTATAGATTATGGTAACTTATATTATTCAGATTTAGTAAGCATTTTTTGTACATAAAATATATGAAATTAATTTGAAGAATTTTGATGAAATTTAGTACCTAAGGGTTTTGTTTTACTTTCCAAGTTTAACGAGATAGGTCTTATCTCGTACCCTTGAGATATTTTTTCTAATCTCGAGCAAATTTTTAAGCAAAAGTAAAAGAACTGTTGCCTTTAGCGAGACTCACGGGACGATATATAGAATAAATTAGAATTGAATGAAATCGAATGGAATATTTTTTTTTATTCAAAATTGATTTTTTCAATTGTCATTTTTTTGTTAACCAGTATTGTTAAACACTGGTCCTGGGAAGAACCAGCAAGAAACCCAGCAGGACATTTTTTTTCTACACATATTGCATTTCCCAATAACCTTCTTTATACAATTTTAAATAAATTTAAATAGTATTAGCATTATGGTGATTAACTCATTCCCATGGGGTTATTTTCATTTATATATTCTTTGATATTATGAAAACCCACTTTGTACACTTTTTATTAAAAAAAAACTTTTAACAAAAACAAACTTTGAACATTTTCTGGGCTTTTGTTGTGAAAGCGTATACATTGATAAACAAACTTCATAAATGAATTAATAATTCTTTTAAGAAGTCTAGTAACTGTTATTGCAATCTTATGTTGGTTCCTAGTGTTTAAAGTATGAACATCCTTAACCTTATAAAAGCTATTTATGTTTTTGTGTACATACATTACATTTTTATTTAGGTCCTATGCTTTATCATAATTTAAATAAAATTCTTAATGTATACCCGTGTATAAAATATATATATATATATATATATATATATATATATATATATGTATATATATATATATATATATATATATATATATATATATATATATATATATATATATATATTCTTAATGCATAATACTTACCAATGTCAAAATATTATAGTAAAGTGGTTAAAAAAGCAAACTTATGATGAAACAGAAAAATTATTTGCAATAGTTAAGTAAACAAATCTTAGATGCCTCACACATTTATTAACTACCTTCCATACGCACTTGCATACGATTATCTATCACACATCAAATATATATAATATAAAGTTACATTTTAAAATTATCTACACATTTTAATCATTTAACTCAACTCGCGCACACATAAATGCTTCCTATAAGATATCCTAATAGACCAATATACTAATATTCAATCAATACCGACGAATAAATTATGTAGTAAAATTGACCACATAAAACAACTAACTTATATTGTTTAAAACGACATAAAACAACATAAACACTCACGCCTGTCACCCAGAGGGGTAGGCTGAGACTACAGACTTCCATTTGGCACGATCTTGACACACCTCTCTCGCCTCCTTCACATCTATATACCTAGGCATACATGCTCGTTGGTTAAGGGACTCTTGGTCCCGTAAACCAAGCCATGCTCACTTTGGATCGCGCAATACCAACCTTCCGTCCGCCAAACCGTGATCTAATTCGATCAGAATTATGTAAACATGTCTACCTATGAAAAATTTTTTTTTCGTTTTAAACAAAACCAAAGACACTATGCAATAGATATTAGTATCAAAGACGAAGATATGCTCTTTTATTTTAAACTATAACCTGGCAATGTTTCTTAGAAAAAAAAAAAAGAAATCACTCTGAACTTCCGGCGTTCCAGGTGTCACTTTGATGAAGGTGCTCCGTCTTTTTTATAGAATTTTATATTTGTGTCTGGACTAAAAACGAAAGTATTATACTTTTTACATTTCTTGTAATATAAGAAACACGTAGATATATAATTTGTGGTATAAAAAGTGAAAAGTAAATTGCCAAAAGTACTTCAAACTTCGGAAGGCCTAGTTTGGAGGTTGGTTCATAAATGTGTTATTTATCAAATTCTCATTTATTTTTAGTGTAAAATGTAAGTAAAAATAGTTTTGTTACATATTTCAAATAACTTGACGTTGTATTTATTTCAAATTCACACGAAGATATTTTTGAAATATTGTTCGAAATGTCATACAGATAAAATAAAGTTATTTTTTTTAATTTTTTAATATTTTGGTATGAGTAACGAATGGAAACACATAAAACATAAAAATATACATATTTCCAAACAATTTGATATAAATTTCTCCAAAAACAAAAGTGTAGAATTCAAATTAGTAGTAATTTTGTCACTAAAATTGAAGTATATACTACTACTATGCTATACAGGGTAATTTACGTATTTTATTACAATTTCTAGCAACCAAAAATAATTTTATTCGATAGTTTATACATTCAACAAGAATTCCTGTAAGTTTTATCCATAAATATTGTCTCAAAGTGAAAATATAGCAAAATTTGCAATATAGCAAAAAATTTTCTAATTTACAAATTTATATAACATGTCGCGCGCTGTCAGAGCGAAGAGGTTAAAACTACTGTATTAAAATTTTACATAATATTAATCTACTATATTTGTATTAATTTAGCTAAAGTTCATTGCATTAAGTGGTCTAACCTTACCTTTCTTAAAATTGTTAAATTTTATGGCGGTACTTATAAAAAAAAGAATTGAATTTTAATGTTATCTTTAGTACAAAACTAACTTTTGTTGTATTATTATTGTGTTTTGTCTTTGGTGAATATAAGCTAAATTAGTGAATTTATATTCTTTGTGTCATGGAGGAAGGAATTACTGTCTGTGATACAGACTCGGCCTAGTACAGCCGGCAGTAATAAGCCGAAGTAAGCAACTTAAAATTTATAACATTTGTACATAGCTTACTAATATGCATAGAAATACATAAATAAATAAAAACACAACCAGATGGAAGCCCTCAGCAGGGGAGACCAAACGACCGAGGGTTAGGGAGAAAAGGGAAAGAAACCGGCGGACAATGCGGGCGGTACCGAGGAGCACCGCCTTCTGCATTTGAGCCCGGAGCGGTCCATCACGGAGTCTCAGTTGCCTCAGACGACCCGAAAGGCTGACCGGGATTAGCCCATTCGCAGAGACGACTACAGGAATAATTTCGGTTGGCAGACCACCCCACATTTCGGTCACCTCGTGAGCCAGGTCCAAATATTTTGTTTGTTTATCTGTTTTGGCTTTCACGAGGTTCTCGTCATACGGAATGGTAATGTCAACCAAAAATATCCTTAACTGTGCCCGGTCCATCAGCACAATATCAGGCTTATTCTCAAGAATAGTCCTGTCTGTGGTGCTGGTTCGGTCCCAGTAGAGCCTGGCGCGGTCATTTTCGAGCACGGCTTCTGGCAAGTACTTTTAATAAGGCAATTTCTCATCCGCGAGACCGTATTTCAGAGCGAGCTCCTGGTGTAGAATTCTAGCTATTAAGTTATGCCTGTGTAAGTACTGATATGCCGAAGTGACTCACAGGGATGGCGGAACGGATTATTATTATTATTATTAATTTCGTAAGTATATTACGATGTCAAGGTTAATATATTTATTTCTTTAAATGTGTTTTCTTACTTTACAATTTAAGTTATAAATCACCCGTACGATTCTGTTTTCCAAATGTGGCGTAGTATATTTTAGTATTATAGTGTGGCCAGTATTTGACTGGCCTGTTGGTCTAGTGGTTAGTGACCCTGACTGCTATGCCGGAGGTCGTGGGTTCGATTCCCACCCAGGACAAATATTTGTGTGATGAGCACGATCATTTGTTGTGTGTCTGGGTGTAATTTATCTATAATATTTATGTATTCAGAAATATATAAGTATGTGTATCAGTTGTCTCTAGTACCCATAACACAAGCTCTGCTTAGCTTGGGACTAGATGGCGTTGTGTGATAGTTGTGGAATATTATTATATATTGTGGAATATATATTCTTTTGCATGGCATGTTCTATGTATAGTATTTTTTAATTTATATTGCCCAATTTACTTTCAGTTTTCTTTTTACATAGTTTTTCTTTTCACTCTTATAGTATTTTTGTTGCATGCTTGTGAGTTCAACCAATTTATTTGTAGGATTTTGAGATATAGCTCAATGGATCAGTAAACCAGAGTGGAAACGGGCCAAACAACCTTATATAGTTATACCAAAACAACTTTCGAATGCAAAGATCTGGTCTCAATTTAGATTTAGCGACTTTTTAGGACTTTAAGAATATTAATATTATTATAGTTCAATGGATCAATAAACCAGAGTGGAAATGGGCCAGACAACCTTATATAGTTATACCAAAACAACTTTTGAATGCTAAAATCTGGTCTCAAATTGGCTTCAGCGACTCACTTATAAGGAACAAATGAAATGGAAAAATAAAATGAAAAAAGTTTTATTAACAGTAGAATTATACAATAGGTAATATTTGTTGGTTTCCCCTCTAGGCAATGACCTGTATCGAGGGAACCTGAGATCAAATTTCATTAGGCGTTATTTTATACACCTTATTAGACAGATTGTATTAACACATACACAAAACACGAATAAAAGGAAAAGAAAAGGGAATAAGAGAGCATGTTTCGATTTCAAACAAAGATTTACACCCGCTCTTATTATGTTAAACACACATGTTCTGTTCATAGCAAACACTCACTCATGCACCCACTACAAATCCGTGTTTATCTTAGATACACACATAAATACACACATACATAAACATTACCCACCACACAATAGCTGGGCTGTGACTAGCCAATCCTAATACCATATCGTAGCGCTAGCAGATATTTCTGGTTTTTGCTTTCTTATGGTGTTAGTGCTGTTAGCATTTTGACTTTTAAAGCTTAAAAAACTCTCTGCAGTTAGCTACTGTGGGCAAATCTTTGTTACAGAGAACACGAAGGACCTGCGACAACAAACACCATTCTGCCGAGCTTCAGCACGTCAAGCAGGTTCTGAAGGACAAAAAGCTTAGGTTCCTGCGCCTACATCACAGTGACCGAGTGAAACTGGCCACAGTCGGGCGTGTACCTGCTGTACTACTATATGTCATAGGTATGACAGACAAGATTGAATACATTTTTAAGAGATTAGTCTTTTCCTGCCATCTGTCAAATGTAATATGAGGGATATTACATTTGACAGATACAGAAGTATACAAGCTTGATTTGATACAAGATGCAGAAGTATACAGCTTGATTGTAGATGTGGTTGTGGTTGTTGCAATTAAAAGCTTTTTCCTTGTTAGTTATTTAATCAATATTCAGGACAATTACATGAGAAAAGATAACAGTTACTGAACAATATATTCTTCTTCATGTCTTATTTAAAAACATCGTAGAACAAGTCCGAATAAAAAAGGAATATTTGAATGTATAGCCATAGACAATAATTGCCAGTAGTTTTTCTCACACTAATAATCGATAATAATCTATAAAATCCTCTCCACACAAGAAAAATTTGGAAATAGAGACGCTATATAATTCAAAATACCTAGACATTCGAATGAAGTTAATTTAAAGTATATTCAGACATTTATTACAAACATAGGTGAATTCAACAATTAAATAATTTAGTTGTTATGACCTTAAGAGTTATATTACTGTTACGAGCTTAGGGTTCGTGACAATAAAAATTGCCGATAAAATTACCGAAATTAACACTTTAATTTACTTTATACAAATTAAAGTAAAAAACACTAATAATTAAACACACTAATTCACTTAATTTCACTCCGAAGCTTCGCTTGTGTCGCCGAGTTAAACTCTGTCTCGATCGCATCTTACGCCACCTATTTATTCAAATCAGCAAAACATCCGGAATGTTCAAGTAAACACGCGTAAGGTACCGAGAGCTCGAGTATAGATTTTCTAGAAACTTAGTTCCTCGGGTGGCGCTGTTGGTCGAGAGATCGGCGATGTCATTCTCTGCAAAGCCCCCCCCCCCCCCCCCCGCTCTCGCTCCTGACACTAGATGGCGCTAGTTGACTTATTCACATAACACTGCCCCCTCCTAAGACATGCTCGTCCCGAGCATTACCGGTCCCATAATAACGCACCAAGCGATCCACATGGACGATCTTAGGAGTCCCTCTTGCGCCTTTCTGTATCCGGTAGGTCACATCGTTGATCCTGGTTACAATCCGGTACGGGCCGTCCCATTTAGCTTGAAGCTTAGGAGATTTCCCTTTGCTGCGGACTGGATTGTGCAACCACACTAATGAACCTTCGTTGAACCCTTTATTGTTCATTTTGCGGTCATACCGGGTTTTCATTTTCTCAGACATTTGCTGGCCCGATTGTCTGACGTGCTCATAAATGTCATTCATTTTGTTCCGCAAGTCATATGCATAATCGGTTATACTGCGTGGGGCATCAGGTGGTATCCCAGTGATCAGGTCTGCAGGCAGCCGTAATTCTCTTCCAAAGTTTGCGAAAGCTGGTGTCACTGCCGTACTTTCGTGAACAGAACTTCGATATGACAACAAAAACGGTTGTATGTGCTTGTCCCAATCTCGTTGCCGATTGTCCACAACTTTTGCTAGGTACCTCTCCAATGTCTGATTAAATCGTTCCACCATTCCATCAGATTGCGGGTGATAAGAAGTCGTTCTTGTCTTATGAGTACCCATAACTCGGCAAGTTTCCTGGAATATTTGAGACTCAAAATTCCTTCCTTGATCGCTGTGAATCTCTAAAGGTACTCCAAAACGACAGAAGACTTCATGAACTAGTTTATCTGCAACTGTTGAAGCTTCTTGATTTGGAATGGCGAAAACTTCTGGCCACTTAGTGAAGTAATCCATTACAACCATGAAATACTTGTTACCGCTTTCACTCTCCGGAAACGGCCCCGCCACGTCAATGGCTATTCTCTCCCATGGTGCACCAACATTGTACAACTTCAATGCACCTCTACTACGAGTCTGAGGTCCCTTTACAGCCGCACAACTTGTACATTTGCGACACCAGTCCTCGACATCGTTTCGACAGTGGACCCAGTAAAACCGTTCTCGGATCTTCAGTAGAGTTCGTTTAACTCCCAGATGGCCTCCTGAATAATCATTATGGTACAGCTGTAGAACATCCGGTACTTTAGCTTTAGGGACAACCATTTGTAAATGACAGCTGTCTCCCCGAACATTTTCCCATTTACGGCACAGAACTCCATCCTGAAGCAGCAAGCTATCCCACTGGGCCCAATAGCTTTTAGTGATCGAACTCATCGCTGAGACGTCGCTCCACTTGGGCTTGGGAGCACTGGCCTTCATCCATTCCAGGATCGGCTTGATGTCCGGATCTTCCTGCTGTGCACGTTGTAAGCTGTCCTTCCACTCGTTGCTGAGGTGGTCTGCCCTGAGCATCCTCACGGATACCACTCCCTTACTCTCTTCCCTAGTACAATGTTTGCAATCTTCAGGACAAGGTCTTCGTGATAATGCATCTGCGTTGCCATGAGATTTCCCGCTGCGATGTTCGATCTCAAAGTCGTATTCCTGCAGTAGTTCAATCCACCTCGCAACTTGTCCTTCTGGATTTTTAAACTGCAATAGCCATTTTAGTGCAGCATGGTCAGTTCGTAAGTGAAATTTTTGCCCCAGAAGATATTTGCTAAAATGCTGCAACGACTTTACCACAGCTAGCAATTCGCGTCTTGTGACACAATAGTTCCTTTCCGGTTTTGACAACGACTTGCTGAAGTACGCTATCACGACCTCTTGGTCACCATTCCGTTGAGACAACACACCGCCAAGTCCTATATCACTTGCGTCTGTGTCAACTACAAATTCTTTGCTTGCATCAGGGTATCCCAAAATAGGTGTTTTGCACAGACGGTCCTTGAGCTCCTGGAATGCGATATTACAACTTTCATCCCAGCAGAAATGTCGCTTCTCCTCGGTTAGCTTATGCAGAGGTTTGGCTATATTTGCAAAGTTCTTCACAAATCGCCGGTAATAGGAGCACAAACCCAAAAATGCTCTAACCTGCGTCTTGTCTTTTGGAACCGGCCAATCCTTTACAGCTGCAATTTTCTCTGGATCCGTGCGGATACCTTCTTCCGACACTACATACCCCAAAAATTTGACTTGCCGTTTGAACAGTGAACATTTCTTCGGACTCAGCTTGAGATTGGCACTCTGAATCTTCATAAGTACGCGTCCCAGTTTTTCAAGGTGTTCCTCAAACGTACGGCCCACGATGATGATGTCATCCAAGTAGACCAGACAGGCATCGCCAATTAGCCCGGTAAGTACAAGTTCCATCAGCCTTTCAAACGTTGCTGGAGCATTGCACAACCCAAACGGCATTACTTTGAATTGCCACAGACCCTTTCCCGTCGAGAACGCAGTTTTCTCCTTGTCCTTGGGGTCAATTTCAACTTGCCAGTAGCCACTTTTTAGATCCAGCGTGCTAAACCATTTTACTCCTGTAAGCATGTCCAGCGTGTCATTAATTCTTGGCAAGGGATAGCTGTCCTTCTTTGTAACGTCGTTCAGACGGCGGTAATCAACACAGAACCGCATGCTGCCATCCTTCTTTTTCACCAGCACCACTGGCGAACACCATGGACTAGAGGAAGGTTCAATAACACCATCCTTCACCATTCCTACAATCATGGTTTCCACTTCCTTTTCACGTGCTACCGGCAATCGTCTTGGCCGCTGACGGATAGGCAACTCTTCACCTGTGTTTATTTTGTGTTGAACTAAACCAGTCTTTCCTATGTCAGCATCGTTTGACGAGAATACATCGGCGTACTCGAGTAACAACTTCTTCGCCTTGACCAATTCGTTCGGGGACAGAACACTGCGACAGTCTTCCAAAAGTGTGGTCACTCTCGTTTCTGCATCCTTGCTGGGGGTCCCACTCGATATATATTGGCACCGACGTAACCAATCCACTTCCTCACAAGTACCAATTAATGTGCCCTTTTCTATAATCTGGTCCCGGTCGCAAAGGTTCAGCACACGTACTCCTGAGATGTCCGTGGTCCTGACCAAGGTTCGAGCTACTTTCCATGGAAGGTCATTGTTTACCCTTTCCACAAGTACACAACGGTGAGCTTGCCCAGCGTTTCGGGGAAGACTAACCGGAACAATCGTTTCCGATCTCGGCGGAAGAACAATCTTCTTAATGCTGTACACGTTCCCTGGTAACGCACCTTCCATAAAAAGTTCCTCCTGTCCACATTTCAAAACACCTTGCTTAACGTCGATCTCACAACAATTATTCCTCATAAAGTCTAGGCCTAGGATGCAGTCGTCCATTATATCAGCCACGATGACATTATGCAGGTAGATCACGTTGCCAAGCCTCAACTCCATCTCCTTCTCTCCACGGACGGGTATACGCTGACCGGTGGCTGTTACCAAATTAATGCATTCTCGGTTGTATGTGGAGTCCCCAAGGAACTGACTTATAAGTTGGGAACTAACAACCGTACGAGAGGCTCCAGTGTCTATGGTCAGTTTACACGGCATTCCGTTGACCTCGCCCTTGATGATTAGACTGTTCCCATCATGGGTTTGTGAGATCGAGATCCTTGGGGCTCTTTTAACATCAGCCAGCACTCGCCCCGCGGTTCTGGCTTTTACTCGTTTCCCTGCTGCTGCTGGGCGGTGCTGTTGGCCGCACTACCCTCCTGGGATCGTTCACCTTCCCTTTCTAGGGTTCGCTTAGGGCAGCTGGATCGAAGATGGCCCTTTTCCCCACAGCCATAGCACCTAGGGCTGTATCCTTTGTTGCGGTCGCGAACTGTAGCTGCTGCAACCTCCCTGACGCGATGGGAACGATGATCCTGCCGCACGGCTTCTACCTCCAGTGCATGGGCCAAGGCGTCCTTAAGCGTCTCGTGGTGCCCGAGCCTCACAGCAGCTCTGACTTCCAGGTCGCGGATGCCGTCGATGAATGTTTGCACCAGGTTCCCTCCAATGAGCGCAGGTACAGACTGGTATGCTTTACGAACCATCTTCTCCACCTCAAGGGCCCACTGCTGCAGGTTTTCGTTGCTGCGTTGCACGCGATCTTTAAGCTGCGCGCGAAAGACGTGTTCCAGGTGAGCGTCACCATATCTCGCCTCCAAGGCCTCAAGAAGCTGCTCATAGGTCACTTTCTTACCGAGAGCTTCCAACACAGTTAAGGCTTGGTCGCGCAGGCCTAGGGTGAGTGCAGTCATGGCTTGGCTTTTATTCCAGCCGTTCGCCTCCATGACGGCCTCGAACTGGATTTTGTAGGCCGACCAGGAAGAGGTCCCGTCGAACGGCGGCACTTTGAATCCACGTAGCGAAGGTGCTGCAGCTACTACGGGAGCTGTAGTTCCATCCCCAAGTTTGAGGTCGTTTAGCGTTTTCTTCACGTCAGCCATCACGTTGTCAACCCGATTGTTCACATGGTTGATTCGGGTTTCATGTTCTTCGATTCGGGTTTCAGCTTCCGACAGGCGGTTGTCGTGTTGAGCAACCCTATCCTTCACCTGCCTTATCTCTTTCCCAAAGGTAGCGTGAAGGTCCTTCATGAGGAGCATCTGCTCTTCCGACCGACGAGCCTGTTCCGCCAGCTGACGGGCCTGTTCCTCCTGCCGGCGGGCCTGTTCCTCCTGCCGGCGGGCCTGTTCCTCTTGTCCGTTCTGCAGCTGCTCTTTCAACTGACGGGCCTGATCCTCCTGTCGGCGAGCCTGCTCCTCCTGTCGGCGAGCCTGCTCCTCCTGTCGGCGAGCCTGCTCCTGCAGCATCACCATCAGAGCACCTAAGTCAGGTGCCACAGACGTAGAAGCTGCTGACGGACCGGCTTCCGTGGCCGGCGGCTGGCCCTCAGACATCTGCGGCGTTGCACCACCAAATCTCCTCTGGTCCGTCTCCTGCTGGCGTTGACTTCGGGTACGGACACCCTCCGTTTCCTCCTTAGGTAAAATCGGCATTATTTTATCCCACTTCTGACACCAATTGTTACGAGCTTAGGGTTCGTGACAATAAAAATTGCCGATAAAATTACCGAAATTAACACTTTAATTTACTTTATACAAATTAAAGTAAAAAACACTAATAATTAAACACACTAATTCACTTAATTTCACTCCGAAGCTTCGCTTGTGTCGCCGAGTTAAACTCTGTCTCGATCGCATCTTACGCCACCTATTTATTCAAATCAGCAAAACATCCGGAATGTTCAAGTAAACACGCGTAAGGTACCGAGAGCTCGAGTATAGATTTTCTAGAAACTTAGTTCCTCGGGTGGCGCTGTTGGTCGAGAGATCGGCGATGTCATTCTCTGCAAAGCCCCCCCCGCTCTCGCTCCTGACACTAGATGGCGCTAGTTGACTTATTCACATAACATTACCAATTTATATTGTCTGTTACTTTACTCTATTTACCTTTATTATATTATACTATAAGAGAGCACAGTATTTTAAACAAACATTTATATGTAGTTTATTAAATGCATTTTTTCATTGTAGTGACGAAATGCATTTAATCAATTATAAGAATCTTCTTGGAACATTAATTACTCTACCAATAATTCAATCCAAGTTAAACATTGTTTTACCAAGATTCTTCTCAACATTTTCTTTACTACCTTTTAAGACGCTCCCACAATCTTCCCCACCAGGGCGCACGTGGAGGTACGAAACGCCACGTTATAGCTTTTCTATACGATTAATACATAATACGCTTTCGTTTTTGCCTGGTAAAAGTATTTGTCTGACAAAATCCTTGTGTTTTTACTCAACTCTTAACGTTTTCTTTTACTCTTATTATTCCCTCTTTTAGAAATAATGAAACTTCACAGCGTCCTTGTGCATTTACTGAAATGTTATCATTGAAAGTTTTCAAAATATCGACTTCAGAATCCTTTTTAGATTTATTTTCATAAGGGTCTCTAATTCCTAATAACACAATACTCCTCAAATCATGAAGATTTGTTTTTGAAAAGTATGTAGTACTTGATGTACTCGTATTGACTGTACTTTGAACTTTTATTGGTCACTGTAATATCCATTATAACTTAGTATAAACAGCGATTAGGTTGTCATCTATTTAGGATTATCATTATGGATTATCGATTTAGGATTTCATTATGTGGAACTAATTCTAAGTAATCCGACCCAATCAAGAGTCTTACCTCAGTATTTGAATAACAAAAATCACTGATCGTAATATCTAAGAACTTATGGCAGGTGTGCACATAAATCAGACTGCTATTGCAGCAGTCTGATTGATGTGTATGTTGCCATGGATGACACGATGATGCGGGGATGACCGTGTCGGTATGAGTTGGCTTTCGATAAATTTGAAAAACATGTAACGACTCTTTTCTTGTTATTGTTAAATCAAGGAAATTAAGGGAGCCATCTTGTTCCAATTCAAGTTTAAATTTAATTTTTTCGTGGACTCTATTTATTTTATTAAGGAAAACATCCAGTTGTCTCCTTGTGCCTGTCCAGCAAATAATTATGTCGTCTATAGACGACATAATTATTTGCTGGACCATTATTATTAATAATTATATTATTAATAATTATTTGCTGTATAGACGACATAATTATTTGCTGGACCATTATTATTAATAATTATATTATTAATAATTATTTGCTGTCCAGCAAATAATTATGTCGTCTATAGACGACATAATTATTTGCTGGACAGGCACAAGGAGACAACTGGATGTTTTCTTTAATAAAATAAATAGAGTCCACGAAAAAATTAAATTTAAACTTGAATTGGAACAAGATGGCTCCCTTAATTTCCTTGATTTAACAATAACAAGAAAAGAGTCGTTACATGTTTTTCAAATTTATCGAAAGCCAACTCATACCGACACGGTCATCCCCGCATCATCGTGTCATCCATGGCAACATAAATTAGCCGCTTTTTATTGTTACATTAACCATCTGTCCACTGTTCCATTAAATAAAGAAAATTATTTAAAAGAACTTAATATAATTTATCGAATTGCGGTCTCTAACGGTTTTTCAAAAAGTCTCATTGATAATCTTATTAAAAAGAAACAAAAGCATGTTGTTCGCAATTCTTTGTACGCGGTTCGATCTCAAAGTGTCCGGCGGTATGTGGGTAGTTTGACCTACTTAGGCCACATATCGGAAAAAATAGCTAAAAGTCTTAAAAAAAAAAAAAAAACGGCATTAACGTGGCATTCAAAACAAACAATTCGCTTAGGAATATTTGTAACAATAAAGATAAGTTAAATATTAGTCAAAAATCGGGTGTTTATAAACTTGTTTGTGACGAATGCCACGCCGTTTACGTGGGTCAGACTGGTCGCAATTTCGGGACGCGCTATAAAGAACATATGGCCGCGTACAGAAATTGCAATCCTGATAAATCCCATTTTGCTAAACATCTCTTGGACACTGGACACAACCTAGCTAGCGACCATTCCTTTGAAGTCTTACATACCTGTAATAAGGGGCTGCGACTGTGTGTGCTGGAGCAGTTGGAGATTTTAAAAAGTAATAATGGTAATTATACACTGCTGAATGAACAAACAAATGTTTCTAATTCACCTTTGTTAAACATCTTTAAGGCCAATCTTTAATAATAATTTTAAGATTAATAATAATAAATAATTATAATAATATCAATAAAACAATAATAATAATAGTATTTAAAATATTAATCATAACAATAATAATAATTAGTAGCAGATTTGTTATCGCACGGCGCGGTCACTCAAAACAATAATAATAATAGTATTTAAAAATAATCATAACAATAATAATAACTGTTGACAGGTTTGTTATCGCACGACGCGGTCACTCGCTACTTTGGTAGGGAGCGATTGTGTCAACGTGTATAAATAGCAACTGTTTCGACTCGCCGCTCACTTAGCGGTCAGCCGCCGTAGAGTCTATATTACCTGAGGATGCCTCGTGTAGAGGCGAAACACGTGTCGTATTATCGTCGATGGTGTGTCTTGCCTGGAATAGTGGTGTTGAGAGTAGTGGTGCTTGGTCTAGTGGTGACGGAGTTAGTGTATGCGATTGAGGGAGGGCGGGAGGTGCGCTTCAATCCAGGTAAGACACATCATTTTATATGTTTAGCGGAAAGTTGCAAAGAAATTGATATTTTTATTTTTTATGAAACATTTTACGATATCCCAATCTTTTCTTGCTTATGAATTTCTGGACATAAAATCACAAAATGTCTTTTTTAACGTGATAAACATTTAACAAAACATTTACATTTACTATTTGAGGCATATGTAACAGTAATATTTATTTTTTACTGCATTCTTTTTATCCTCTAGGGACATTTTATTAGCAATACAATAATCAAATGAATTATGGCCGCTTTTATCACAAAAACAGCAAATAATATTCGATACCTTACCTGACTCTTTTGGTTTAATATTTGACACTAACGATACTGCCGTTGGTAAGCTGCCCGTTTGTTCACTTTGGAGAGTTTGATTAGTACCAATAAAATAAAATGGGACCTTGCTAAATAAATCCGCTCTTCTGTATATGTATTTAATAAACTTGTCAATTGATTACTCGAATTTGTATCAGTGTTACATCTGTTCTAAGCAATAAGAATTGTTTATGGAATTGCTGATTCTACAAGAGGATACAAAATAATTTCATGTTTCTAAAGACAGCAAATATTTTGAAATTTTTTCATACTGTAGTCTAACAGATACTTGGTTTTTATTATTATTTAAAACTAAACGTAACCATTCCCTAACATAAACTTGTATGAGAAGATGTTCCCGTGAAAATCTTGCATTGAGTTGTTCAGCCTTATTAAAATTTTCACCAGACGGAGGGAAACTTTTCGTCAATACTCGAGCGGTTACTATCTTCCTTCAATGATTGAAGTAGATACTTATCCTCTCCGTACAACGAGTGGTCTTTGTCAATTTTCTTGAATTGGCCCAAAAATTGGCAAAAAAAATCGAACCAGTTTTTCAGGTTATCATCAATTTTTTTTACTCATACATAGGTAAATTGTAATTCCGGACTGGTTTAATAATATAAATTGTATCAAGTAAATTTTTTTGAAGACGGACCTATCTTTATCTGATAGTTAAACTGTGCCATCTGTATTTATACGTATCCGTTGTGTCAATTTTTCAATACAATTATTGCTTTCTAACGTGCGGTGTTGTATGATGTTATCTTATGCTTCTAATCGCTAAACCTTAAGCTTAAGAAATTCAATGTCGATTACTTACGAGAAATTTTTGAGCTATATATTTGCTTCCAGCTTCGCCATTGTTTGGTTGAAAATTATTCTTAATTCTTAATTGCTCTCGCTAACGGTTTTCCTTAATTGCCGCTGCAGTCTCCATTTTATTTAATATGTGTACTCAAAACTTTTATTTATTATAATATAATATTAATCACACTCACTTATTTGAACACTAACTACAGAGGATATTCCGGACTTGTAATGTGTTAAATTCATTGCTTCACGGTCGCCATATATAGTTGTTGCAATTAAAAGCTTTTTCCTTGTTAATTATTTAATAAATATTTTTGACAATTACATGTTGAGAGGCAAACGGTTACTGAACAATATATTCTTCTTCATGTTTTCAAGACACTGCAAGACTTCAAGACACAGTAAGTTCATTCTGCGTAGATCGAACCAAAAGTAATAATTAAAAATCAACAAGGAAAGTACCTTGAAACTGAGGGGATTCGACAAAGGGGTTCCTTTTAGCGGCTAACGCGCAAAATTGTGTCTTCTGGGGGTTAAACTGGACTAGATTTAGTCGTCCCCAATCCGAGACTCTGTTCAGCCAAGACTCGACTTCAGACACAAGTTTGTAACGGCACTCGGAGACGTTTTCCCGAGAAATATTGGCTCGGCCGGTGTAAAGAGCATCACCAGTGCTGTCATCTGCATAGCAATGAATGTTACGGGTATGCAACATATCACTGATATGCAGAAGAAACAGCGTTGGCGATAGCATACAGCCCTGTGTAACACCAGCATTAATAGGCTTGAAATCGGAGCTTGCACCGTCTACAACGACCTTGATGCTCCGATCTGCAAGAAAGCTAGTGATCCAATCGCACAATTTCTCGGGAAGCCCATAGGAAGGGAGCTTCGAAAGAAGCGCTTTGTGCCAAACCCGATCGAAGGCCTTCGCAATGTCCAAACTAACGGCCAATGCCTCCCCCTTGAACTCTACTGCCTCCGCCCATCTGTGAGTTAGGTAGACCAGAAGATCACCAGCTGACCGTCCACGGAGAAAACCGTATTGGCGGTCACTAATTAGCTGGTATTAGTTTCAAATTATAAAATACGAATGAATTATGACATTTATTGTAGTATAAGTTAGCATACTTAGGCTTTAACACTGTTTATATTTTGATACATAAAATATCCCTCCGTTCCTTTGTAGCACTTCATTGCATATTTATACGTATATATTTATATCATAATTTTATCACTTATTGGATTCTATCAAATGATCGTAAGTCAAAATATTTTTAAAGTTATACCATACTAGGATTTTACATAAATTTCACAAGGACAAACATCCAGACTCGGAAAAACATTTGTAGGTCATACAAATACTGGTTTCGTGCGGGATTCAAATACGCTGCGCTCAGCCCCGCAACTTATTAATAAGTCAGCTGCGCCACGGAGGCGTCATGGTTAACCGTAACAGCTCCATGTTACTGTGTTTCGTATAGTGACGGTAGAGAACCAGAGATCCGTTTTACTGAAAACAAGGCATTTCATCTTAGTCCTCAGTGGTTACAACACATCTGCATTTTTATAATTAATTGAGGATAGACGTAAACTATGTCTATAGGCCATAGTATCCACTAACCGTTAGGTAGGTGGTACATGTGCTCGTTTGTGACTCTTAATCTGTATAAAAATAGTCCCCTAAGTTGAGTTTTTGACGTCCCGATATGAAGTCGCACGAACGCATGATTGCTTGCACGGATGCACGCAGACACTCCCACGCACCCATCCCATAATGTATGCACGCGCACGCATTTGGGCACATTCCCAGAATCCCATGCCCAGAAGTTCGCATGCACAACTCACGCATTTACACGGAGTTTAGACTCCAAATCACCGCAAAGACAGCACATTCTACCCTATTTCTATAAAGTATAATAGTAAGACAAAGTACCTATATGGAATTGTGGCAGAGAAATAAATATATTTCCATTTGTATTTCATTTTCATTTTGTCAGTGACCTTGTGTCAGGTTTTGTTTAAAGTGTTGCACCTAATTGGTGCTACATTCAATTACTACATAATTAGTGAATGTTTATTTAAGAGCTTTATAATTTCCTTTGATACTCAGTTTCAATTATATATTTATTTTCTTGCTGTCTTAATTTAAAATATTTTTGTAGTCTTGTTATTGTTATAAATGAAATCTCTCTCCGGCTGATGCTTCGTATCTCTTCTACCCGGGGTGCAAATTGGAACACTCCTTTGTGCTTCGGGCCGGAGTTTGCGTATATGTCAGAGTGGACATCTGTTCTCGACGCCTTGGCAGTCTTGAAGGTTTGGACCGTCCATCCTTTGGCTGCGTGTAGACATCGATGACCATACGCGCGTTTGCGGGTGCCTCTACAGGCCCCATAGCGGTAATGCTGAAACAGACCGACTCTTCGACCACGTGCAAATGGCTACAGATTCGTTGCTACGAGGGCGGCACTGAAAATTTCGGGAATCAAGGAAGTGACACAACATTACTATTCAAAATATATTTATTGCTTTTTGAAGAATTCTCCGCGAAATTTGACCCATTTTTCCATACGATGGAATCAATCATTGAGGCAACCAATCCATTCGGAAGTTGGGGTCTCCAAAATGGCCGTTTTGTAGGCGTCCACAGCTTCTTCAGGTGATGAAAATCTCTGTCCACGCAATTTATTCTTTATTTTAGGGAATGTATAGAAATCATTAGGGCTAAGGTCGGGGCTGTACGGTGGGTGGTCAAATAATTCTACGTTTTCTTGCTCTAAAAACTCTTTTGTTCTGTGTGCGGTGTGAGAACTCGCATTGTCGTGATGGAGGATGATGCGGCGGTTGCAGTTCTATTTACGGAGTTCAGAAACGACCTGTGGCAAACAAATGCTAGCATACCATTCTGCATTAACCGTTCTTTGTCCATCAAGAGGAATAGTCGTAACATGGCCGGTTTTGAAGACAAACGTGGCCACCATTTTTTTTGCAACACTCCGTGAACGAACAATTTATGTTGACTTTAACTCATTTTCGAACCCCCAAACTCGTGACTGGTTTTTTGTTTCGGGTTCGTACGCGTATATCCAGGATTCGTCACCTGATACGATGTTGTATATAGCATTCGAGGATCCTACGTGGAATCTTTCGAGAGTTCTGACGCACCAAGTAACGTGAGCCGCTTTTTGCTCTTCACAGAGCGAATGCGGTATCCATCGGGAAAACAAATTTTTAACACCTAATTGTTCATGCAAGATTATTTGTATTTGACTCATGCCAATGTCTAAAGTTGCTTGAATTTCGCGGTATGTCCGAAGGTAGAGTCCTTTCTGGCGGGAGATCTCCACTTTTCTTACAACGACCAAAAGAGTATTCACTACAGTTGTTTGAATAATAATTATGTATTGTTTGAATAAGTTATGCGCGAATTTTAATTGCAAATATAGAAGTTCTTATATTCCGACCCTATTCGTTTTGATCATGATAGATCCTCGCTGCAGCTATATCATAATGGTTTCAAAACTTTTTGTGGGCTTGACCGGGTGATGTTCGATCTGATGTTGCTGTATTTCGCATGGTGAGTGCATAACAAGGCATTCTATGTTCGTCCTCAAAATTGACCAAGATTTGATTTGATTCTTAATCGAGAATGAGTGTAGATGGGCAGTAGGTCACAACGGTCAATTATCTTTAAGTACACTACAGGCGTTTCCCTTTTTGGAAAAAATGCGATGTAACTCTTTTTGGTATAAGAATCAGATGTAAATGTCTAGTACAGCAAAAAAGTGAAATGATTTGCTTGCGTCTGTTTTTCCTTCCCATCACAATGTGTAACACACAAACAAGAGTGAACAAATAGGGTTATGCATGACAAAGGCATAGCGATTTACCACCAAAAAAATTTTTTATAGGATACCGTGACAAATGAACACACAGTCCACCTGATAGTAAGTGGTTGCAGTGGCCCATAGACATCTACATCTACCCTCGATTACGAATCAACATTCAGATTCGTTGTCACCCGTGAGGACTAAGATGAAATGCCTCTACACTCATCAAACGAAACACAGCAGCATTAAGCTACTATTTACGGTTTTATAAGCTGGTATTTACGGTTTACACCGAACACGTTTTGTACGCGTTGGCATTTAACATTAAACTTTGTATTTTTAGCCAGTACATGTACGGACGCCAACAAAGTCTCGTGTGCGTACTCCCAACATTGTAAACATTTTAACAATAAATATTTTTTAAACATTTAAACAATTATATTTTAACATTAACATCAAAAAGTGTTGAATACCACAACAGCTTTTTGGTCCTTCGAAAGTGAAGTGTGAGTGTGATTTTTCGGTATTAGCGAATCGGTTTGTCTGGCCTCCCAGAAGCGGGTCTCACCAGGCAGATTGAGAAGGCGCATATATCGCTGGAAGTTCATCGTCACACGGACCGCAAACAGGAATAAAGCAGTTCACTTAATACCTATCGAATAACTTTTAACTACTACACCATGGTAGACTTACAAGCAAATCAACAACAGATGGTTTCTGGTATGGAGCAGCTGCTCAGCAACTTCAAGAAGGACGGCGCCGACCGAAGGACTGCTGCTCATACCAAAAAACGACTGGACACTTTGGATACTTACTGGCAGGAATTTCATAAACTTCACCTCCAGGTACGTGAGTTGTGTGATGAAAACCATTCCTATATTGTGCAGAATCAATACGGACAAGTTCTTGATTTTTATACAAAAACAAAAGACTACATACAAAGTTTCTTACCAACTGAAGAAAAATCAAAACTCTACTCCGATCACTAAACCAGCAACTTTCAACCTCCCGCCGTCCACCTCTTCAGCAAAACCTCGACAAGTGGACCGCAGTTCTAACAGCAGGCTGGATGAGATGTTGCGTAAACAAAGTAGCAACTTTAGAGCTTTTAAGCGAACTTTAGCAAACATTGACCTCGATTTGTTAACCGATAACTGGGAATTAGAAGATGCTCTGAAGACCTTGAGTGTTAGATGGAACGCTATCGACTCTTTCCATTGGGAGCTCGACAGCGAGCTGGAGGGTACTAACGTAACATACGAACAAGAATTTTCCATCCATGAGGGAAGCTTGAGTGACACAAAGAAGGCGATCAACAGGAAAATATGTTCGACAGCTCATCAAGAAAAATCTACACCGAAGCTTGATATTCCTATCTTCAACGGGAATTATCATCAATGAGTTCCATTCAAAGATTTATTTACGTAATGCATTCATAACAATCGCTTCCTTTCCAGTGCTCAAAAATACAATTCTTAAAGAGCAAAGTCAGGGGACAAGCGAAGCGGCTGATACAACACCTACAGATAAGCTCGAATAATCATAATATCTGTCGGAACATTTTAAACAATCGATACAATAACCCGAAACTTATATTCACTTCTCACGTGAACCTAATAATGAGTTTGCCAGTTTCACAACAAGCTACCGTCACCAATATCAAGAAAATACACGACACTACGCTGAAATGTTTAAATGCAATAAAAAACCTAGGAATTGACATAACCACCTGGGATCCAATTATTGTTTACCTGTTGACTCAAAAAATCGATAACGAAACTCATCATGATTATGTTCAATCTTTGAAATGTCCCCGGGAACTGCTAAGATTACAAGATTTTTTCGAGTTTTTGGAACAAACATTTACGTCGATGGAGTCTGGACGTAAAAAACAAGACAACACTCGTCAAAAATCGTACATTCCAAGTAATCAAAATCAGTATCTGAAAACTCCAAAATCGAATTATTTCAAGCAATCATACGCAAGTAATCGACTAACAACCCAGCATCCATCCAACACCTCGTCGAGGGGTGAGGCGTCACCTAACTTACAAGCTGATAAAAACAAGAATTTCTTAACATATGCCCACTCTGCAGTAAGGATCATGGACTATTCTTTTGTCAAGAATTTTTGGACATGTCTCCCCAAATAAGACGCAAAACCGTAACGAAATTAAATGTTTGCAAAAACTGTCTTTTTAGTCACCAAGGTAAAGCATGCATTATCAATGATGTGTTGCATACCCGTAACATTCATTGCTATGCAGATCACAGCACTGGTGATGCTCTTTACACCGGCCAAGCCAATATTTCTCGGGAAAACGTCTCCGAGTGCCGGGACAAACTTGTGTCTGAAGTCGAGTCTTTGCTGAACAGAGTCTCGGATTGGGGACGACTAAATCTAGTCCAGTTTAACCCCCAGAAGACACAAGTTTGCGCGTTAACCGCTAAAAAGAACCCCTTTGTCGTATCCCCTCAGTTTCAAGGCACTCCCCTTGTTGCCTCAGCCAGTATCGGAATCCTCGGCGTCGACATATCGAGTGACGTGCAGTTTCGTGGTCACTTGGAAGGGAAGGCCAAATTGGCCTCTAAAAAGCTTGGCGTGCTCATCAGAGCGGGACAGTATTTCATGCCGGCACACCGCCTGCAACTTTACAAGGCGCAGGTTCGGCCGCACATGGAATATTGTTCCCATCTCTGGGCTGGGGCTCCCCAGTACCAGCTCCTTCCACTTGACCGCATCCAGCGCAGAGCGGCTCGAATCGTCGACGACCGAGTGCTTTCCGATCGGTTCGATTCACTGGCGCTGCGAAGAGATGTTGCATTTCTTTGCGTATTTTATCGTATCTATCACGGGGAGTGCTCTGAGAAATTGTTCGGATTAATCCCAGCCGCCAAATTTCGTGAATGCACTGCACGGCAAACGTCCCGATACCATCCACACCATCTGGATGCTTGGCGGTCCACCACTGTACGTTTCACAAGATGTCGTTTACAGACCAAAATTTAGTAAACAATATTCAATATTAACGTTAAATGTTTACCATAATTGAATCTGATCGAAGAAATTGTGCCGTGTAGTGGCGTGGTAAAAGAATCAGCTAAACAATATAATCATGTGGGTGTCGTGAGAAGGGACAAAGGAAAATTGAAAAAGGAGATGAGAAGCACCAACTTCCTGAAAACAATCCAAAATAATAAAAAACTGCGTCGTCAACCCAAGTTGGGCAACATTGGAAAACTTCCATCCCATGAGGCAATCAACAGGAGAGACCTATGTTGAGAAGTAGATTGTAATAATGATGATGAAGGTAAACGAAGCAAAGGAGTTTTCTTCCACGTACAACCTCTCTGTGGAATAGTTTACCACCGGCGATTTTTCCGGACCGATACGACCTGGGGACCTTCAAGAAAAGAGCTTACTCTTTCTAAAGGGCCGGCAACGCACCCGCAATTCTCCTGGTGTTGCGGTTGATCATGGGCGGCGGTAGTCACTTAACATCAGGTGAGCCGCATGCTCGTTTGCCCCCTCTTCTATAAAAAAATGCATTTCCGAGAAGCGGTGTCGTGAATGCAACGATAATCATAACACCTTGTTACATGACGCCTTCAGGCCATATTCAAAGAAGCCACAAAACAATGCAAATATCAAAAACAAGTCGTCGATTTTGTCAGAAGCGGAAAATAATCGCGTCAGCACAAGTAACTCGAATGGAGGCTGGCTGACTGGAGGCTCTACCACCAACACCTGCAGGAGAGACCTCCAGTCCATATACCGATCAACTCAGCGGACGACGTAGAGGCCGCTGCAACTGGAATATCCACGTGCATCCAGGAGGTCCTCAACGCGGCCTCTACGATCGTCCCTCTCACGGGGAGAAAAGAAGAGCTGCCGCTAAGACTACGCGTGCAGCTCAACCATAAAAGAGCGCTGAGAAAGCTCTGGGCGCGTACTCGCTGCCCTAGAGTAAAAAGGAGACTTAACACCTTGTCAGACGAACTGTCGGTTGCAATGCAGGGCCACAGAGGAGAGGCCTGGGAGCGGCGCATATGGAAGGCTGACGAACAGCACGCGTCGCTCTACACATTGAACCGGCAGTTAACGAAAACTCGACCACCTGTTTGCCCGCTGACCAACAACGCGGGCATTCAACGTTACGATGCCAAGGGCAGAGCGGATATCCTAGCTGAGCACTTCGAGGAGCAGTTTATGCCGAACCCAGCAAGTGCGGAGTTCCTGGAATCCCATACACGGAAGGAGAGCCGGGTGCAGGAGCTCCTGTCGTCGCCCGCGCCACCGCTTGCAGGAGAGTGGTTTATCTCCCCCGCCGAACTGCGGAGGACAGTAACCCGCCTGCAACCGAGGAAGGCGCCGGGGCACGACGGGATTACCAACGCTGCACTACGACAGCTGCCCAATAGAGTCCTTGTAGAGATAGGTCGGCTCTACAACGGAATATTGCGGACATTCCACTTCCTGGAGGACTGGAAGAAAGGCAAAGTCATCGTCTTGCCGAAACCCGGGAAGGACAGGCGTAGCGCTGCCAACTACAGGCCGATCACGCTGCTACCGCATATAGCTAAACTGTGCGAAAGATTACTGTTGAGACGTCTCCGCCCGTGCATCCAACTTCGGGCGGAGCAACATGGATTCAGGAGGGGTCACTCCACAGCAATACAGCTGACCAAGTGCTGCACCTGCTTGCGGCCGAACACAACCGTGGCCGCATATCGTTGGGCGTCTTTCTCGATATCGAGAAGGCGTTCGACCGGGTGTGGCACACAGGACTACTCTACAAGTTAGATGAACAAACAAGTATCCCTCCTGCTATATTGCGGCTAGTGGCGTCTTTCCTGGAAGGTAGGAAGTTCTACGTCTGCGTAGAGGACGCCGAGTCCGCAATAAAAACCTTAATAGCTGGTGTGCCACAGGGCAGCTGTCTATCTCCGGCCCCGTACGCGGCGTACACTAATGACATACCTACCCTGGCAGGACACTTGCACGAATGGGAGGACGACGTCGAACTAGCGCTGTTTGCGGATGACAGCGCATACTTCACGTCGTCCAGAAGAGCCCACATAGCAGCTGCCAGGATGCAACGTCTGCTGGACTTGCTGCCACCATGGTTGGATGAGTGGAGGATGGCCGTCAATGTTAGCAAGACGACCGCTCTACTCACTCGCCGCTATAGAAATCTACCACCACCGCTAACCCTCGGAGGCCAGGAGATCGCATATGAGAAGGCCGTGACCTACCTTGGATATCGGATTGACAGGATATTGCGTATGACTGCGCACGTTGACTCTGCTATACGCAAAGCTCGTTGTGCGCGGGCAATGCTCCGCCCTGTCCTGACATCCAAGTTACCGACAAAGTCGTAGTTAACCATCTATAAAACCTACATAAGACCCCTGCTAACATACGCTGCTCCGGCCTGGTACGCACTCCTGAGCGATCGTCGGAAGCGGCGACTTCAGGCCCAGCAGAGTTTGTCATTACGAACTATAATCGGTGCGGGTCGCTACGTCCGTAATGACGTCATAGCGGCCAACCTTAAGATGGAGAGCCTACATGAATTCGTGGTCCGGCTGGAGCGCGGTATGTTCGACCGCGCCGACAACGGGCCACACGAACACCTCAACGGCTTCGCGCCGTTGTACTCTCGGCCGCCGGACGGGCGACCCTATCCGAGAGAACTCCTCCCTATATAGATTAGGGAGTCTGAGTAAACGCCACAATGCCGCAGAAAGGCCAACTCCGACAAGTAATTTGTGTTATACACAAATTACAATATAACCTACTTTAATGAAAAATTTAACCGACCGCGACAATAGTCGTTAAAACTACGCCTTCACCATCAAGGCGCCCAGGACCGGCACACTGTAGTGTGCCGTGAGCAACATCCGGGTAAAGGGGTATACCCCGAGGCCCGAGACCTGCACGGCACTATGCCCTGCAAAGGACAACAACGATGGTTCGGGGAAGTTTCGGGAAAAGTTCGGGAATCAAACCAGCAGTCAATAAGAAGAAAGAAAAAGTGTAGGGAAGTGATAGGAAAAAGTAATTACTCTCTCACGGAACGGTTTGAAGATAATTGTTGTTTTATTCCCAAGGAATTCGTCCCTCAAATAATACAGTCCACATCGAAGAATTAAGGCGTTGGGACCGGGACGACTTCGGAAGACCCGTAATCCCCGCCTGAACCTATTTTCTGAAAAGGAAGAGGTTATCGCCCTTGTGTGTTACTCCGTTGCGGAGATCACATACGTTGTTCCCGAACCCAACGTAGGCGTTATAGGAGGCCGGATCGAGAGAAGCCTCGATTCCTCCCTTCTGTTTCTTAGTTTAACGTTTACGCACCCCGGTTCCTTTTCACAATAACATATATATATATATATATATATATATATATATATATATATATGTTATTATACATTTAACCATATCTTTACAATTTTGATGTGAAATCATCATTTTTACAAAGATTTTCATCTGTATTCATCTGTATATTTTCTACGCTTTACTGATAACTTGATTAATGCTTGCAATAAAGTAACATATCGTTGTCATAACTTTGTAGGTATATATCTCTACTTACTTAGTCTATGACTGTTTATGCCTACAAGTTACTTACAATAAAGAAGTAAAGTTCGTTAATCCATGACACGGTATCAAGTTTAATAATTTTGTATTCTAAATGCATTTAAAACTGCAATTGGTAGCAGTTTTAAATTTCAATAATGTTGTGTTAGTTATTAAGAGTAAATAACTTTCTTTTCTTTATTGTATTAATTCCGCAATACACTTTTCGCCCCTCCAGGAGACAGAACGTGACGGGTGGCGAACCTCGTTAATTGCATACAAAAGGCAATTAACGAGGTTCGCCACCCGTCACGTTAATTGCCTTTTGCGTGCCGATGATCAAGTCATATTTGCGTCATCGGCGGCTGAGTTACAAATGATGGTTACATTAATGAACTGGGCATTAAAAGAAAGGGAAATGAAAGTCAACGCAAGTAAGATGAAAGTGACGGTTTTTGAAAGAGAAGATGTTGATGAAGAAAACGGTATGTGAAATATAAGAATAGAAGGATACAACACCATAGGTCATACTGTGTATAGAAAAAAGACCCATACAAACCGATACTTAAATGGTGAATCTCACCACCATCCTATGTTACAGAGAGCACGAGGAATCTGTGATAGCAAACACCTGGCCGCCGAGCTTCAGCACGTCAAGCAGGTTCTGCACGACAATAAGCTTCGGGTCCCGCGCCTCCGTCACAGTGACCGAGTGAAGCCGGCCACAGTCGAGTGTGTGCCTGCTGTACTACCTTATGTCAGAGGTGTCACAGATAAGATTGGCTACATCTTGAAGCGAGCTTCTATTAGAATATTCTACAAGATTAATCAGTCAAGTCAAGTCAAAGATTAGTCAGTTCTTACCATCCGTCAAGTGTCATATTCCTCTACAAGATGCAGGAGTGTACAAGCTTGATTGTGATTGTGGTCTCTCATATATAGGGCAAACAAAGAGATCAATTAGAACCCGCGTAAAAGAACACATAGCTGACGTGAAGCATCAACGTTCCGGGAAGTCTGCAGTTTGCGATCATATCCTAGATGGCCCCAACCATTACATCAGATTTGATAGACCACAAATCCTCGCGAAAGAACACCGATTCCTACCAAGGATGATACGTGAAGCTATTGAAATTAAAAAACATCCTAATTTCAATTGAGAAGGAGGCTTGGTATTACCACCTGCTTGGGATCCTATAATTAATAAAATTAAAACTAAACCCAAGCACACCACTGCAAGACTTCAAACCACAGTTAGTTCATTCTGCGTAGATCGGAACAAAGACAATAACTAAAAAAGCTGAAGGTACTCCGGGTTAACTTTGACATCGGGACGTCAGTCACCTCAGTCCCCCGTGACCATGGGTGCTGGAAAGCACCCGAAACGTCGGGTATTAAAAATAAAATAAATAAAACGTGAAAAAATCCGTAAAAGTAGTTTTAATCATTAGAAGGATAGTTAATTGAGCAAGTGGATGAATAATTAATAAAATTAAAACTAAACCCAAGCACACCACTGCAAGACTTCAAACCACAGTTAGTTCATTCTGCGTAGATCGGACCAAAGACAATAATTAAAAAAGCTGAAGGTACTCCGGGTTAACTTTGACATCGGGACGTCAGTCACCTCAGTCCCCCGTGACCATGGGTGCTGGAAAGCACCCGAAACGTCGGGTATTAAAAATAAAATAAATAAAACGTGAAAAAATCCGTAAAAGTAGTTTTAATCATTAGAAGGATAGTTAATTGAGCAAGTGGATGAATTTGTGTATTTGGGATGTGTATTTAGCAGGGATGGTAGATATGATAAGGATATAGAACGACCAGTAAATGCAGGGAATAGAGTGAATGGGGCACTACACTCTATTATGAAGAACCAGAATGTGTCAAAAAAGGCACGTATGGTAATTCATAATGCTATGTTAGTCCCTACTTTAATGTATGGTAGTGAAAGCTGAGTGTGGCAGAAGAAGCACGAAAGTAGAATAAATGCTGTAGAAATGCGGTCTTTAAGGAGTATGCTAGGGTTGAATCTAAATGACAAAATGAGAAATTGCGTGATTTGAGATAAATGTGGTATGCAAGATGGTGTTGTGTCCAGGATTAAGAAAGGAATACTTCGGTGGTTTGGTCATGTAGAAAGAATGAATGAGGAAAGAGTGACAAAGCAAATTTATATGGCAGATGTAAACGGCAGAGTCGGGAAGGAACGCCCTAGAAAAAAGTTTATTGACACACAAATTGGCGATATTTTGATAATGGGCCACGTTAGAAGTACCCTTACCCAACGAGCATGTATGCGTAGATATATGGATGTAAAGGAGGCGAAAGAGGTATGTCAGGATCGTGCCAAATGGAAGTCCGTAGTCTCTGCCTACCCCTCTGGGTGACAGGCGTGAGTGTTTATGTTATGTTATGTTATGTATTAATTTTTTTTAATTTCACGTAAAGAAAAATTTTTTTTGTAAGAAGATGTGTGGATGTAGCAACAAGACAATGATAATATGTAACCTTAGACTAACTGCACCTGCATAACCCTCTCGCGGCCAGTCGTCTCTAGCGTCTCGCCGATGCGCCCGTTTGTAATTATGTGCGGATTTCAGTCATAAATGTAAACGTGACATTAAACCAGTGTGCTTTTATTTATCGGCCTGATTTGACAGTAAATAGCGACTTGCACATGATTTTTGTAGACAATTTACAATGATCATGTGAGATCAGATCAGATGTTTTCTGTCACAGATCCCTTGTGTTCTTTGAAACAAAGATTTTCCCACGGTAGCTAAGTGAGGTGGTTGATGGTGAGACTTACCATTTAACCATTGGTTGATATCGGTCGTTATCCTATATATAGTGTGTTGTCAGAATTTCGGATGACTGTAATATCTAGGAAAGCTAAATAATTGTTTGCTCTAATTCGATTTTAAATTGTGTTTTAGAGTTTATAGGGATAAGGTAGTCTAAAAATGCAGTTACTTTTTCAGATGGTAAAACTGCTAAGAAAACGGTGGTAAGGTCTAGAATCTTAGATTTACAGGAGCAGTAAGAAGGACCTTCTTCTTATAGTCTTCCTTGAATATATCGGCGAGTAGTGGGGGGTACAGGTAAGCTCATAGCAACACCGTCTGCTTGCTTGTAGAACTCTTACTTTCACATTAGATAGTCAGATTTAAGTCACTGTTCGAGTAATATTGCATATTCTTCAGGCATGTTGTTTTCTTCTAGCTTCCTGGTAACAACTGAGATGCAGTCTTCGGTAGGTATGCATATTAATAGGTATTTTATATCACTAACGAAATGACAAAGTATTCGTACTTTGTGTGTGCTCCGGTAAGTCCTCTCAGTGGTGGCAGTATTTTTGTCTAGTTGTGAGCCAATTTATAAGTCGGTGAATCGATCTTACTCACTATGGGACCTAGTGGCGCATTTAGTTTTGTATCTTCGGTAACATATACAACCTCGGTAGTTTGGTACATGATGGTTTTATCGAAGTCACATCGATATTCAATTTTTTGTTTGTTGTTTTAAACGTTTTAGTTAAAGGCTCTGTGCTGACCATTTTGTATATAGATTAGTTTAATTTAAAAAAATTGTATTTTAAAATTATATTCTGACGTATCGTTATGTCAGGAACTAAAAATAAGTTAATTGAACATAATTGATTGAATCAGGCGTTATTTTGCGGAAATCCATTATAATAAAGATATTGATTAATTTGCAACCTTCCGCTAACTAAATACAATGATGTGTCTTACCTGGATTGAAGAGCACCTCCCTCCCCTTTCCTTCCCTGGCGGCTGACCGCCGTAGAGTCTACATTATCTGAGGATGCCTCATATAGAGGCGAAACACATGTCGTATTATCGTCGATGGTGTGTCTTTCCTGGAATTGAAGTGTTGGAAATAGTGGTGCCGGGAGTAGTGGTGTTGGGAGTAGTTGTGCTGGGACTAGCACGCACGCAATTGAGGGAGGGCGGGTTGTTCTCTTCAATCTAGATAAGACACATCATTGTATTTAGTTAGCGGAAGGTTGCAAATTAATCAATGTCTTCATTATTAATTGAACATGATAAAATCCATATAAGTAGTTTTACTCAATGAATGAAAATACTCGAATTTAATCATTCATTTATTTACAGCCCTTTAAAAGTCTACTGCTGCCTTTGAAGTGTGCTTTCAACGAAACACGGTCCTAAACCACCTGCATCCATCGACTAATGTATCTCATACCAGATCGTGACTCTATCTAGTGGGGGTAAGAGGTTTCCACTAGAGAACCATTCTTTACCATTGGTCGTACTTTCTTCAAACTAAATGGTCTGCACATTACCAATTCAGCTTACCTATTCGTTGCGCTATATCGATTTTTTGGTTGTACTGCGGATATCCTTATTAGTCGATAAGAGAAGGTAATAATTAAGTAATTATTGTATTTACTTAAGGCTTATATTAGCATTTAAAGTGTTTTTATAATTATATTTTAACAATTTTATGTTATTAGTGGACAAATTTAAATTTTTCTGGTATATTTTCTTTCTTCACCACTTTATTAGCAGCATAGGTTTTTTTTGGCAAAACGAAAATTCTGTTTTCAACTTGTCGAGATTTCGGAGACACTTTTTGCGTTACAAGGTTTTTAAAACACGTGTGAAGTACGTCCACTACAAACCATATTATTTCGATAATGCTTATTATTGATCCACCGAGACATAAACCAAATATACCTCCCAAATTAGCTGAAAGAAATTTATGTTAATAAAGAAATATATAAATGTATAAATATATAAATATATATATATATATATATATATATATATATATATATATATATATATATATATATATATATATATATATATATATATATATACACATATATATACAATCCTTATCGATATAAAACAATTTAGAAATATAAAAAGCATATATAAGCATTTTTACATATCTACCTACCTAACATTTGATCCCAGGTATACAGAACTTCACGTCTGTACTTCATACAACTGTTATCTTTAAAGTGTAAGGTAACCCGACTACTAAGTGTACGATCCTCACTGGAGCAAAATACATTTTAATATATAAAACACAAATATTTATTGGAAATTGATACATGGGTAGAATTGCCGTTTGAGACAGGATTTCTCACTTAGAAATCAGCAAAGAGACAAACTAAAGTCAAGCATAGAAAATCTTCATGTTAAGGTAAAAATATTAAAATCTACTAAAACACAACAGAATAAATCAAATTTTTTAGATTCAAAAGATTTAGATGTTTATTGTCATACGATAAATAAGACAAAATCTACCGTATATTTTTAATTTGAAGATTTCTTATTCTAGTAATTTTAGAAATACTTAGGACCTCAGTGCCAAGGAATGTTATACTGTAATTTTTATACTTTTACGATTTCCATATCAAGAAAATGGATATAACTCAAGAAAAGAGCTTACTCTTTTCTAAAGGGCCGGCAACGCACCTGTAATTCACCTGGTGTTGCGGTTGATCATGGTCGGCGGTAGCCACTTAACATCAGGCGAGCCGCATGCTCGTTAGCCACCTCTTCTATAAAAAAAACCTTCTCAACAATAAATTATAATAACATAGCGACAAGTTTAAAACTGTTTTATTTACCTGAATGCTCTCTGCTCTTTCAAATATTCAACTTGGGTTTCATATTGGACCTGATCGCAGTCTTGATAACATATGTTGCCAGAAACGACCTCATGAATGTTTCCTTTCACATTTTCTGCAAGGTTAATTTGTTAAAATAAATAAATTATTTTGTGTCGACATGGGCTTGAAGTGTATATATTAAAATCCTGCTAATTAAATATGTTTTAAAATCTTCGCAAACTTCGTAATGCTAAGCATAAATAAATTCTAAAAAACATTGTGGACATGTCAGAATAGGCTGTTTTGTTACATATTGATTTGATTTTAATTATGTATGAATTACTTTAGTATCTGATTGATAACCTAAAAATGTCACTTATTAAAATTTAAATAAATAAAAATAATTAATAGTGAATAGTGATTGCGGGAGGGAGGTTTTCGCTTTAAAAAATGTGAAGTATGCATGCTGATCTTGAATTATGATAAATAAGTAAGGGCTGTAAGGTAGCACACAATGTACCTGATGATTTATAGCTACTGTGACCAAGAAACACATTATCTAATCTATATTAAGAGTGCAGATTTTTGTCACTTCCGATGAATGAGATGTAATGCCTCGATACCAGTAAAAAGGCTCTCCGACTCTCATCACTCATCGTTCGAAATACAGCAGCATTATTATTGTTGTATGTACGAATCCTATTTTATTTCTGCATTAGGTGATTTTTTTCCGGTTGAGGTGACCCATAAACGTTGCAGCCATAATACAGTTGCAGCGTGATTCATAAAATAATATGCAAAGTGGCAGCAATTTACAGCCATTATGAATATCTATCTGAGAGTAGGTATAGATTATTTTTGATTAATAATTTCACTGTCATATTGTAGTGGCCGTGTAGTGGCGGTTAAGAATACCCACTACCCTATATCTTCCCGTGGGTGTCGTAAAAGGTGACAGAGGGAAACAGGCAGGAGATGGGCAGCAGCATCTTCCTGATAACAGCAACTCTATGACAAAAAAAAACTGCGGTTGCCAACCTGCTCGCCAAGCGTGGCAACTATGGCAATATACCCCCCATGAACAATTACACAAATAGACGGCCCTCAGTCCCCGGCGGCCCCGCTATTCCTGGCTACGGTGGCGACCATGGTAACGGCGGGGCAGGGGGTGCTAAGAATCCGGTGGAGGTTCGGTTGCCACCTACGACGACTCAACCTGGCAACATTTAACGCACGCACTCTGAGGACTGACGAGAAGATCCTGGAGCTGGAAGAAGAGATAGACAAGTTGCGCTGGAATATTATAGGATTATCCGTGGTCCGAAGAGAGGGGGAGGACATGGTGATTCTCGAATCCGGCAACTTGTTCTATCACCGGGAGGGCGACCATCTGTCCCAAGGAGGTGTCGGATTTATCGTCCACAAGTCTCTCGTCAACAACGTTGTAAAGATTGTGAGTGTGTCGACGAGGGTCGCGTACCTGATACTCAGAATCACCAAACGGTATTCGCTGAAGGTCATACAGGTTTACGCACCAACCTCAGCACATCCCGATGAGGAGGTGGAGGAAATGTATGAGGATATTTCCAAAGCCATGCATTCCTCCAAAACTCAATACACGGTGTTGATGGGAGACTTCAACGCAAAACTAGGCACAAGAGAAAACGGTGAGCTGAAGTTAAGGAAATTTGGAGTAGGGCAATGGAACCGAAGGGGCCAGTAGCTGGCCGACTTTATGGAGAAAGAGGGACTCTTTATGATGAACTCTTTCTTCCAGAAGCGACTCCACAGGAAGTGGACCTGGTCGAGCCCCGACGGTTCGACAAAAAAATGAGATTGACTTCATTATGACGACCAGACGCTAACTGTTCAGTGATGTCTCAGTGATCGCAAGGGTGAAAACTGGCAGCGATCACCGAATGGTTAGAGGCACACTAAACCTAAACGTTAAGTTGGAGAGGTCTCGTCTAATGAAGTCAACGCTCCGTCTCCCTCGTGCTCTAATCCAGAATCCCGAAAACTTTCAGCTCGAGTTACGTAACCGCTTTCAGTGCCTAGAAGATTGCAATTCAGTGGACGATATGAATGACAAGCTCGTGGAAACTGTCCATGCGGTCGGAGCTAAGTTCTGCAAGACCCGCCGCAGAAGAACACAAAAACTCTCCGATCACACTCTTAATCTCATGGCTGTTAGACGGGAGATGAGGTTGCAATCGTCAACAGATTTGACAGCATACAGGCAACTGAACAGACAGATCTCCAAATGCATGCGGCGAGACTTACGCAACTTTAATACTGCTCGTATTAAAGAAGCGAACGAGCGGAAACAGGGCTCCAAAGTCTTTGCCAGAGATCTGTCTGCCAGTAAGAGCCAACTGTCGAAGCTGAAGACTGAGTGTGGCAGCATCGTTTCCGGGACACCTGAGATTTTGAGTGAGATTGAGAGGTTCTATGGGCAGCTGTACACATCATCGTTGGAGCCACACGCAAGTGTGAGTAACGATCCAAGAGCAAGTCTTATCCGACACTATTCCGATGATATCCCGGACGTCAGTCTGAGCGAGATTAGAATGGCTCTCCAGCACCTTAAAAACGGCAGGGCCCCAGGCGAGGATGGAATTACAGCGGAGCTTCTGAAAGCGGGTGGAACACCGGTACTTGAAGTCCTTCAGAAGCTCTTCAATTTCGTCCTCCATGGTGGCACTGCTCCAGAGGCGTGGAGCAGAAGTGCTCTTAAAGAACTACAGACCGATTTCCCTTCTGAGCCGCGTCTACATGCTGTTTTCGAGAGTCATTACGAATCGTCTCGCACGCAGGCATGACGACTTCCAGCCTCCCAAACAAGCCGGTTTCCGAAAAGGCTTCAGTACCATAGACCACATACATACCCTGCGGCAGATTGTACAGAAGACCGAAGAGTACAATCTGTCACTTTGCCTGGCGTATGTGGACTATGAGAAAGCCTTTGATTCCGTCGAAATTTGGGCGGTGCTACAGTCCCTTCAGCGGTGCCAAGTTGACTGTCGGTATATCGAAGTGCTGAAGTGTTTGCACAGTAGGGCTACGAGGGCTATCCGAGTACAGAACCAGAGCTCGAAACCTATCCAACTGCAGAGAGGTGTAAAACAGGGTGACGTTATATCCCCGAAACTCTTCACCGCTGCATTGGAAGACGTTTTCAAGCTACTGGACTGGAAAGGATACGGTATTGACATCAATGGCGAGTACATCACTCACCTTCGATTTGCCGACGATATAGTCCTTATGGCAGAATCGCTGGAGGACTTAAGCACTATGCTCAATGACCTCAATAGTGCCTCCCAACGGATAGGTCTTAAGATGAACATGGACAAAACAAAGATCATGTTCAATGTCTATGTCACACCTATGCCGGTAGTTTTTGGGAGCACTATGCTCGAAGTTGTTGACGAGTACGTTTACCTGGGACAAATAGTCCGACTAGGTAAGTCCAACTTCGACCGAGAGGTCAATCGACGGATTCAACTCGGCTGAGCAGCGTTCGGGAAATTACGACATATATTCTCGTCAGGTATACCTCAATCTCTAAAAACTAGATTATACAACCAGTGCGTGTTGTCAGTGATGACTTACGGATCTGAGACGTGGTCCTTCACTGCTGGCCGTATGAGGACGCTCAAGGTCGCTCAGCGAGCTATGGAGAGGGCTATGCTCGGAGTTTCTCTGCGTGATAGACTCAGAAATGAGGATATCCGCAGTAAAACCAGAGTGACCGACATAGCCCAACGGATTAGTAAGCTGAAGTGGCAATGGGCCGGCCATATAGCTCGAAGAACCGATAACCGATGGGGAAGAAAGGTTCTTGAGTGGCAGCCTCGTACCAGTAGGCATAGTGTAGGGCGACCCCCCACTAGATGGAGTGACAACCTGGTAAGATATGCAGGAAGTCGATGGATGCAGGTGGCTCAGGACCGTGCTTTGTGGCATTACTTGGGGGAGGCCTATGTTCAGCAGTGGACTAGTGGCTACATGATTTTATGAGTGCTTTAATGTAGAATACACTTAAGGTTTCTACAAGTCAAACATATCATGCATATCTACAAGTTATTAGTTAAATAATAATTACCCAATTTATCGAAGACACATGTTAGCCAACTCCATTTGCAAGAAGGAAACTCTTCCACATTCAACTCCTTGCCTAAATTAAAATGTTTTTGGTATTAAGTTGCTAAAAATATTAAAACATCCTATATACGTTTCACAGCTGGACAAACGTTAAAAGTAACGAGTTTTCACTATACGAATACTCTCTAACTGAGTGCAATCATACGAGCCAGATCGTATAGGAGTCCACTCGGAATTTAGTTAACAAGTTACAAGTTCATCAGCGTCAAAATAGTATTTAATTTAATCTTTACCACTCAAATCCACATAAAAAAATTCATCAAATTTGGTCGAGCAATTTTCAAGTTTTCGCGAGACTACGGGACAGAAATTAATTTTTATACATAGAGATTACAATCATATCACAAATATCGGACTCTGCTAACTTAAGAAAAATGTTTGTATTAATCAATCAAAAGCCCAGTGGCTTGATTGATGCGGCGATTTAGAGCGGAGGCTCGCTAATGAAGCATCACTGGCAATGGCTGATCCATTAACTTGAAGTGGCAATAGGCCAGCCGTATAGCACGAAAAACCTACAACTGATATGGAAGAATCTTTTTGGAGCGGCAGTCTTATACCACTATGCGAGGTCCTTACACCTCGCATAGTGGTATAAGACTGCCGCTGCGTTGACACTCCACTAGATGGAGTGACGACTTGGTTAGAGATCGTCAATGGATGCAGGTAGCTCAGGACTGTGCCTTGGGGGGGGGGGGCTATATTTAGTATCAGACTTACGAATGGTTGTGATGATGATGATAATAAAATTTGAATTCTATACTTTCGTAGTGGGCTACACCAGTTCAAAGATTATAGAGTTAAGTAAACAGAAACTTATTTTTTAATAAAAGGCACAGGCACAAACAAAATTACATAAATTACAAAAAGTAATATTTTAAATTTAAAAACCAAACCTACTCTTTATATGGAAAGGCAAACACTGACATTGTTCCACAATTTTTTTCATCACACGGTTCATCAAGCAACTTCGGAATGAGGTAGCTTCAAAATCCGCATCCTAGAAACGATATTTTAAGCTTTAAAATTAACTCTCATTTAAATTGATAATAAATTCATAAATTAATATTTTGTAATACAATGTAGTAAGTTCAGTCAGGTATTAATTTGTATTTTACACTCTAAATACATTACCAGCAATACAGGAGTATATGCAACATCAAATGGAATGGATACGAGGTTATTTATTTTTTATTTATGTAACAAAATACACAGCTCGATAAATTCTCTTAACTATCTTACGTATAACGAGGGGCACACTGAAATGATCGGGATTAAGAAAAACTACAGGCACGGTATAGCTAAATTGTATTTTATTGTTTTTCGAAGTATTCTCCGTTCAACTTAATGCACTTTTCCATTCGTGCAAACCAATCAACACAGTAATTCCATTCTGAAGATGATGTTGACAAAATGGCTGATTTGTACGCTTCCACAGATGCTTCGGGGTCTTCAAACCGTTGACCGCGTAACAATTCTTTCATTCAAGGGAATGTAAAGAAATAGCTTGGGCTTGGGTCAGGAATTAACGGAAGATGTCTCATCAGCTGAACGTTTTCCTGCTTCAAAAATAATTTGTCTTCTGAACCGTATGGGCGCTCGCATTATCATGATGTAAGATGATGCGACGTTTTGGGTTATTTTTTCGGAGTTCGGCTATCATTTCTGGAAAATAACCGTGATGTGCCATTCAGCGGTAACCATTCTGCCAGGGTTTTGGTTTCTGTAAAGGAATTGTAGCAACATGCACCTTTTTCGAGACAAACGTAGCGACCCTTTTCTTTGACACGCTGCGGGAGCGAACCACTTTCGTTGATTTGACCTCGTCTTTGAAGACCCAAACTGCTGACTGATGTTTTCTTTCAGGTTCGTATAAATGAATCCATAATTCGTCACCTGAGACGATATTATAAACGGCATTTGATTTCCCTCCGTTGAAGCGTTGCAGAGTATTCCGGCACCAATCTACACGAGCCGCCTTTTCCTCTTTGGAAAAATTGTGGGGAACCCAGCGGAACACTAGCTTTTTTACACACAACTCATTATATAATATCGACTGAATTGCAGTCATTCCGATACTGATAACAGCCCAAACCTGCTAGTATGTGACATGACGGTCATCTAATATAATAGTTCGCTCAGCTGCGATTTTTCAGGCTTGACCGCTGTTCTTGGTCGACCTGCAGAAGAAACAGTGCTGAGCGACAAACGACCGCGTCGGAACTCGGCATACCAGCGGTATATTGTCGTTTGATTTGGTGCTTCAACATCATAAATCAAAACAAAATCGCTGAGAAATTTATCTTCTTTCTATAAAACCGTCTACACGATTTTGGAACTATGCCTAGGGAGTAGGAGTACGGGAAAAGACGCGTTAAAACCGGTGCCAACTCTGGAGCACACGTCCTCAGCACAATTAGTGGGATTCCGTCAGGCCCACTCAACTTGTGGATGTCCAGGGAGACATCCACAAGTCGAGTGGGCCTGAGGGAAGGGAGATGGACTGTTAACTAGTTTTTACTTAAATTTTATAAAAGATGCATTCAATCATATAACGCTACATCCCATTCTAAGTTTCTTAATTGATGTGACATCTAACAAAAAAATTAATATTTTTATTGTAAGTTTTCACCCACATAACAAAAATTTGTTGAATAATAGTTGATTTAAAATCAGAGTACGAGTGGCAAAGGCCGGTAATTTAAAAAAAATCCTGAAACTAGAATAAATTTTATTTACTTACAGTTTTGAAAAAGCATCTTCTATTGTGTAAAGATAGAGCTTCAACATCTGTTGATGAATCAATTACCCAAATGTCAATTGTTACATCAAAATATGTTGCAGTTGTCACCGTTATAGGACTGTCTATGAGTGTTATGTTATTGTTTTCATCGAATATATACATCTGAAAGGGAAAAAGAAATATTTTAATTAATCCAAATTTCTCAATAAAATCAGTTATCTGGTAATATAAATCCGTAAGTAGTATAACAATAGTATAGCTACTAAATGAACTAGTTCGTGTTACTTTCTTAACTTTCGTTTCTTGGAAAGGTATTCTAATTATGGTGTTCAATTACTGTTATCACTTAAAAAAAAGTGATAAATATCTTAATTGGAAGGACATGTCAAGTACCGTGGGTCAAAATAAATGTAAGGTAAGGGCACCTAGTTCCGAGGGTTTCTAAACTTTTAAATATAATATTTTAAATTTTGCAAATCCTATATAATTAATTAGTTTTAACATATTCTATATACCTAAATTCAGGAAAGTAATGCCTGTTTTCATTAATTATATTAATAAATCAATAAATACTATCTACATACTATTTTTTCAATTAAACTTTTTAGAGTGACACAAATTCATTGAGAATTGCCACTCGTAAAATAGGCTGCACATGATCCGAATTTCGATACTTTTCGATCGGCTTTTACATTTTTTTTAACTGAAAACTTACTTCAGAGAATTAAATGCCACGTGCTTCTTATTCATTCACCTATTAAACCTATTTTTTCCATAAGGTAAAACTCGTCGGTGTAATATATACCATGATGGTCATTACAAAAATTAAGTTCATCTACCGGTGGCCAAATTGGTTCTTTGAAAGAGTGGTCCATCCCTGGTCGAGCCAAACAATTTGTGCTATATCCATAATATACCCGCATTATAGCTCTACCACGTACATTAGTAATGATAAAGATAACTTATTTGGCCAGCTTATAACCATGTAATATATAAGAAACTATAGATTATTAACTACATAGTCATCATCATTCATCATCATTACAGCCTTTCACAAGTCCACTGCTGAACATAGGCCTCCCCCAAGTAATGCCACAAAGCACGGTCCTGAGCCACCTGCATCCATCGACTTCCTGCATGTCTTACCAGGTCGTCACTCCATCTAGTGGGGGGTCGCCCTACACTACGCCTACCGGTACGAGGCTGCCACTCGCGAACCTTTCTTCCCCATCGGTTATCGGTTCTTCGAGCTACATGGCCGGCCCATTGCCACTTCAGCTTACTAATCCGTTGGGCTATGTCGGTCACTCTGGTTTTACTGCGGATATCCTCATTTCTGAGTCTATCACGCAGAGAAACTCCGAGCATAGCCCTCTCCATAGCTCGCTGAGCGACCTTAAGCGTCCTCATACGGCCAGCAGTGAAGGACCACGTCTCAGATCCGTAAGTCATCACTGGCAACACGCACTGGTTGTACAATCTAGTTTTTAGAGATTGAGGTATACCTGACGAAAAGATATGTCGTAATTTCCCGAACGCTGCCCAGCCGAGTTGAATCCGTCGATTGACCTCTCGGTCGAAGTTGGACTTACCTAGTCGGACTATTTGTCCCAGGTAAACGTACTCGTCAACAACTTCGAGCATAGTGCTCCCAACAACTACCGGCATAGGTGTGACATGGACATTGAACATGATCTTTGTTTTGTCCATGTTCATCTTAAGACCTATCCGTTGGGAGGCACTATTGAGGTCATTGAGCATAGTGCTTAAGTCCTCCAGCGATTCTGCCATAAGGACTATATCGTCGGCAAATCGAAGGTGAGTGATGTACTCGCCATTGATGTCAATACCGTATCCTTTCCAGTCCAGTAGCTTGAAAACGTCTTCCAATGCAGCGGTGAAGAGTTTCGGGGATATAACGTCACCCTGTCTTACACCTCTCTGCAGTTGGATAGGTTTCGAGCTCTGGTTCTGTACTCGGATAGCCATCGTAGCCCTACTGTACAAACACTTCAGCACTTCGATATACCGACAGTCAACTTGGCACCGCTGAAGGGACTGTAGCACCGCCCAAATTTCGACGGAATCAAAGGCTTTCTCATAGTCCACATATGCCAGGCAAAGTGGCAGATTGTACTCTTCAGTCTTCTGTACAATCTGCCGCAGGGTATGTATGTGGTCTATGGTACTGAAGCCTTTTCGGAAACCGGCTTGTTCGGGAGGCTGGAAGTCGTCAAGTCTGCGTGCGCGACGATTCGTAATGACTCTCGAAAACAGCACGTAGACGCGGCTCAGAAGGGAAATCGGTCTGTAGTTCTTTAAGAGAGCGTTGTCGCCTTTCTTAAAGAACAAGACCACCGCACTTCTGCTCCACGCCTCTGGAGTAGTGCCACCATGGAGGACGGAATTGAAGAGCTTCTGAAGGACTACAAGTACCGGTGTTCCACCCGCTTTCAGAAGCTCCGCTGTAATTCCATCCTCGCCTGGGGCCCTGCCGTTTTTAAGGTGCTGGAGAGCCATTCTAATCTCGCTTAGACTGACGTCCGGGATATCATCGGAATAGTGTCGGATAAGACTTGCTCTTGGATCGTTACTCACACTTGCGTGTGGCTCCAACGATGATGTGTACAGCTGCCCATAGAACCTCTCAATCTCACTCAAAATCTCAGGTGTCCCGGAAATGATGTTGCCACACTCAGTCTTCAGCTTTGACAGTTGGCTCTTTCTGGCACACAGATCTCTGGCAAAGACTTTGGAGCCCTGGTTCCGCTCGATCGCTTCTTTAATACGAGAAGTATTAAAGTTGCGTAAGTCTCGCCGCACGCATTTGGAGATCTGTCTGTTCAGTTGCCTGTATGCTGTCAAATCTGTTGACGATTGCAGCCTCATCTCCCGTCTAACAGCCATGAGATTAAGAGTGTGATCGGAGAGTTTTTGTGTTCTTCTGCGGCGGGTCTTGCAGAACTTAGCTCCGACCGCATGGACAGTTTCCACGAGCTTGTCGTTCATATCGTCCACTGCATTGCAATCTTCTAGGCACTGGAAGCGGTTACGTAACTCGAGCTGAAAGGTTTCGGGATTCTGGATTAGAGCACGAGGGGGACGAAGCGTTGACTTCATTAGACGAGACCTCTCCAACTTAACGTTTAGGTTCAGTGTGCCTCTAACCATTCGGTGATCGCTGCCAGTTTTCACCCTTGCGATCACTGAGACATCACTGAACAGTTGGTGTCTGGTCGTCATAATGAAGTCAATCTCATTTTTTGTCGAACCGTCGGGGCTCGACCAGGTCCACTTCCTGTGGGGCCGCTTCTGGAAGAAAGAGTTCATCATAAAGAGTCCCTCTTTCTCCATAAAGTCGGTCAGCTGCTGGCCCCTTCGGTTCCGTTGCCCTACTCCAAATTTCCCTACCTTCAGCTCACCGCTTTCTCTTGTGCCTAGTTTTGCGTTGAAGTCTCCCATCAACACCGTGTAGTGGGTTTTGGAGGAATGTATGGCTCTGGAAATATCCTCATAAACCTCCACCGGAGATTCTTAGCACCCCCTGCCCCGCCGTTACCATGGTCGCCACCGTAGCCAGGAATAGCGGGGCCGCCGGGGACTGGGGGCCGTCTTTTTGTGTATTTGTTCATTGGGGGGTATTTGCCGTAGTTGCCACGCTTGGCGAGCGGGTTGGCAACCGCAGTTTTTTATTACGTCACAGTTGTCATCAGGAAGATGCTGCTGCCCATCTCCTGCCTGTCTCCCTCTGTCGCCTCTTACGACACCCACGGGAAGATATGGGGTAGTGGATATTCTTAACCGCCACTACACGGCTAACTACATAGTATAGGGCATTAATTATTATTTCTTTCTAACGTCTTTCTAACTAAATCAGTCTCTTAGCCGAGGCGCCACAGCCTTTCCTTTTTATTCATACATTACTAGTTATCAAAATCTACTGCAGAACATACGCCTCCTTATAAAAGTCTTGGTAGGTGAGTTAGTAACTTCAGTTTTTTTTTTCTAGATGTTATTGGGAAAACGCTGCCACCCATCTCCTGGTCTATTTCGCTCTGCCGCATCTTACGACACCCATGGGACGATATGGGGTTGTGGATATTATTATACATGGTTAAGCTGATACCAATTACGTTTTGTAATAAGCCTTTGCCGACATATTAAGCGTGGTTAACGATTATAAATTGATTACTGCGTCACTATGAATGAGTGATGCGTCTGTTTTTATAATATAGTAGTGTATGAAGTTTCATGGTTTGGTCGCTTCTGTAAAAAGAAAAGTGCTACCAAGCCCGCATCAACGTACCGGGATGTAAACACCAGCTCTCTAAAAAAGAAGTATAATTCCGCCTCTAGGTCCTTCAAAAAAGTCATTGGCAAGGCAAATTCAGAGCACTTAGGCAGAATTAGCGAGAAACTAGTTTGCCTTCTTTCTGGAACCCGTGCATTCTGGTCTCTCGCCAAGGCTGTCCAGGGGAATTCCTGTCAACCATCTCTTTCATCTCTGCACAGGGAGGACGACTCACTGGCCCATACCGCAAAGAAGAAAGCCGATCTGCTAGGCTCTTTGCGTCCAACTCGACTCTCGATGACGGGGGGAGTACGCCGCCGACCATCCCTTGGTGTGAGTGCTCCATGCCAGAAGTGCAGTTTACACAGCGCTCGGCAAAGCACTCCTCTCCCTGGACATCCACAAGTAACGCGTCTTTTCCGGTACTCCTACTTCCTAGGCGTAGAACCAAAATCATGGATGATGACTTTTGTCCACCCGATCCCTAAAAAAGTCGACCGCTCAGACCCGTCCAACTACCGCCCTATCGCCATCAGCTCCTTGTTCTCCAAAACAATGGAGTCTATTGCTAACTGCCAGCTCATGAGGTACCTTGAGGATCACCAGCTGATTAGTGATCGCCAATACGGTTTTCGCCGTTGTCGGTCAGCTGGTGATCTTTTGGTCTACTTAACTCATAGACGGGCGGAAGCAGTGGAGTCCAAGGGGGAGGCATTGGCCGTTAATTTGAACATTGCGAAGGCCTTCGATCGGGTTTGGCACAAAGAGCTTGTTTCGAAGCTCTCTACCTATGGGCTTCCCGAGAAATTGTGCGATTGGATCACCAGTTTTTTGCAGATTAGAGCATCAAAGTCGTTGTAGACAGTGCAAGCTCCGATTACAAGCTTATCAGTGCTGGTGTTCCACAAGGCTGCGTGCTATCGCAAACGCTGTTTCTTCTGCATATCAATGATATGTTGCAAACCCATAACATTCATTGCTATGCAGATGACAGTATACAATATTTCTCGGGAAAACGTCTCCGAGTACCGGGACAAACTTGTGTCTGAAGTCGAGTCAGTCTTGTCGCTGAACAGAGTCTCGGATTAGGGGCGACTAAATCTAGTCAAGTTTAACCCCCAGAAGACACAAGTTTGCGCGTTAACCGCTAAAAAGAACCCCTTTGTCATATCTACCCAGTATCAAGGCGGAGTGCCTTGTTGCCTCAGCCAGTATCGGTATCCTCGGCGTCGACATATCAAGTAACGTGTAGATTCGTGGTCACTTGGAATAGAAGGCCAAATTGGCCTCTAAAAAGCTTGGCGTGCTCAGCAGAGCGGGACAGTATATCATGCAGGCACACCGCCTGCAACTTTACAAGGCGCAGGTTCGGCCGCACTTGGAATACTGTTTCCGTCTCTGGGCTGGGGCTCCCCAGTACTAGCTCCTTCCACTTGTCCGCATCCAGCACAGAGCGACTCGAATTAAGAACAACGAAGAAGTGCTTTTCGATCGGCTCGATTCACTGGTGCTGCGAAGAGATGTTGCATCTCTTTGCATTTTCTTTCGCATATACCATGGGGAGTGCTCTGAGGAATTGTTCGGATTAATCCCAGCTGCCAAATTTCGTGAACGCATATATATATATATATATATATATATATATATATATATATATATATATATATATATATATATATATATATATATATATATATATATATATATATATATATATATATATAAAATCGCACCACTGCCTTCCTACCTACCACCTACCTTTTCCTTCCTTCCTCAATTATAGGTGACCTAAACATAGACATTAGACCAGAAAATAGAGATAAAAGAGCTCACGATTATCTTAATCTTTGTGCTAGCCATGGTTTATTACCTGCCCACACTTATCCAACAAGGGAAAATAAAACATGTCTCGACCACGTCTTGCTCAAAACAAAAAAGCCAGCTCTTACATTGGTGATTACTACTACATTAACTGACCATCAAGCAGTACTCCTGTGCTTAAATCAGAATAAAATTAAAAAGTCCTCTTTAAAACATAGAACTAAATTAAATCATGAAGGATTACTTGCGGACATAGGTAATATAGACTTTGAAACAATATATAAGTCAAATGACGCTAACTTTTGTACAGAATTTTTAGTTACATCTTTAAAAACTGCAATAGAACAAAATACAAGCATAGTATATACATCTAGACGATTAAAAATCATTAAGCCATGGATAACCCCCGGCCTAATAAGATGTATGCGTAATAGGGATCAAATGCATCTGAAAGTAAAACGTGCACCAGAAAATATAGTACTTAAACTCACATATACACGATACAGAAATTATTGCAATAGCCTATTAAAAAAGCTTAAAAGAGAGTATGAGAAAACACAATTAGAACTAGCGGGTAAAGACAGTAAAAAAGTGTGGGAAGCCATTAAAACTATTACACACACATCTAAGCAGAAATCATCGTCTCAGGAATTACTGAAAACTGACTGTATTAAAGACTCCTTAAATAGTATTAATAATTTCTTTGCAACTGTTGGGAAAAACATCGCAGAAAAAAATATTGTAGAAAAACAAGAATTATTACAAATTAACCTTGATACAACAAGAGAATCGTTTGTATTATTATCTACTGATGTGGACGAAGTAGAACGCATTATAATAAATTTAAAATCAAAATGTACAGTTGGTTGGGACAAAATCTCTAATAACTTTTTAAAAACTTTTCGACATATACTAATCCCACCATTAACTTATATCTTTAATTTATGTTTCGCGAACGGAATATTCCCTAATTATTTTAAAAAATCCATAATTCACCCCATATATAAAACTGGAGATAGAGACCGTGTGAATAATTATAGGCCCATTTCTATACTTCCTTCTATTTCAAAAGTATTGGAAAATCTTATTAATATCAGACTTTTAAAATACCTAGAGAACTTTAATATTCTATCAAACTGTCAATTCGGGTTTAGATCCGGAAAATCTACCAATGATGCAGTACACGAATTAACCGATAATATCATCAAAAATCTAGATAAAGGCAATAAAACGGTAGGGATTTTTTTGGACCTTGCCAAAGCGTTTGACACGGTCTCTATACCCGTTCTGCTAAGGAAACTTGAAAAAATTGGTATTCGGGGTACACAACTAAAATTATTTGAAAGCTATCTAACTGGAAGACTACAGTGTGTTACAATAAATAACCAGTATAGTTCTGATGTACCTGTTAGCTACGGAGTTCCTCAGGGGAGTATTCTGGGCCCAATTCTATTTCTCGTCTACATAAATGACCTCTTAAAACTTAAATCCTTCCATGGCAAAATCATATCATATGCTGATGACACAGCTCTCCTATTCTCAGCAAGTACATGGAAGGAGGCTTTTGATAACGCTCAAACTGGAATTGATGCTGTCTCAGTATGGTTACGTAGTAACCACCTATCTCTTAATATAGAAAAAACTAAATATATTACCTTTTCCATGACAAGTGACCCTCAATCAACTATCAACTATAAGTTAACTGCTCACATTTGTTTAAATTTAATAAAACCTTTAGGATTACCGTGTACCTGCCCATCTTTATCCAAAACCAACTGTGTTAAGTATTTAGGTATTCTTATTGATAATCAACTGAATTTTAAAGATCATTTAGAAGTTTTAACGTCCCGAGTTCGAAAACTTATTTATGTCTTCAAAATTCTGAGGCATGTAGCTAAACCTGAACTAGTGAAACAAATATACACTGCATTGTGTCAATCCATTATAACTTACGGTATAACAATATGGGGCGGAGCCCCAAAAACTACTTTAGCTCCACTAGAAAGAGCTCAGAGAGCTGTTTTAAAGGTTTGTACTTTTCTACCCATTCTCTATCCAACATATGAACTATATGAACACTGCCAAGTATTAACAGTGCGACAATTATACATTTATCTGACGATTTTAAAGCAACATGGGTTATTAAATTTTACCTCATCTCAATTAATAAAGAGAAGATCCGACAAAGTGTGCCTTACTACCACCTTTAAACATTGGTATGCACATAAATATTTTTGTTTTCTTGGTCCATTCTTGTACAATAATATAAATAAGCAACTAAATTTATACATTTTAAATAAGAATCAATGTAAAAAAACCCTATTCAAATGGCTTCAAAAACTAGATTATGACGAAACAGAAGTATTATTGAAATCCCTAAATAACTGATTTACTTCTATAACGTATAATTAATATACCATTAATTTATATTTTCTTATTATAATTATTACTTTAATGTATACTATTCACCCTCTCCCTCGCATACACACTAACACACACACACACAAACACACATACACACACACACACACTCACACACATTAGCACACACCCACATACGAGAGGAACATTTTTCACACAAAAATATATTTAGTTATATATGTAGGATTAATTTTCATACTTTATATAATATTATTGTTTGATATAATATGTTTACGTAAGTTTCTTAATCAGAAAGATTTCTGTTGAATTGTCCCGTAAGAAAGAGCACTGTTGCCTGAGATACAAGCTTATTGCTTAGTTCAGGCGCAGATGCAAATATATATTGTTAAAATTTTTCCTGAATAAAGAAATTATTATTATTATTATTATTATCTACATATATTAATCAGATGTTCGAATTTAAGCCATTGCAATCGGCCACCGCAAATAATTTTGATTTATTTACTGATAACTTTATAAGTGCAGTGCGCGCTTTACAAAACTTAAAGTTAGATAATCTCGCGGACTTAATTGTTCTTCATATCGCGCTTAAGAAGCTGGACCCGGATACCATTCGCTCTTTCGAATATAGTCATAACTCGATGGTACCTACCTTTGATGATTTAGTAAATTTTATTAAGACCCGCTCCAAAGTTTTGCAACGCACCGATTCTAGTACAAATTCTAATAGCGCACCAAACAATCGACGAGGTAACGGTAATAATCGTCGCTGTAATAATACTTCGTCGCCGAAGTATCAGGCGTTCGTAAGCACGACGACTAGTTGCTCAAAGTGTCTGTGCGATAATATTGTGCATCAACACCTATTTAAGTGTGCAGACTTTAATAAAATGACGCCGCAGGAACGATTTAAATGCGTAAAGAGTAACAATGCATGTGTGAATTGTCTCAGTTTAAGTCATCGAGTGTCTAGTTGCTCTTCAAATTATAGTTGTCGAGTTTGTAAATTTAAACATCACACATTGTTGCACTTCCACCGCAGAAGCGATAATGCTTCCCCTGCGCTGGCGCGTTCTCCACCGCTTCAGCCAGTTACACTGAAGTCTACAACCCCCGCGCCCGCACACTCGCCACCCCTCACCGCAGGTGCGCGTTCAGACGTCGCGCTGTGTACTTCATTCAAGAATGTTTCTCAACGTTCACCGCCTCCCGCGCGCGCAAGTCGTTCGCAGAGAACTGTTTTATTATCAACCGCTCAAGTATTTGCTTACGATGCTAAGGGAGAGAAACAAATTATTCGTATATTATTAGACTCCGCGGCTCAAAGCCATTTTATGACTAAAGAGTGCTGTCATCGTTTAGGCGTTCAACAACACGATACCGAATGTACTGTAGTAAAGGGATTCGGTGGAGTTGAAAAAATTGTAAAATCGAATTCGATTGATATTAAAATTTTCTCACGATTCGACTCGAATATTAACTTCAATATTTCAATGCTAGTTGTTGATCAAATCACCGACCTTTTGCCCACCGCTGTGGTAGACACATCTGTCTTATCACACTTCCATGGCATAAGACTCGCTGATGAATGTTATAGCATGCCTAATAAAATTGATGTTTTGATAGGCGCATCCCTTTTCCCGCACTTACTATGTCCAGACGTAATTTATTCGTCTAACGACTTGTCCGGGCCCTCAGCTTTGAGTACGGTATTTGGTTACGTTATTATGGGCTCAGTGCCGACACTTCAGGTAAATCATTCTTTAACGTGCTGCTCAGTTCTAGAGTCTCCTATCGTTGACAAATTAGTGCAACGATTTTGGGAGCTTGAACAGCCACCCTCCGCACCGCCCATTCAGTGTCCTTCAGACATTGAATGTGAAGAGTTTTATAAATCTACGACATCCCGCGATCCTTTCACTGGTAGATATATTGTTGGCCTGCCATTTAAAGATGACGTTTACTCTCTCGGAGATTCTTATGAAACCTCTCGACGACGATTCATGTGCTTGGAGAGGAAACTTCAAGCCTCGCCTACATTAAGGTTAGCATATGATGACGTCATAAAGGAATACTTAGCTAAAAATTATATATCCCCCGCACCGCCGTATGACTCTCATGAACCCGCTCCAATATATGTCATACCGCATCATGGAGTCTTACGCGAAGATAAGAAGTCAACGCGTCTGCGCATCGTCCTGGATGCTAGCAGTAAGACTAGCACTGGGCGATCATTAAATGATATTCTTCATTCAGGACCAAATTTGCAAGGCGACTTGTTCAATATAATTTTAACTTTCCGCTTACATCCAATCGCTATGACAGCCGACTGTCGCCTACAATTTCTGCAAATAGTTGTTCGCGATTCTGATCGTCGTTACCAATGCTTCCTATACCGCTTCCGTCCACAAGACCCACTTGTATTATACCACTTCAATCGCGTGTGCTTCGGTTTAACTTCGAGTCCATACCATGCATTGCGCACGGTAAGACAGCTCATTGATGACGACGGCGCAAAGTATCCGCTTGCGAGTCGTATCGCATTTACTTCGCTATATATGGACGACATCGCGTTCTCTATGCCCAGTGAATCCGAGGCCAGTGAGACCTCTCGGCAGCTGATAGACTTATTCAAGGGTGCCCAATGGGACCTGATAAAATGGCATAGCAACCGTCGATCTGTTTTAGATGACCTCCCTACTTCCCATAAAATTACAGGAGAAGTAGAGTTCGATAAATCAATGCCACATAAAATACTAGGCTTGCATTGGTCTACCGATAGTGACGCCTTTTATTTTAAGATATCTGTTCCCGCTGATGTGACGTGCACTAAGCGCGCCATCTTATCTACTGTCGCTCGCCTGTGGGACATAATGGGTTTCGTTGCTCCCACAGTCGCGTACGCCAAATTGTTAATAAAGCAGCTTTGGCAACTTAATTTAGATTGGGACGACATACCACCACCGCCAATTATTAAGATGTGGAGGCAATTCTGTGCTGAATTACCAGCTCTTAATGATTTACGTATCCCGCGACATGTTGGTGTATCCAAAAACTGTACTGCGTCACTCCTGGGGTTTTCCGACGCCAGCGAGCACGCATACGGTGCCGTAGTCTACATACATGTAAAGAGCGTCAATGGTAACACCGTCCAGTTGATTTGTGCAAAGACTAAAGTCGCACCGACGAAACCTCTATCTATTGCACGCCTTGAGCTTTGTGGAGCGGTTTTACTCTCAAAATTGCTTCGCAGAGTACTCGACAATTATTCTCTTGACCTTGCAATATCATTCTATGCCTTTGTAGATTCGAAAGTAGCTCTGTACTGGATAAAGAGTTCGCCACACAAGTGGCAGACCTTTGTTGCAAACCGCGTTGTTCAGATTACCGACAATATTCGCGCTGATAACTTTTATCATGTCGCAGGTACTGAGAATCCCGCTGACATACTTTCACGTGGCGTTACGCCAAATAAATTAGTTTCAAACCCCCTGTGGCTCCATGGGCCTCAGTGGACTTCGTTAGATCCATCTCAATGGCCTCTTCGTACTTTAGACAATGAGGTTATTGCAAATATGCCTGAGAAGAAGATTTTGTCGCACACTGTGTGCACATCCGTCTGTAATTCTGCAATTTATGAGCTCGCATTCCGCATCTCTTCTTGGAGTAAACTTCTACGTATAATTGCGTACGTGTGTAAGTTTGCTAAATTATTGCCCCGCCGCAGCACTACTGTAGTGACTGCTGATGATCTCAGTTTCTCTGAGGTTATAATCCTCCGCGCCCTGCAAAAACAGCATTTTGCAGTGGAATATTTAAGTATTGAAGGTAACAAACCTTGCTCGCCCGCTTTCAATCGTTTAAGGCCTTTTATTGAGAATGGTTTAATCCGCATTGGTGGTCGTCTTCCGAACTCCGCATTAGATTACACGCAAAAACATCCAATTATACTCCCGCGCAGTGATCATGTAGTGAACATGATCATTGACTATTATCATATTAAAAATTTACACGCTGGGCCTGAATTGTTATTGTCATTGCTCCGTCAAAAATTTTGGATACTTTCCGCACGCCGCACTGTGAGAAGCAGAGTCTACAAATGTAATATATGTTTCCGGCTTAGACCCCGTCCAACTTACCCTTTGATGGCTGATCTTCCCCATAGTCGTGTAAGACAAGCTATTAAGGCATTTACACACACGGGCTGCGATTATGCCGGTCCTATCGCATACACTCCTGTACGTCGACGTGGTGTACGCAGCGAGAAGGCGTACTTATGTGTTTTCACATGCCTCACGACTCGAGCTGTACATATAGAAATCGCTACAGATCTTAGTAGTTCTAGTTTCCTCGCTGCGCTTAAACGTTTCCTCTCTAGACGAGGGCCGATTCAGTTTTTATATTCGGATAATGGAACGAATTTTAAAGGTGCCGCTTCGTATCTTCGCGATCTCTATAAATTTTTAAACGTTGAATACCGCCCAAAGCTTGAGCAAGAGTGTGCTGAGAATCGTATAACATGGAAGTTCATCTGTCCCAACTCTCCTCATTTTGGAGGCGCCTGGGAGAGTATGATCAAAGTCGTAAAAACGCATCTGTTCCGAGTTATCGGACATCAGTTACTTTCATACGAAGAGCTTAATACTGTTCTTGCGCAAATTGAGTGCTTGCTAAACTCGCGGCCCTTGACAGTATTGAGTTCTGATCCTGCAGAGCCTTCAGCTCTTACTCCGAGTCATTTTTTGAATACCGCACCTTTATTGTCATTACCCGCACCCAAAGTCAAATCTGACTCTACCAGTCTGTTACACAGGCATTCTTTACTGGATAAATTAGTTCAGTCGTTTTGGGACCGGTGGAGGACGGAATACCTTCACGGATTACAAGTTCGTCAGAAGTGGAACACCCCGTCTACGGCTATCGTACCAGGCATGGTTGTAATTGTGATAAATGATAATGAACCGCCCCTTGCTTGGCCATTAGCGATTGTCGAGTCTGTTCATCCTTCGAAGGATGGCGTAGTTCGAGTAGTGACCGTGAGAACTACTAAGGGAACATATCTCCGTCCTGTTGCTCGTATTTGCCCTCTCCCAAGACAATAAATCACGATTATTTTGATTATAATTATTTATCTAAACTAGGAATTAAGTTTATATTTGTATATATTAAAAAAGCATTAAACCGCAATATTATATTTATGTATACATTTTCTCGCTTACCAAGTAAGGTTAGTAGATGAGACATGCGCATTGAGCGCATCCTCTCACTTTATATACCGCTTATTTATTTGTTTTCCTTTTACTTTTTATATTACGGTTGTCTTTTAAAGGTGACCCTTTAAGGGCGGGAGGAAATGGTAACGCCAGTTAACAATCTACTTTATCAACATTACATTACATATCGCATTGAGTTCGTCCTAAGTTATATCTACTTTATCAACATGAATAGTGCATATTTTTTGTTTCCTTCCTTCCTTCCCTTTCCTACCGCACGCGCTGCCGCCGAGGTGAAAAAGAGGATCTCGGCGCGCGTCAGTATACTAAGTGACATTACGTTCTCCGCACCGCACGGCCAGCCGTCGCGTCTTATAACCGCAAACCGCGCAGGACGAACATTGAGTTCTCCTGTTTATCTTTAATACTCACCGCATCAGACATTGTGTCTTTGTAACTCATAAAAGTGTGAGACGCCCCCGTAAGGGCAAAGGTCGAGAGTGTGGGACTTCACGAAACTGTTAACCGAGAGTGCGTGTGCGCCGAACCACGTGGCGAGCTTGCTGTATAGCAGACACTCCAGGAGGAAGGCGCGGCAGCCCTCATCAGGTCAGTGCGTGCTATCCCACCTATTTATTTTCCCCTTTGCCGTATGCACCAAAATTACAGTCCACTAAATCTTTATCGATGATACCTTAAGTTACTGGCGTCTCCACAAGGAATTAGATGAGCAACTCTAATCCAGGGAGGGTTGGGCTGGGAGTACCGTCTCAGACAAGGAGCTTCATATAATTATGCTTGAACTTCACTTAAGATAAGTTTGATTAACCATTTGATTATACTTTCTCTTTGTCCGAGATGTTCTTTTACAACTTGTAGATGTTTGAAGACAGAGTTGCGAATTATATTACAAGTGAATGGAAAAATTTGTAATTTTTCTTATTTTATAATAAAAATTAAGATATTCTTATTACATTATATTGTATATTAGAGTTAATAACATTACGTAAATTATTTTATTTACCTTTTTTTTATTTTATTAAATAAAATATAAATGAAATAAATTTTAGAACACAGATATCTTATATCTCTATAATGTGTATCTAAAATTTATGTTACAAAAATTATAATAAAGAACGTAACTAAAATAATTATTAAAATTATAATATTAACGATTAAAACTAATTATATACAATATAAAAGAAGAAACTATAATATAGAAAATCTAAAACTAAAAATTTAAATCGTCAAAAAGACCTGCTCCCCGTGGTATAGTGCCAAGAACGCTGGCTGCATTTCCTCGCTGAATAGCTATACTTAGCCTTTTAGCGAGGAAAGAACCGGCCCTCTTATCACAAGCAGCGACGACCAGTTGTGGATAAAGTTCCTTTAGAAACTTCACTGCACGTGGACCCCACGGACCGATAGTCTCTACCAGAGAAGTTACGGAGCTTCGACTCCGGTTCCGTTAAGTCAGAACTTCCGATTATTATTACACCTTCGGTTCCGACTTCGGCTCCGACACTTTTAAGTCGAACGTTTTAATCGGAGGTCGAAGCATAACATAGCGGCGGCGGCGGCCTGTGTCGACTGTTATGAACAGGTTCATTCATGTCGCGCGGGGAATCCCCCCGACTCCCACTACGTGCACTCTATCGTCAATTATTTTTTCACTTGTTGTTAATTTGTTACGCACACGACAAGTAGACATTTGTTTTGATTTTAGCGGCTTATTATCAATAAAAGTGATCTGTTTTTGTGTTGGCCAATGAAACCTAAATCAAGTTGTATTTGGAACTACTTCATTGAAGTTAATTCAGATTCGGCAAAGTGTAAACTGTGTATGATTAAGACGTATTCAAGAAAGGGAGGTACGACTACGTCGTTAAAAGGCCATTTTAGAAGTTTGTCCATGCCACTGAATACGAAGAATTAATAGTTAGCGTTCGACTTCGACGCCCCTTCAGAATGCTAAAAAACAAATTACTTTAAAAGAAACTTTGCTGAAGAATACAAAATGGTGAACTTCTAATGCTAAATCTATGGAAATTGACAAATTGATTTCTGAAATAATTGCTTTGCAAGATCTACCCTTCAATTTTGTGGAAGGTATAGGATTTCGGCGACTTATGCAGTTCACTATGCCGAATTATCACTTAAGGGGAAGACATTTTTTACTGAAAATATTTGTGGTCATTTATATGAAACATTACCAAAAAATTAAGGATTTGCTCACACAATTTGAAAAGATCTCATTTACAACAGACATTTGGACCGAACCAAGTTCGAATGTGTCTTTATTGAGCCTGACAGCGAATGGCATAATTAGGGATTTTAAAAGGCTAAAAGTTTTTTTTAATTTGTCGTTAAATAAAAATTCTTTCTCATGCCACCACTTGTTACCCTGCCTCCGACTCCGATTCCGACTCCGATCAAGTGAATTTAAAAACTCGGACTCCGCCTTCGGTTCCGATAAAACTACCTCCGTTACATCCCTGGTCTCTACAGCAAATGGCACAAATATGTAGTCATTTCTCAAAGACTCATATTTACGAGATTTACTAAATTCGGCTACCTCTGATGCCGCCCCGGCTCTAAAAGATGTATCCTTGAGATGAGAGGCCGCAAAAGTGTCAACGCAAGTAGCATCCCACACTAGGGCTTTACCTCTCTCCCAAGGGACCAAAGTCATACGGTCCGGTCTCTTGCCATCGTCTCTAAATATCCCGCAAGGCTCTAAAACCGAGGGGATACTATAGAGATAAGAGCCCTTCGGATGATTTCGTTCAAAGAACCGTGACCGGAAAACCTAACTGCACTTTTCTTGCATGAAAGTCTGTGGAGCCCAGACTCATCGACGCTGCTACCACAGGGGCACTGGTGAGGTTGACAAATAGCCACTCCTAGTCGGATTCCTACGGCGATGCGCAAGGTTTCCCCATCAAGCAATGTGCCGAGATTACTTGATGGTAGAGCATGTAACCAGTGGCTAGATTTCTTAGTCGAAACAGCTAGAAGGCGAGCCTGATCTTGTTGAATATGGAAATTTTGAAATAAATTTTTCCGGACACTCCGTACCAGCGGAATATCCCACTGTTTTTGTTGGTTAACTTCCAGTGGGACATTTTTGCCGGGACAGAGCGTTAACCATGTTTGCTTTGCCTCCGCAGCAAAGCACAGGTCTAATTTATTATTTAAAATTGTGTTACATAGGTCATTGACACTATGCACGGAAGCAAGGAAAGCAGGCAATGCGACGCTAGAAATATTTCTTACACCAATTCCATCAAATTTGATAGGTAAAGTGGCTTGATTCCAGGCTATTGTATTTAATCTCAAATTTAGAATGTTTTATAGAATTTTTATAATGAATGTTAATTACTATCAATATCTTTTAAAATATCCGAACATTTCCAGACTGGACTTGAGCGTAACAAGTATGTAAATTTAGGTACAAGGAGACAACATTTTAAAATGGTAAAATTTGCAATTTTTCTTATTTTATAAAAAAATATTAAGATATTGTTAATTGTAAATATTTTAAAATAAATTATCTTTATTTTGTAACATTTCCATATACACATAAGGCCAGCTTGATTGCAGCAGAAGTAGCCCCGTAGAAGAACTATGACTGAGAAAAACATCTATTCCAGTTTAATACTAGTAAATTTTAATTAAACATCTTATAACTTGAGAAATACTTTTCTAAATAAGTTCTTGTGAGTTAATGTTAAGTTTATCACTATTTTGTTATACGTTTTCTATTAAAATATTCACAGGAAAGGTTCAAGCCCCTCTCATTTATTTTTTTCTCATGCTAACCCTGTTGAAGTGAAATTTTATCTATATCTTGACTGTACATCTGCGCTCCATTTTGAATAAATTTAATATTTGTTGAAGGATAATGTTTAATAAATTAATATTATAACATGTGACTCATCACAGCTAAGCCTGTTACAAGTTTTTGTAAATTTCTGCAATCACAATATTTATTGCAATATTCTGTTGTTAAATAATCTAAAAGTATTTTTTTTCTATTTCATACTATATAAGTGTCCAGGTTTTTTTTTTTTATTAAATAGTAATCGTGAATTTATTCGATAATTTATCATTCTTGTTAATAAATGATTCGATCGACAGTTTTATTAGATCGCCAGTTGTGCTTAACATTGTTTGTATGGTCTGTTTTGACGTTTTTGAACGTACTTTTGTCCGATATAAGTTGTTGTTTTTTTAATATTATATTTTACCGTATCCATTATTAACGTAGTATTTCCTTTATATGCGAGAAGGATAGTGAGCTCCGGTCTGCTGCGTAAGTTGTAAATTCCTTGAACTCGTCTTTGGGGAGATTTAGTTTCGGCGCTGAACTTCGACGTAACAAATAGGAAATCTTTGGACGTATGGTCTCTAAATCTTCCTTTCCCAAATTGTTATTAAACCGATAGTCCACGCTACAGATAATTTCTGTGTATGGGATTCTTCGCAGTTTTATAGCGAAATTCATTCTGAAAGACTTCTAGACACTGTAAGCTCATTTTGCGTAGATCGAACTAAAAATTAATAATTAAGATTTGAATGTAACCTTCATTAACTCTGATATCGGGGCGTCAAACACCTCAGTATCAATCCCCGTGACCATATGTGCCAGAAAGTTGCCAAAACATTAGAAGTTAAAAAAAGTTAAAATAAGTGCGATAAAATCGGTAAAAGTAGTTTTATTCAATGTGCAGTATTCGTTTAAATATAAGAAATCATTAAAACTTTTGTTATCTTCATCCAGAATTAAAATTCTATATTGCAGTCTATACTATATGGCAGTTAAAAATTTTAATAAATAAGCTCAACATTAGGAATGAAAAATTTGTTTTCATTTAATAACAAATTGAAATAATATATTACACCTACAAAATTAAAATATATTTGTTATATTTTATTATTCTATATTAAATTCAATGACATATTATTTAGTGATCTTATTTTATTATTACGTATTTTTGATTTTAACTAGTTTTTTTAATATTTATAACTGACAACTTTTAACAGCTGGCTTAGTAGTGACTAGAGCCGTGGTAGCTCAGATGGTTAGGGCACGCTGAAAATTTCACAATACGCGAGCAAACCGGGTTCGATCCCCGCCGGCACCAATGAAATTATTAATTGCAATTTCAAGTGCTGATTTACAACGTGCTCGGCGGTGAGGGAAAATATCGTGAGGAAACCTGCATTTTTTTTAATAGAAGAAGGGGCAAACGAGCATGCGGCTCACCTGATGTTAAGTGACTACCGCCGCCCATGATCAACCGCAACACCAGGAGAATTGCGGGTGCGTTGCCGGCCCTTTAGAAAGGAGTAAGCTCTTTTCTTGAAGGTCCCCAGGTCGTATCGTTCCGGAAAAATCGCCGGTGGTAAACTATTCCACAGAGAGGTTGTACGTGGAAGAAAACTCCTTGTGAAACGTACAGTGGTGGACTGCCAAGCATCCAGATGGTGTGGATGGTGTCGGGACGTTTGCCGTGTAGTGCGTTCACGAAATTTGGCGGCTGGGATTAATCCGAACAATTCCTCAGAGCACTCCTCGTGATAGATGCGATAAAATACGCAAAGAGATGCAACATCTCTTCGCAGCGCCAGTGAATCGAGCCGATTGAAAAACACTCGGTCGTTGACGATTCGAGCCGCTCTGCGCTGGATGCGGTCAAGTGGCAGGAGCCGGTACTGGGGAGCCCCAGCCCAGAGATGGGAACAGTATTCCATGTGCGGCCGAACCTGCGCCTTGTAAAGTTGAAGCGGTGTGCCGGCATGAAATACTGTTCCGTTCTGCTGAGCACGCCAAGCTTTTTAGAGGCCAATTTGGCCTTCCCTTCCAAGTGACCACGAAACTGCACGTCACTCGATATGTCGACGCTGAGAATTCCGATACTGGCTGAGGCAACAAGGGTAGTGCCTCGAAACTGAGGGGATACGACAAAGGGGTTCTTTTTAGCGGTTAACGCGCAAACTTGTGTCTTCTGGGGGTTAAACTGGACTAGATTTAGTCGCCCCCAATCCGAGAGTCTGTCCAGCAGAGACTCGACATCAGACACAAGTTTGTCCCGGCACTCAGAGACGTTTTCCCGAGAAATATTGGCTCGGCCGGTGTAAAGAGCATCACCAGTGCTGTCATCTGCATAGCAATGAATGTTACGGGTATGCAACATGTCATTGATATGCAGAAGAAACAACGGTGGCGATAGCACGCAGCCCTGTGGAACACCAGCATTAATAGGCTTGCAATCGGAGGTCTACAACGACCTTGATGATCCGATCTGCAAGAAAGCTGGTGATCCAATTGCACAATTTCTCGGGAAGCCCATAGGAAGTGAGCTTCGAAAGAAGCGCTTTGTGCCAAACCCGATCGAAGGCCTTCGCAATGTCCAAACTAACCCTTGAACTCTACTGCCTCCGCCCATCTGTGCGTTAGGTAGACCACCAGACAGAAGATCACCAGCTGACCGACCACGGCGAAAACCGTATTGGCGGTCACTAATCAGCTGGTGATCTTCAAGGTACCTCATGAGCTGTCAGTTTACAATGGACTCCATTGTTTTGGAGAACAAGGAGGTGATGGCGATTGGCCGATAGTTGGACGGGTCAGAGCGGTCGCCTTTTTTAGGGATCGGGTGGACGTAAGCCGTCTTCCATGATTTTGGGACTACGCCTAGGGAGTAGGAGTACCGGAAAAGACGAGTTAAAACCGGTGCCAACTCTGGAGCACACGTCCTCAGCACAATTGGGGGGATTCCGTCAGGCCCACTCGACTTGTGGATGTCCAGGGAGAGGAGTGCTTTGCGAACCGAGTGCTGTGTGAAGTGCACTTCCGGCATGGAGTACTCACACCGCGCGATGGTCGGCGGCGTATTCCCCCCGTCATCGAGAGTCGAGTTAGATGCAAAGAAAGAGCCTAGAAGATCGGCTTTCACATTTGCGGTATGGGCCAGTGAGTCGTCCTCCCTGTGCAGAGATGGAAGAGATGGCTGACAGAAATTCCCCTGAACAGCCTTGGCGAGAGACCAGAATGCACGGGTTCCAGAAGGAAAGCGAACTAGTTTCTCGCCAATTCTGCCTATGTGCTCTAACTTTGCCTTGGCAATGACTCTTTTGAAGGACCTAGAGGCGGAATTATACTTCTTTTTTAGAGCGCTGGTGTTTACATCCCGGGACGCTGATGCATTAGCCCAGGTTTGGTAGCACTCTTGCTTATAGCATGATGCTATTTTACAGGAGCGACCAAACCATGGCTGAGACTTGCCTCCAATGGGCACCACAGAGGAAGGAATAAAAAGTTCCATACCCTGAAATACCACATCAGCAACCGAATCCGCAACAACGTTGGGATCATCCGGCGAGAAGCAAGCCCGCCCCTAAGGGTAGGATGCAAAGAAAGACCGCATCCCATCCCAATCGGCTGACCTATAGTGCCAAACACGGCGGCAGCCTGCAGAATGCAACCGCGATTTCAGCGTGAGTGGCACCACACTCCGGAACAGACAATGGTCCGAGGAGCCTAAAGGGGCGTCGACGGAAATCTGATATCCGTCCGGGTGAGAGGTCAGCAGAAGGTCCAACAGGGAAGGTGCATGATCCTCCACATCTGGAATCCGCGTAGGCGAAGTAACCAGTTGTGTCAGACCATATGCCAAGGCAAAATCATGAACAGATCTCCCCGCATGATCGGTTAAACGTGAACCAAGCCATTCGCCGTGATGGGCGTTAAAGTAGCCGAGGATTACGATCTCTGCGGAGGGGATCTGCTGTAGCAGCGAATCTGCAGCCATTTGGGCGTGGTCGAAGAGTCCTGTCTACGCGTAGCCAAAGGATGGACAGGTCCAAACCTTCAAGTCTGCCGAGACGTCGATAGCAGATGTCCTCTCTGACGTAAACGCAAACTCCAGCTCGAGGCACAAAGGAGTGTTCCAGTTTGTACCCCGGGTATCTCTCCTACCCGAGACATCAGCCGAAGAGGACACCTGCGTCTCGGTCAGAAAGAGCAGAGCCGGCCTCGCCGTCTCGAGACGTAGTGGACGGCGTTTAGGTTAGAGTGAAGTCCCCTGATATTGCAGAAATTCACGGACAGCGTGGCAGGGGTCGCCTTGGTCTTGTTGCTCCGTTTGCCCCGAGCAGCTGTAGTCTTGAGCGGAATTTTGCCCCCCCCCCCCCCCAGAATACGCGGGGCAGCCTGAGCACCCACGCTCAGAAGTGGAGAAACATGGTCGTGGATGCTCAGCGAGGGATGCTCCAGGGGTGCTGGTACCCTCCTGGGGTAGTCGATCATTATTTAATTCCTCTACCATGTTGATGGGGGGGGGGGGCTTTGGGCCTCCAGCCACCTGCACTCACCAGACGAATCGCGGAAGCAGAGCTTCCACTTCACGCCGGTATTCTGTGAGGTCATGGTACCACCCCGGTTTGAGCCGGCCCATACGTGCAACAGCAAAGCTGCCGCGTGGCTCTACCACTGTTAAAATGCTGCATGTCTGAGAAATAAGAAAAAAAATATTTCGAAGACATGTGAAGTTCGTCAACACGCATTGGGGCTGCGCGGTGGACTACCTTGCCCTAAAACCCTCTCAAAGGTGAAAGGAGGCCTGGTGCCAGGAGTGGGACGTATATAGGCTGTAACTTTAACTGCTGGCTTGAGTTTGGCGCGCGACCAATTACCTGTCGATTGAGTCATGCCACTTAACACATACAACTTACGAAAAGAGATTTTTAGCGTATTTTTAACTTCCCGCTAAGAAAATTGAAAATTTTCAAAAATAGTAGATATGAAAGGAGACAGAGTTAAAAAAAAAACGTTTTTATTAATATAACTTCGAGATTTCGCAACACCATTTAGTGAAATTTGGAGCGCATTGCATTTGAAATCAGCGGGAAGTTCCAGGAATGGAATGCAGGGTCAAACAATTTTTTTCATAAAATTATATTTCAAAAAGTAAAGCGATAATCACTTCTTTTTAAGAATGCAAAATATAGTTTGATGCATAAAGTAAGCGGAAAAAAAATCAAAAAATTAATCATGTAAAGTTTTTTATTTACAAGACTTCAAACATTATATAATTTTTTTCGACCCACCTACGTCTTTTTTCAAATATTTTTAAAAGTTAAAAGAATTCATGCCCATTATGCCTAAATATTTGTTTCATCGTTAACGCTAACGATTTTTTAATTATTTTTATTTTTAATATATATATATATATATATATATATATATATATATATATATATATATATATATATATATATATAATTTAATATTTAATATATTACAGAAACAATGTAGATAGGTGTGGGTAGTACAGTAACCACACTCAATTTGGCGCCTTTTGTCGTTGGGTACTTTAGTACTCAAACTCAAGCGAGCGGAAGAGTAGTTATGTTAGGCACATACCTATTTTTCACATACCTACATAATAGTACATTGATAATACATCTGGAAAATTTGCTCTCGCTGTAGGTTTTGTGAAATAAAATCAAAATTGATCAACAACACCCTGTTAATTAGATAATTGCATTATTAAAAATAAAATTAGTCAGGTCTGTATCCACGTTGATGATTATTTATATTTTTTAAATTATAATAATTTTGGTTGTAGGAATGTAGGATAATGAGCCCCATTGTAATAGAATAGAATAGAATAAAATCATTTTTATTAAATATTAATTACATGTAATCCTTATCGTAAGTCATTTTTCACGTTTACCACTGGTTCGCAAAAGAACCTCTGTACGGGGTATAGCCAGCATGAAACCCAACGGTATTTTTTTAAAACATAAATCACAATATAATATTTATACAATTGTTATGCAAACATTTGGATAATAGCGATCAAGGGTAGTATAATAACCCATACAAAGCAATTGCTTAATAACTATTTTAAAACTTTTGATGGATATGGTCTGCAAATTTCTGTCTGAATATTATTCCTACCCCTGTCTAAATATTCTTCCTAACTTTTTTCTTTGCATTTTATACAAATAGAATTAGGAACCAAATGCATCGAAATAAGGAGGCGCCGACTTCTTTTTATATTAATTTAATTTAGAATACAAATCAAGAACGAATAGCCAAACCTATTTAATTTCTACGAGTTGAAACAATAATGATTCTGATAAAATAGCCAAACCTTTGAAAGTGTAAATCACCTTTTGAGTTTTAGTAATAAAATCGAGAAAATTATCTTAATAAGTTTTATTAAGTTAACTTTGTCCGCCTTTATCTTAATAATTACTTAGTCAGGTCATAAGTTCTGTTAAACTTTTTATTAAATTATACTCCGGCCGCTGAGTTATTACCGATTTGACACATGACGAATTGACAATACTAGTGAAGTGACTGAACCAGTAACCCTAATATCATTTGGGAACAGTTTGTTTTTAAATATTCTAGTATAGTGTGTAATTAAATAAAATCAAAACAATAATAGTTAAAGACACAGGTTCTTTATTAGGTGGAGTATCCTTGATGGGCGTAGATAATTGGTCGAGGACATATCAAAATAAAACAAATTTGTAAACACTGTTACACATTTTAGTGAATAGAGTAGGTACAAGATGTTTTAATAAATGACATCTATCATTTATTAAAACAATTATTCAGACTCTGAACCAGATTCGCCAGAGCTGTCATCGCTATCAGTCACTTGTATGACAATTTCATTCTCTATAATGATGTCCACTCTTATATCGCGTTAATAATCTTCTGTTATTAGTTTTCGAGTCTTTTCGACGACCTTGACCCAATCTTTTTTCGTTATTTTGCTGCAAGCATCTTTTAATAGACCCATCATTTTATTAGTACTGAATGGCGGAGTCGTATTATTACGACCTGCGTAACCTGTAATGTAAACATTATAAACGTTAATTAATTTAATTTGTTTTATTTTATTTTATTTTATGTAATGGAAAACCAACAGCTTACAAATCTTAAATAAACAACATGTTAAATTTATAAGAAGCCAATAACAGGTTCTCACTAATAGAAATACACTAACCTTATCTTTCGTCGTTTAAAGGTCATAGCACAATTATGAGCAACAAAAAATGGAGTCTAATTTAAATGCACAACATCATATATATAATAAGCGAAACTAACAATAATAGCCATAAAGGAAAATAAAAGCAGGGCTAAACGTACAACATAATTGTTCTTAAAGTAAATAAAATTACGACACAAAAAAACTCGACTTAATGCCCGCCTTGCCGATACGTAGCTATTATTAAACAAATTTATTACATTAAATAAACGAAATGTTACACAATTACCTACATGTAACATGAGATATTTATTTATCTTATGTATCTTTTTACTTATATGCTGAGTATTGGATGTTATAATAGTACAAATTATTCATATTCACAACTTATGCGATAAAAAACAATACCTTTGATTTGTACTCATATTAGCTCAATGGCATTGTACAGGCAGTGATAAGGCGGAATTCGAAGTACCCGATGTCCATGTGCTAGAGCTATCTCATCTACTTCATAACGGACTCTTGATGTTTTATTTTCGCGTACCAACTTTACTAAGTAAGACTTTAGCATTTCGGCAGTGGTTTCAATTCAATTTTGGTGTAGCCATGCTACGAGATCAGTTTTCTTGTCGGCCTGAGTAGGCGCTTTATTCACTTGTTTCGAGTGATATGAAGCGTTGTCCATTATTATGATAGAAGGCTCTGGCAGGCTGGGTAATAATTGATTTTCGAACCAATTCGTAAAAGTGTCTGTATCCATCTCCTCGTGGTAATCGGAGGTACTTTTTGACGCGAAAGCCAGCAGTCCATTTTCAAAGAAACCACTTCCAACAGAACCGGCGTGACAAATTATCAGTCGCGATCCTTTTCCAATTGGAACCTTTGAAATCTTTCCATTAATATTTTCCTTTTATTCGTTTTCTTATATTCAAACCCAATTTCATGCAATAGTTTTGACAACGCCGTTTTACCATCTTTAAACAAGCCAGCTTCTTTTAAAGAGACCAAAAGCAAACGTCTAGTTGGAAACTCGTTCCTAGTATAATAACCATATATATGGTTTCTTATTGCATCTGCATCAAAAACATCAACACCTGTCACGGGTTTTTGTCTTCGTTTTTTCTTAGGAGTGCGTAAAACATTATCTTCACTTCCAGAAGCACCAAATTTTTCTTTATTTATATTATATAGTGTTTTTGCACCAATTCCAAGAGCTTGTGAAACCCAATCTTTCACTTGAGTGAAAGGAATCAAAGGGCCGCCAATTTGTGACTCACGCTCAAAGTAATCCTGTAGCTTTAGTACAAACTCACGACATTGACTATTCAATGTTTTTCCTCGTTTCGGCATTTTCAACAAAATTACCAAACACAAACAAAATTAGTCCAATAAAGCGCAACGATAAACAGGAGAAAGCCGAGTCAAAAAACAACGGTTACACAAGAGAACGTAGACTGTGCGCACGAGAGTACGGAAGACGACTAAACAGATTAAAATAGCGGTGGTAAAGGTGTTGTCAGAATAGTATCGCCAATTACTTAAAAAAATACACCTATAACATTGCTTAATTGAGGGAGAAAATTATATTTATTAAATGTTGTTTTATATATTATGAATGTTAAAAATTATACATAATCATTTTAATTGTATTTATTTTTAAATCATAGAAAACATTATTAACGATCTCATTGATAAATTGACATGTCCATTCCTGTTGTATGCAGATGATTTGAAGATATTTTCCGTTATTGATACACTCAGCGATTCGTTCAATCTTCCGTCGAATTTAGACTCCATTCATAATTGGTGTAAGGAAAATCTAATGCATCTGAATACGAGAAAATGTTTTGTGTTATCATTTAGTAACAAAAAGCACATACTTACATTTGAGTATAAAATAAATGGACAGGTACTTGATAGAAAATCCGTAGTTAAGGATCTTGGAATACTGTTTGATGAAAAGCTTACGTTTCGCGATCATTACGATCATGTAATATCTAAAAGTACAAAACTTCTTGGCTTTATATTTAGAACTGCAAAGACTTTTAAAAATCCACGAAGCTTTCTTATTTTGTACTGTTCCCTAGTACGCAGTATTTTAGAGTACAACATAATTATTTGGTTTCCATACTACGCTGTCCACGTAGATCGTATTGAACGTGTTCAAAAGAAATTTCTGTCAATCCTCTGCTATAGGTACGGTTTAAATAGAAGTCTGCCCTCCTATAAATATGTAACTGATTTATTATATATAACTGAAAAAGTTTAACATTATGTCACTACAAACTCGGTGTAAATATCAGGATATGACTTGCCTTTTCAAAATTATTCATTCTTTTATAGATTCCCCCACCCTCCTTTCATTTGTCAAGAAATATTAAGCCCCATCGTCGGTATACTTTCCTATACCGACGATGGAGCACCGGGGACCGGAACAAAAGTTAAATTTTAATCTATGGTAACCGCGGTTAACTATGACATCTGGACGTTAAACATCTCAGTCCTTCCCGTGATCATGGGTGCTGTAAAGCTCTCGAAACGTCGGGTATTAAAAAGTTAAATATACGCGATAAATTCCGTAAAAACTAGTATTATTTCAACAAATTAAACAATTTCAAAAAATCTGTATTAGATATATTTTGTAAATAAGGCATTCAAGGCTTAAAATTTAAATTTAAATATATAGGTTAATGAACATTATTTTAATAAAGATTTAATTTTTTAAAATTTTCCACAACATAAGTTCATAAATATAGTATGTTTATAAGTAAGGTTATAATTATTTGTGCTGTAAAATCGTTACTGTTACTTAATGTCATGTTGTGTGCACATGTTTTGGATTACCATCCAGATTGTAACTTTGTATTTATTATTTTCAATTGTTCATGTTTTGGTGTTATTCTGTTTTGTGTACATAAATAAATAAGTAAATAAATAAAACAGTATTTCTTTCTTTGGATCACACATAAATCTTAAAAATCATAGAGATACTGGCAACACAGTGCAATTAGGAGACGCAAAAAATGGTAGCATTTTAGTCTGGTTGCTCGAAGGAATAAGTAAAATAAAAATATCCAAATAAAATAAATATCATATCTATTCCAATGAATTCGGACCGAATACTATCAAGCACATCACTATGAAAACAAGACGCACGATGTAACTTTGTACAAGCGCGCCAAAGAACAAAAAATGAATTTTTTCATATTATTTACAAACTATTTTAAGTTTTGAAACAGAGTTTATTGGAAAATTACTTGATTCTGACATTTTGACTTAAAGTTTTATATTAAGGAGGTATTCTAAATCATTCGGCAAATGTGTCGCTCGTGCAAGGTTATATCGATTAATTTAAGAATAATCTGTCAAATCGGTAATAACTCAGCGGCCGTACTTTAATGATACACTACTTGATAATTGTATAGAAATTATATATGAAATGACAGGTAAATGAAAGGTAAATTTGTACCGAACAGACAAACAAACAAGGAAACAGACAAAAAAGTGAGCTTATATTGCATTGTCATCCAATTCTTAGCTTTATTGAAAGTTTAAAGTATCTAGGTCATAGGGAGGGTATTTTAAAATCGATTGCTAAATTTGTACCGAACCGACCTATTTTTAAATTTTTTATAAATTTAGAATACAATTTTATTCACATTATTCAAAATGTCCTACGAGCTCGTGCAGAGTCCTGATGAAATAACTAATGTCTGGTTTTGTACATTTTTTGAGAAAGAGGTTCTACTATGTTTGTTAGGACAGTATTTTGGTACACCTCGGCACTGGTTTTTATACCTTTTTCAAAAGAACACCTCAGTTAAGCCTGAGTATGAGATTCCAAGCCAAAACATGAGTGATTAAGGATAATGTGCTCGTTGGACCCTCGCACTATGCGTGCTGGCTTTTTTACTGCTGTGGGCATGCAAGGTGCATCATCATCATCATCATTTTGTTTATTATAACTTTCTTCGATGTTAAAAATGTTTTCATCCGAAAATAAAATTTCGCGGTATTTCTTCCCGCATGCCGCCGTAGCAAAGCACGGTATCAATCGAACCTAATTTTTTCAAACGCTCGTTAAAAAATGTCCGGTCTTCTTACGATAAGCTCGTAGTCCTAGGTCTTCATTGATCACTCTTTTGACCGTGGTTCTGACAAGGCTCATCTGAAGAGCTAAGATATTTTGTTTACGAAAAGGATTTCGCTGGACTCGCGTCTTCACTGCTTTGATCATCTGCTTTAATGATTCATCTAACCAGTATCAAAATATTTAAATAATAAGGTTTTGAAAGAACTTATGATGCGACTAAGCATATGCAACTTATACGTCTTAATTTAAATTAAGTGAATACATATATTATTTATAATAAAAACGAAAATGTATGTAATGTTTTTACGTGGTAGAGCCACTTTATTATGGTTGTAGCATGAATGTGTCGGCTCGACCGGGGAAGGAACACGCTCTCACAGAAAACCAGCGTAAAATAGCAGATTAAAGCTGCTGTGTTTCATATGGTAAATGTAGAGAAACGGAGACCCATTTTACTGGGATCGGGTCATTCCATCTTAGTCCTAAGGGGTGACAATGCATCTGCATTTTGATTCTAATCGAATGTAGATGTCTATGGGCTACAGCATCCACTTACCATCAGGTGGACTGTGTGCTCGTTTGTCACCCTTATCCTTTAAAAAATGTATTATAAATGACATTTTCGTGGTTTTTTATCTTACAAGAATCTAGAAATTAAAAGTTCTTTAATACTCGTATCATAATGTTTTATATCGATAACCAACTGCTGAACATAGGCCTCTGCCGTAAATTGAATCAAGGGGGTATTTTACGATAGTTGCAATGCTTAGCAGGCAGTTGCCAACCCGCCACAGTTTTTTATTATTTTGAGTTTTTTAGCAGAAAAATACTGCTGCCCATGACCTGTTTCATTTTCCCACTATCGCCTCTTACGACACCCAAGGGACGATATGAGGTAGATTATGTTCTTACCACACGATAAAAACGAGAACCAATGATGGGATTCAATCTATTATATAATATATATTTTATTCTCTCCCGCTCTCTCTCTCTCACTCTCTCCCTATATATATATATATATATATATATATATATATATATATATATATATATATATATATATATATATATATATATATACATATATATATATATATATATATATATATATATAGAGAGAGAGAGAGAGAGAGAGAGAGAGTGTGGTTTGTAGATGATGCAGTCACCAGGATTAAGAAAGAAATGCTTCGGTGGTTTGGTCACGTAGAAAGAATGAATGCGGAAAGACTGACAAAGCAAATATATGTTGTAGAAGTGAATGGAATAGTCGGAAAGGGACGTCCTAGATGGAAGTTTGTCGACCAAATTGGCGATATACTAAAAGTGGGTCAAATTAAGAGTACCCTTAACCGACGAGCATGTATGCGTAGGTATATGGATGTGGAAGAGGCGAGAGAAGTATGTCAGGATCGTGCTAAATGGAAGTCTGTAGTCTCTGCCTACCCCTCTGGGTGACAGGCGTGAGTGTTTATGTTTGTATGTATATATTAATTATCCATTTTATTATTTAAAATTTACTTTTAAAAATTGAGAGGTAAGAGGTCTTAATCATACTTTAATTTCATATATCTTGAAGCATACCTATTTCATGTCAAAAAGTGCTTTATTAAGACCAATTATAAAAAAAATACTTTCATATTGATTAAACCGTCATGCTAATACATATGGACATGCATTTTACCAATCATTTTATACGTTGTTTTAAAAGTGGATGAGAAATAGTACAAAAAGTTATAACTCTCGTAAGAAGACTAGACCATAGAAAAATTTAAAACTCTTAATAAAAATTTTGATGGTAGATTCTGAAAGCATCTTCGCAGTGCAAAATTTTTTTTATAGTTGTATTAAGGGCCATGCTCTACCGTGCCGCACTGCGATATATATCTAAAAGCCCAGACTTACTTTTACAAAATTCTTACTTAATATGAAACCGGTGGAATATTTCTAATAAAATCATTGGAACATACCAAAACATAACCGTCAGTATTTATACCATTGTCATCAAATTTCCCAGTGTTCACAACTATATCCAACGCTTCAGTAATATCTGAACCAGCTGCGTAATTTATATTTTCTCCAGCCAGTGCTCTGGAAATAAATGCTTTGAAATAATATAAATTCACAAGGTGAGTAAGATAATATTTAAAAAAAAATTACGTTTATTAGCCTCACCATATATGTTTATTAGCAACCATATGGATGTGGAGGAGACGAGAGAGGTGTGTCAGAATCGTGCCAAATGAAGGTCTGTAGTCTCTGCCTACCCCTCTGAGTCGGCGTGAGTGCTTGTGTATGTATGTATATGTTTAAATACAAATAAGCTCTGTCTCCAGGATAAGGTTTGCATGTTAGGAAATGCCTTCTCTAAATCTTGATTCTAAGTATATGTTTGGTAAGTACGTAACATTGAATCATCATCGTTATCATAATACCCCTTCACAAGCACACTGCTAAACAAAGGCCTCCCCCAAGGAATGCCACTAAACATGATCCCTGCATCCATCGACTTCCTGCATGTCTTACCAGGTCGTTACTCCATGTAATAAGGGGTCCTCCTACACTTTGCCTGCCGGTACGAGGTTGCGACTTGAGAACATTTTTTCTATCAGTTGTCGGTTCTTCAAACTATATGGCCATCCCACTGCCACTTCAGCCTACTAATCCGTTGGTCTATGTCAGTCACTCTGGTTATTACGCGGACATCCTCATTTCTAAGTTCATCACTCTGAGGAATTCCAAGCATAGCCCCCATAGCTCGCTGAACAACCTTGAGCTACCTCATACGGCCAGTAGTGAAGGTTCTCATCTCAGATCCGTAGGTCATCACTGGCAGCACGTTCTTGTTGTACAAATAATTTTTGAGGTTTTGAGGTATGCTTTACTAGAAGATGTGTCGTAATCTCCCGAACGCTGCCTAGGCGAGTTAAATCTGTTGTTTGATCTCTCGGTTGAAGTTGGATTTACCTAGACGGACTGTTTGTTCCAGGTAAACATACTCGTCAACAACTTTGAGCTTAATGCTCCCTACAACCAACAACATAGGTGTAACATTTCTTTAACTTTGTTTTGTCCATGTCCATTTTAAGAACTCTCTGTTGGGAGATACTATTGAGGTCATTGAGCATAGTTATTTGGTCCGTCAGTGGTTCTGACATAAACATTATATCGTTGGCTAATAAAGCCAATCTCATTTTTGTTGGACCGTCGAAGTCATATAGGTTTACGCACCTACCTCAGCACATCCCTTGGGTTTCGATACCTTATGCCAATTTTCCCTACCTTCAGCTCACCGTTCTTTCTTGTGCCTGCCTAGTTTTGAGTTGAAGTCTCCTCTTAACACCGCATAATGGGTTTTGGAGCAATGCAAAGCTCTAAAAATATCCTCATACATTTCCTCCAACTCCTCATCGGGATGGTTGGTGCGTAAGCTTGTATGACCTTCAGCGAATACCGTTTGATCATTCTGAGTATAAGGTACGCAACTCTGGTCGACACACTCCCAATCTTTACACCGTTGTTAACGAGAAACGTGTGGACGATAAATCAAACACCTCCTTGTGACAGATAATCGCCCTCCCGGTAATAAAACAAGTTGCCGGATTCGCGGATCAACGTGTCCTCCCCCTCTCTTCGGATCGCAGATAATCTTATAATATTCCAGTGCAACTTGTCTATCCCTTTTTCCAGCTTCAGTATCTTCTCGTCACTCCTCAGGGTGCGTACGGTGTATGTAGCCAGGTCAAGTCATCTGAGGTGGTAACCGAACCTCCACGGGAGATTCTTAGCATTCCCTGCCCCGCCGTCACCATGGTCGCCACCGTTGCCAGGAATAGCGGGGCCGCGAGGAATTGCCGCCGGGGACTGGGTACCATCTCTTCGTAACTCCTGACCGACCGACCGACGGATCCCGATCTAGGGACCCCAGCAGCTCCTCCCTGGCATGCGACTTCGAGTCGCCGATGGCAAGCCACAGAGTCTCCTTAGACGCGCGGTACATCTCATACAGCGTGTCCTCCTCGGCGGAATCTCGTCGATGCCGTCTTCGGTATCGGGTGTACCGGCGACGGGCCGCAACGCACACTATGCGCAATTGCGCGATCTCGGCGGTCCACCAGTACACCTTGTGCCTTGCGGACCGTTGGCGGACACGGGGCATGAACGCGTCGCAGATCTGCGTTATCGCCCCGCGAAACCATAGCGCCACTGCTTCGACGTCGATGGGGCCGTCCGTTGCCGACTCCCAGATCCAGGACTGCACTAAGGCAGCTTCCTCGAGTAGTTCCCTGTCGATCCGCTTAAGCGCCCAACGCGGGCCGTCGTTAATCGGGGTAGTTGGATGGCGGCCTCTCGCAGTCTGGGCAGAGACGTCGAACCGGATATACCGATGGTCCGACAACGTCTCCACCCCTACGGCGACACGCCAGTCGCGGTCTCGGCTGGCGACAGAGGGGCTAGCGAGCGAGACGTCCACTATCGACCCGCCTCGCTGCCGCACGCACGTGTATTCCGAACCCCGATTCAGGACGACCAGACCCGTCGTCACTGTCCACTCTTCCAGCACCTCGCCCCGAGGATCAGTGACCGGAGATCCCCACACTGATGACTTTGCGTTGAGATCCCCGAGCACCAGAACGGGACGAGGGTGATAGCGGCCTACGACGGCGCCCAACTCGACAAGGAAACCCCCAAAGTCGGCGAGACTCTTGTTGGGGGAGAAATACGCCCCCACAATAACGATGCCACCCGAGACCGCAGCAACCCAGCTACGGCCCCGAGACGGGTCGATCAGAGTCTCGCCAATAATGGCCACCAAACCGTCAGCGCATCCCAGCCAGTTGTCACGGGCGGGAATGAAGTACGGTTCGGCAACCACAGCCACGTGAATCGACCACTCTGCCATGCTCTGGAGTAGGAGATCCTGAGCTCTGGCACAGTGGTTGGTGTTGCCCTGGAGAAAATGGAACTTTGCCATTATTGACATTCCATTCCCCCGGCAACGGTCCTGGGCCGGGAGTCTGCCGCGGAGCTACTGGCCTATGTGGGCAGCGAGGTTAACTCGGCAGGCTTGGTGCTCCTCTTCTTTCCTTTTTTGGCCTTGGACTTGCTGGTGGGCGCCCCACAGGCCCCTCCGCCTACTCTGTGCTCCGCTGGCCTTCCCGCAGCAGAGCAAAGGCTGCAGTTGAACGCCGCGGTGCACAGGGCCGCCTTGTGGCCAGGCTGGCCGCAGCGGTAACAAAGGTCACTACGGTCAACCTCGGCGGTACACTTCGCCCGGACGTGCCCTTTTTCCAGGCACCGGAAGCACTGCAAAGCCCGGGAGTGTAGTAGCTTCGTCCTTGCCGCCACCCCGCCTACCAGCAATCTGCCGCTATCGGCGATCTTCTTTGCAGACGCTACAGGGCACCGAACCCAGACCGCGCCAAGTCCGGTGGCATCGGTGCGTATATCGCCGGCCCGCACCTTGTCCGGCGGACACTCTCCGCTTCTGGCAACGGCCGCCACCACATCCTCAGATGTCACGGAGTCGTCCAGGCCAGCAATCCGCACTTCTGCGGTTTTCATTGGTCTGGAGACCCGGACGTCCTCAGGGTTGAGGACCTCTCTCATCTTGGCGGCCAATGCGTCCGCCTTTTCGGCACTGTCGCTCACAGTGCCAGCCACCTCGAACAGCCGCGTACCCTTTACCTTGGCCTTAGCGATGACCGACTGGTACGTCACGCCACGCTCCACAGATCCGGGCTGCAATGTTAGTGTCACCGCATTGGCCAGCGGAACACGTACAGCCGGTTTCTTGCGACCGCCTTTGGCAGTCCGCCGCGCGGGTTGAGGAGCCGTCTTTGCGGTTCCACCTGGGGCGTGTGCAGCTGCTGCGGCCTTCTTGGCGGCTTTGCGAGCCTTCTTGCGGCCCACGACTTTCGCCCATATCTCACTCAGTTCAGGCAGGCTCCTCAGTTCTCCGCGTGACAGCCGCCAAAGGCGGACGTAGGATTTCCGCCGGGAGACGCCGAGAAATCGCCTCCAGCCGCGCGTTAACCATGCTACCGCACTGGAGCATGCAGAGCCGGACAATGCTCTCGACCTCTTCGTCGGTACGAGGGCTTGTCGGTCGCGGTGCGGGAGTCGGGGCCACTACAGATGCGGCATCGGTGGATGTGCATCTCTGCTACTGCTCGCTCAGTGCTGCGACTTGCTGCCGGAGGTCTTCTAGATCATTTCTGTGGCGGCTATTTTCCTCCTGTAGCTTTGCGACCTCGTCAGAGGCCGTCCTGTTGAGGAGAATGCCAACCGCCTCCCTCATATCCGCGGCAGCCTCCTTTAAGCCACGGGTGAACGTGCCCTTCAGGCTGCCGGACTTGGTGGCTACTTTCAGGACTAAGTCCACCCCATCCAGAGCCAGCTGGCTCAAGGCCACCGCAGATGGCTCTCCTTTTTCCGCCGTCAGAGCAGCTCGTCGTTCGCGAGCGCATCGGGCCATTTCAGACACTTCGTCTGCTGCGACGGCTTTGCGCTGTTCCCTCTTGGTGGCGTTGAGCTCCGCCTTTGAACTCCCCAGCGAGGCACAGCTTTCGCCGCCATCGCCAGGGTCCTCCGTAGTGACCCCCATGTCACTCTCTGCTTCATTAGCCACCGAGGTATTGGAGCACACGAATCGTCCGTGCTTATCTCTTCGCGGCTGCGAAGCACTCACCCCTCTCGATGCCTGCCGACCCCTCCTCGAAGTCGCCAACTTGGGGGCTGGCAGGCCTTCCTCGTCCGAAGACCGGCACACTGGACGTTTCCTGGCGGAAGACGTCCCACGCGATATGTCCACGTCTGATCAATCCTGTTTTTCTATATATACATTTTAACAAAGATTTATTCATTTTTTTCCCACGAGTGTGGAGGAAGTAACGGTCCATCCGAGCAGAGCCCCCTTTGCCCGGATAAGCCTATGCATAACCCGTCAAGGGTGTCGGCCGGTACCCTGATGGGAGGCAACGCTAACGACTGAACATTTACCCATCAGCCATGCAGCTCCTCACGGCGTGCCACGCTTGAGCTTCGGGTGATTTTTTATAGAGGTTATCATCCTCGTGACTCCAGGCGGTTAAGCTAAGAGCCATCGGCCCCTCAGGCGCCGCGAGACATGATCCATGACACGCCAAAGGGATTCCGAGGTTCGAACGGTGGCAGAGTCGATACGGGTTCCTCCCATGCCTGCCCAGAGACCGGGTGAGGGAACTCTGAGCCCGTTCAATTCCCGCGATGACGGGTTGCCCGGCGTCGGCAAAAACCGAGTGCACCTGGCATCTCACCGCGCATGTTACATCCTCTGTTCCTCTCAGTGGAGAGGATACGGGAAGCAACTAGCAGGTACCTGATTCCATTCGAAACCAGAGGTACGCCCAAACCCAGCCAGTTTTGGTCAGCGACGGTTTCCCGCTACCACTCATATCTGAGTGGCATTCCCCTATCCGCCACCTGGGGACGCGCCCGATTGGAGGACTGGCAACTCCACACGGGATGCGGCGAGACTTACGCAACTTTAATACTGCTGGAATTAAATAAGCGATCAAGCGGAACCAGGGCTCCAAAGTCTTTGCAAGAGATCTGTCTGCCAGAAAGAGCGAACTGTCAAAGCTGAAGACTGAGTGTGGCAGTATCGTTTCCGAGACACCTGAGATTTTGAGTGAGATTGAGAGGTTCTATGGGCAGCTGTACACATCATCGTTGGGGCCACACGCAAGTGTGAGTAACGATCCAAGAGCAAGTCTTACCCGACACTATTCCGATGATATCCCGGACATCAGTCTGAGTGAGATTAGAATGGCTCTCCAGCACCTTAAAAACGGCAGAGCCCCAGGCGAGGATGGAATTACAGCGGAGCTTCTGAAAGCGGGTGGAACACCGGTACTTGAAGTCCTTCAGAGGCTCTTCAATTTCGTCCTCCATGGTGGCACTACTACGGAGGCGTGGAGTAGAAGCGCGGTGGTCTTGTTCGTTAAGAAAGGCGACAACGCTCTCTTGAAGAACTACAGACCGATTTCCCTTCTGAGCCGCGTCTACGTGCTGTTTTCGAGAGTCATTACGAATCGTCTCGCACGCAGACTCGACGACTTCCAGCCTCCCGTACAAGCCGGTTTCCGAAAAGGCTTTAGTACCATAGACCACATACATACCCTGCGGCAGATTGTACAGAAGACCGAAGAGTACAATCTGTCACTTTGCCTGGCGTATGTGGACTATGAGAAAGCCTTTGATTCCGTCGAAATTTGGGCGGTGCTACAGTCCCTTCAGCAGTGCCAAGTTGACTGTCGGTATATCGAAGTGCTGAAGTGTTTGTACAGTACAGGCTACGATGGCTATCCGAGTACAGAACCAGAGTTCGAAACCTATCCAACTGCAGAGAGGTGTAAGACAGGGTGACGTTATATACCCGAAACTCTTCACCGCTGCGTTGGAAGACGTTTTCAAGCTACTGGACTGGAAAGGATACGGTATTAACATCAATGGCGAGTACATCACTCACCTTCGATTTGCCGACGATATAGTCCTTATGACAGAATCGCTGGAGGACCTTAGCACTATGCTCAATGACCTCAATGGTGTCTCCCAACGGATGGGTCTTAAGTTGAACATGGACAAAACAAAGATCATGTTCAATGTGCATGTCACACCTATGCCGGTAGTTGTTGGGAGCACTATGCTCGAAGTTGTTGACGAGTACGTTTACCTGGGACAAATAGTCCGACTAGGTAAGTTCAACTTCGACCGAGAGGTCAATCGACGGATTCAACTCGGCTGGACAGCGTTCGGGAAATTACGACACATCTTCTCGTCAGGTATACCTCAATCTGTGAAAACTAAAGTGTACAACCAGTGCGTGTTGCTAGTGATGACTTACGGATCAGAGACGTGGTCCTTCACTGCTGGCCGTATGAGGACGCTCAAGGTCACTCAGCGAGCTATGGAGAAGGCTATGCTCGGAGTTTCTCTGCGTGATAGACACAGAAATGAGGATATCCGCAGTAAAACCAGAGTGACCGACATAGCCCAACGGATTAGTAAGCTGAAGTGGCAATGGGCCAGCCATATAGCTCGAAGAACCGATAACCGATGGGGAAGAAAGGCTCTTGAGTGGCAGCCTCGTACCAGTAGGCGTAGTGTAGGGCGACCCCCCACTAGATGGAGTGACGACCTGGTAAGATATGTAGGAAGTTGATGGATGCTGGTGGCTCAGGACCATGTTTTGTGGCGTTGCTTGGTGGAGGCCTATGTTCAGCAGTGGACTTGTGAAGGGCTGTAATGATGATGATGATGATGAAATTTTGGCCGTGTAATAGTGATCTTAATAGCTCATGTGGGATATCCGAAAATCGAGATGCGCTGGTTCGCGTCCTGTCTTCGGTCAGACTTTTTTCCTTTTTTTTCAAGTTCCTTTCTTTTGTGAGAAAATATATTATTTCGAGCCCTTTTTTAGTATTTTTTTAAAAACACGAAAATTTATATAAAGCTAATTGCACTCATGATTTTTTATTCAAATACACAGTACAGTTTTTTTCTATAATGTCAATAAGATCAAAAAATATCTTTCATGTTTAATACTCAGAAAAACTATCTAGCATCTAACTGATGGCAAATTCATCATAATAGCCTATAAATAACGTATATAATATAAATTATAAAATGTTCTTTAACACACCTGAAGTAGGATAGATCAAATTGACAACAGTATCCAAGAAAAGTGAACACCGACCGAAACATTTGTGAACAATTGTATGATTTCGATCTCCATAAACATTCTTCTAATAGTTTCTCACAAGGCTTTTTAAGCTGAAAAATATTAAAGCTAATAATCATTTTTATTAAGAACTTCCTTTACGTAAATAATAATTATAAGCTGCTGTCTACTTTAATCAAAATTAAGCCGGAATGGTCTGATATTCATGATTAAATATAGTCTTACACAAAAAATAGGCATTATACATCGTTCACCTTTATTTACCCGTGTAACATACCTTACATACAACATACCTTATATAGTAGGTTATTGTAGGTATAACCAAGGTTTTCCAGAATGTTGTGAATTTTCTTAATGTGCGATTTGACCACATAGCCTTTTTGTTTTATTTCTGTAAAGCTTCGATAAAATTCATTAATATGATCAGCTTCAAAGCCACGTAGTTGTCTATAATTTAAACAATGCAGAGGAAATAGATTATTATCAGCCGTTAATATATTACTTTCAAGCGTCATTACGACTCGATTTCGACTTAATAATACGAGTATATGATTAGCGATTATGATATTAGGTGTTCTGCATTTGTGACGCAGCTCGCCCCCACCAGTATTGTCTTGATTCCTGTATATTTTACTGTATAAGCCATTAATGTTAGTATTTTAAAATAGAAATAAAGAAGAAAAAGAAACTCTATTTCGTGATTTAAAACGATGCATGGAGACAAAATATATAAGAATTAACATAAAATAAGGTTCTAGTATTTGAAAAGGACGAAGAGAGAACGAAATGTGAAATATGGGTAAATCAGGAATGTCTAGAACAGGTAAATGAAATTGTATACTTGGGGAGTGCTTTCAGCCGGGATGGAAGATGTGATTTAGATGTGGATAGGCGTGTCGCTGCCGGAAACAAAGTCAATGGTGCCCTGAATGCATTAGTCAAAAGGCAAGGCGTGGTGAAGAGTGCACGCCTTGCAATACATAACGCAGTGTTGGTACCGACTTTGTTATATGGCAGCGAAACCTGGGTATGCCAGAAGAAGCATAAAAGCAAGTTGAATGCAGTGGAGATGCGATCTCTTCGTAAAATGTGTGGCGTTACCATAGCCGACCGAAAGCGAAACGAAGAGATTCGCAATATGGCAGGATTGAAAGATGACCTTATCACAAAAATTGATAGGGGCGTACTCCAATGGTTTGGGCACGTTGAACGAATGAGTGAAGACCGAATGGTGAAGAAAATATATAGAGCGAAAGTAAATACTAAAAGGTGTCGAGGTAGACCGAGACTAACTTTCGAAGACCATGTGAGCAAATTGCTCGAAGAGGGGAGGGTCAAGAGTACTCGGATACCTAGACGTGCATGTATGAAGAAGTTAATGAACCTGAAAGAAGCGAAAGAGGTATGTAAGGATCGTGACACTTGGCGATCTGTTCTCTCTGGCTACCCCGTTAGGGATTGTGCGTGACGATAAGTAAGTAAGTAAGTAAGTAAGTAAAATAAACAGGTAATTGAATTGCAGCATCTGAAAGGCCATTTAACTGTGCATAATGATGTTACTGCAGCGTCATAATGTGTGTATGTATTATTATGTATTTGGCACAGTTTTTGGCCTTAGCTGTTTGACGTGTAGCAACGTGCAACAAATGGGGGTGTTATTAGATTCCTCTTAGTTGTGGATGTGACATATACTATTCTCTTATACTCTTTTCTATTAACTGTATTATGCACTTTATTCTTTTTCTTAATTAGTGTTTTAAGTTATTTTTATCTTACTTTACAACAAGTAAAAAACAATACAAATAGATGCCCTAAACATAAGCCTTGTGCAATATTTAAAATTTCTATTAAAGTATTACTCACAATAACTTTGTGATGTTATTTGTATTGGGGCCGTAGACCTTTTCGGTGTCGCAAATGGCAACAGCGGGGAATGGAATATTTTCAGTTGGATAGTGAGTTGTCTCCACCTGTAAACAATGAAAGTCAATTTATATTTATTAGCTTAGATCCCCGCATTTGTCCAGTGAGTGTCGTATAAGGCACTAACTAATGGACTAAACTATGGGACTATGGGAAATGCCAGAAAGATCTCCTGTCTTCCGATAGAAGGCGGTATACCACCATAGTGTTTACGCCAGACGTTAATTTCCAGAACGATGCCAAGCAAAAGCGTCAAAGTTGCGAGACATCTTGTATAGTAATCGTATCTCGTAGTAATCGTAAAAAAGTGTAATAATTAAGGCAAAGGTAATAAAAATAATTTTACACATTTTATCGCGTTTAATTTTAACGTGTTCACTTTTCAGGAACTTTACCGATGGTCACGAGAGGACCGAGTTAAGATTTAGGTGGGCATGGGCTAGAGCATCCACTTACCATCTGGGCTGTATGGTCATTGCTCATCCTTATTAAATAAAAAGTAAGTAAACAAGGAATAAGCTACTTGCCACAATAAACGTAGGATCGGTAATAAACTTGTTCCAAATCATATGACTTAAGAAAGTACACAGACCGATACTTAAAGTAATGGTAATGCACCAAAATATATAAGCCCATTTGTCGGTACTTTCATAAAAGTAACGCACTCCATGAAGCGTGCAATTTTTAGAAAATTCTGATAGTTTTTTTATTAAAACACGTCTAGAAATCCTCATTTTTAATACAGTGTTGTTGAAGCAAATCCTTGTTTAAATCCGCTACTTAAATAATTCTTCCAAAGGTAATCGCTTACGGGTATATCTTTCTGAATTTTATTCGAAATGAAAAGTTTTAATCTATCACCACGATTCTAAAATATATTCACTTTTAATCAACATACAATTAATTAATGTTAATGTATTCACTAGTTTCAAATAGTAAAGTTACTTTGGGTACGGTACATTGTTGGGATTCCTAATTGCCTTTAATAAAATTTCTTAAAAAGTTGCCTTAAGTGAAATTCATTAAATTTTGTATTTTGATTCAGACAAGTATTTTTTTTTCTAATGAAAATTCTAGATAATTATAACACGCAAGTTGCAAAATAGCCAGACCGATTATGAGAAATAATACCGAAGGTACAAGGTGTCTGCTATATGACCACAAATCCGTCTACCAAGTGTGGTAATTGTGATATTTTTTTTCCTACAACGGGAGAGGTCCATGTTCAGCCGAGGATTATTACTAATTGATGATGAAAATGAAGGAAGTTTTATTTAAGCCGTTAAGTCAGGCAGTTATGATGGAGGATTCTGCATATTTACCACGCTTGGAAAGTGCCTTATTATCTTAATATGAGTTCTAACGCTGCTAGCCGTTGTTATTATAAGGATTTAAAATGATTTAGCGTATCGCTGCATAACGTCATTATTATCATCACAGACTATTCAAAGTTCATTGCCAGACACGGGTCGTCCCCATAGATTGCATCGAAGGAGATATTTGCCTAGATTGATAAGCTAAATTTAAAATCCCCAATTTCTCAATTTTTGCTGAATGGCCTAAATGTATGTGGTCTGGCGTGGTCATGATGAAAGAGACCACTCCCTTTCTGTTGATCAATTTCAGTCGCTTTTTTTCCAATTTCTCGCTAGAGTTTCATTGGTTTTTTGCTGTAAACGGTAAAAGCTCATAATAAACGATGCTCTTCTAATCACACCATCCACACTTTATTGCGTATTAATCTAGGTTTCCCTACAGTCTGTGGAACTCAACTGAACGATCTTTTCAAAAATGGTTCGGTACATTACTTTTCACTAGAAAATCGCAAATGAGTACACGATTCATTAGGTTTCTTTCAATGAACTCATATGGTACCCAAATATCAAGCTTTTTGTATAGCCGGACTATTTCAAATGGGTCAAAACTGTTTTGTGATCGAACTTCAATGCCTCGGCAATGCTAATATGCCCATATTCCTCCTTTTAAAAAAAATGGAATTGACTTTATCCGTATGAGGACGAGCAGAGCAAGCTGCATATTAGAATCAAAATTCCCGGACTGAAAACGCTTAAACTAACTTTGTTACTGACACTGTTTTAGGTCCATAAAAGTCACAAATTCTATTTTCGCACCTTGAGTCGTGTTTTTAATAAAAATTTTCAATAAAACTTCAAAAGGTATCAAATGTCTTCGTTAGATTTACTCATTTGCGGACAGAATAACAAGAGAAAAGGATGAGAAATGATTTTTACTTTTTATTTTTATTTTTTTAATGACCTATATGTATTGATATTAAAATCAGCAAGACACAAAAAGTACAATCAACTTTCAATTTCAATTTTATACAAACAAAATACAAAGAAATTTTTCGCCGACCTCTCATTATACTTGCTGTGCAATATTATATTACATAAAATTAGTTTTATTAAATTTGTACCACTGTCGAGCGAACAGGTGAAATCATTAGAAGTTTTTACCACTATAAACTTAAAAGAAATTGTTAATTTAGTATGATGGCACAAAAACTGTCATTAAAACAACAAACAACCTTGAACTCCACTTAAAATAATGGAATGGACCAGTCAAACGGATTTTAATTGCTCTTCTGAGTGGAAATATACCGTGGAAATGTACTACATTTACAAAAAGGATCTTCAAGTATAAAGTAACTTCGTTTATAATTTTAATGATATGGATAGTTGAAAAAGTTTACAAACAGTTTTTATGCCCTGTTGCATAAAATAGGTAAAATTTTTTTTTTCAATTTTTTTCAACCAACTATTGTAGAGAAGGAAAAAGTTTAAAAAACAAATTTAAAATCTCCAAATTCTGTATACATTTTTAGAATGTTTGTAAAAAAGAAGCAAAATAATGTTGTTAAATCGAAAAATTTAAAACAATCAATTTCGACACTGCACGGAACAACTCAATTATCGATTTTATCAGGAAAGAAAGAAAATATATGGAAGGGAATATTGATATTAAATTTAATTTTTACCATTGCCTTTCTGTTGATTATAAAGAACAGATATAATAATGATCAAATTATTACACGGGTAAGTGTGATTATGCATCGTATAATATGCTAGTTTTCATTAAAACTTTGTTTGGATTTTCTAATTATAATCTATGTTATCAAGCCGTCATTTAGTATTAATAATTTTGGGACCGAGATTCAGTGAGTTTAGATGGATTAGGGACAGCTCTTACTTTTAAAGTTAAATAAATTGGTTCATAGTCGGCAAACTCGTTAAAATTGTAAGACATTAATAAATACCACCCTTTATTAAATCATATCTTTGTATTGGATTTGAAGATCAGATTTAAATATCGTAAAGACAGTATTCAATTCGACGCGATTTTGAATGGGTTTGGTTTATTTATTGGTTGATTTACTGTAATATCTAAATATTGGTTAAAATCTATGATACTCTGAAACGAGTATATACTATAGCAGATTGAATGTAGATGTATCTGTTTTAGATTTAGTCAAATGTAATATCTCGTATTTTTCACGCGCTTGTTGCCTTTAAATTTAGAATTGTGTATCGTATAATAGATATATTAAGTTATTATTATTTCTTCGAGTACAATGTTAGATTTCCTGTATTTTTAGATGAGCGGTAGTGTTGTGTATGTTGCCCGATATGTATGCATTGGATATTGTACCGATATGCCACGCTGTAGCTATATTATAGTTGTAGCACGAATGGGTTGGCTCGACTGGGGAGGGACCACGCTCTCACAGAATACCAGCGTAAAATTATAGTAGCTTAATACTGCTGAGTTTTGTATGATGAGTGTATAGAACCGGAGAACCTCTTTACTGGGAACGAGGCATTCCATCTTAGTCTTCAGGGGTGACAACGCGCCCGCGGTTTGATTCTTAATCGAGGATAAATGTAGATATCTATGGGCCACAGTATCCACTTACAGCAGGTGGACTGTGTGCTCGTTTGTCACCCTTATTCTATAAAAAATAGAGATTGTTTCTCTATACGATTTGTATCGCCCTATAGTAAAATTGTTGACAATTTTAAATTGACAGTACATATCGAGTGCAGCCTACTTATGTAGTGTTGTTAGCTTAGAGTAATTATATACATACCTATGCATAGAGAGAACCTACAAGTCTAAATAAATTCAGTCTATATAGTTTTCTGGCTTTTTCTAATTTAATTTACAAATAAGGCAAAAAGAGACAAATATATTCAAAAATGTTGCGTGTAAATAGAAATGTCAAGTGGTAACTTTGTTTTTTTTTGTTTGTATTAAAATATTTCCAAATCACGAAGTTAAAGCAGTATCTTGACAATCACGTGTAGCGGCGGCGTACACAAATTCTCTACCTCCTACCAAATAATGTATTTAATGTAAATGAGAAGCTCTAAGGCCCCAAATCATCCCGTAAGTATCTTTATAGATAACAGAGGGAAATAAAACAGGCGATAGGTGACAGTATCTTTCTCATAACAACTAAAAATAATAAAAAATTGCGGTTTTCAAGCCAATTGCTGAGAGAGGGAACTACGGCAAATATTCCCTCTACGTTCAGCAATGTGCTTATGATAGGCTATAATTTCTGAATGAATATCGGATAATATCTTGAGGGAGCAGAGAGGAAAATGGGCAATACGTTCGTAATTGATTTAATAGTTGTGATCTAGCGAAAAAAGAGAAGGCAGACCGCGGTCTTGCCGCTGTTATTGTAATGTCGTAGCAGTGAAATCTGGATACGTTCCGTGTAACAAACCTATTGTCAATCAAACAAACATTGTTATTATTACCTGTAAAAACCCATAATAAGCCTAAGGATCATTTGGTGAAAATATACGAGCTGAATTTTAATAGATTTTACAGTAACCTTTTCACGAACCGTCCACTACCATCTCGAGACGGCGAGGCCGGCTCTACTCTTTCTGACCGAGACGCAGGTGTCCTCTCCGGCTGATGTCTCGTATCTCTCCTACCCGGGGTACAAACTGGAACACTCCTTTGTGCCTCGGGCTGGAGTTCGCGTTTACGTCAGAGAGGACATCTGTTCTCGACGCCTCGGCAGACTTGAAGGTTCGGACCTGTCCATCCTTTGGCTACGCGTAGACAGCGACGACCATCCACGCGTCTACGGGTGCCTCTATAGGTCCCATAGCGGTAATGCCGAAACAGACCGACTCTTCGAACAAGTCCAAATGGCTGCAGATTCGTTGCTACAGCAGATCCCCTCCGCAGAGATCGTGATCCTCGGCGACTTTAACGCCCATCACGCCGAATGGCTTGGTTCACGTTTAACCGATCATGCGGGGAGATCTGTTTATGATTTTGCCTTGGCATATGGTCTGACACAACTGGTTACTTCGCCTACGCGGATTCCAGATGTGGAGGATCATGCACCTTCCCTGTTGGACCTTCTGCTGACCTCTCACCCGGACGGATATCAGATTTCCGTCGACGCCCCTTTAGGCTCCTCGGACCATTGTCTGGTCCGGAGTGTTGTGCCACTCACGCTGAAATCGCGGTTGCATTCTGCAGGCTGCCGCCGTGTTTGGCACTATAGGTCAGCCGATTGGGATGGGATGCGGTCTTTCTTTGCATCCTACCCTTGGGGGCGGGTTTGCTTCTCGCCGGATGATCCCAACGTTGTTGCGGATTCTGTTACTGATGTGGTACTTCAGGGTATGGAACTTTTTATTCCTTCCTCTGTGGTGCCCATTGGAGGCAAATCTCAGCCATGGTTGGGTCGCTCCTGTAAAATAGCATCATGCTATAAGCAGGAGTGCTACCAAGCCTGGGTTGATGCATCAGCGTCCCGGGATGTAAACACCAGCGCTCTAAAAAAGAAGTATAATTCCGCCTCTAGGTCCTTCAAAAGAGTCATTGTCAAGACAAAGTCAGAGCACATAGGCAGAATTGGCGAGAAACTAGTTCGCCTTCCTTCTGGAACCCGTGCATTCTGGTCTCTCGCCAAGGCTGTCCAGGGGAATTCCTGTCAGCCATCTCTTCCATCTCTGCACAGGGAGGACGACTCACTGGCCCATACTGCAAAGGAGAAAGCCGATCTTCTAGGCTCTTTCTTTGCGTCTAACTCGACTCTCGATGACGGGGGGAGTACGCCGCCGACCATCCCGCGGTGTGAGTGCTCCATGCCGGAGGTGCAGATCACACAGCGCTCGGTTCGCAAAGCACTCCTCTCCCTGGACATCCACAAGTCGAGTGGGCCTGACGGAATCCCCCCAATTGTGCTGAGGACGTGTGCTCCAGAGTTGGCACCGGTTTTAACTCGTCTTTTCCGGTACTCCTACTCCCTAGGCGTAGTCCCAAAATCATGGAAGACGGCTTTCGTCCACCCGATCCCTAAAAAAGGCGACCGCTCAGACCCGTCCATTTACCGGCCAATCGCCATTACCTCCTTGTTCTCCAAAACAATGGAGTCCATTGTAAACTGCCAGCTAATGAGGTACCTTGAAGATCACCAGCTGATTAGTGACCGCCAATACGGTTTTCGCCGTGGTCGGTCAGCTGGTGATCTTCTGGTCTACCTCACTCACAGATGGGCGGAGGCAGTAAAGTTCAAGGGGGGGCATTAGCCGTTAGTTTGGACATTGCGAAGGCCTTCGATCGGGTTTGGCACAAAGCGCTTCTTTCGAAGCTCCCTTCCTATGGGCTTCCCGAGAAATTGTGCGATTGGATCACCAGCTTTCTTGCAGATCGGAGCATCAAGGTCGTTGTAGACGGTGCAAGCTCCGATTGCAAGCCTATTAATGCTGGTGTTCCACAGGGCTGCGTGCTATCGCCAACGCTGTTTCTTCTGCATATCAATGATATGTTGCATACCCGTAACATTCATTGCTATGCGGATGACAGCACTGGTGATGCTCTTTACACCGGCCGAGCCAATATTTCTCGGGAAAACGTCTCTGAGTGCCGGGACAAACTTGTGTCTGAAGTCGAGTCTTTGCTGAACAGAGTCTCGGATTGGGGACGACTAAATCTAGTCCAGTTTAACCCCCAGAAGACACAAGTTTGCGCGTTAACCGCTAAAAAGAACCCCTTTGTCGTATCCCCTCAGTTTCAAGGCACTCCCCTTGTTGCCTCAGCCAGTATCGGAATCCTCGGCGTCGACATATCGAGTGACGTGCAGTTTCATGGTCACTTGGAAGGGAAGGCCAAATTGGCCTCTAAAAAGCTTGGCGTGCTCAGCAGAGCGGGACAGTATTTCATGCCGGCACACCGCCTGCAACTTTACAAGGCGCAGGTTCGGCCGCACATGGAATACTGTTCCCATCTCTGGGCTGGGGCTCCCCAGTACCAGCTCCTTCCACTTGACCGCATCCAGCGCAGAGCGGCTCGAATCGTCGACGACCGAGTGCTTTCCGATCGACTCGATTCACTGGCGCTGCGAAGAGATGTTGCATCTCTTTGCGTATTTTATCGCATCTATCACGGAGAGTGCTCTGAGGAATTGTTCGGATTAATCCCAGCCGCCAAATTTCGTGAACGCACTACACGGCAAGCGTCTCGATACCATCCACACCATCTGGATGCTTGGCGGTCCACCACTGTACATTTCACAAGGAGTTTTCTTCCACGTACAACCTCTCTGTGGAATAGTTTACCACCGGCGATTTTTCCGGACCGATACGACCTGGGGACCTTCAAGAAAAGAGCTTACTCCTTTGTAAAGGGCCGGCAACGCACCCACAATTCTCCTGGTGTTGCGGTTGATCATGGGCAGCGGTAGTCACTTAACATCAGGTGAGCCGCATGCTCGTTTGCCCCCTCTTCTATAAAAAAAAAAAAAAAAAAAAAAAACGATATATTTTTAATTATACAGCGATAGTCTGGAATTCCGCATTTTTCGACTAGGTTTTTGTTATAAGAATTCAGATTAAGTTTCCACTAGTTACTACTTAGCACAACATTCATTGATATAAATACCTAAGTATTACGGGCCATTAATCATCATCATCTTTACAGCCCTTCACAAGTCCACTGCTGAACATATGTAAGCCTCCCCCAAAGATAGCCACAAAGCATGGTCCTTAGTCGCCTGCATCCATTATAACACTGCATGTCTTACTGGGTCGTCACTCCATCTAGTGGGGGGTCGCCCTACATTTCACCTACCAGTCTGAGGCTGCTACTCTAGAAACTTTTTTCCCCATGGGTTTTCGGTTCTTCGAGCTATGTGGCTAGCCCATTGCCACTTAAGATTAGTAATCCATTGGGCTATGTCGGTCACTCTGGTTCTAATGCAGATATCCTCATTTCTAAGTTTATCATGCAGAGAAACCGAGCATAGCCCTATTTAGCGTCATCATACGGCCACCAGTGAAGGACCAGGTCTCAGTTCCATAAGTTATAACTGGCAACACTTACTGGTTGTACAGTCTCATTTTCAGGAATAGCTGACGAGAAGATGCTGAGTTGAAGCTGTCGATTGAACTCTCGGTCAAAGTTGGACTTATCTAGTCGGATTATTTGTCCCAGGTAAACGTACTCCTCAACAACTTTGAGCTTAGTGCACCCAACAGCTACAGGTACAGTTGTGACATGGCCATTACACGTGATATTTGTTTTGACTTGCCTTGACGTTTTTAAGGAGCTCGAGAGCCATTCTGATCTCATGGGATATCATCGAAACTGTATCGGATAAGAATTGCTCTCGGATCGTTACTTACATTTGAGTGTGGCTCCAACAAAGATGCTAAAAAGCGTCAGAATCACGCTCATACTGACATCCGGGATATCGTCAGAACATCTCAATTTCATTCAAAATCTCAGGTGTCCTAGAAACGATACTGCCACATTCGGTCTTCAGTTTTAACAGTTGGCAAAGACTCTGGAGCCCTAGTTACGCTATTTCTTCTGTAATAGTGGAGATGAACGGTCCACTATTAACAGACTCCGAGTGGTTTCAAGGTGGAGAAATGAAATGACTGTTTATATAAGTCCGACTGGAGTACGAATATAGAATGGACTGTGGACTGGAATGAATATATTTTCATCTTGCCTATATTTATATGGCTGGCTCACAATTGATTTGCCAATGGTAATTATTTTTATTGTACATAGCCAATTATACTGCTTACATTATGACCAATGAAAATGAATCAAAAATGTATTACTATTATGTACGTTTCGTTTCCCGGCGTGAGACTTGTGTGTTGTTCACGAAGCTACGTCGCTGGATCGGGCTATATAAGACATGCAGGTCGGTGCGCGCGCGTAGTCGGCGAGCGGCCGTGGCGTGGGATACAGCTCCGGAACAACAAGGAGAAGCGAGCTGCGGTGTTGAAGAAACGGCTCCCCATTGGTCGACGGATACGTGACGATAGCGGCGTGTGAAATCGATGTGGCGCTGAATAATATTTGCGGCTGCTTCTTGTTTCTTTATAAGAACGTCAAATTATCTATATGCAATCCGTAGTATCTCAGTAGCCAGGGATAGTTAGAAAATAAATGTTTTTTTATCTTCACCTTTCGCGTTATGGTAGCAGCAGAGTATATATTATTTATTCCCGTTTAGGGCTGATTATTCTGGCTGCTACATCACTCTCCCCCTAGCGAAAGCGTACCGGAGGCTTGACGACTCGCCCGTATTTAGTAGTTTTTAAAATAGGTCTCAACTGGGTTGATGTAGATGATGGAGTTTCAAGCTTCCTCGCTGGTGGTTTTGATGATGATGATGAATCCTCTAAAGTATCCTCGTTAATAATATAGGCAGGCTTTAGTCAGTCGATCGAAATAATCGTAGATTTCCTTCCGGGTATTTGTAGTTTAAAAGTCTTGCTATTTCTCTCTAATACTTTATACGGTCCGTCGTAGGTAGGTTGAAATTGTTTTTTCATTGCGTCGTTTCTTACAAAAACTTGCTTGCATGTTTTCAAATCTTGGTGAATGAATACTGATTTATTATTTCTGTGTGATTGCATTTCGGTGCATTTCGACGATAAGGCTTTGTTGATTGATTCTCGAAGTTGAGTTACGAAATCGTAATCCATTTCTTGCTAGTTTGACGCTGCTGAACTGAAGAAGTCACACGGCAGTCTTATGCTGCAGCCGTAGGTTAGCTGAGCGGCACTAAGACTAGTGTCTGCACGCGGTGTTGCTCGTAGTCCGAGTAGCACTGTAGGTAGCTCATCAATCCACTTTGTATGTTGAGATAAACGAGTTTTGAGTGCGGTCTTTAATGTACGATGCCATCGTTCGATTATTCCGTTTGGCTGAGGATGGTATGCTGTTGTACGTGTCTTCTGTATTCCCATAGTTTGAAGAAGTTTGAGGAATAGGTTGCTTTCGAAGTTTCTTCCTTGATCCGTTGTGATGGTTTTAGGTGATCCGAAATGAGTAATCCAATTTTCATAAATTATCTTCGCGACGGATTCGGCTGAAGTATCATCGGTAGGTATTGCTTCTGGCCATCTTGTTGCTCTGTCGATCATTGTTACGAGGTAACGATATCCTTGCGGTGAAGTAGGTAGTGGTCCGACGATGTCAACATGCAGGTGTTCGAATCTCTCCGTGGGTGGAAATGTAGCTAGATTACTTGATGTATGCCTTTGTACTTTGCATTTCTGGCATTGAATGCATTGCTTCGCCCAGTTGCCAACATCCACTTGCATTGAAGGCCAAAAGAATTTTTCAGTGATGAGTTTTCTTGTTGCTCTAACACCTGGATGACTGATGTTGTGCAGTGCATTGAAGACTTCGCGACGACATTCTTCTGGTAGGTATGGTCGCATAGTTGTCGTTGAGGCTTCACAGTATATAGGTAGATGCGTCATTGGCATTGTAACTTGCTTGATGGACAAGTTACCTTGCTTCGATAGATGTTTTATGTTGTCTTTATTTTATTTAAAATATTATTAATTTGTCACTATCTCTGTCTTGTGCTGCGGCGATCTTATGATAGTCGATTGATGTAGGGCACGTTACACTGTCGATTGGTACGCGACTGAGTGCGTCGGCGACTATGTTGTCCTTTCCACTGATGTGACGTATGTCGGTAGTGAATTCACTTATGAGAATAAGTTGTCTTTCTCTTCGTGGTGTTTCCGATAGTGATGGTTTCTTTGAAAGTACAGATGTTAATGGCTTGTGGTCGGTAAAAACGATCAGGTTTCGACCCTCGAACGTTTTTCTGAAGTGCTTGATGGCCATGTAAATAGCGAGTAGCTCTCGGTCGAATGTACTGTAGTTACGTTGAGTATCGGAGAACTTCTTCGAAAAATAGCCAAGTGGTTGCCATTTCCCATTGCTGTATTGTTGGAGAACGGCTCCTGCTGAGAGATCGGATGCGTCGCTGAAGATAGCAAGGGTTGCTTCGTGTGATGGGTGAGCGAGTAAAGCTGCATTTTGGATCGCAACTTTACAAGCTTCAAATGCCTTCATGGCTTCATCGTTCCATTCGATTGACGTTTTATCTTTTTTCTTCGTGTTGTGAAGGTATGCGTGAAGTGGTGCTTGGATTTCAGCCGCTTTAGGTATGTGTTCCCTGTAAAAATTTATCATCCCAAGAAAACGCCTTAGCTCTTCGATAGTTTTAGGTTTTGCATAATCGATGATTGCTCTGACTTTTTCGGCAGGCGGTTTGATTCCTTCCTTGCTGACGGTGAAACCAAGAAATTGCACTTCTTGCTGTCCGAATATGCATTTCGAAGGGTTGATTGTGATTCCGTTGTCTTCTAATCGCTGTAGCACGGTGCGTAGATGGGTTTCATGCGTTTCTTTATCAGGGCTTGCAACAAGGAGATCATCAATAAATGCGAAAACGAAATCCAGTCCATGAAGTACTTCGTGTATGAATCTTTGGAAAGTTTGACCTCCGTTCTTTAATCCTGGGATCATTCTTGGGAATTCGAATAATCCCATTGGGGTAATTATTGCTGTCTTCTCTATGTCTTCATCGCGTACTCTTATTTGTTGGTAAGCTCGGTTGAGATCGATGGTGGAGAATATAGTCTTGTCTGATAGTTGATGAGTGAAATCCCTGACTCGCGGTATTGGGTAGCGGTCAGGAGTGGTAATAGAATTCAGTCTTCTGTAATCTCCACAAACTCGTAATTCTCCGTTCTTCTTCGGTAAAATGTGAAGTGGTGATGACCAAGGGCTTTTGCTTGGACGGCATATTCCTTGCTCAATCATGTTTTCGAATTCCTTTCGAACTTGCTCGTATAGGTGTGGTGCAATTGGACGTGCACGGCAATGAAGTGGTGGTCCATTGGTTTCGATGAAATGCTCAACGTCGTTCTTCGGTGTTAATTTCATTGAAGTTATTCTTGTGATACAAGGGTATTCTTCGAGGATCTTGTGATACGGTTGTTGAACATCTATGCTTCTTATTGTGGGCTGATTGGTTGCTTGGACAAAAGACTGAGATGCCAGATTGGTTTTCCCGTCGATGATTCTTCTATTTTTGATGTCGACGATCAACTGGTGATGTTGAAGAAAATCAGCACCGATGATTGGTTTGCTGACTTTAGCGACGATAAATCTCCATTTGAATGGTCGGCGTAGATTTAAATCAAGTTCCATTGTTTTTTCTCCATATGTAAGAATCACCGTATTTTTTGCTGCATAGAGTTGAAAATCCAGTGGCTTCAACTTCTGTCCTTGCTTCGGCGGTAACACTGAGATATTTGCTCCGGTGTCGATAAGGAAAGTAAGCTTGCTTTTTTTATCGGTGACGAAAAGACGGTAGGATTTTGCTGTTACGCTGGATCCCGTCGCATTGAGCGTATTAGTTAGTTCGAGCGCCTTCGCATTTTCATTTTTGAATGTACACGGTTCTGTGCATTTTCTTGCCTCGAACCCGAAACGTTGATGATAGTAACAGTAAGGGGATCTTGATGTTGAGCTTATTCGACTTCTACTTGCAGAGCGGTTGCGACGAAAAGGTGATCTTCGGTGTTGCTGATTGCGCTGGTTGTACTGTTGCTGGTAACTGGTGTGATGCTGGGAAGCTTTAAGCGCAGCGACTTCGTATGATAGCTTCCGAATTTCCTCGAAAATTGATGTATATGTGTTCGCCTCTTGCTCCATAATGACGGCTTGATGACACTGCTTTTTTTTTTATAAATACTGAAGTCTTCCTTCTCGGTGTTCGCCACGGGCTTCCTTCGCGGTGTTCGTACGCGTATGTAATAGTGGTACGTCGCGGGTGTTCCTTCTTGGTGCTCGTACGGGATCTTCCCTCTCGGTGTTCGTACGGGGTCTTCCCTCTCGGTGTTCGTACGGGTCACCACTGTAATAGTGGATATGAACGGTCCACTATTAACAGACTCCGAGTGGTTTCAAGGTGGAGAAATGAAATGACTGTTTATATAAGTCCGACTGGAGTACGAATATAGAATGGACTGTGGACTGGAATGAATATATTTTCATCTTGCCTATATTTATATGGCTGGCTCACAATTGATTTGCCAATGGTAATTATTTTTATTGTACATAGCCAATTATACTGCTTACATTATGACCAATGAAAATGAATCAAAAATGTATTACTATTATGTACGTTTCGTTTCCCGGCGTGAGACTTGTGTGTTGTTCACGAAGCTACGTCGCTAGATCGGGCTATATAAGACATGCAGGTCGGTGCGCGCGCGTAGTCGGCGAGCGGCCGCGGCGTGGGATACAGCTCCGGAACAGCAAGGAGAAGCGAACTGCGGTGTTGAAGAAACGGCTCCCCATTGGTCGACGGATACGTGATGATAGCGGCGTGTGAAATCGATGTGGCGCTGAATAATATTTGCGGCTGCTTCTTGTTTCTTTATAAGAACGTCAAATTATCTATATGCAGTCCGTAGTATCTCAGTAGCCAGGGATAGTTAGAAAATAAATGTTTTTTTATCTTCACCTTCCGCGTTATGGTAGCAGCAGAGTATATATTATTTATTCCCGTTTAGGGCTGATTATTCTGGCTACTACACTTCATAAATACGAGCTGTAAAGTAGTTGCGTAAGTACCGCCACATGCATTTGGAGATCTTTCTGTTTACTTGCCTGTATGCTGACCAATCTGCTAAAGACTGCTGCTTCATTTCTCGTCTAACAGCGGAGAGCTATGAAAGCAAGAGTGTGATAGGTTTTTGAGTTTTTCTGCGACGGGCCTTGCAGAACTTAGAAACGACAACACGGATAATTTCCACGAGCTTGTCATTCGTATCGTCCCCTGTATTGCAAATTTCTAGGCACTGAAAACGGTTTTGTAGCTCGACCTGAAAGTTTTCGGGACTTTGGATTAGAGCACGAGGGGGACGGAGGGTTGACTTCATTAGAAGAGACCTCTCCAACTTAACGTTTAATTTTAGTGTGTCTCTAAACATTTGGTGAGCGGCTGCCAGTTTCACCCTTGTTATCACTGAGACTCACTGAGATCACTGAAAGTTTGTTGTCTGGTCGTCATAATGTCAATCTCATTTTCTGTAGGGACACTTCTGGAGGAAAGATTTCAGCATAAAGAATCTCTCTTTTTCTCCATGGAGTCGGTCAGCTGCTGGCCCCTTGGGTGCCGTTGCCCTATCTCAAATTTCCCAACCTTCAGCTCTACGTTCTCTCTTGTACTTAGTTTATCGTTGAAGTCTCTTATTTACACCGTCAAGTGGGTTTTGGAGGAATGCATGGCTCTAGATATATTCTCAGACATTTCTTCCACCTCCTCATCGGGATGTGCCAAAGTTAGTGCATAAATTTGTACGACCTTTAGCGAATACCGTTTGGTCATTCTGAATATAATGTAGCCACTCGAATGTTGGGGTCAATTTGGCCAATATGGCGTATCTGTCGAGCACTTTCCGAAGTACTATATAAGTATATATTAAGTATACTAAGTATATAATATATATACTAAGTAAGTATATTAAAATCATATATCAATGGATACGCTTATTATGCATAACAGATATATATATATATATATATATATATATATATATATATATATATATATATATATATATATATATATATATATATATATATATATATATATATATATATATATATATATATATATATATATGTTATATATATCATATATATTTTACAAATAGTTCGCTATCACTCGACGCCATATTATGGCGTTTGACAGATGCGCATATTATTTGAGACGCTAGAATATGGCGTTTGGACAGCCGAGGGGGTAGGCAATCCCAGTCGACATACTTTCAATCTATACAACGTTGTTAACGAGAGACTTGTGGACGATAAATCTAACCCCTCTTTGAGTCAGCTTATCGCCCTCCATGTGATAGAACAAGTTGCCAGATTCGTGAATCACCGTATCCTTCCGCTCTGTTCGGACCTCGTATAATCCTATAATGTTTCAGCGCAACTTGTCTATCTCCTTTTCCAGCTCCAGGATCTTCTCTTTATTCCTCAGGATATGTACGTTGTATGTTGCCAGATCAAGTGGTCTTAGGTGGCAACCGAACCCCCACCCGTGATTCTTAGCACCCCCTGCCCCGCCGTTACCATGGTCACCAGAGTAGCCAGAAATAGCGAGAACGCCGGGGACTGAAGGCCGTCTCTTCGTAACTCTCATCATGGGGGTATATTGCCATATTTACCACGCTTTGGGAGCGGGTTGTCATCCGCAGTTTTTTTTGTTGTACAACTGCTGGTATTTGGAAGATGATGCTGCCCGTCTCTTGTCTTTTTCCCTCTGTCACCTTTTACGACACCCACGGGATGATATGGGGGTATTAGATATTCTTATCCGCTACTGCACGGCAACTGGATTCATAAAAATCCTTAATTTTATTAAGTCATAGGCATATGGCAAAGTCGGAAAGGGACATCCTAGGCGAAAATTTATCGACCAAATTGGCGATTTATTAAAAACGGGCCAAATTAGGAGTACTCTTAACCGACGAGCATGTATGTGTAGACATATGGATGTGAAGGAGGCGAGGGAAGTGTGTCAAGATAGTGCCAAATGGAAGTCTTTTTTCGCTAACGGCGCATCAATAGAGGTGTCTATGGAATGGAAAAACGGCAAGCACCTTGTAAAATAAAGAATGTGAGAATAATAAAGGTATCTTATTTTGTATCGTGTTAAATGTTATATTTACATTTTAGGTAAAGTTTTACTATAAAAATTTTGCTCATATTTTAGGTCTCTCTATGCTTGTAATTACCCTGAGGTGGTTAGTCTGATTCTTATTCTAAAACGGAAATACGTAGTTTCTGAACGTAATGTTTGAAAATTGTTACTACAACCGAGGCGCTGCTATGAGTGTTTTATCTGAACAACTTTATATCGTTTCAACATAAATTACCTAATCGGGCGTGGCGTAAAAAATATTTTTATGGAGTGGGACATATATACATGCGGCTCACCTGAAGGTCAATAAATATCACGCCTATGAAAAATTGCAACGCCACTTACAGGTGATTGGCCTTGAAAACGAGAAGACCCTTTTCTTATCCTTTTTTATTTTCCTTGCTATACTTTTAAATAAAAATATTCTAAATAATATTTCAAAACTGTTGCTGCATTGAATTTTATGTAAACAGCTAATAGGATAAATAAGATTAGAAAACTGCTACAGAAAATAATCACCTAACCCTGATACCACTTGCTAATACTTGTTTATCCTACCCCTAGATTGTTTTATATAGCTGGAGGTAGTGCCCTGGCTCTCCGGTGTAACTTCGTATTACTTGTCACATATGCGACTTGCCTTAGCAGCTAACTCTCGCGTAATAGGTACCTGTCAGATTTTACACAGGAAAAGCGTCCGTACTTGCATAATTTTTGTTATTATTTTACCGGAAATTTATACTTAATTTTTATTTGACTTAAGTATTAATGTCGCTTATTTTGAAATTCACAGATAAGCAACAACTGCAAACTTAACCAAATACCGTTTCCTGCTATCAGTATTTGCAATCTCAACATAGTATCGAAAAGGGAGAGCGTGTCTATAATACGACTCCTGTGAGTATGTTCTGAAAAAATATTTCAATTTCAATCTAATTCTTTATTAGCGTAATATGCGTAGGTATACACGGAGTAACAGTAGTGAATTTACATTATTAATCGCCATATTTAGGCTCACGCCGATGCATAAATTTACAATTTACAAGCTATAATTCAAATTGAGATATTTGTTTGTGTTTGTTACGTTTTATATACAAAATTACAATATTTAAATAAGTATTAAAGTAATGTCAAATAAGATTTACTATTAACAACACAATGTCAACTTTGTAAATTAAATATCAGATAAAATGTCAAATTAATTGCCACATTACAAGTCAGCCAGTTTTTTTTTCTTTATAGGATAGGGTGACAAACGAGTAGACAGTCCACATGGTAATAAATGGTTGCTGTGGCCCATAGACACCTACATGTATCCTCGATCACGAACCAAAATGCACATGCGTTGTCACCCGTAAGGACTAAAATAAAACCCTTACCGAATAATATTATTTTTCTAAAAGCTGTTTCTTCACTTTATTTTTAAATAAATTAATATTTTAAATTTCAAGCAAAGAGTTTGGTAAATGATTATACACTCTAGGAATCACGAAAAATACACTGCTATTTAAAAGTTTTGTTCTATTATAAATGAAGCTTATCTGGAAAGGGTATCTTTTGCGTTTTAGTTTAAACAACAAGTAACTATTATTTATTACAAATGGTAGCATATCCAGTATATAAATTACACGGTGGTTTCAATATTTTCATCTTTGGAAATATCGACCAACAGCTCGCGGTTTGTTTCATTCTGTATATAGTCCGAACGCATCTCTTTCATCTCTTTCGCACTCTAAAGACCAAATCTTTTCCTACAGAGTTTCCCCATAACGTAAACACCATACATGAAAAGAGGAGTAACATGTCCATGGAAAGCCGTTAAAACTGTGGATGTACTGGCAGTTTTGGACAACATGAATATTGATTAAGTTTCGAACAAATCTCTGTATGTGACTTCCAGTTTAGTTGAGAATCAATATTTAGCCCCAAGAATTTTGTTGTTCCTACTTCTTCATATTATCAATCAATGCATATATGATCCCCCGAAAGTAACAAGCAATGACACTAATTTATTTGCTGACGACAGCACACATATGTATGTTTATTTACATAAAAAACACAAATAGTATTGGACATAAACAATATCTTAGATAATATTATTAAATGGTTGCCTTTAAATAATTTAAAAATATATTAAGAAAAAAACTAAATACATTAATTTAATTAAATTACATTAATTTAATTAATTTGTGATAAACGGAGATGAACAACCACTATCTTGTGTACATATGTGAGACCCAATCCCCCCTCCCCCACACACACTTAACATGAAGTGGAATTCGGTTAAGAACTACCCCAGGAGGGTTTCAGCTCTCCAAGTTACGGAGAATCCCTCGCTGGGCATCAACGACTAAGTAATCCTGCTATTCCTGAGCGTGGGTGCTCAGGCTACCCCGCGTATTTTGGGAGGGGGGGGGGGGGAGGGCAGCGCGATTCCACTCACAACTAAACTGCTCGGGCAAGCGGAGCAACAACACCAAGGCGATCCCTGCCACACTATCCGTGATTTTTTTGTCACATCAGGGGACTTCATTCCAACCTTAATGATGTCCACTACGAATATTTTTCTACTCTTAGAGGAAGTACCGTCGATGTATATTATGTAGTTCATTCTATGAAAAGATTCATTACAATCAACCTACAATCAGCGAAGATATAGCTTAACATACAAAAATACATCTGAATTGAGAAGCTCCTTACTTTTTATGTTTGGTGAAAAACTAGTCGCATCATTAATTTTGGTTCAAAAAACGGATACATATTTTAACTTTCAGAAAATAAAATTCCTTTTCCATTTATTCCAATGTATATTTTTTACAGTACAAGCCACAATATAACGCAAAAAACGATAGCGAAATTTCTTCACAATCTCCCAATTTTGAAAGACTATGGAAAATCGACCAGGGACATCGATAATTTTGAAAGTATTATGTCTATTTTAAAGAATCATCATTTTACGGTGGATTCTCTTATGGAGGAGGTAATCATAAATGAATTTTAAAGCCTTATCTATTCTGTCATTGTACAATATAATATATTGTACAATGACGGAATAGGTAAGGCTTTAAATATATATAATATAAGCAATGTCGATTGGGAGCGAATGATTGTTCAAAGTTTACCGTGTAGTAGTGGTGCAAAAATATCCACTACCCCATATCATCTCGTGATTGTCGCAAGAGGCGACAGGGGGTAACAAATCTGAAAACGGGCAGCAGTATCTTCTCATTAACGATTTTTTTTTTGAATAATATAAGTAATCTGATTAATTAACATTACTAATATTCCTTTTAACCACTCCTGGTAAGCGTGAAACGCTTGTGTTAGAAGTGGTTCACGACAGTAGTCAAATGGTGGATTCGAACCCACAACCTTTTGAGTTTGCGATCCGCGCCCTGCCATTAGGCTACTGTCGCCAAAATAAAAATAATTTTTTAAGATTAAAATTAAAAATAAACTCCGGTTGCCAACCAGCTTACCAATCGTGGCAAATATGTCAGATATGCCCGATGTCGGGTCGGCGCAAGAAATCCATCTCAGTAAATAAGAGCACACATGAGACGTGAGCTCTTGCACGTGAGAGTGTAGCTCGCAAGGCAATAGCGGGAAAAAGAACTTTATTTGTTATAATTTAAGGTATATTTCACATTAAATGTTATTTGATTTATGTCTTTCATAGTTTATATTCATGCGGACAGTATTTAGCTATGATCTTGTACGTGACCCATTATCTAGTTGGTATTATTGATCGAAGGTTGTAACTGTAATTAACTGTCCAGAATGTAATATAAAATTAAAAATATAGCAAATATCTGCGCCACGATCAGAGTATCTCCATAATTAATTACACAATTAACTATTTCATTGGTCCGGGTGAAGATTTAACCTGATTTCCTCGCGCATGTACCTACTATGAAATTTATAGCCCAGCGGTAATCCTCAAACCTACTAAGGGCTCTTAAAATGTAATACTATTTAAAAGTATAATATTATTCGTTAACTTATTTATTCTTAACAGTCTATCAAAAGTCCACGGATGAGCATTGGACCCCATAGATTGTTTCAAAGGGGAATAATTGCGCTAGTTGCTTTGCTTGAAAAGTCAAACATAAACAGAAGGTCTTTTTGTTATTTTGAGTTATTATTAGAATAATCCTGCCGCCAACCTCTTGCATTAGTTCCCCAATTTGCCTCTTACGATATCCACGGGATTATAATATGAAGTAATAGGCGGATAATATTTTAATATTATAATTTTTCTACGCTACCACCGTATGGTATGGCTTCGCCTGGGTGTGATCTATTTATTTGACGTTTTTAGATTTGAGAAAATCATAAAAGGGTGTTTTATTAATTTTTCGTTTTAAAAAATACTTCATGTTTTTCGATTGATATATAAGCTTAGATTACTCCTGGCAAAACTCTCTATCACTCAATCTGTTTGTAAGGTTTCATCACAATATATGTCATGTACAGAGTCACGCTACAGCTATATTGTAGTTGTAGCATGAATGGGTCGGTGCGACCGGGGAAATACCACGCTCTCACCGATTACCAGCGTAAAATAGTGGCTGTGTTTCGCATGGAGAGTGTAGAGATTCGCATACCTTTTTTTTACCGGAAACGAGGGATTAAATCTTAATCCTCAGGGGTGACAACGCATTTGCGTTTTGATTCTTAATAGAGAATAAATGAAGATGTCTATGGGCGACAGCATCCATTTATCATCAGGTGGACTGTGTGCTCGTTTGTCACCCTTACTCTATAAAAAAAAAGACCTGTGGCACTCGGGGACTGCCGCGGTAAAGCTACTGCATAGCATTTTGTATCAACTTATGCAATTATAATTATTTATTTACTTTATTTATGCAGTATTTCTTTTTCTTTGATATTAATTCAAGTTACACTTTTTGAGCGTGGTGACCGATAAGAAAACAATTTTTTTTCTTTTATTAAATAAATAAATAATAAATGCACTTTGTTCATTCATATTCTAAACACATTATACACAAATTTTACAAGTACAGCTATTCACTGTTGTACATAAATACCTATACACCTATATACTTTCTCATAAACAGCTGCTTATGTATTCGTCCGATTTCGGAGCAGCTCGTCTCGATTCGTGCGAGCTTCGTAAAGTCGTACAATACGTCTAGTTGCACGCACACAAGCACCGTGTCAAAAACTGCCGAAAAGAAACGACGTTAGACAATGCACGGCCTTCAAGTGCCGCGCAAGTGATTCTCGTCCCACCTGTCCACGCAGTAACTTTTTTTTTACGACCGCGCGAGACTGTCGCAACAAAAACGATTACTACTGAAAAACTAATATAGGTACCTACCTAACATACAAATAAAAATATTCTCAAAAAGTTTAACGAATTCAGAATTTAATTTTATTAAAAGAAAATTGTTCAAATAAAAAATAAAGGATGAAAATAAAGCATATGGGAATATAAAAATAAATCGTATTTATTTTTTATTTCGAATTTTACAAGAAAAGTATAATATTTACTGGAGACAATTATTTTATTATTATAATAGTACATGATATTCCCTTTAAAATGACACCAATATGAGTAATATTTTATATCTATATCTACAAATAAATAAAATTGAAGTGTCTGTTTGTAATGTCAAAACAACAGCTTTTTATTAAATGCATATGAAAGTACTAGTAACAAAAACACAATTTTTAAAATTTTTGTCTGTCTGTCGGTCTGTCTGTCTGTTTGTTCCAGCTAATCTCCGAAACAGCTGGATCTATTTTGACGGGACTTTCACTGGCAGATAGCTGATGATATAAGGAATAACTTGAACTACTTTTGTTTTATAAAAAGAATTAGGGTTCTGCGCAAAAAAATTAAAACCCATGAAATCCATATTCCACGCGGGCGAGATCGCGGGGAACAACAAGTACTCAATATAGATAAATGTATACTAATTTTTATTTATTTATCATTTTAATAAATAAATAAAAATAAGTATTAATAATTTCTAGACACATCTCAACAGATATTTCGTTAATAAATTGCTATCAATACTGAAGCATTCTTTTATATTTAGCATCCATTTAACGCAAACAACTGATAAGAATACTTTTTAAACAACATATAATCAATAAAGGATAATCGCGTATAGTGAATTTCAAGGTAAATTATTATATGTAAACGTTTTTGAATCGTCGTAATGAAACATATTTCCTAAAGAAAATATCTTCAAAATTAATTTGATGTAAAATAACATTAGAAATAACGTATAAAAACGGAGAAATTATCAAATTTTTGATCGAGTTCCTAACCAGTACACAAACAAAAATGGCGAATAGTCATTTTCACATTTTTTTAGAAATAACGTATAAAAACAGAAAAATTATCAAATTTTTGATCGAGTTCCTAACCAGTACACAAACAAAAATGGCGCAATGTCATTTTCACATTTTTTTTTCTATATAGTTATTAGTTACAGAGTACACAGATAAAGTTCACTCTCATAGATGACAAATTTCAAACACCACAATCTCTAATTTTTTACTCTGCTATCTTCAGCGCTGTACACGAACGGAACGATGTCGTTGAGAGCCGTGGTTGCTCACATGGTTAGCGCTCGTTATAAGTATCACGTAGTACGGGAGCAACCCGGGTTCGATCCCCACTGGCACCAATGAAATTGTTGCGTGCTGATTTAGCTATCAGTTTGAAAGTCTGTTTTTCTGGGCCGTTTTGTTTTGTTACACTGACATCTCGCAAGTCACCTAGGGACCTAGGAGGTTGTCGGTTGCTTATTTTTTATTTTTCTTTAAAATTTTCGTCGGTAAAATAATATATTTATAAAAGTAAAAAAAGTAAAGTTACAGCCTATATACGTCCCACTGCTGGGCACGGGCCTCCTCTAATTTCTGAGAGGGTTTTAAGGCAAGGAAATGTCCGCCACGCTGCCTCAATGCGTGTTGACGAACTTCACATATCTTCGAAATACATATTTTTTAATTTCTCAGACATGCAGACCTGAGTTCGATCCCCGCCGGCACCAATGAAATTGTTAATTGCAATTGTGCTGATTTACCACGTGCTCGGCGGTGAAGGAAACATATTGAGGAAACCTGCACGTCTGAGAATATAATTATAATCGAATGTAAATCAAATTGACATAGGTAAGTACAGATAAAATTAGCGGAACATTAATAAAATTTTGAGATCGTTTTTTTTTAAATTTTATTTATATTCCGCTATTTTTGTCTGTGCTTATATCAATTTCATTTACATTCGATCTCTAAATTGTAGTTTGCGAGGGTAACGGGGATCTATCAGCTCCGGCAAAACACATTTCTGATAAAAGCTATCTAATTTTAAAATTTTGTCTGCCGTCCAAAACGCATCATCTCTTTTAATAATATCAATTTCTATGCCAAACAGAGTAGTATCGAAATCCAAAGTTCAAGCAGGGGTCAATGTAGCGTAGTAATTTAGAGCGCAGGTATAGCTATAGTCATACGAACGTCACAGGCCGCAGCTGACTGAGTCGAATAAAACTAGAACAAGCGCGCGTCACCGCGCATGCATGTGTGTGTAAGTGTCGTCCTCCCGCACCGCACCGGGGGAAACATTATTCAGTGAGATGCACGATAATTCGAAAAAGCCATTGGAAGAACGGGTTTTATAAAAAAACCACTGCATAAATCAATTACAAATAAAATTTATTGAATTCTTCGATAATTGAGCGGTGTCGGTACCGACTTTGTTTTGGAAATTTTACACTGCTTTTATTACTAATTTACGCCCAAAGTTGTGTTAAAATTTGCAATAAAAACGAATCTTTGGTAGCTCGTAACTTTTAATGACTTTTTATTTTATTATTCAGTTTCCGTACAGACAAAATTAATAATGAGACAAAACGATATCATGTTTAACTATCACTTGTATATACTGTTGATGTACACTGTCAAACAGCGGAGTAAAACCCCTCCGAAATTTCTATGGAAATAATGTCGACTAGTGTCACCTTAAGCAGGAGAATGAATTAAAAACTATGTATATTACGGGGATTCTGGATAATTTGTAATATGGAAGGGAGTCGTGATTGGTTTCCCTCCGTCCGGCAATATACGAATATTTGTTTGTATATCGATATATGGTAAATTTTCAAAGAAATGAGTTAAACACTATCTTTGAAATTGTTTAATGGACCAATATTCGCAGTCATAATGTATTAAAATTGCTTACAAGTGGTGGACGCTACAATAATGCGAAATGAAAGGACGTAGAATCAATATTGTGATATATATATATATATATATATATATATATATATATATATACATATATATTAGAGATGGGCCGAATGTGATTTGAATCGAATCTGAACTTCGGCCGAACTTCGGTTCATTTTCGCACGCTTTCTCGAGAGCGACGCGTCGTGACTTGTTTACGCATTTACTTCAAATACCCCACCCGCACACCGCAGGAAACATATACCTACGAAAAAAAAACGTAACAAACTTCTGCCAGATAAGGCAGATCTTTGGTGTTTTTGCACCATAACCGGACTCTGCTAAATTTTAAATATGACTAGATAGATAAGAAAAGTTGGTTTAATATGATTGTTGAAAACAAATACACTTTAATTGTAATAAAAAATACTTGAGGTTAATGAATGTTGAATCAAAAACATTATTTTTTTATTTAATTTACGGACTCCTATCCAGATGTTTAGTAGGAGAATACAAAGTTTATTTCATTTTTGTAATATGGCTAATTATTAATTAGGCAGGGATTTCTAAGATTAATAACTAATTAACTAAGGTTAAGGTTAAGAACTAAGAATTAGCAATTTTTTTTGAGAATTGACTATGGGTTCCTTGGGGAAAGTGGTACAGTATCATGAGTAGAACCACCAGTTGCAGCAATGGCATATTGTAGTTTAGATTTTAGAAGCATCTTATATTTTAGTTAAAATAAGTGCAAGTAGGTATTATTTTTCTTGTACCGAATTTCGGTATAAGAAAAATAATACCTACTCTCATCCATCTCTAATATATATATATATATATATATATATATATATATATATATATATATATATATATATATATATATATATATATATATATATATATATATATACAACGTGGGGCTACAATGGCGACTTTAATTTAACACATATATACGTTTTCACACTTTCATTTCATGACTAAATTATATTGCCATTAAACGTCATTATTTACGGATATATTTAAAATTTTAGAAAGTAGCATGTTAGAGCAACCTGTACTTAAAGAACTGTCGCGCAGCGGTCATTTGCCGGGGTCACGGATCATAACATTGCATCATCGAAATTAAAACGAATAAGCAATACTATTGAAGGAAAGAAGATTTGTCGGTGAGCGGCCGGCGCAGGAGACACCTGCTCCTCTCCCGCACCCCGCCGCACTGATATCGAAATATTTTTATAGTACTAGCTGAACCCGTGTCCTTGACACACTTGTTCATAGCAGTGCGCATAATTAGGTCGACTAATATTTTGGTGAATAATTCTGCGAAAAGACGCTTGCCTATTGTTTTATTTATTAATTTTTGTGTAATTAGGTTATAGTACTGCGATAAAAACGCTTTATTTTGTTTTTTTTTCAATCTAGTTGATACATTTACATTTCTTGCGATACGGACGCTTTTATTTGTGTTATTAGTGCTTGTGTAAACCTGTGATCGTGATGGCAAATACACATCCGAACTACACAGCAGCTGAATATGCGGACATGATCCTAATTTACGGAGAATGTCATCAAAATGCCGCCCTTGCGATTAGAACATATCGCGAGAGATATGGCGATACAAGACAATGCCCTACTCATTCTCGCACTATTGTAGGAGCTCTTCAGCGCATCCGCGAAAACCGACCAGTGGATCCTAGGTATCAACGCCCTGATCGACCGCCTACACGACAATACCCAATCCATTTAACTGAAAATGTGGTACAACACTTCGAAAACCAACCCAAAACTAGCCTTCGCCAGAGTGCTAGGCATTTTCAAGTCCATCACAGAACCGTCCATAGGATATTAAAGCGCGAAAACTGGCACCCATTCAAGTTTAGAAAAGTACATACTCTGCTATCGCGTGATAAAATAATAAGAGTTAATTATTGTCAGTGGTTACTGAGAAAAATTGAAGAGGACAGAGACTTTCTTTCTCAAATTTGTTGAACCAGCACAATCTGCACCACTGGGCACCAAAAAACCAAAATCCGCGCGTTTGGCGGGAGTCAGCCCATCAGTACAGATTTTCGGTAAATGTTTGGGCAGCTATTCATGGTGACAACATCATCGGACCCGTATTCATTGATGGGGCTTTGAACGGCGAAAGGTTTGTTAATCTATTAAATAATACGGTGTCAGAATATACAAACAACCTAAACGTTCATCGATACCAACGAATGTGGTACCAATTAGATGGCGCGCCTGCACACTCTGTAACAACAGCCAGGCAGTGGCTAAATGACACGTTTGGTGCACAATGGATTGGTAGATTTGGACCTCGTAGGTGGCCAGCAAGATCGCCAGACCTCACGCCACTCGATTTTTTTTTTCTGGGGGTGCAACAAAAACGATGTATACGCGGAGAACGTAGATTCGGTGGAATAATTACCCCATCGAATAATAAATGCGTTTGAGAAATTGAGGGAAATGGCTATAAGTGACAATTTATTATCAAATGTGCGAGAAAACATGAAACGCCGTTTAGTTCTTTGTATCTGCCAACAAGGTGGCCTTATTGAAAACAAGAAAATTTAAAATAAAGACAAATTAAAGCAGTGATTAGTGATGACAGTTAACAAATAGTAACACGAGAGTGTGATATGATACGTGTTTGACTAAGCATCTCCGCTGTAGGTACCACTTAGGACGCGCGCCGCCACGCCGCGCCGGTAAGTTTCTTTGATAAACAAGACACTTTGCGCGGTTGCCAGCCCGCTAAACGTTGCGTTACCGCTCCGAGTTAACGTAAACCAACTAGGTAAGTATTTTCATGAATGAATTTTCGCAAGGGTGATCCCAATTTTAGTTACTTTTTAAATATTTAGTTTGTTTGAAAAAAAATAATTTTTCAATTTACGAGTAATTTTAACTTTTCAAAATGAATATGATTAATGGTCACTAGCCCTACCCGTGTATTAAATTAAAGTCACCATTGTAGCCATACGTTGTATATATATATATATATATATATATATATATATATATATATATATATATATATATATATATATATATATATATATATATATATACATTGAGAATCTAAATTGAGAATTTAAACTATACGCGTGTGTGTGTTTGTGTGTATATAAAGAGGGCTACTTTTAATATCCCTCATTTTAATATTAAAAATTTAGGTTATCTTTATAGCAGTATTATATTTTCAATTCAAAATTAGTACCGCATTTGTGATAATAATAAAATGTACGTATATAGAGTACTCACTCATTTTATTTCACTATTTTTTCGTGACTTTCTTTATTAATAATAAATACACTTGTGTTTGTATTCAAAACACTTTATACACAAACACCGTGTCGAAGACTGCCGAAAAGAAACGACGTTATTATAGACCATCGTTAGACAATGCACGGCCTTCAAGCCACACCTCCATGCACGTCAGAGTGGGGAGCGTGAGGTTTTTTCGTTACGGAATAAATTTCTGGATTCGGTCCCCGCGCTCAAGGCCCGCGATAGAAGCTATGCAATAGCTTAAAAAAACAATCGGTTCATCAATTCCGAAGATTAGCCCAGCCAGATAGACAGACAGACAAGATTTAAGTAATTCTATCCAATGATATATCAGATAATGAAATATAAAAAAAATGGCGGATGCGGCATGCGGTTCCTTGATAATGCACTCACTCTTCTGGAATCTATTGTTTGCCAAGGTTGTGAAGGAATCCTGCTTGCGCACATTAGGAGGAATGAAATGGGGCGGGTTAGCTAACAAACAAATACTCAAGCAGGCATTGAGTTATAGGAAAAGCACACTTACCGGGGTGTGACTTCTATGCGGCTTGGACGCTTCTGTTGCTGCGGTGCGACTTCTGGCGGATCTTCTGGGGCCCCAGGGATGCGGTCCAGGCCGGTGGTGCGACGGAAGAGCGCGTTGCGCGACGATATCTCACACTAGGTGAGGCGGTTACTCCTGGAGCGCGACTGCTCCAGGTTGGTGCGGTTTGAACGAGGGCAAGAGTCCTCTAGGATGGGACTATCCCAGGCGGCGTGATTCCAACTAGCGGCGCAAAGGCAAGAGAGCGCTTGAGCCCAGCGCGCGAGCTTATATCGGCTTCTTTCCCACCGAAGTCGGGCGCTCTTCTCATTGGTTGCAAGAATCACGCAACATTCTAGAATCTCTTCTTTCCCCTCTCACCCCACCACGCCGGTGTGTACGGAGATACGATAGGTTAAGGAAAGGACAACGCTTGGCAAGCATACTCTCGAATAAAATTAAAAATACACTAATCGTTTTCCGCGCAACCAGACTTAATTACCTGCAAATAACCCCCTCGATTAAGTAAAAGGCGGTTATTTCGATACATAGATTAATTAAAATCTAAATATTTTTTAATATTTTACAGGTACATCAAAAATGTGACAATTTGTTGTTGTACTGTGCATATAACAGAAAAGTTAAAAACTGTGGCGAGATTTTTGAACTAATAAAGACATACGAAGGCTACTGCTGCGCGTTTAACTATGCTGCCCTGAATGATGATAGCGTTATGTAAGTTTATTTTTTACAAGCTATGACCGCCACTGGAGTTGAATTTTCTAAAATCCTGTCTTAATGGGTATCTAAGTCGAGAATGGAGTATATATTATGCCCAAACGGCGTATAGTTTTTAGATGAGTGAGTCAGTTGTATTTCGCTTAAATAATATATAGCCAACTACCTGCCACAGCCGTGAGTAATTTAGCCGTCTCGTTTAATGAAATAAAATTAAAAAGTTGATAATGCCATGTAATATCACTGTCTGTGTTTAATTATGCGCTGTATGTTGAATTTTTGACAGGCCTGTTGGTCTAGTGGTTAGTGACCCTGACTGCTATGCCGGAGGTCGTGGGTTCGATTCCACCCAGGACAAATGTTTGCGTGATGAGCACGATCGTTTGTTCTGTGTCTGGGTGTAATTTATCTATAATATTTATGTATTTAGAAATATATAAGTATGTTTATCAGTTGTCTAGTATCCGTAAAACAACATTTTTTACGTGGTAGAGCCATGCTGCAGTTATATTAGTAGTATAGTTGTAGCACGAACCGGGCTCGACCGGGGAAGGACCACGCTCTCACAGAATACCAGCGTGAAATAGTAGCTTAATGCTGCTGTATTTCGTATAGTGAGTGTAGAGAACCGAAGACCCTTTTTACTGGAAATGAGGCATTCCATCTCAGTCCTCATGGGTGACAACGCATCTGCATTTTGATTTGCAATGGAAGATAGATGTAGATGTCTATGGGCCGCAGCAACCACTTACCATCAGGTGGACTGTGTGCTCGTTTGTCACCCTATTCTATATAAAAAAACACAAGCTCTGCTTAGCTTGGGACTAGATGGCGTTGTGTGATATTTGTGGAATATTATTATTACTATTATTAATTACATAAATGTACGCGGCAATGTATTCCGCACCATAACCTACTGTCGTATCGGCTGTATATCATTCAGGCCGCTAGTTGAACGGCGCCGTTTGATAAAAAAAAATTGCTGCAGCCCATAGACACCTATATTTATTTAAGAATCAAATAACATATCCGTTATCATCTTTGACGAATAAGGTAGAATGTCTGGTTACGAGTTTAATTCACATTGTATAGATACGCGTTGTATAGTCACGAGAAAGCAGCCAACAGTCCACCTAGTAGTATGTGAGTGACGGATTCAACTCGGCTGGGTAGCATTCGGGAGATCACTGCACATTTCTCGTCAAGCATACCTTAAAACCTCAAAAGTAGATTGTACAACCAGTGTGTGTTGCTGATGATGACTTATGGATCTGAGTCGTGGTACTTCACGGCCGTATGAGAAAGCTCAAAGTCACTCAGCGAGCTTTGGAGATGGCTATGCTTGGAGTAGTTTCTCTGCATGATAGACTTAAAAACGAAAATATCCGCATTAGAACCAGGGTAACTGACATAGTCTAACGGATCAGTAAGCTGAAGTGGCAATATTCCAGTCATATAGCTCGAAGAACAAACAACCAATAAGGATGCAAGGTTCTCGAGTTGCAGCCTCGTACCAACAGGTGAAATGTAGGGCGTCCCCCCACTAGATGGAGTGGATGGAGACCCGGTAAGAAATGCAGAAAGTTAATGGATTCAGGTGGCTCGGGACTGTGCTTTGTGGCGTTCTTTGGTGAAGGCCAGTTCCATGTTCAGCAGTGGACAGGTGAAAGGCTGTAATGATGATATATATATATATATATATATATATATATATATATATATATATATATATATATATATATATATATATATATATATATATATCCGCGAATGGAGCAAATCGAGCAGCGTGCCGTCATATGGAGGTACATAAGAAGGGGCTATCATCAAAAGCCATCCATGATGACACGGTCAGTACATTAGGCGATTGTGCTCTGTCATATTCATCCGTCAAAAAATGGATAGCAGAATTTAAGCGTGGTAGAGAGAGTGTGAAATCATATATATATATATATATATACATATATATATATATATATATATATATATATATATATATATATATATATATATATATATATATATATATATATATATATATGCTAAAATAAAGGATTTAAATAAATTAAGTTGCCAAAAATATTTTTTTTGAATATTTTTTGCAAATTTGACACGATTCTAGATTTATCCGTTAATTTTATACTGTTTTTTAACTATTTGAACTTCCCCAAAACACGTTCCAATAATTTTTCGCCAGGTCTTGGGCTAAGTAGCTTGCTTATAATGTGAGTATATGAAAATACAAATATATGTACGTCTGTTTCTTTGTCACACTCTATAATCTAAAGGACTTAATGTATTTTAACAAATAAGTTAATTATGGGAGTGACAGGGTAAAAAATTTGTCTCTTTTCAGTAAACTTTTTATGCAATTCTTTTAATTACTGTTGTAACTATTGAGCATGTTTGTTAAAAGTGAAACCGAACATAGTTTTAGCAAATATATTACGACTGCTTCTTTCATTTATATTTCGTAGAGCTGAGGCATTCCATCTCAGTCCTCAGGGGTGACAATGCATCTGCATTTTATTTCTTCAGTGAGGATTAACGGTGGACTGAGTGCACGTTTTTCGTCCTAATTCTATTTAAATAATAATCATTTCGATGTATATGATTCTAGTTCTAAATTTACAAAAGATGAAGATATAGAATACTATGAAGACCCAAGTGGAGAAGCGGTGCAACCGAACGAACGTATTATAGTAACATCTGAGTCAGGCAGGTTGGTATATTCTTCAGCAATTTGATCGACGACTAGGATATTAACGAAAGATGTTTGTAGCATGTAATTATGTCAAGTAATAGTGGAATATGATAATCAATCATCCTATTTGGTCAAATACATGACTTACGAGGATACAATGGAAAACTTTTGTCTAAAATTAAGACATTTTCACATTAGGGTGGATTGAAAAGTACTCGGCCTAACCAAGAAAATAAACACATACTAAATCAGTTATATTTTTATTTTTCTACATAATCACCATCAAGTTCAATACACTTTTGCCACCTCCCCTTCCAAGCATTTAGACCGTTGAAAAAAAATGATTCTTCCTTAGAGTCAAAATATGCGTCTACAGCTGCTTTGACCTCGTCGTTTGTCGAAAATCTTTGACCTCCCAAGTGCTTTTTTAGGTTAGGGAACAGAAAGAAGTCTGATGGTGCCAGATCAGGTGAATACGGCGGATGCGGTAACAGTTCAAAGCCACAGTTGTGAATTTCAGCCATTGACTGTACTGACGTGTGAACACGGGCGTTATCTTGATGAAATAGGACTTTTCTTCTGAGCATTCCTCGACGTTTTTCTTTTATTTCCTCTCGTAAACGACGTAGTAAGGTGCAGTAGTAATCAGAGTTTATAGTCTGACCCCTTTCAAGATAATCAATCATAATCACACCTTTCGAGTCCCAAAATACTGAAGCCATCACCTTATTTGCCGACAAAATCGACTTAGCCTTTTTAGGGGGTGGTGAACCAGGTCTTCTCCACTGTTTTGATTGTTGTTTTGTTTCCGGTGTACAGTAATAAGCCCATGTTTCGTCCACAGTAACAAAACGATTCCAAGAATCATCTGCATCGGCTTCAAATAACTCCAAACATTCGCGTGAAATAGTCAATCGCGTCCTTTTTTGTTCAACTGAAAGCAGTCGCGGAACTCACCTCGCAGACACCTTGTGGAAACCCAACTCGTTGACAATGATGTTTTGAGTTCGTTCATAAGAGATGCCTATAATCTCCGCTATCTCTCTAATTTTTAATCTGCGGTCTCCCATTATTAAATCAAGTACTTTTTTAATATTTTCGTCAGTAGTTGACGTCGAAGGCCTTCCAGAGCAGGGTTCATCTTTCACACTCTCTCTACCACGCTTAAATTCTGCTATCCATTTTTGACGGATGAATATGACAGAGCACAATCGCCTAATGTACTGACCGTGTCATCATGGATGGCTTTTGATGATAGCTCCTTCTTATGTACCTCCATATGACGGCACGCTGCTCGATTTGCTCCATTCACGGAAATTATGTCCGATTACTTTGTTAATAAATTTATAAAATCACAACTAATTATCGCACACGTTTCGAACTTCACACAATGAACTAGTCTGAACTGAACTAAATAATGTGGGTAGATTTGATTTTTAGAATTGAATGGATCTGTGTTAGGCCGAGTACTTTTCAATCCACCTAGGTATTGTCATGTATTTAGAAAAATGTAGAGATAAACACAGTAGTGCAATATCAGTTGTCAATGTTGAATATGCTCACAGCAATAATAGATGATACAACAAATATAATTGTATTACGCAACAACTGTTCTATTGCTACACCTTATAAGTGTTGAATGGTTTCGAATAAATGAGTCAAAAGCGAAATAAAAACGCAGTGTTTAATTTAATAGTGTAGAAGCATAGTGAAGTGAATTAGTCGACATATGGTGCCTAAACCCACGAAACTGGACATAATCGTAAAAAATTACCTTGAATATAATATGTGTTAATATTGTGTTAATATTTATTATAATTTGTGTAGCCACCAGAAAACCTGTGTTTTCTGGTGGCTATGAAGAATGGCAAACATTTTATGAATGATTTTGTTCTCTAATCCGTAATAATAGGTTAGGTGAATAGGAGAGTTTACTAAAGAATTTTGCTACGACTAATTCTAACAATGAAGAAATATGTAAGCAATTAACACGCCGTTATCAAAACAAAAGATATATTTGCAATCCAATTATGAAGCGACTATTTTCTCAAATGTCATTAATACATGATTTAGCTAACGAAAATAAACTATTATTGGATACAAGAAAATCTTGTTTGAAAGCCTTGAGCAATATTAAAGTTAAGGTGGCAGACTGGGACATCATCATGAATCACTTGATTTTAACAAAATAAGACCAATAATCAAGAAAACTGTGGGAGGTACAAGTTTGCCAACTAGAATCTAAAAAATTACCGTCCTGGAATCATTTACCAAATTTTCTTGAGTCCAGATTCCAAGCACATGAAATTATTGATCAAGCAACCTCAAACAATCCCATAAACATAAATCGTGTCGTGCAACTATCTCAGAAGAAGAAAAGGTATTGAGAAATAATTGTACAATGTGCTCAGGACAACATTTACTATATCAAGGTAAACAGTTTATAAAGCAATGTCCGACCGAAAGAATAGAATTTATTCAATCACAAAAACTTTGCCTCAGTTGTTTATCACCTACTCACAATGTAAGACAGTGTCATCAAGCCACTTGCTGTCGACATTGTGGCAGGCGGCATCACACACTGCTTCATATTGACAAATTCAGCAACTCCAATAACAACATGAACAAGAGCCTTGAAACGAGTCAAACACAGGAATCAACAAATCAATCAAAAATTGAGAAAAAGATGGTAGCCCATTTTGCAAAGCAAGAGGATGAAATTAACGTTTTACTGGCTACGGCGATTGCCAAAGTCAAATCAACAAAAAGTTACACTCAAATAATCAGATTACTGATTGATCAAGGCTCTGAAGCATCTTTTGTAACCGAAACTATCGTACAATTACTAGGTCTTAAACGCTTCTTAGTTGATGGCTTAGTATCCGGTGTTGGAGACGGACAAATGAGAGTCACGCATATGGTTCAACTAAGTTTAGAATCATTGCAAATTCCTGAGTTTTCTGTTCAAGTGAATGCCTATGTATTGAGTACCTTGATATCGTTTCTACCGTCTACTGACACCAAAACCCTAAACTAGCCTGATATTGAAACTTACCCTTAGCTGCTCCAAAATATGGCTTACCTGCAAAAATAGATATGATTCTGGGTGCCGATATTCACGGTGAAATAATTCGAGGAAGTTTAATCAAAACTCATCTAAAAACGGACCCATCGCTCTGAATACTCATTTGGGATGGGTATTTTCAGGTCGAACTCATCGAAGGCCCCAATCAAATCCTCGATTTATAAGTCTATATATCCAAGTAAAAGAAGATCAACTCTTGAAGCAGTTTTGAGAGATATAACGAGAACCGTATGAAATTAAAAAGAAACAAACAAGGAATGAAATAAAATGCGAATAACTCTATGAGAAAACGACAGTCAAGGATGCTGATGGTTGCTATGTAGTCCGTTTGCGATTCAACAGTCTTAACCCAGAGTATTTAAAAGGAAAGTGACAAGAAATAGCTAAACGGAGATTCATGTTTTTGGAAAAGAAATTATTAAAGAATCCAAAGCTATATGAAGAAAATAAAAAAGAAATGAACGATTACTTAATACAAAACTATATGATCATAATTAAAAATAATAATGAAGTTAATAAAGAAAAATCAATGCACTTACCTCATCATCCAACAATTCGCGAAGATAAAGAAACTACAACACTCCGAATTGTATACGATGCATCCTGCAAAGGTGTTACTAACATATCTTTAAATGATAACCTACTTGTTCAAATGTTTAGCTTCAAAGCAAATGTACCGCCAAGTAGGCGTAAATCACGAAGTTACAGACTTTCAGACAATATTGTGGAGACCAAATGCTAATCAACCTATTTGTCATTACAGGTTATTGTGACTTACCTTTGGGACTGCTTGTGCCCCATACTTTTTGGCAACGAAATCCATTCAACAGCTGGCTATAGATGAATAACTAAAGTATCCGACAGCGGCAAAAATAACATTATATGATTATTATGTTGACGATTTACTTACCGGTTCTGAATCCATAGATGAAGCTAAAGATATTTATGACCAAATGGTAAAGTTAATGAGTGTTGACGGGTTTATACTGCAAAAATTAAACACGAACTGTCAAACTTTATAGGAATACATCAAAGACGAAAGTAAAGAATCAGAAGAACTAGTTCTCAAAATTAATAACGATATGATAAAGGTGTTAGACATAAGATGGATTCGGACAACGGACTGTTTCAAATATATCTGAAAATTGTCGGATTTACCCGAAAAAATAATTAAAAGACATGTCCTATAAAATAGCTAGATTATATGATCCCCTAGGTTGGATAGCGGTTATTATTGTGACGGCAAAAATTTATATTCAAAAAATATGGAAATCTCGTTTAAGTTGGGATGAAACACTAACAGAAAGCTTAATGAAGGAATGGTTAGAAATTAGAATTCGAAAACGAGCTCGATAAGGTAGAGAGAAATGTTGTGCCCAGATGGGTAAACACCAAAAAAGAAGATAAAATAGAGTTGCATGTATTCGCTGACGCATCACAAGCGGCCTATGCAGCGGCAGTTTATTTGAATTCAGTTGACAGTATTAGCCATGTTTGTATTAATTTATTGTCAGCCAAAACTAAAATTTCTCCAATCGGCAAGGAAGTATCAATTCTAAAAAAAAATCTATGCCTGTTCTAATTTAACTGTGGTGTTGGCTTGGATTTACGGTGAGCCTAGCAGATGGTCAACATTCGTCAGCAACCTAGTCTCTGAGATTTTGACTATGTTGTACAAATATTGGTGGAGTTACGTCTACACAAACTATAATCCAGTAGACGGCACTTCAAGGGGTATATCTATAAGCCGTATTCCTGATAATAACTTGCGGTGGTACGACCCCTCGTGGCTGCAAGGAAAGACAACTCAATATATACGGACTAAAAGAAAATTTATAACTAAAAAGAAGAAAGACCAATCGAACATATTTTTACAGTAAAGGCATTCCGTGAAGAAAATGCATTATTTACAAAGTTTTCGAGCTTAACTAAAACTTTAAAAGTATTAGATGTATGTACAAGAGTTTCAAAGTGGAAGCTACCTATAGATCAGAGAAAATTTTCTAAAATTGTTACTGTAAAAGAAACAGACGAAGTTCTTCAATGTTGTGTCAAACATAGTCAGAATATCTTTATTGAAAAGGAGATTCAACTGATAAAAAAACAGGGAAATGTTAGAAAAAACAATTACTATCACTCTCTTTGTCCAATTATTGAAAAAAAATGGGGTGCTAAGAGTTGGCGGCGGCATTCACCGTGCGCAGGGGGACTATAACAATAGGCACCCATTGATTATGCCTACGGAGAGCCATATTATTAAATTAATATTATTGGATGCTCACATAAAGACATTGCATGGTGGGCCACAAACCATGTTAAATTTTATACGATCTAAATACTGGATAATTCGTGCAATAGAGCTGGCTAAGTAATGCTACAGAAAATGTATGAAATATTTAAGATACTCCATACAAAACAACAACCAGTTTATGGGTCAACTTCCTGAAACGAGACTAAAGTCATCTGGACCGTTTCAATCAGCTGGTGTTGACTTCACGGGTTATATAAATATACGCATGTCACCCGGTCGAGAAGCCAAAACATACAAAAGATGTATATGTGTCTTCGTGTGTCTGATTCGTGATGACCATCTCGGATTTAACAGCTAAAGGCATTTCGCCGTTCTGCGCCTCGTCGTGGTCACTGTAAAGATTTATATAGCGATAACGGCACCAATTTTTTCAGCAAAGATAAAGAGTTTTATTTTGATAGAAGAGGGGGCAAACGAGCATGTGGCTCACCTGATGTTAAGTGACTACCGCCGCCCAGGATCAACAGCAACACCAGGGGAATTGCAGGTCCGTTGCCGGCCCTTTAGAAAGGAGTAAGCTCTTTTCTTAAAGGTCGTATCTGTCCGGAAAAATCACCGGTGGTAAACTATTCCACAGAGAGGTTGTACGCGGAAGAAAACCCCTCGTGAAACGTACAGTGGTGGACTGCCAAGCATCTAGATGGTGTGGATGGTATCGGGACGTTTGCCGCGTAGTGCGTTCACGAAATTTGGCGGCTGGAATTAATCCGAACAATTCCTCAGAGCACTCCCCATGGTATAACCTCTAGTCTGTCCAAAACCTTCTAAAGGTTGCTATTAAAAAACTACGCATTTGTCCACAACCTTTAGAAGGTTGCAATGTACTTATAAACTTCAGACATGCAACAGCCTATGTTTTGATATCATTAACCTACTTATCTCGTTATGGAATTGTCGCTATTGAAGTACAAAATGTGCCCTTTTTGTGCCTGTTTCGGGTCATCTTATGTGGCCCACATTATTGTCGAGCTTGAGGTGTAAAAAAATACGCAGAGTTGTGTTTTTATTAATTATTGTAAAGTGTATTTATCTTATTTTAAATAAAATTAATATTTATTGATATAATTGTTTTTTTTTTTACATTTTTTATTCACCAAACTAGAAAAAAATTGCTTTTAGCATTTTACCATGGAATTTAGAAAATATAAAAAGGTAAATGTACACATTTTCACATATTCTATTAGCTTACTTAACAATAATTATAACAACATATTATTTTATAGAGTTTCCATACATAATTATTAAGATATTGCCATTTTAATGAAACGCGCCAAGTATGCAATAAATCACTCGTTTATGGTTGGACAGTATGCGCCTAAGCGACCATTTTAGCCGGGACAGTTGAGAGGCCTTCTCTTCCAAGTGACCACGAAACTACGCATCACTCGATATGTCGACGCCGAGGATTACTGAATACTGGCTGAGGCAGCAAGTGCCTTGAGACTGAGAAGATACAACAAAGGGGTTCTTTTTAGTGGTTAATGCCCACGTTTTCCCGAGAAATACTGGCACGGCCGGTGTAAAGAGCATTACCAGTGATGTCATCTGCATAGCAATGAATGTTACGAGTTTGCAACATATCATTGATATGCAGAAGAAACAGCGTTGGCGATAGCACGCAGCCTTGTAGAACACCTGCATTTGCATTATGGCTTGTAATCGGAGCTTGCACCGTCTACAACGTCCTTAATGCTCCGATCTGCAAGAAAGCTGGTGATCCAATCGCAAAATTTCTCGGGAAGCCCACAGGAAGGGAGCTTCGAAAGAAGTGCTTTGTGCCAAACCCGATCGAAGGCCTTCGCAATGTCTAAACTAAAGGCCAATGCCTCCCCCTTGGACTATACTGCCTCCGCCCATTTGTGAGTTAGGTAGACCAGAAAATCACCAGCTGACCGACCGCGGTGAAAACCTTATTGGAGATAATTAATCAGCTGGTGATCCTCAAGGTACCTCATGAGCTGGCAGTTAACAATAGACTCCACTGTTTTGGAGAACAAGGAGGTGATGGCGATAGGCCGGTAGTTGGGCGGGTCTGAGCGGTCGCCTTTTTTAGGGATCGGGTGGACGAAAGCCGTCTTCCATGATTTTTGGACAACGCCTAGAGAGTAGGAGTACCGGAAAAGACGCGTTAAAACCGGTGCCAACTCTGTAGCACACGTCCTCAGCACAATTTAAGGGATTCCGTCAGGCCCACTCGACTTGTGGATGTCCAGGGAGAGGATTGCTTTGCGAACCGAGTGCTATGTGAACCGCACTTCCGGCATGGAGCACTCACAGAGTTGCGCGAGATGCTGAATAGTGTCAAATATAAGCTTCCCCATGAAATCAACAAACTGCTTGCTATTTAAATAACAACGTGGCATTTCATACCTCCACATTCTCCTAATCTTGGAGGCCTATGGTAAGCAGGAGTTCGATGCATGAAGTCACATCTGAAACGAGTGATTCAAAGCTAACTTTCGAAGAACTTCATACGATTCTAGCACAAATCGTGGCGTGCTAAAATCACGTCCACTTTCCTATATAAGTGACAATCCATAGGATCCATTACCACTAGCCCCAGGTCACTTTCTGGTGGGTGAACCCTTGATTGGGTGAACACTTGAAATTTTCGTGAGGATGAAGTAACTATCATTTGTAAGGATTTATATGCCATGCCTAATAATAACACTCATAAATCACTTTTCAATATTTTTTGTCGCAAAGAGTTATTTAAATTTCTTTTACGTTGTTCACGTTGTATCTATTTTGTAGATGTAGCACGAATGGGAAGACTTAAACGGGGAAAAATGGAATAGAAGAAAACAGAATGGTTTTTATTCAATAAATATTAATAAGTAATACTAATTGAAAGTCATTCTTTTATTTACCACTGGCTCGGAAAATACCTCCGTCCTGGACCATGCTTGGATCACGCTCTCACAGAATACCAGCGTAAAATAAAGCAATTCAATGCTGCTGTGTTTCGTATGGTGAGTTTAGAGAACCGGAGACTCCTTTTACTGGAAACGAGGCATTAAACCTCAGTCCTCAGGGGTGACACTGCATCTGCATTTTGATTCTTAATCGAGGATAGCTGTAGATGTCTGTGGGCTGCAGAATTTACTTATCATCATGTGGACTCTTTGTTCATTTGTCACCCTTAGTCTATAAAATAAATTAAAAAAAAAACGGAATACTTCAATGTGTCTTATGTACAAGATATAGGCATATTATAGTGTTGCGGATTCTTTTAGATGAAGTTAAGATCTTGAATCTGGTTGAATATTGTAGTCACGTATCCCTTACCTTTACGCCAGCGCACGCAGATAAAGCAGTTCGGGTGCGCCTTTTCTTCTGACTTGCATAACAAAAATCAATATTTAGGACTACCTGAGAGATGAAGCCTAATGAAAGATAGCCTGTACTATTTCTCATGAATCTAAAGAGTGTCTTAATAAACAAAAAAATGTTTTTTTAAAATTATTATATAATAAAATTTAAATTAGTATAGACTAAGTCCTCTTGCTATACTCAATCTAAAATAACACGCTTAGCTTCTCAGTTTCTCTCGTGTACTTTTCTTTTAGTCATACAAAACCTTTCTATTCTATATACTTTATAGCCTTTTACAAATTTTTGATATGATTACGAATCTTGGAAAAGTAATTGCGTATCTTTGTCAAATAAATATGTCCAATGTTTAACATTATCTTTTTTCTGCGACATATAACAAATCATGTAAACCGCACCCGTAAATATATTATTTATTTCTAGGAGCGGTTTGTTTGACTTGAAGCATAGGGACTGCTTTTTGTCTTTCCTACATGTTTGTATTATGAAGTATTTATAACTATTGTAATTTTGCAGAGGATCTGGTCTTAGCGTAATATTCAATGTAGAACCTGAAGATTATCCAGTTTGGTCTTCAACGCCATATTTTGGTGCAAAGGTAAGTAATATCAATAATGATATGTACAACTCCAGATGATTTTCCATTAAAGTTAATTTTTAATAAAGTTCATAATATAAAAATATAATATTAAAATAAATGTAATTATAATATTCAAGCTGAAAACTTGTTTAGGTTTAATATTCATTTTAAATAGACCCGCTGGGATATCCTCAGACCAATATATTTGAACCAGTGGTTAAAAAATAACTTTAAATGAAGATTATTTAAAATCTACATTTAATGAAATTAATCTACGTGGTTATCGGTGAATGCAGGTGGCTCAGGACCGTACTTTGTAGCAGTCTTTGGGGTAGGCCTACGTTGAACAGTGGGTTTCTGATGATTACGTAAAAGAGTGCCGATGAGTATTATGACGATGATGATGATGAAGATCATGTATTTAACTCTAATTTAACTATTTACTACTTTATTGATTAAAGGATATATTTTTTTATTTTTTTTTAAAATATTGGTAATCCTATTAATTAACATTACCAATATTCCCTTTAACCCCTCCTGGTAAGCTGAAAATGCTTGTGTTAGGAGTGGTTCACGACAGTAGTCGAATGGTGGATTCGAACCCACGACCTTTTGAGTTCGCGGTTTGCGCCCTGCCATTAGGCTACTGTCGCTTCAAATTTTTAATCCTTAAATAAAAGTTATTTTTTTAAATAATATACAACTTAAATAAATAAAAATTATACATTTGTACAATTTCGATATTTTTTATGTATGCAGTTAGGTTTTATTCCGTTTAATGGATAACTCTTATTTGGCGATTGTAAAATTACAAAAATAAATGTTTTTCAGATTTTACTCAGTGATCCGAACGACTACCCAGAGATAACAGTTCTATATAAATTAATAAGTTTAAGGGAGTCAATGGATATAAAAGTGGAGCCACTGTTATTTCAATTCGAAAATGACATTCGACATGTTGCTCCGGAGAAACGGGGTTGTTGGTTTCACAATGAGGCGTTTCTCGAGCATACCGACAGATATAGTTACGAGACCTGTAAAACAGAATGCAAAATGCAAAGATTTCTAGAGAACTGTGGGTGCATACCGTATAAGTATCCTAGAGGTTAGTTTAAGTATCTTAATTTTGAGGATTTTTGTATGAATATACAGGATAGTTAGAATATACAGGCATGTATGAATATACAGAATGTTTAGAACAGTTACGGAAAAACAAATTTAGTATAAGATAATATGAGACAGACAGAACAGTACAAGACAGCATTGCACGCCCTTTTTTATTTGAAGCACATAGTAAAGTAGTAAAGTTACAACCTATATACAGCCCACAGTTGGGCACAAACTTACTCTCCTTCTGAGAAGTTTTTAGGATAAGGAATGTCCGCTAAAATGCCCTAAAGGCTAGTAGCAAATATCACATATCTTCTAAACTTTTTTCAGATGAAAACTTCTTTATAATTGTTTGTGATTTGAAACTCAAACGAAAAAGCGTCGCTAAAAAGAGGGAAACATACCTTTATTTATTTATAAGGATAACAACAAAATATCATGATAAATAATGTATACAAACTAGTTACACGAAGAAATTAATATAGGTAATTACAATTATCCCCAATTTACCTAAATACATGTGAGCAGATAAGATGAGAGTGATACAGTTTAATAATAACGAATATTGCTTTCACAAAGTATTTTGGTTGGATTACAATCTCAAATTATAAATTTGTGAAAAATGTAAAATGAAATAAACAATAAAAGTAAATATGGGCTATATTATATGATACTTTTTCATATTATTTCGCAAATTAGGGAAGTGGATATACTTTTAGAATAAATATACAACCTCTGTAAACTTCAAATGTTTTCGCTATTTGAGTATTATAGTTCTTTGAGAAAATTTACAAATTATGTGTGTGTAAATAATAGATAAAAAGTTTAATAAAAGCAGTGTTCAATAATTACTTAAATAATACAATACAATACTAATTTACATCTAGACGACTACTTTACTATGATATTTACCTTTGTAAGTTTTTATTTATAACTTTTCTTACTGTACAATTACCATTGCTGCTTTTATTCTACGTTGACAAACTCGCCAAGCAATGTAATGTGAAACATTAGATATCATTGTGCATTGTGCGTCTGTTTATAATACGGTAAAATGTGGCGACATAGCTTTTGGAAGTAATCGAGCGCTAATTCATTTCTATTGTTTTATTATTGCTATTTCGGTGGGAACATGGCATGACATACGGGTGTGTGCCGAGTGCGTCGGGTAGGTGCGCAAAGTGCAAGGCACACTAGCAACTTCTGGCACTGTAATCGGACGTTCATCATACAATCAAATAAAAATGTTATTTAGGTTATATATCTTACAACTATTTCTATAATTTTTTGAAGATTTACAAAATTTATAATAAAAATAAATTAAAAAATCCGTATTCGTTCTAACCAGTGTACATAGACAGCATAATGTGGATTCCAAATTAAACTTGCGTATTCTAAATAATATATCTTACATATCCAAAATATATAATTTTTAAACTTAAAAAACCTTTTTAAATTTCGCAAGTGCACATTACAGAGCCCAGATTATTAAGTACTAGCTTTTACCCGCGGCTTCGCTCGCGTGGGCTTCAATTTTGAAACATCACCAAAATTAGCAAAATTGGATCTCTTTTAGCGTCACCTTGTTATATGTGCATTAATATCATACGTCTACCAAAACCTTTTTCATATCGGAATTGCCTTCCGATGTGTCTATATGAAGGTTACATTGTCCTGGTGCGTTATTAACATTTAATTATAATTAAAGTTAATATAAATCTGACGAAATAATGTTGAATATAAAATAGTATTTAATTAATACCCGGTATAGTATTTCATCGCGATATTAGATTCAAATCATTGACCCATTTGAATATTGATTGGCACATAAAGTATATGCCGGTATTTATTACGTTCAAATAGACTGAAATTTCATAAATAAAGTTCTATTTATGTTACACATACGAGAAGAACTACATTCATGAGTTAAGGTAAAGTTACAGCCCATATACGTCCCACTGCTGGACACGGGCCTCCCCTCATTTCTGAGAGGGTTTTAGGGCAGAGAAGTGTCCGCCACGCTGCCCCAATACGTGTTGGCGAACTTCACATGTCTTCGAATTTTTTTTCTTATTTCTCAGACATGCAGGTTTCCTCACTTTGTTTTCCTTCACCGCCGAGCACGTGGTAAATCAGCACTTAAAATTGCAATTAACAATTTCATTGGTGCCGGCGGGGATCGAAACCGGTTTGCTCGTGTACTGTGAAATTTACAGCGAGCGCTAACCATCTGAGCTACAACGGCACATTCATGAACGGAGGTAGAAATATACAGAAGATGGGCAGCAGCGCTTTTCTGATTACAGATTGCAGAAACAAGAGATGGGGCAGCATCTTCCTGATAACCCGCTTGGCAAGCGTGGCTACTACTGTATATAATACGGCTATACCGGCTTATTTGACGAACAATGGTTCATGTTAATGATCAGCAGTTGATAGCAATATTAAAAGTAAAAAAGTAGTAGCCTTGATACATCCCACTTCTGAGCATAGCCCACCGCGAGTTTAGAACAAAAAAGAGTGATAGAGTTGACTCCAGCGCAGGATAAACGACTTCACATGTATATCAAAAAATAAATTCCGAAATATTTTTTTTAACTTCTCAGATGTGCATGTTTGCTCGCGATTTTTTCTCTCACCACCAAGAACGTGCTAAATCAACACTTCAAATAGAATTAAAATATGATTTGTGTCAGTGCGAATAGAATTTGGGTTGTTTACGTACCTACTATGAAATTTTACGTTTGAAGCAGTTCGATTACCGGCTTTTAGAGATGACTTTCGAGATTCTATCAATGCAGTTCCATTTATAATTAAAATAAAAATAAACCAGTCTTGAAAAATTTGCTGTCTTTGATATTTATAGTACTTCTTCGCAGGAGCCTGTTCATTTACTCACGTGAGTAATGAAACCGGGACTGTCACAAGAATCTTAATATGTCTTTAAATATGAAAGCTATATTAATATACGACAAACTGTTTTACAAGTCTCATAAATGGTAAAATATCAACTTGCATGAGCTTTACATCTGTGCACAGGGCTCCAACAGTTTTCACATGTCCACGTTTTTTTAATAAATCTACCCAGACATCTAGGTTTTACTGCGAAGTTATACTTCACTGAGCACGTGGAAAATGCAAATAAAATTTTCTTACCAGTTTCATTTATTCCCGCAGGAATTGTACACTTTTTGATCGTATGCTATGAATTTTTACGGCGATCTAAAGGGCTCTCATATTTTTTTTAAATAAAACTAATAAAAACACAAAAGAAGTTTTTGCACGATTGTGGACCACTTCTAGTTTTAGTCTTTCAATGATATTACGAACTTGATACAAAAAGACGTTGGTGGAATATTGTTATGCCGATGGGCACCAAACATATTCAACACTAAGACCTGCTCTCTTAATCACAGCTTTGTTAGTCATTTTTCGAAAAGTGACAATTACTGTAAATCATCCCGACAGTGGCCACAGTTCTTTATATGTTACTGACAATTTTTGAAACTACAAGAATAAGTATTCTATAGAATTTTCTTTAATTTCATCAGTTACTTATTATTAATTTATTTAGGAGTTAGTGGATGGTGCTATTATTAGATTCAAATTATGAAACCCAAAATTGTACCCTCTTGCATTCAGCGGCAATGAGTTTTACTAAGACTTTTCATAGATTCGAAAATAAACTTAGAAACATTTCAGATTTTATAACTTTCGATAGATCTCACTATTATCTATTTAAGTAATTATTTATTAAGTACTATAAAATTTATTTACTCCTACTAAATTGAAACAAAAGAACTGATAAATTAACGTTATGGTTTTTAAATCAATTATAAATCAATTATTTAAACACATGAATGAAAGTTATATATATATATATATATATATATATATATATATATATATATATATATATATATATATATATATATATATATATATATATATATATATATATATATATTATAAATTTCATTCATGTGTTTATATAATTTATTATATTTATAAAGTTTATTAGTAGCTGGAATCAAAATGTTACCTTTTGTATTTTACGTTAAATGGGATTATTTAAAAAAAGTGAAACGTGTACGGTCGGCGTAGTTCAAATTATTTCGCAACGGTTAAAATTAATTCAATCCTTATTTATAAATAAGTAATTTACTCAAAAATAATGCAAAAGAGGTCTAAGTGTGACCCGAAAGGTCCACAAGACTAACTTCCAGTGGAAATAAAAAAAATATAATTTAATATTTTATACAATTTTTCATTCGGCACAAAAAAGACTCGACCGATTTCGCTCAAAATTAAATGAGGTCTAATTTACATAATTATGCGTTAAATGAAACTGTTCTCATGGCAATATCACTCTTTGTTCTCAAGACACACGAGGCGAAAATTTAATCCGAACATACATACATACATACATATATGTGCACACACGGACATCTTGAAAACCATACTATTCGACTCTAAAGACCTTGAAACGTGGAGGTATGTTAAAATTTCCAATTTGCAAAATCGGACTCATTATAATAACTTCCCACTGGGAAGTTAAAAACACATCAATCATATAAAATAGAAATTAACATTTTGAGGAAGAAAAATACCAAACTTTCCTTTTTAAAGTTCCGTAATCAGAAAAAAGTGTTAGTAAAAGTAGCGTATAATAGCGGCTTATTGTGTTATCACAGCCGCGCCCGCACGCTACGCGCAGTGTGAAGGGCTTGGAACAGCGTGGCGCGGCGCGTGCTATCCGTTTTAAATCGACGATTGCTGAATTTTTAATTTTAACGATGTCATCCACCAACGTCTTTTCTTCTTCTTTTTGTTAATTTTACTAAGTAAATATGTATGCTACTACTATAATATAGCTGCAGCTATATTATAGTGGTAGCACGAAGGAGTCGGCTCAACCGGGGAAGGACCACGCTCTCACATAATACAAACATAAAATAGCAGCTTAACACTATTGTGTTTCATATGGCGAGTGTAGAGATCCGGAGACCTTTCTTACCTGGAAACGAGGCATTCCATCTTAGACAGGTCATGTACACCTCAATATTTTGTTTGCCTCCTGTAGAAACATAGAGTACCTACTTAAAATTTTACTTTGTACCTATGAAGATATGCAAACTAACCTATGTTAACATTATAAACAAATTTAAATATAACGTTAGTTATGTGAAATACTGAGAATGATAATAATGAATTTAATTTTTACAATACTATCTGAATAAAAATGAGATATTAATAATAAATTTAGTCTCCGTAACTTAAGACACCTATATGTTTACAGAAAAAACAACGCCGGTTTGTGAATTTAGAAATTTACAATGTTTGCAGAATACGACTGGTAAGTTTTTTAATCAACCAATTAATGCTTATTAATGTATACTTAAAAAAAGGTTCTTCCGTTTCTTAGTATTGTACTGTATCGTGAATGTATTTAGTATACATGAATTGAACACATCCTTTCTTTAAAACCGGCATATGAAGATTAAGACGGCCCTCAACTGAACGGAATGTCGACCTGGTAGATGTAAAAAGTAGATGGAAAGCAGGTAGCTCAGAACCGTGTTTTCTGGCATAACTTTTAGAGGTTTAAGTTCAGCAATAGACCTGTGATGGGCTGTAATGATGATAATCATCATATTGCAACAATAAATGTAAGAAACCTCAACAGACTTAACTTTCTAAGCAAACTTATATCCGGCGATTGACCTCTTAGTAGTTTATTTCACTCTCATTGCCTCTCAGTCGAAGTTGAACTTTCCCAGTCTAACAACTTTTCCTATACTCCACCTAATCTAAGAGATACCTTTTGATAGCTGTTACATTTATTAGACTAGGTATTCCAAATTTATTTACGTCGTAGAGTCATGCTGCATCTAAATTATGTTTTTTTTTTAGAAACAGGTAACTCAAAAGAGAAAAAGTAACAGTTTTTTCATAGTTGCTGCTTACTGCTAATTTATAGAGATACAAGAAAAAAATTTACACAAAGCCGGTCGGTTCCTTGGAAGACTTACGTATCCGTGTCCGGGCCCCATTGAAAATAAGTGATCGACGCTGTACTCGACTCCTCAGGAAAGCATTTATTCGTAGATGTAGGGCCTGCATCAGAGTTGATGGCAGACAATTTGAACATTCATTGTAATTTATAACGAATGCAGTGTTATCAATGTCAAATTTTGCTCCCAAAACTCAGGCTGTACAGTTAATGTAATTTATATTTAAATTTCTGAACTTTGTTATTTAACCAAATTTCACTACTTTTAAACACTAATAGCTATAATGATTTCTTAAATTTACGCGAACACTACACATTGAATAAAACTATTATTTACGGATTTTATCGCGTTTAATTACATTAATTTATTTTTATTATTATCCCGACGTTTCGGGTGCTTTATAGCGCCCATGGTCACGGGGGGGGGACTGATTGGGACGTCAAACATCTCAGTCCCCCCCCGTGACCATGGGCGCTGTAAAGCACCCGAAACGTCGGGATAATAATAACAATAAATTAATGTAATTAAACGCGATAAAATCCGTAAATAATAGTTTTATTCAAAACTAATAGCTATAATTCACTATCTACATTAGATACTTACTACGAGTACATTAGATACACTTAAATTTCAATATTTGTAGACACATCAATTAATAAAAGTATAACAAAATTTAAGAACAAAAACAAAATTTGACGGATAACAATAAAAATGTTCCTCATATTGGTGAGCGTTCGGCACATGGATCACACTCAGTTGATTCTGTCACCGAAACAATAGTGATGGTTTTTAGTGCACCCGACGTAAATGTATTTATATTTAATCAGCCTACAGATTTGAAGGACAAACACCGTGTATTCCCGTTTGTTACGTGGAGTGCCGAGACAAAAGATATAGTATCACCAGTGATCTCACGCCGTTTGTTCCAGAACTTTTCTCGTCAAATATTACGTAAGTTGAATTCTTTAAAATTAAATGAAATAAAATATATTTATTTAATAAATATCAAATTAACTAAAATAATAGTTCAATCCCAATTTTGAATTTTAATATAGTTTCTTCTTCAATGTCATTTTGCTTTTAGGATGTCTATTTTGTGTTTTTAGAGAAGATAACAGTGGTAGAGCCATGCGGCAGCTTTGCTGTTGCACGTATGGGCCGGCTCAAACCGGGGTGGTACCACGACCTCACAGAATACCGGCGTGAAGTGGAAGCTCTGCTTCCGCGTATCGTCTGGTGAGTGCAGGTGGCCGGAGGCCCAAATCCCCCCCCCCCCATCAACATGGTAGCGGAATTAAATAAAGATAGACTACCCCAGGAGGGTACCAGCACCCCTGGAGAATCCCTCGCTGAGCATCCACGACCATGTTTCTCCACTTCTGAGCGTGGGTGCTCAGGCTGCCCCGCGTATTCTGGGGGGGGCGAAATTCCGCTCAAGACTACAACTGCTCGGGGCAAACGGAGCAACAAGACCAAGGCGACCCCTGCCACGCTGTCCGTGAATTTCTGCAATATCAGGGGACTTCATTCTAACCTAAACGCCGTCCACTACCATCTCGAGACGGCGAGGCCGGCTCTGCTCTTTCTGACCGAGACGCAGGTGTCCTCTCCGGCTGATGTCTCGTATCTCTCCTACCCGGGGTACAAACTGGAACACTCCTTTGTGCCTCGAGCTGGAGTTTGCGTTTACGTCAGAGAGGACATCTGTTCTCAACGCCTCGGCAGACTTGAAGGTTCGGACCTGTCCATCCTTTGGCTACGCGTAGACAGCGACGACCATCCGCGCGTCTACGGGTGCCTCTATAGGTCCCATAGCGGTAATGCCGAAACAGACCGACTCTTCGACCACGTCCAAATGGCTGCAGACTCGTTGCTACAGCAGATCCCCTCTGCAGAGATCGTGATCCTCGGCGACTTTAACGCCCATCACGCCGAATGGCTTGTTTCACGTTTAACCGATCATGCGGGGAGATCTGTTCATGATTTTGCCTTGGCATATGGTCTGACACAACTGGTTACTTCGCCTACGCGGATTCCAGATGTAGAGGATCATGCACCTTCCCTGTTGGACCTTCTGCTGACCTCTCACCCGGACGGATATCAGATTTCCTTGACGCCCCTTTAGGCTCCTCGGACCATTGTCTGGTCCGGAGTGTTGTGCCACTCACGCTGAAATCGCGGTTGCATTCTGCAGGCTGCCGCCGTGTTTGGCACTATAGGTCAGCCGATTGGGATGGGATGCGGTCTTTCTTTGCATCCTACCCTGGGGGCGGGTTTGCTTCTCGCCGGATGATCCCAACATTGTTGCGGATTCTGTTACTGATGTGGTACTTCAGGGTATGGAACTTTTTATTCCTTCCTCTGTGGTGCCCATTGGAGGCAAATCTCAGCCATGGTTTGGTCGCTCCTGTAAAATAGCATCATGCTATAAGCAGGAGTGCTATCAAGCCTGGGTTGATGCATCAGCTTCCCGGGATGTAAACACCAGCGCTCTAAAAAGAAGTATAATTCCGCCTCTAGGTCCTTCAAAAGAGTCATTGCCAAGGCAAAGTCAGAGCACATAGGCAGAATTGGCGAGAAACTAGTTCGCCTTCCTTCTGGAACCCGTGCATTCTGGGCTCTCGCCAAGGCTGTCCAGGGGAATTTCTGTCAGCCATCTCTTCCATCTCTGCACAGGGAGGACGACTCACTGGCCCATACTGCAAAGGAGAAAGCCGATCTTCTAGGCTCCTTCTTTGCGTCTAACTCGACTCTCGATGACGGGGGGAGTATGCCGCCGACCATCCCACGGTGTGAGTGCTCCATGCCGGAAGTGCAGTTCACACAGCGCTCGGTTCGCAAAGCACTCCTCTCCCTGGACATCCACAAGTCGAGTGGGCCTGACGGAATCCCCCCAATTGTGCTGAGGACGTGTGCTCCAGAGTTGGCACCGGTTTTAACGCGTCTTTTCCGGTACTCCTACTCCCTAGGCGTAGTCCCAAAATCATGGAAGACGGCTTTCGTCCACCCGATCCCTAAAAAAGGCGACCGCTCAGACCCGTCCAACTACCGGTCAATCGCCATCACCTCCTTGTTCATCAAAACAATGGAGTCCATTGTAAACTGCCAGCTCATGAGGTACCTTGAGGATCACCAGCTGATTAGTGACCGCCAATACGGTTTTCGCCGTGGTCGGTCAGCTGGTGATCTTCTAGTCTACCTCACTCACAGATGGGCGGAGGCAGTAGAGTTCAAGGGGGAGGCATTGGCCGTTAGTTTGGACATTGCGAAGGCCTTCGATCGGGTTTGGCACAAAGCGCTTCTTTCGAAGCTCCCTTCCTATGGGCTTCCCGAGAAATTGTGCGATTGGATCACCAGCTTTCTTGCAGATCGGAGCATCAAGGTCGTTGTAGACGGTGCAAGCTCCGATTGCAAGCCTATTAATGCTGGTGTTCCACAGGGCTGCGTGCTATCGCCAACGCTGTTTCTTCTGCATATCAATGATATGTTGCATACCCGTAACATTCATTGCTATGCAGATGACAGCACTGGTGATGCTCTTTACACCGGCCGAGCCAATATTTCTCGGGAAAACGTCTCCGAGTGCCGGGACAAACTTGTGTCTGAAGTCGAGTCTTTGCTGAACAGAGTCTCGGATTGGGGACGACTAAATCTAGCCCAGTTTAACCCCCAGAAGACACAAGTTTGCGCGTTAACCGCTAAAAAGAACCCCTTTGTCGTATCCTCTCAGTTTCAAGGCACTCCCCTTGTTGCCTCAGCCAGTATCGGAATCCTCGGCGTCGACATATCGAGTGACGTGCAGTTTCGTGGTCACTTGGAAGGGAAGACCAAATTGGCCTCTAAAAAGCTTGGCGTGCTCAGCAGAGCGGGACAGTATTTCATGCCGGCACACCGCCTACAACTTTACAAGGCGCAGGTTCGGCCGCACATGGAATACTGTTCCCATCTCTGGGCTGGGGCTCCCCAGTACCAGCTCCTTCCACTTGACCGCATCCAGCGCAGAGCGGCTCGAATCGTCGACGACCGAGTGCTTTCCGATCGGCTCGATTCACTGGCGTTGCGAAGAGATGTTGCATCTCTTTGCGTATTTTATCGCATCTATCACGGGGAGTGCTCTGAGGAATTGTTCGGATTAATCCCAGCCGCCAAATTTCGTGAACGCATGACACGGCAAACGTCCCGATACCATCCACACCATCTGGATGCTTGGCGGTCCACCACTGTACGTTTCACAAGGAGTTTTCTTCCACGTACAACCTCTCTGTGGAATAGTTTATCACAGGCGATTTTCCCGGACCGATACGACCTGGGGACCTTCAAGAAAAGAGCTTACTCCTTTCTAAAGGGCCGGCAACGCACCCGCAATTCTCCTGGTGTTGCGGTTGATCATGGGCGGCGGTAGTCACTTAACATCAGGTGAGCCGCATGCTCGTTTGCCCCCTCTACTATAAAAAAAAAAAGATGGCATGATAAAACAGCATGTGTTTCACCTGATGGTAAGGGAATGCTTTGATACCATAAGCACCTACAACTATTCTTGAGAATCAAGATGCAGAATATGTTGTCACTCCTGAGAACTTAGAAAGCTCCTTTAGCATAAAATACCCTGGTATAGCGTGGTAGCGTCTGCCTTTTCCTATAGAGGCGACACATTTGTGATACAGCCGTGATACACTGTAGCTCTAATCACCTAATCTGCACGTGACTAACTAGTAAGCTGGATTTGGAAAGAAACTTTAGCGATCGTCTGGCTCCGTGTATGGCTTATTCATTTCCAAAATCTATCTTTCATCCACATCTTTTATTAAAATATAATTTTATAAAAATTTAAATGTGGTACTAAACAGCCAGACAAGGTAAAGATTCTTAAATGTACTATTGCAATGTGTGACGAAATGTATAAGAATAAAAACGTATGGCAGTATAAATTATATCCACGCTGGTAATAGGCTAGCACAGTAAAATAAAATTTTATAACACCTCAAAAATATAATTTCACGAGAGAGACGAGAGCAAGCAGCTTGCAGCTTATCTGATGATTAGTGACGACCGCCATCCACAAAATGTAGCAACTGAATTAAAGATATATTGGCAGCTTTGTTGTTTGCTGAGATTGTTACAGCAGCAGATTCAATTTTCTAATATTTAAAATAAAGAAAGGAACATAATCGTGATCAACTTTGAAGTTAAAGATGGACTGCCTCGCCACCTGCAATTATACCCTTCTGTGGGTTCGCACGTACCCACAAGGACTCCTAGTCGGAAACAGAATTCTACTTAGCGTGTTAATTTGAGCAATAAGCCAATCTGTAGAAAAATATATTTATCATATAAATTTTATTGATTTTTCAGAAATGGCCGCAATATCAGTGAATTATCAGCCTTACAAGTTTATTTCGCGAAATCCTCTTGCAATACTTACAATATGATGCTCTTAATGGACTTCAACCATTTTATTGGTAACTATATATTACATGTGGATCAATGACTACAAAGAATCAATAAGCCCTTCACAATTCCACTGCTGAAAATAAGCCATCCCCAAGGTATGCCATAAAGCACGGTCCTGAGCCACCTGCTTACTTCGAATTCCTGCATGTCTTACCACTTTTAACAGGCTTTAAAAAATTCCATTTTAGTCCTCAGAGTTGACAAAAAATTTTTAGCCTTCTTTTAGAAGTATGCTGCAGGTGTCCTATGGCGGCAATAGCCACTATCCATCATATGTACTGTTAGTTTGTTTGTCACTTAAGCTTTATATACAAAATAAAAATTGCTAAAACTAAACAATTTGACAGTCAACCTCAGAAAATTGTATCTACATAATTGAAACATATTTAAAAAAGTACTTACTCTTGTGTATTTCTTTTTTATGAAATTTATCTATTTTAGAAGAAGATGGCTCTTGAACAGGTTATCTTTGTAGAAAATTATGGCTAAGGTTATTTATTATTTTCTAATTTAAAAAAAGGGTTGCCCCTACACGAGGATTTTCTTCTGTATCAAAGAGGCAGTTTACATACGTATATTTGTATCGTATGTAAACATCATGACAAACATCCAGACCCGGAACAGATATTTGTAGGCCATACAATCGCTTGATCCGTTCGTGATTCAAACCCGCGGCTACCAGCGCCACTTAGCCGTCGTATACTTATTATATATGTATACAGTAGTATAGCCTTCAAGTTGCTATCTTTAAAGTCTCATTTATATTCAGCCCCTGCCACTACTCCTCGCGCTGTTGGCCATACTTCGCTAAATACTGCCGTAGCAGGATCGAAAGAAGTGTGTATTTACATTCTGCCCTACCACTCGTATCACTTTCGACTTTGGCAGACATCGAAATAATTTCAGCGTCCGCGGAGTGTCATCTTCTAATACAAAATTATGTTAATAATTTAAAAGGATATATATAAAGGATATCAAATTCAAAAGAAAATTCTTCGCCGTAGAAGATGATGGATTATGGTTTTTATCGATGAAATCCCATATAGACTTTTCTGATTTCAGCAGTTCTAAAACTTGATTGTGTTTTCGTTACTCCACTCGAAAGGCATTTTGGCAGATCGTACTTATTTAAAAACAATACGGCACGCACGTCCGCTCGTCCAGGCACTTGGTGCGAAGTGAGCAATGGAGCAGAATGTGAACATTCACTTCCGCTCGCGCTGCCCGTCCTTTGACTTCCGCACGAAAAATCGACTATCGAGGGAGTGTCGGGTAGTAGACGACATGAGCAGTTACAGCGCAAGTGGCCTATTTACATACTGACCTGCCCACTTCACTGCTCACTTCCCTGCCCATAAAGGTTGAATGTAAATGGGGCATATTTTACAGGCAGTGCAATGTCGCTAAGCCTTGTTAGGTCTTGTTTCTTAAACTCAATCGCTCGGCAAAATACTTGTGAATGTTGCTTATATTGTCGTTGTTCATTCCGCACGGTTTTGAACAAAAATAACATTCCAGCAAAAAAATCGCCGGCAAATATTGCTGCTTGTTGATCTTCTCAGTAAGATTTCCATCATCATGCAATTTTATAGCCCGTTTACAAGCTTTTTAAAGTATATTCCACTAAGCTGTTCTCCAGTTTATATTTAAATCTGAAAAACTTTTAGTAGTTTTAATCGTCCCATATTAAATTTCTACCCCTAAGAATTGACAATAGGGGATACATTTTTAATATGAATATTTAGAAGACAATCTGTGTATTACTTGAACTATTTGACTAGTTGGTTGAATACTCAAAGCTTGAACTACTGATATTCAGAGCACTTAAAGGAGATAAAATTACTAAACGTAAAAAAAAGTAAAACCTGCTTCAAAAACTCAATACAATTTTATAATTTCCATGTCTGAAGGGGTTTTTATTTCTTTAAACACCGGTTTCGTCAGCAATTATGTGGCATTTTTCTTGTTTTTTTTGAAGTGTGTTTTACACTGTTTTAATTTTGATAGAATAGTATTAGGATAAAAATATATTTTAATTTTAAGACGATGTAGATGTTCTAAATATATTTTGTTGTTAACTAAGTTCCAGACCATTAAAAATTACACGATTGATAATAACTCCCGGGAATGCGGTGAACACTCCCATGCTGTTTCTAACAAAAATGTTTTCATACTTAATTATTGCATAAACAGCTATTATAATACTGATTTTTTTTACATAATTCAGCTAAGTTTCTTGCTGTTTCATCAAAGGACTGAGGTTTTTTTTTAAACAAGTTACAAAGTTAAGTTATTTTCAAAAAGTATTCTTGTAATCTACATTGAATAAAAATGATTTTATTATATTCTAGTCTATTCTACATGTAATTTTATCAAAATAATACTATATTTTTATAAAACTAATACTTATACGTGTAATATTTCCCTTACAGCAACGTATGGAAGTATATTTACGCTAAGTTTTGGCGCATCGATATTGACATTGTGCGAATTGGTATATTTATTTGTATCGTTCTTACTAAGCAAATTTCGATAAGAAATTAAACAAATTTTATTACGTCTTGTTTTATTTTCACCTATTATAATAACAGTCAAATAGTATTGAACTAAAACAATAAAGTGAATGCTGCGGCCCCTAGATACAAGCTCGATTAAGAATCAAAATGCAAACAGAGTCTCGGATTGGGGGCTAGTCGCCCCTATAATCTAGTCCAGTTTAACCTTCAGAAGACACAAGTTTGCGCGTTAACCGCTAAAAAGAACCCCTTTGTCGTATCTCCTCAGTTTCAAGGCACTCCCCTTGTTGCCTCAGCCAGTATCGGAATCCTCGGCGTCGACATATCGAGTTACGTGCAGTTTCGTGTTCACTTGGAAGAGAAGACCAAATCGGGCTCTAAAAAGCTTGGCGTGCTCAGCAGAGCGGACAGTATTTCATGCCGGCACACCGCCTGCAACTTTACAAGGTGCACATTCGGCCGCACATGGAATACTGTTCCCATCTCTGGGCTGGAGCTCCCTAGTACCAGCTCCTTCCATTTGACCGCATCCAGCGCGGAGCGGCTCGAATCGTCAACAACCGAGTGCTTTCCGATCGGCTCAATTCACTGGCGCTGAGAAGAGAATATGCGAAAAAAATGCGAAGAGATATTGCATCTCTTTGCATTTTCATTCGCATATACCATAACATAAGATGACCCGAAACAGGCACAAAAAGGGCACATTTTGTACTTCAATAGCGACAATTCCATAACGAGATAAGTAGGTTAATGATATCAAAACATAGGCTGTTGCATGTCTGAAGTTTATAAGTAAATTGCAACCTTCTAAAGGTTGTGGACAAACTCGTACTTTTTTAATAGCAACCTTTAGAAGGTTTTGGTCAGACCAGAGGTTATACCATGGGGAGTGCTCTGAGGAATTGAATCCCAGCCGACAAATTTTGTGAACGAACTACGCGGCAAACGTTCCGTTGCCATCCACACCATCTGGATGCCTGGCGGTCCACCACTGTACGTTTCACTAGGGGTTTTCTTCCGCGTACGACCTCTCTGTAGAATAGTTTACCACCGGCGATTTTTCCGGACCGATAAGAACGGGGGACCTTCAAGAAAAGAGCTTACTCCTTTCTAAAGGACCTGCAACGCACCTGCAATTCTGGTGTTGCGGTTGATCATGGGCGGTGGTAGTCACTTAAAATCAGGTGAGCCGCATGCTCGTTTGCCCCCTCTTCTATAAAAAAACCAGGATCTCAGGTTTGTTAACTGACTTCACAAAACGTAGTAGTAAAGTGATACTGTGCTACTATTTTACGCTGGATTGAAAGCGTGGTGGTTCCCAGGGCGAGGTAACCCATTCGTACGACAGCGTGACTCGTGACGTGAAAATTTTATTTTACATAGTTCTATGTAATAAATAGAACAACACTGATACAAAATCATATGAAGTTACAATTAGACTAGAAATATAAAAAAGTCTTACAATGTAGTTATAAAGTTTAAATATTCAGTATAAGTACCTAATCATAGTTTCGGTCTGGAACATTTTATGTAAAACATGGGGTATATGTTTATGTGTATGTGCCAACCGTGTTACTTGTTAAACATGTCGTAAAAGGCGATTGTGTTTATGAATATTTCATAAATATTTTATTGTGTGTGGATGTGCAAGTGGTTTGGCATCTGATCTGAAAAATAGACTGAAAATGACTTTTATTGACCGAACTTCGCGATTGCAGCGCCTCACTTATGGTGTCCATATTTCTGGGACACTATTTTCTACGGCAATCGTTCCCCTGTTCTCTAACCTTCTTTCTGGGCTAACCACCTATTACTACTTTTATTCACCACCTATTTTCATTTTTTGGCTTGAATTTATCCGAGTAGCCCGCTGCTCTTTGGGCTCTGCTTACCCTTCGGAGATTACTCGCATTACACTAATATCTTTGAGTTACTATATAATGCCATATCATAGTAACTCAAATAAAAAACACATTTTAATACCCGTAGTGACATCTGGTTAAATATTGCAAATACTATGAGAGTACTTTCGGTTACCTACAGACGTTAAAGTAGAGTTCCACGCCGATAGAATGAAATAAGTTGTGTACATTGCGTTTCCTATATATTCAGATAGATGGCGTTTTACTAAAAAAATGTTTCCTTGTCTTGTAGATTATGTTATCATTTAATACGGCAGTACTGTTACTACCAATCATGCTAATCTCTCTATCTATTATGAAAATCAGCATTAGGGTTTTGCTACAACTCTATGTAATGAGATGAACTTTTTTGGCACGCCATCGACGTACAAAACCAATTTTATTGAAATTTCGTATCTTTGTGAACTGTGTATGAATTTTTATATTGTTGTACGTTAGAACGTTTTCGAATAAAATGTAAATAACATATTCCCTGGCTTTGCTTTCTGCCTGTTCGTAAAGTTTCGTCGTAATTGGTTTAGGCATTTAAAAGATTAATCCGAACGGAGAGTTAATAATTTTAAAAATTATTATTTATGTCTTAAGAGTAAGTAACCCCAGCTTAATAAAAGCCATTTATTTAATATTAGAGACAGTTCAATTTTATTTATTTCATCATCATCATCATCATTACAGCCTTTCACAAGTCCACTGCTGAACATAGGCCTCCCCCAAGTAATGCCACAAAGCACGGTCCTGAGCCACCTGCATCCATCGACTTCCTGCATGTCTTACCAGGTCGTCACTCCATCTAGTGGGGGGTCGCCCTACACTACGCCTACCGGTACGAGGCTGCCACTCGAGAACCTTTCTTCCCCATCGGTTATCGGTTCTTCGAGCTATATGGCCGGCCCATTGCCACTTCAGCTTACTAATCCGTTGGGCTATGTCGGTCACTCTGGTTTTACTGCGGATATCCTCATTTCTGAGTCTATCACGCAGAGAAACTCCGAGCATAGCCCTCTCCATAGCTCGCTGAGCGACCTTAAGCGTCCTCATACGGCCAGCAGTGAAGGACCACGTCTCAGATCCATAAGTCATCACTGGCAACACGCACTGGTTGTATAATCTAGTTTTTAGAGATTGAGGTATACCTGACGAAAAGATATGTCGTAATTTCCCGAACGCTGCCCAGCCGAGTTGAATCCGTCGATTGACCTCTCGGTCGAAGTTGGACTTACCTAGTCGGACTATTTGTCCCAGGTAAACGTACTCGTCAACAACTTCGAGCATAGTGCTCCCAACAACTACCGGCATAGGTGTGACATGGACATTGAACATGATCTTTGTTTTGTCCATGTTCAACTTAAGACCTATCCGTTGGGAGGCACTATTGAGGTCATTGAGCATAGTGCTTAAGTCCTCCAGCGATTCTGCCATAAGGACTATATCGTCGGCAAATCGAAGGTGAGTGATGTACTCGCCATTGATGTCAATACCGTATCCTTTCCAGTCCAGTAGCTTGAAAACGTCTTCCAATGCAGCGGTGAAGAGTTTCGGGGATATAACGTCACCCTGTCTTACACCTCTCTGCAGTTGGATAGGTTTCGAGCTCTGGTTCTGTACTCGGATAGCCATCGTAGCCCTACTGTACAAACACTTCAGCACTTCGATATACCGACAGTCAACTTGGCACCGCTGAAGGGACTGTAGCACCGCCCAAATTTCGACGGAATCAAAGGCTTTCTCATAGTCCACATACGCCAGGCAAAGTGGCAGATTGTACTCTTCAGTCTTCTGTACAATCTGCCGCAGGGTATGTATGTGGTCTATGGTACTGAAGCCTTTTCGGAAACCGGCTTGTTCGGGAGGCTGGAAGTCGTCAAGTCTGCGTGCGAGACGATTCGTAATGACTCTCGAAAACAGCACGTAGACGCGGCTCAGAAGGGAAATCGGTCTGTAGTTCTTTAAGAGAGCGTTGTCGCCTTTCTTAAAGAACAAGACCACCGCACTTCTGCTCCACGCCTCTGGAGTAGTGCCACCATGGAGGACGGAATTGAAGAGCTTCTGAAGGACTACAAGTACCGGTGTTCCACCCGCTTTCAGAAGCTCCGCTGTAATTCCATCCTCGCCTGGGGCCCTGCCGTTTTTAAGGTGCTGGAGAGCCATTCTAATCTCGCTTAGACTGACGTCCGGGATATCATCGGAATAGTGTCGGATAAGACTTGCTCTTGGATCGTTACTCACACTTGCGTGTGGCTCCAACGATGATGTGTACAGCTGCCCATAGAACCTCTCAATCTCACTCAAAATCTCAGGTGTCCCGGAAACGATGTTGCCACACTCAGTCTTCAGCTTTGACAGTTGGCTCTTTCTGGCAGACAGATCTCTGGCAAAGACTTTGGAGCCCTGGTTCCGCTCGATCGCTTCTTTAATACGAGAAGTATTAAAGTTGCGTAAGTCTCGCCGCATGCATTTGGAGATCTGTCTGTTCAGTTGCCTGTATGCTGTCAAATCTGTTGACGATTGCAGCCTCATCTCCCGTCTAACAGCCATGAGATTAAGAGTGTGATCGGAGAGTTTTTGTGTTCTTCTGCGGCGGGTCTTGCAGAACTTAGCTCCGACCGCATGGACAGTTTCCACGAGCTTGTCGTTCATATCGTCCACTGCATTGCAATCTTCTAGGCACTGGAAGCGGTTACGTAACTCGAGCTGAAAGGTTTCGGGATTCTGGATTAGAGCACGAGGGGGACGGAGCGTTGACTTCATTAGACGAGACCTCTCCAACTTAACGTTTAGGTTCAGTGTGCCTCTAACCATTCGGTGATCGCTGCCAGTTTTCACCCTTGCGATCACTGAGACATCACTGAACAGTTGGCGTCTGGTCGTCATAATGAAGTCAATCTCATTTTTTGTCGAACCGTCGGGGCTCGACCAGGTCCACTTCCTGTGGGGCCGCTTCTGGAAGAAAGAGTTCATCATAAAGAGCCCCTCTTTCTCCATAAAGTCGGCCAGCTGCTGGCCCCTTCGGTTCCGTTGCCCTACTCCAAATTTCCCTACCTTCAGCTCACCGCTTTCTCTTGTGCCTAGTTTTGCGTTGAAGTCTCCCATCAACACCGTGTAGTGAGTTTTGGAGGAATGTATGGCTCTGGAAATATCCTCATACATTTCCTCCACCTCCTCATCGGGGTGTGCCGAGGTTGGTGCGTAAACCTGAATGACCTTCAGCGAATACCGTTTGGTGATTCTGAGTATCAGGTACGCGACCCTCGTCGACACACTCCCAATCTTTACAACGTTGTTGACGAGAGACTTGTGGACGATAAATCCGACACCTCCTTGGGACAGATGGTCGCCCTCCCGGTGATAGAACAAGTTGCCGGACTCGAGGATTGCCGTGTCCTCCCCCTCTCTTCGGACCTCGGATAATCCAATAATATGCCAGCGCAACTTGTCTACCTCTTCTTCCAGCTCCAGTATCTTCTCGTCAGTCCTCAGGGTGCGTGCGTTATATGTTGCCAGGTCGAGTCGTCGTAGGTGGCAACCGAACCTCCACCGGAGATTCTTAGCACCCCCTGCCCCGCCGTTACCATGGTCGCCACCGTAGCCAGGAATAGCGGGGCCGCCGGGGACTGGGGGCCGTCTTTTTGTGTATTTGTTCATTGGGGGGTATTTGCCGTAGTTGCCACGCTTGGCGAGCGCGTTGGCAACCGCAGTTTTTTTATTACGTCACAGTTGTCATCAGGAAGATGCTGCTGCCCATCTCCTGCCTGTCTCCCTCTGTCGCCTCTTACGACACCCACGGGAAGATATGGGGTAGTGGATATTCTTAACCGCCACTACACGGCATTTATTTATATTTATTGATAATTTACGAAGTTAATTTTATGATTAATTTCAGGCAGAATATCAAACTTTTGCCTATGGAATCCAAAGATAATATCGTTTTCAAATGCCACATTAAAAAAATCTAGTATAACTAATAAATCACGAAAAGACGGATCACGTCGCAGCTAGTATAGGGGAGGATGTATTCGGTATTAAAATTTCAAGCCTATCGACGGACCCCAAATAACTTTGGGTGATTTATTTATACGTTAGTAGAATTTATCGGTTCTTTGCTACCACCACATTAGAAACAACGCTTCAAATTTGAGAATTGGAATTGAATTAGATTTTGAGTATAAGATAAAATTTAATTATGTTTATTGTAGGTATATATTTTATTAAATGTTTTTAATTAAAGGTATGCAAAGTTCTTTCATAATGTTTCTATTATTTGCATATTTCATGACTTTTCGCGAAAAAATTTGGGCCATATCCTATACTATTAAACGAGCAATTCTTGTATATATGTATATATATATATATAATCGGGATCTCGGAAACGGCTCCAACGATTTTCATAAAATTTAGTGTCCAGGGAGTTTCGGGGATAATAAATCGATCTAGCTAAGATTTATTTTTAGAAAATGTCTTTTTGTCCGTGTTTTTAGGCAATTAAAAACTGCTACAATATAGTTAGAATAAGAAGATAAATTTTGACAGTTTGGTAATGATTATAAATAGCTTATTGGTATAATGGGCGGTCACAAAATCGTAAAACCCCGGTTCGAGCCCAGACCGACCGACCGACTTTTTTATTTTTTTTTTCAAGTTTCTTTCTTTTTTGAGAAAATATATTTTTTTCGAGCCCTTTTTTTAGTATTTTTTAAAAACACGAAAATTTAAATAAAAATAATTGCACTCATGATTTTTTATTCAAATAACCAGTTCAGTTTTTTCTGTTATGTCGCTAAGATCAAAAAATATTATTTATAATTCATCAGTATGTAATTTGTATCTAAATATAATTTCCAAAACACACGAATTAAAAAAATCGAGCGAAAAATACCGAGCAAAGCTCGGTCAACCGGGTACTTAAATTTAAATATCAAGATTGAGTAAATAGATGCCTGTATATTTAATCGTTCATATAAAATCAATGCTAAATAAATTTAATAAAATGTTCGTACATTTTAGTCAGTTGTGCCATTTTTTTACAAATAAACGTCTGCTTGTAAATTTCCAATAAAAAGCGGAGAAACTTGAGAGCGTGACAATGAGCCCGCCTCGACCTATCCTGATTCCAGATATACTTTTTAAATTATTTTTTTTAAATGCATAATGTGAAAAATTGCGCCGGCTCTAAAGTATCATATTATCGGCTTGATTCTCCTAAGATCCCATCGGACTTTTTGCCTTAAACTCTTCAAGTACTAAGGTATCTCAAATGAGAAAAACTAATTAATACAAAAATTGTTGACTTTTTCATATGATCTTCTTACTGTATACTTAGAGCTTGATGAAACTAACGCGAAGGTTTCTTGACTTTTAAAAAGCACCAGTGCATATAAACGTACTACAACTAGGTTCATGTATCAAGGCTTATAAATTTACTGTGGCAAAATTTCAAAATATAAAATTTATTCCTTATGATTTTTAATTTTACATGCAAAAAGCGTTTGAATAATTAAATTAGAGACTGAGAAAAAATTGATAGCTATCCGAAGCCAATTCTTATATTGAACACGTGACTTTATTGCAGAATGAGCGTTGAATATCGACATTTTATTTCTTGTCCTTTAGTACACGCTTATGAACATTCTGAATTCTGTATTCGTTTGGAGTAAAGCGACAAAACTAAGGTTTTCCTTAGTCATATACCTATACGGATGTTATTAAAAATACATTGTACTCCATTTTTTATAGAATAAGGGTGATAAGTGTCCACACAGTCCGCCCGATTGAAAATGGATACTGTAGCGCGTAGAGAAGAATTCACATTTATCCTCGGTTAAGAACGAAACGTTTATCATCAAAAAAATTGGTACAAGCATAACGATGATCTGAGAATTTGAAATCCTGGTATTTTTTATAGAAGGTACTAGGGTGAAAAGTAAGCACACAGTCCACCTTATGGTAAGTAGATGCTGTGCCCATACACATTCAAATCTGTTTTCGATTAAAATTCAAAGGACTAAGATGGAATGCTTCGTATCCAGTATAAAATGTATTCGGTTTTTTACACTCATCATACGAAAGACGCTTCTGTGAGAGTTTGTTTCATACTCGATAGAGCCGACCATGCCCCAACCAAAACATAGCTGCAGCATGGCTCTACCACGTTGAAAATGGTATTTCGTACGATATTGGCGTAAGGTAGTCTGTGATAAAAGACGTGTTTCTCTTACGCCACAATCGTATTGTCCCGCCGATTTCTAATGGTTATCCCTAGATGCCGGTATAATTACCACCTTTATGTTGGACATAAAATACCCAAACCAGCGTGAGGCAGTATTCTCAAAGGTGCGAGATATCTGGACTATCTTCCTGCCAAGCGTAGCAGTTAAGGATAAACCTCCTTACAGTAGGAGAGGCACATGTCTGGCGATAGGCTTTTACGAGTCGTTTGAGAAAAACACTCTACTCAGAGTCGAAGTAGTAAGTAACCATTAATTGGTATGTGAGTTATAAACAGTTAACTGCCCTTAATTTAGTAATCATGAACGCTACTGCCGATCATGAAGTCCCGGGTTCGAGCCCCGGGCTTTGCCAAAAAAAAGCCTGGAGTCAGAAAACTGACGGTTTTTCACCCCCATGACCCGGAAAGCATGTAACAACGTCGATCGTGTAGGATTGCGGTCCCAATGGGCTATGGGAGTGAAGGAATTAACTATATCAGTGTACCTGTACCTACGTAAATACTCGGGGACTATAATCCTGTCCTGCGTATATGCGTTAGAATAAGCTGCCGTGATCGAAAGTTAGTGTTCCGAAAAAAAACAAAGAGAACAAATAGCCTCTATGTATATAATATTTTCACTTTCACTACATTCTTTTAAAAGCTTAACCTGTAAATATATACTATGCTATTCAAATAAAAATAGGACTGACCTGGGTGAACATAACAGATATTTTTGGAATAATATTTATTTAGAAATTAGCATAGCTGCCTACACAAAATATATATGCCTTAGTATTCTTACAAGGATCATTTCAGTACATGAAAAAGTTAAATTTTTTTTAGTTCAAAACAATTAAATTTAATTTTTTTTTAATTTAATTAATTTTTAAGTAATAAAACAATTAAATATAATTTTATTATTTTATAACGTGAGCTCGTAATAAAATTAAAATCCATAAAACAAGTACAAATAAATTCTCTTAATAGAATTAAACTCAAAAGAAAGTGCATTTTTAAAGACAAGAAACAATAAGAATCGGTAAGTATACTTTTCCTTTACTGAAAACACTTTACTGAAGCAGAGACTGCAGAAAATCCTTATGTATTTGACAGACCAATATGCCATTGTTTCTTAAGACGTAGAGAAATAGGTCGAGAAAATATTCTTTGGACAAGAGAATATTAACGGAAGGCACATAGTCCAGTCACTTGTTTGTGTATAATATTACTTTAATATCAGCATATACATTGCATAAAAGTACAAAATTAATGGGCTTTATCTCCATAATCAAAATATACAACATTTATTACAATAAATGAATTCAAACACATTTAGCAAATAGTTGCAACGCTGAGGCTGTGGATTCGAATTCCGCGCGGAACAAGTGTTTTTATGGCCTATAAATAATTGTTCCACGTCTGGATGTTTGTCTTTGTAAAATTTATGTATGTAAACTGCCCCCCACGATACAAGAGAAAATCCTAGTATGGAGAGAATGTTTTCAATAAAATACAACACTTAAATTATAAAAGGAATAGAATAGAATATAAAATGATTTTTACTCTAAATAGATCACAATTAACATTTATTGAAAGTCATTAGAATAGAATAGTATCAAATTAATTAAATTTTCATAACATGTTCTTACTGAAAGTCATTTTTACTTTTACCACTGGTTCGAAAAAGAAACTCTGTCCTGGGAAGAACCAGCAAGAAGCTCACTGTTTTTTTTAAAGCATAACTTACAATATAATGTTTATACAATTGTTATGAAAACATTTAGAAACAGCCTGGTAGCGATCACCTTATTCCTAGGGGTTATTATCAATCATGTACTCTTTAGTAGCATCATAACCATTACTAAACAATTATTGCTTAATAAATATTTTAACCTTTAGACAGAAAAGGTCTGGATATTTTCTGAAACTTTGTTGTAAATGCGTCATGCATTGTTCCATAAAGGAAAGGTATAGCTTGTGCTTGTTCACAGTATTTACAGAATGCACACCACTATTTTTAATAAAACTATTTGTGCTCTTGTCATTAGTTTCGTAAGAAATCTCTACCTTTGGAAAAAAACTCAATGGGCCTGGTTTTGTTTAAAATTAAAATTACATTTTCCATGTTTGCGTGCATTATTTTTATTTTCGTCCAAATTTAAAAGTGCCGGCTAACAAAATATTGTGGTTTTTTTATAAAACTTTTTCGTCGAAGCATTTATCATGGCACCATGTTGCACCATTAATGTTGTTGTCATTTGGTTTCATTTAAGCTGGAAAATTGCCCTTTTTATACAGATTGGTTTTTATTAGATGTGCATGACGTCTAATACAACCCAATGAAATATCCTACTATGGTATAAATTTTAAAAATCTTTAAAAATAAAACAATGTTTCTGAGTATATATTTGAATGAGGTTTTTATGGTTTTGTTATAAAATATAAAAATTAAAACTGGTTTGTCTTTTCTGTTGAGTCGAGAATGCTGCTCGTGGCCTTATATAATATGAGGCCTTATATTCAAAGTAGTTATCTTAAATATAAGTAAAGTTAGTAAGTCTTCTAGTATGTATTTGTATATTGTTTAAAAACTAAAATCAATATAATGTACTCGTATTTTTGTACTTATTCCTTTTAGGAGTACACGAGTGCAAATTATCTCTATTTTCAGAACGTTCAGTGCTAGGTGTACTAATATTTTAGTCAAAACTATTCGATAACACTTAAGAATTTTAAGATTTTTACTGGTATTAATTGAATAAATAATAATACACGATAAAATAAAAATAAATTGAAAAATCACATAAATAATTATATCCAAAATTTATGTTAACAGATTTTTTGAACTCAAGTAACATCAAGGACAATCACCCTATGGCTTTGGTGATATAATAAAAATATTAAAGAGGATAAGTTCTAACAGAATATTAACATTATTTTCTTTTGGCCATTATTTTCTTTTACAAAGGGATCATGATCATACTTTTATAATAATAATTTTATTTTATGTAATGTCAGACATGTATTTATATACATGTCTGACATTACATAATTATTATATGTATTATAATAATTCCACTGGGTATTGATTTTGTTTGCTAAAAAATATTTTTGAAGGAGTTTTGACTTTGAGACTTGGTGGTATTACTAGCTTGTACTTGGTCCTTGTTTTGCAAAATTTACATAATTTTTATTACAATCAACTTTATTTTTTATACATTCTATAAATTATCGTAAATATACTGACATTCCAAAGTAAGCATATTTATTTCTTTAAATTTTTGTTTAAAAGACTCTAACTCTCGTCTGATCTAAGTGATAAATATCTTTGAAGGTTTTTTTCTGCAATACATAGATAGTTATGAAAATAACTGAAATAAAATAATCTATCTGTTTTATTATAGCTTTTTAATAAACTGTTTGCACTTTATTATATTCATCATAAAATTTTAAGCTACTCAAAAAAATCTCGTATATCTAAACAATCATAGCTTAGGGATTTTGCAAAATTAATATTACTTCCAGTCCAGTTGCATGGGGAAAATTAATATACCGTAACAAATGATATTTTGCAGGAAACCAAAGTAGACTTATTTGGCTGTTGCTTTAATATTCAGCTTTTCAATTTTCAATTTTCAATTCTTCTAATAGCGAACTTCAATGCTCGCTCATCAATATTAGCTCTCAATTGGTTCTTGGAATCAAAGGGGATTCTGAGAAATAGGATTGATTTTCGAATTCTAAATAGTATCTTGTAAATAATAAAAGCGTTCTGCAGTGAAACTGTAAACATTTTGGTTTTAGTGCATTTAAAAGCCATTGTTATCTGAAAACCAATTGAAGCATATCTAGTATTCATATTGTTCCTATACGATGGAATTTCTGTTATCTTTTAATAAAAATGAGGTATTGAATAAAACTATATTGGTTTGGTCATGTAGAAAGAATGATTGAGGAAAGAGTGACAAAGCAAATTTATATGGCAGATGTGAACGGCCGAGTCGGGAAGGGACGCCCTAGAAAAAAGTTTATCGACCAAATTGGCGATATTTTGAAAATGGGCCACGTTAGAAGTACCCTTAACCGACGAGCATGTATGCGTAGATATATGGATGTAAAGGAGGCGAAAGAGGTATGTCAGGATCGTGCCAAATGAAAGTCCGTAGTCTCTGCCTACCCCTCTGGGTGACAGGCGTGAGTGTTTAAGTTATGTTATGTTATATTTAAGGATTCCATCGCATTTGATTTACTTATTTTAACCTATTTTTAATGTCCAACGTTTCGGGTGCTTTACAGTACCCATGGTCACGTGGGCGACTGAGATGTTTGACGTCCCAATGTCATAGTTACCCCGGCTACCTTCAGTTTTTTAATATTAATTTTCGGTCCGATTTACGCAAAACGAGCTTACATTGTCTTGAAGTCTTGCAGTGGTATGCTTGGGTTTGCGTTTAACTTTTTAACTATAGAATGCCAAGCAGATGGCACCACCCATCCATCTTTTCAATTGAAATTAGGATGTTTTTTAATTTCAATAGCCTCGCGTATCTTCCTTGGTAGGAATCGGTGTTCTTTTTCGAGGATGTGTGGTTTATCAAATCTAATGTAATGGTGGGGACGATCTCAAAAATGTTTACAGACTGCAGACTTTCCGGAGCGCTGGTACTTTACGTCAGCTATATGCTTTTTTACGTGGGTTTTTATGAAACTTTTTGTTTGACCTATGTAAGAGAGACCATATTCACAATCTAATGATCCGTAAATATAGTTTATGAATCAATAGATTATAGATAAAATCTGCAAATAGAACTTTATTTATATTAATTGAATTTTGCGAACTACACAATCAAAAGTCCTAGAAAAATTAAAGATAACACGGAGCGTATCCTTGTGCTTCATCTTCATCAGAAGGAGGATAATCTTCACACTTGCTAGTGGGATTGACTACCGCAGAACAGACTTCTCACTCCTAGGATGCAACTGCTCGCTACCGATCTGGATATTTTATCAGGTCATTTAGGACAATCAGGTGACAAAATCACCTTGTGTTATCATGGCAAAAAGAGTATGGAACAGATACGAACTCTTTATAATTTCTCTAAAATAACATTATATCTATGTTATGAAAAGACAACATAATATTCAGTAAAAAGCCAACAAAAAGTTGCTATCTGTAAGCACTAAAGCATTATAAGAGAACATAAATGGCGTGTAATAAACATGTACTAGACTTTTATGCCTCCGTAATAAAAGCCTGGTTTGTTCATAGTCGCGAGAAGCGAGGAAGTTAGCAAATAAAGACGAGGGGTTATTCTGTGCAAAAGTTCTTTAAATTAGTTTACTTCAAGTCCAATGGGGTTCAAAACGGTCATCGATATTTACTGAAAAATATTAATTTTAATGTTTCTTTCTGAAATAAATAGATGTCGTCGTTTGAAGAAAGTATAGCAAATATGCGTGTTATTTTGTTATTAACATGTATATCATTAATATTTATTTTAATAGGCATTTTAGCAATATTCAAAAGACCTCAGAACTCGTATGATCGGAATGTTTGCAACGCTGTTGGCTAACAATTAATTAATTACATTTAAATATTAATCCCTTAGAGAAGCTATTAACAGTCGTTTGTAATAGTGGACTAGAATTATTATGATTATTTCAGATAATACAGTTTTTGTGATTAAAATAAAAAATGTACAATAAAAAAGTTTATTTATAGACTTATGGATAAATATCCTTTATACACAAGTACAGATTAAAACACAATTCGATTCGATTATAAAATAATAAATGGATAAACACGTAGGCAATAATTTGTGTATAATATTAAAAAAAAAACAATAATCTGACGCACTAATAGATTAAATTATATTTCGTAGAACATAAACTTTTTTTCTTATTTTTTTAAAGAAACGTTACCCCTACACTAGGACTACCACTGTATCGTGGGGGCACTTTACAAACATAAATTGCACAAAAAAAGAAATCCAGACCCGGAACAGTTAATTGTAGGCCATACAAATACTCGTTCCGTTTGGGATTCGAACCCGCGACCCCCAGCGCAGCCACTCATTGCTAAGCCACTGCGCCACGGAGTCGTCAAATATCTTACAAAGATCTTACAGAATTTAAAATATAATATTAGCAATTTTATTACTTTGCCTATAATTAATCGATATTTGGGAAATTATTTCAACAAATTAATTACAACTGATTATTGTTCCTACCTATGTTATTAAATTTGAAAGATGAATTTACACAACATGCACCACGAGTACATAATAAAGATGAATTTACACAACATTATGAGATGGAACGATAGTTTGTCGTTATGTCAATGCAATTGAAAAAGTATTCTGCGATCGAAACATTCAGAATACGGGTAAGGTTTTGCGCAAAAAGGGAAGAGGGGATGGCTGTATTCATTCGGAATTTCAATGTCCTTTATCTGGTAGGAAGTGAGCCATAAACATTGTCATAAATTGTTGTTATTCGCAAGAGTGTCGCGCATTTCGCTTTCTTTATTTTGAATTCCTGAATAGGTGTTCATATTGCAATATACCTTGTTGAGGGAAACAGCGTAACGATCGTCTTCATTTTCATTGTTGTTACAAATTTTAAGTTTTTTTTATAAAACTGTATTAAGGGACTAGTTAGAACTTTTATAAAACAAGTATTTATTTCCAAAACATCTAAATTATACTCTGGTAGCTCAGGCGTTCGATCCTCGCCGGCATTATCGAAATTGTTAGTCCTGATTGAATGAATGTAGACGTCGTATGCAAACCCGCATGAAAGAGAATTAAGATATAATAAGTGTTTTTGTGATTTGCATACACACTTGTATAATGATTTTTTATATTAACTCGACTACTTGACATAAAATAAAATAAATTTTAAGATTTTTTTCGCGTTCAATTTTCTTACTTTTCGGGGGCTTTACAAAACCTATGGTCCCCTTATGAACAAAGGTGTTGTTGAGCACTCGAAAAGTTGGGAATAAAATTAAGTTAAATTAAATGCGATAACATCCGTAAAATTAGTTTTATTCAATAAAGACTTGTACTTTTTTCACAATATTTATCTTAAATTATGAATTTATGTACCTAAGAAAACCGAAGATGAGGTTTTACCTCGCGCTTCATGAATATAGTAAGATAAGCAAATGTGAACTTACTTTTGAGACACCTAGTAGTAAGGCGAAACCGATCAGTTTTTTTGGTTGTAAAACAAATACCACCGTGAAATAGCAGCTTATTTTTTCTGTGTTTCGTATGGTGAGTGTAGAGAACAGGAGACCCTTTCTATTGGAAACGGGGCGTTCCAACTTAGTCCTCAGGAGTGACACCGCGTCTAGGGTTCACGGGTTCCAATTAACATCAGGTGGACTGTGTGCTCGTTTGTCATCCTATACTTAAAAAATACAAAAATATATACAAATTACAAAATATGGATGAAGTTTCATCGATTATAAATTATATATTACTATGTGAAGTCTGCTAATCATAATAAGCACTAGAGCAACACGGTGGATTTATTACTCTTTAACTCTTTCAGAAAAGAGAGGAGGGCTGCGTCCAATAGTGAGACGTATAATGTAGTCTGTAACTTTGCTTTACTTTGTTCACTTTGTTTATGCTCCAAGTAGTCATGTCTTGGTAAAAAAGGGTTAGCGCTCAGCTATTGAAGAGTCTGTTTCCCCTGATGATGCCTCGCTTAGAGCACGCAATTGAAGGATGATAGATAGGACACATATCTTTATTTTTACGTGGATCCTAGCTAAATAATTTTTGATATTTTCAGATCCTATTCAGTATATCCTATTTTTTAAGATCTGCATTTGGTCAATATGATAATCCAAAAATTATAACGAATACAAAATGTTGTCATTCACTGTACAGTTTGTAGAAAATGAACAAGAAATCTTAATGTTGACGTAGTATACTGTATATTGTAAAATTTCATTCAAGTTATCTTACAGGAAGTTGCGAGAAATTCCGTTAATACTTACGAACAAATGAATAGTACCCTAAAGCTGACTTAATTACTCATGAGGGACTAAACTTCACACATGCTTAGAATTACTTGGGAGTATTTCTTAAAGTTTCGTGCTAAGTGCCAGAAGAAGCAACTCAGTCCAACGACAAACTCAACAATCTTCGGTGCTTTTGTTACGCAGATAGCTATTATGGACGTGGAAACTTTGAATTGCTCCAATGCAGACACTATGCGTTAATCTACTTTGCGCTGTGAAACTTACAAATATATTATTGGTATTTATTATAATAACATTAACAACATTTCAGGCACAATAAGTTTGGGAAAATGTTGTTAGGAGGTTGTTTATGATCTGTTACATAGTATATAAATTGTTTTTTAGAATGAGGGTGACAAACGGACATACAGTCCACCTGGTGGTAAGTGGACGCTGTGGCTCATCTACATTTATCCTCGAGTAAGAATCAAAATGCAGATACGTTGTCTACTCCTGAGGACTAAATGGAATGATTCGTTTCCAGTAAAAGAGGTATCCATTTCGATGACGGTATCCGACGATGTTTCGTGTGGTGAGTGTAAAGAACCGGAGAGAGAAATGAGTGTAGAGGTAAGACTTCGCTGTCACTGAATATCTGGGCAAAATAGCAGGCTTATTGCTATTTTGCGCTGGTATTCTGTGGGAGCATGGTCCTACCCCGATTGAGGCGACCCATTTTTGCTACAATCATAATATAACTGCAATGTGGCTCTCCACGCTCTCACAGAATACCATTGTAAAATAGCTGCTAGATACTGCTCTACTTCGTATAGTGAATATAAAGGACCCGAGGTCATAGTGACAACGTACCAACGTATCTAAATTTTGATTCTAAACAGAAGACTGACTTAGATGTCTATGGGCCACAGCATCTACTTACCAAAGATGGACTACATGCTTGTTTTTCACCCTAATACTATAAAAAATTGCAAGGTTTCCCATGCTCAGCTCATCGTCTTTCCTTGTGCCTAGATTTTTGTTGAAGTCTTCCATCAACCCACTGCAAAAAGTTTAGAGGACTGAATGGCTATTGAGATACCCGTAGATATATCACTTTCACCTCATCGGAGTGTGCCAAAATTGGTCAGTACACCTTTATGACTTCAGCTAATACCGTTTGGTATACACTCCTTTTCTTCACATAGCTGTAAACGCAAAAGTTGTTATCATAATACAATAGACACGAAATATATAAATAATTATAACAAGTGATCTTGGCTGTTTTTAATGAAATTGACTTAATTCATATAACTCGTCTTTCTTGCATACCTGCAGTGAACCTCGGGATCCTGTGCTAGAAATAGTTTTTATTGTTCGCTTTTGTAATACAAATAAAGTTTTTAATCCGTTACGGATTTCATTACACAGTGAAACTATAAAATATACACACTTATTTCAACACTGCAGAGTTATGAAAACTATTATAACATATTATTCCTAGTCATTAATTTCTTAAAGCCTGATAAAAGTCCACTGCTGAACACATACCTCTAGATTGTTTGATTGTTGCATAGGGCGATATTTGAGCTCATGTTACGCTTGGCAAGGAATGAAATAGTAGATCCAGCCCATCTTTTATTTTATTTCTAATTATCATCTCTTACGATACCCAGAGATGATATGGGGTAGTTGATTTTCTTGCGTTCGTACGAAAATTTTAGTTTCTCGGTCTCCTACTCGTAAGTCAGTTTTTCCGGAAACGCAAATTCGTAATATTTTAACTACATTAATTTCAGAGCCATGATACGATAAGTTGTTGCATTAAAACTTTCAGAATCATTGTTAACATGTTTTAAATGTATTAGCGTATAAATAGCACAACTGTAGTTTTTAGTTTTTTAAATCATCACAATGTCAGGATAAAGATAAGAAAGCTTAATATAAATGATAATATTTCATTTATATTCAGATCCTATAATAATAATATCACTACTTAAATGAAATTAGAAATATATTCATATTTTTTTATATTGACAGGCGTTTTTTATTAAATAATATGTCCAGCTCTATTGTTGCTTGTTCAAAGAAAAAAGTTATCATTAATGTAATATATAAAAAAATAATGTTTGTTCGTATTTTATGCACTGCCATACCGTTCATCAGATTGCGGTAAAACTTTGTCAACCTATTGATGGCACTTGAGAGAAGGCCATAGGCACAGTACAATTAACATACAGTAGGTGGCGCGCGTATATTATACTTTCCCAATTTTATAATGATATTTCCACAATTATTTATTCTGAAACTGCATCCATTAGAGATCCGTCTAGTACATTTATAAAAATAAATAGTTATCATTAATACAACACTAACATTTTCAAATGTATAGAGAAATAATATCGAATATATCAATAAAACTAGACGAATAGTGGATAATATTTAGCTTCAAATGCACGGTGGAGTCGACGCTCAGTAGCGCGCGTGGCGTGACCCCATTCCGCTCGAGTTAGCGTTTACGACGTAAAGTGCGCTCCGCCCGGCTTACCGAGCGTGTTTGGCTTGTAAATATATTGCATTGCGTGCATTTTGATGTGCACGTTAAAGTTCAAAAACCGAAATGTTACTGTGCGAAAAGGTAACTATTAAAAAAAGTGGAATATGGGCGGCAAATAAACACAAAGTCCACCTGATGGTAATTGGGCGCTGTAGCACATAGACATCTACGTCAAACCTTCATCAAGGATGCAGATATGTGGTCACCCTTGACGACTAAGACGGAATTCCTAGTTTCCAGTGAACAGCGTCTCCGTTTCTCCGCGTATATTGAAAGTACACAAGGACAGCATGCATTTATAGTGTTCTTACACTGTATGTGTTCAGAATGTGTAGCAAATAAAATTTTCAGAAAATATACACGATTTCTGCGTACAATCGCGTATACTTTCTAACGCTCATTGAGTAATTAATTAAGAGATTATACAAGGCTAGAACCGATATGTTCTGACATTTAGGATGTATGTGCTTAACAAGTATTAGTAAAGTATACAAGCTCAAAAATTTACCAAGTAAATGTTATTACGAGTGTATTAAAAAATATGCAACAATTAGTTATCAACTAATCATGTAGTTATTATTTTATAGAAATTTAATGATAACTGTAAAAATAATGAAGTGAGAGACAAAATTATTTTTATTTTAGAAATAGTATTGTTACTATAAAGGCACTTAAATCTTATTTATCTTCATAATTTTCCGGGAGGTTCAAAAATTAATTACTTCTTTTGTAGGAAAATAATAACAAACCAGCATTAATGCAGCTGAATATACAATAAAGCATTTGAATCATAGCTCTTCAAGTGATATGTGTGCTGGTTTGTCATAATTATATTTATGACAAACCAGCCATTAATTTAATTTCTCAGAGATTTATGGAGCAAATTGATACTGCGTTCATTCATGACGCGTAGGTGGACTTCCCATGTTCGAAAACATTATTCATCAGATATGCAGGTTTCCTCTCATTATTTTTTCTTAACCACCTCGCACGTGGTATGTAGACAAAAAAATTGCAATTCACAATTTTATTAGTGCTGGCATGGATCGAGTTCAGGTACCGCAGCTGTAGACTGTGGTAGTGTCATAGCATGATACCAATTCCAGTCATCATCATCATCATCATTACAGCCCTTCACAAGTCCACCGCTGAACATAGGCCTCCCCCAAGTAATGCCACAAAGCACGGTCCTGAGCCACCTGCATCCATCGACTTCCTGCATATCTTAACAGGTCGTCACTCCATCTAGTGGGGGGTCGCCCCACACTACGCCTACCGGTACGAGGCTGCCACTCGAGAACATTTCTTCCCCATCGGTTATCGGTTCTTCGAGCTATATGGCCGGCCTATTGCCACTTCAGCTTACTAATCCGTTGGACTATGTCGGTCACTCTAGTTTTACTGCGGATATCCTCATTTCTGAGTCTATCACGCAGAGAAACTCAAAGCATAGTCCTCTTTATAGCTCTCTGAGCGACCTTGAGCGTCCTCATACGGCCAGCAGTGAAGGACCACTTCTCAGATCCGTAAGTCATCACTGGCAACACGCACTGGTTTGTACACTTTAGTTTTCAGAGATTAAGGTATACCTGACAAGAAGATGTGTCGTAATTTCCCGAACGCTGCCCAGCCGAGTTGAATCCGTCGATTGACCTCTCGATCGAAGTTGGAGTTACCAATTCAAGTATAATTATAAAACTCACTTCTTATTAAGTTCTTTAAAAAAAAATTCATCATATATATCATCGCAATTACATCATTTCAGTTATTATTTACGTCAATTTATAAACGAAATGCAAAGTCTCCTGCAGCATGTTGCAGAAGTGAATTTATTCGGGTCGTTGGCTTCACAAAATATACGACTAGAACTAAATGTTACACTTAGTCCACCGAGAGACACGGATTAACGATCAACTTTGAAATATAAGCATTTAACAGCTTTGAAAATAAATGCTACGTCGATTTTTAATGCGTTTGCAAACTTTTATACTTGCATCAAAATATAAAAGTTCATAGCTGTAAATGAGCTTCTTCCGACTCAGAGATTATTTGCCTTAATTGTTACACTTGGGCGATGGTTGCCCATCTATGCAAAAAGCCAGCTCCCTCTGGCTTGCTCAGGTTTGCTATGCACTAATGAGGTCCAAATTTTCAAGGTCTTTTTATAGGTGCACCATAGAAGGTGTTTTACTCACTGTTGGCGACGCGCCTATAAGAATATTTCAGTTTATTAAGTCAACCGATGACGAATAACCTTTCAAAGACTCATTGTCCAATAGAAATGTTCTGATAAGAAAATGCTCAGTTAAATCTTAAAGAAATGTCGAATTAATGATATGAAGGTCTTGGGTTCAACTCCCAGGCCGGACTAGTTTACTGTTTTCTAAGTAATATCTTTCAATAAATTCATATAGGGAATTTTATGATAAAAATTATGTTACCGGATTTGTGCCCCAGTTGAAATCGTCTTTCCAACGATGTAAATTCAAAGGAATATTAAAGGGAAGTTAGAGATCGGATTTGTTCCCCGGTCGAGATGATCACTCCGTGCATAAACAGAATTAACGGAAATTAATTGCATAAGTATTGTCTTGTATAAGTTTGATATGTTTTGTACGAAAAAAAATGCCTATTTGTTATGATTGAAAAATGAGAACATTCACTTGTATTGTTATCTGATAAGAGACATGATAACTGATAAGAATCCTATCAGAGATAGTTTCCTACAGTTCGAAAATTATGTAGAAGCACTTATTTACCTAATATTATTAAAATTGGTGTATTTCAGACTTTCATTTTTTCTGATAGTCGAGAACCGTGCAAAGTTAGTTTTTCAAATAGTGTGAGTTCACGGAAGCACGCTGGCCACGCCCTTAGGAGGCCGAATATGTAAAAATTTAAAATGTTTGTAATTTCAGCAATTTATGTAAAAATGACTTGTAAAACATTTCAGGTTGATTGTACGTGCTAAAAAGGTGAATTCTGTGTTATTTTTATGTGAAAATTCCTGTGTATAAGTGAAATAATGATAGTTTTGTATAAGAAATTTAAAAGTGTTTTAAATAGTGAAATAAATAGAGAAAATGTAAATTAAACTATTGTATTAGTTAACATATGTATAAATTCAAGTGGGAAACATTGTTTTAACTTTCTGTGTTAAATATTTAAGAAATTTTGACTTTGAACTTGTGATTAAAATAGGCATATTTTGTTTAATAAATAAAAGGTTTTTTGTGATACGAAAATATAATGTATATCGTAGTGTAGATATTGTTTTGTGCTATCTATATAGATAAATTGTATTTATGTATGATTTATGCGAATAAAGAGATTAAGTGAAACGTGAGAGAGTAATAGAACAAATTCATGTAATTAAGTTGCGCAAGCACGCGAATGGCGCGGTTCACTTTCGCGTAACTGGGGTAACTTAGTGAACGGGTTTTATTGCAATTCGTTCGGAGAAATAGTTCGGAAAATGTTCAAGAAATTAATAAGAAAATCCTTCGGGAAAAGTGAAAAACCAGCAGTCAATAAGAAGTATAGGGAAGTGATAGGGAAAAGTGATTACTCTCTCACGGAACGGTTTGAAGATAATTGCTGTTTTATTCCCAAGTAATTCATCCCTCAAGTTATACAGTCCACATCGAAGAATTAAGGCGTCGGGACCGGGACGACTTCGGAAGACCCGTAATCCCCGTCTGAACCTACTTGCTGAAAAGGATCGGTTATCGCCCTTGTGTGTTACTCCGTTGCGGAGATCACATACGTTGTTCCCGAACCCAACGTAGGCGTTATAGGAGGCCGGATCGAGAGAAGCCTCGATTCCTCATTTCTGTTTCTTAATCGAACGTTCAATTTCCGTTGGTTCCTTTTCAATTGGTCCATCGCGGCCGATTGAGAGGATTCCCGTTTGTTCCCTTTCAATTGGACCTTCGGAGCCGGATCAAAAGGACCACCCGAACCCCGCCAGCTGGATTAAGGAACCAGCTGTGGACTACTGGTTGTGGAAAAAGAAGACCTTCGGAGCCGAGTGAAGATCAGCAACCGAAGGAAGCCGGAGGTTTGAGCTGAAGCAATAGGACCAAAGGCCAGAAGACCAGGACGTCAGCGCTGAAGGACTGGACCTGGAACTACCGGAAGAAAGAAAACCGGGATTGTGGCCTGGGGCGTGTGCTCGCATGGGGCACGTATCGCATCCGGGCGCAGGTGTCTTGTGAAGGCACTCATCGTGGCCAAGCAGGGCTTGGCATTTTTCCTGTCGGGCAAGCGTGCTCGGCATTTCCTGTCGGACGACCGTGTCCGGCATTTTCCTGTCGGGTCATCAGGGTGCAAGAAGAAGCATCCACTGCTGCTGCTGCCAGGCGAGGGTGCGCGCGGGCACCTGACTGCATCGCGGCCGGAGGAAGGCGCTCGGACGAGGCGTCACCGGCAACTGGGCAGCGAGCACAGCATACATCCCGACCACCTAACGGTGCCAAACGGTCGGGCTCTGGCACAACACCTTCGGGTGGAGCAGTTCTCTCGAGCGAGACTGCGCTTGCACTACCGCTCGACTGTTTCGTCATATTCCTTGGCGGGACAGTTCCTAAACATTTCCTCCATTCCATTCCTGCACGACTCCATCCCTGGACGGCTCACCTCGGTAGGCCCCGTCCAGGATTGATAGGGCTGATAGGGCTGTTAGGGTGGTAGTAGGGTTGTAGGGTTGGGAGATAAGGGGGGGAGGGGTAGTGGTGTTAGGTTGGGGTGTAGAAGGGTTGTAGGTAAGGGGTTGTAGGGAACGTAGGGACAGTTAGGGACCGTAGGCCAACAATCACCTTCCTGCAAAATGAAGAAGGCACAAGACCAGACAGGGAGAAGCGAAGGGAGCAAGACAAGGACAAGGCTCTAAAGAAAAGCTAAAGAAGCGGAACCATCTGGAGCGACCACAGCTACTGCGTCAAATGGAGCAACTCCTTCAAGTGGAGCCACCAACGACACGTCCACATGCACGTGGGACTCAGGGACGTCCATGGCAACGACAAGCAACAGGACGGACACCAGTGGTACGCAGGCCAGTACCGCACAACAATCCGTTATATCCAGGAGTGAAACGGTGGTCGAAAAAGTAGGTCAAAGGACCGAAGAAGCGGCATCGTCAAGGACAGTAATCGGGCACACTAGTGATAAAGGGTCACAGAGAGGTAGTAGGTCATCGCGATCGGCGAGGCTGAAAGCCGAATTAGAGGCGCGGATTAAATTCGAATGCTCAGAGCTCGAACGAGCACAGGCAGCTGCTGCCTTGGCCAAGTCTCAATTGGAGTTGGCACGACTCAACCGAGAAGAGGAGATCGACTCGAGTGAGGATGATGAAGAGCGGAATACTCAGGTGGAACCTTTCGTAAGGAGTTGGGTTCAGCAGACCATAATGAGCGCGCCGGTTATTGTAGCACAACCCGATATTACTGATAAGGAAGCGTGTAAAGGATCACGCCGCAAAGGGGCGGAGATCAAGCGCAACCAAGGAAATGTACAGAAAACACACGCGAGTTAGGTGTCAGAATTGACCAAAGCGATTGTGAGTGCAATAAAAATAGCGGGTAAAGATAAGTCTTCCCAGCTTCATTTCCTCCAGGAATTACCGGTGTTTGATGGAGACCCGGGTGAATGGATAATTTTCAAAACGGTGTTTGAAGACACGAGAAGCCAATTTTCAGGGGTGCAAAATGTTGCACGCCTTAGGAGGGCATTAAAGGACACCGCTAAAGAGGCGGTAAAGTCGCTGTTATTTACTTTGTGTGAACCGGAAGAAATAATGAACGCTCTCGAAAGAAGATTCGGTAGGGTTGAGATGCTCATTCTAGCCGAAATTGAGAATGCAAAGCGTATGCCAAGATTGGCAGAAGATTGCCGGAATATAGGATCTTTTGCAAGTCGTATTACGAACGCGGTTGCCACGATACAAGCGTTGGATCAACCACAGTATTTATACTCACCGGAGTTAGTAAGCCGCATAGTGGAGAAACTCGGAACTATGATTAAATTTAAATGGTTTGAATATCGAGCTCAGTATCCTTTGGAGCCAGAGTTACAGAAGATGGCCAAGTTTTTAAATTTATTGAGTGAACAATTTGGAACGTCCTTAAGCAATGAAAATGCGCCTGAAAAAAGGAAGCGTCCTGAATTCAGGAAGCAAACTGTACACACTGCAAAGGGAGGTGTACGCAGCTGTGCCGTGAGCGAGCGTTATATGCGCCGAAGTAATACGATCGAGCGTCTAGAACGCCGAAATAATAAAGGGCACAACCGACAAGTGGTAATGACAACCCAGGACAAGCCTGTAAGTCGGGTAACACATAAGTGTGTTATATGCAACAAGGAGCACTCTATAGTGAGTTGTTACAAGTTTAAGGACATGAATATTCGCGAGAAATGGGAAGCAGTCAAAAAAACGAAAGTATGTTTCCAATGTTTGTCACCTAACCATAGGAGGTTAGAGTGCAAAGCGAAAAAATGTGGTGTAGAGGGATGTAGAATGTCACATCATCGAATGCTACACCGATACTCCAATGAAAATACCTCGCTACAAGGGGACGAGGGGGGTAAAGATGCTCAGATTTCAACTGTTAGTACAGTGAATGCACTGGCATGTGCATACTTAAAGATTATACCGGTCGAGTTGTATGGACCTAGAGGAAAGGTCAAGACAACAGCTCTTCTGGATGAGGGATCGACCATGACACTCATAGAGGAGTGGATGGCTCAGAAATTAGCGCCTCGCGGACGTAAAGAGGGATTACTTATCGAAGCCGTGGGAGGTAAGCGAATTAACGACGACAGTTCGTATCGCTTAAACGTTAAGATAAAAGGCATTTACTCGAGCGACTTAGAAGAGATTAATGTACAAACAATTAAGTCACTTAACCTTTCTCCTCAGTCGGTAAGCCGAGAATTATTGCAACGGTGTTCTCATTTGACACCGATTAAGGATGAGTTGATGTATGAGAGGTCCAAACCTACCATATTAATTGGTCAGGACAATTGGCATCTCATAGTTACTTGTGAATTAATTTCAGGAGGTAAGAACCTATCTGTAGCATCGCTCACCAAACTTGGATGGGTTTTACATGGTCACATATTGGGTGGTATTAAACCAATCAAGATCGTTAACCACATTTCCACCAAGAAGGAGGAAGATATGGATAAATTGATCAAGGATTATTTTAGTTTGGAATCTCTGGGAGTGTCGGCTAGAAAGCCCGCGAAGGACCCAGAAGAACGAGCTTTAAATATTTTGAACAAAACGGTACGTCGTATACCTAATAATAGGTACGAGACTGCTTTGTTACGGCGCACAGACAATGAGTGCATGCCGTCGAATAGAGCGCAGGTTGAAAGTCGCCTGTTAAATATTGAAAAAAAAGCTCGACAAAAATTCAAGAGTTTAAGAAAGTCGGTTAAAGGACCCAACGACGCAGCCGAAAAGTCGGTTATGTGTTCCAACAAAGTTTTAGCAAAGTCGGCTAAAGGACCCGATGGCGCGTTGGACATAGCGCTCTTGAAAAAAGCGGAATTATTAATTTGGAAGTTCGTTCAAGACGAGTGTTTTTATTCGGAAATAAAATGCTTGAAAGCAGGCAAAAGTGTTGAAAGAAGTTCACGCTTAAGTAAATTATCTATGGAAATAGGAGAAGATAACTTACTCCGTTTAAATGGACGTTTACCTTTCAAGTCTAATTTGACCGAGGAAAGTAGAAAACCTGTCATATTGGACGGTAAACACGAAATCGTTAAAATGATGATTAGAGAAGTTCATCATCATTTTGGACATGCCAATCACCAGACGGTGATGAATGAGGTGAACCAGAAATTTTATGTCTTGAACTTACGTAATGTAGTACTAAGTGTGTCACATCATTGTCAGTGGTGCAGGACATACAGGTCAAAACCGCAGAACGTGCCACAAGGAAATATTCCTCTGGAGAGAATAGCTCATCATGAACCACCTTTTACATGCTCAGCTGTGGATTATTTCGGTCCTATGAGTGTGACTATAGGAAGGCGACACGAAAAACGTTGGGGTGTTTTATTCACGTGTCTGACTACCAGAGCAGTACATCTGGAGTTAGCAGCCTCGTTGACACCAGCGTCAATGATAATGGCGTTGAGGCGATTTATCGCCAGAAGAGGAAAACCAGCCGTTATATACAGTGATAACGGACAAATTTCAAAGCTGCGAATAAAGAATTATTGAAAGCATGCGAAGAATGCCATGAGAGCATGAAAAATGAGTCATTTAAGAAATATATTAAATGGAAATTTATACCTCCGGGAGCACCGCACATGGGTGGCGCCTAGGAGAGGTTAGTAAGATCGATTAAAATTGCGTTGACCGGTACGCTCAGAGAAAGGAGCCCACGAGAGGAGATTCTACATACGCTACTTTTAGAAGCAGAGCATACAGTAAATTCCAGGCCTCTGGTAACATTCAGTATGGATAGTCCTGAAGAGGGTTTGACACCCAATCATTTTCTTCTGGGACGCTCATGTGGTGATCGACCACCTGGATTATTTCTAGAGCAGCATCTGACGGGTCAACTCAATTCGAAAGCTGCACAGAGGTTAGCCGACCATTTTTGGACAAGGTGACGGAAGGAATACATGCCTACCTTAATACCTCGAACAGGTAATAACGGAAAGTTCATGGAACCTAAAGAAGGCGATATTGTTTTGATAATAGATCATTCGTTGCCACGAAATGCGTGGCCGAAAGGCAAAATTACTAGAACGTTACCGGGACCAGACGGTCACACCAGAGTGGTTGACGTCATTACTAGCACAGGTATCTTGAGGAGACCTACATCCAGAATAATAGTCCTGGTACCCGCGACGCCTCACAAATGATGGTGCTAACGCACGGCGGGGGGGGGGGGGAGATTGTTGGCGACGCGCCTATAAGAATATTTCAGTTTATTAAGTCAACCGATGACGAATAACCTTTCAAAGACTCATTGTCCAATAGAAATGTTCTGATAAGAAAATGCTCAGTTAAATCTTAAAGAAATGTCGAATTAATGATATGAAGGTCTTGGGTTCAACTCCCAGGCCGGACTAGTTTACTGTTTTCTAAGTAATATCTTTCAATAAATTCATATAGGGAATTTTATGATATAAATTATGTTACCGGATTTGTTCCCCGGTTGAAATCGTCTTTCCAACGATGTAAATTCAAAGGAATATTAAAGGGAAGTTAGAGATCGGATTTGTTCCCCGGTCGAGATGATCACTCCGTTCATAAACAGAATTAACGGAAATTAATTGCATAAGTATTGTCTTGTATAAGTTTGATATGTTTTGTACGAAAACAAATGCCTATTTGTTATGATTGATTAATGAGAACATTCACTTGTATTGTTATCTGATAAGAGACATGATAACTGATAAGAATCCTATCAGAGATAGTTTCCTACAGTTCGAAAATTATGTAGAAGCACTTATTTACCTAATATTATTAAAATTGGTGTATTTCAGACTTTCATTTTTTCTGATAGTCGAGAACCGTGCAAAGTTAGTTTTTCAAATAGTGTGAGTTCACGGAAGCACGCTGGCCACGCCCTTAGGAGGCCGAATATGTAAAAATTTAAAATGTTTGTAATTTCAGCAATTTATGTAAAAATGACTTGTAAAACATTTCAGGTTGATTGTACGTGCTAAAAAGGTGAATTCTGTGTTATTTTTATGTGAAAATTCCTGTGTATAAGTGAAATAATGATAGTTTTGTATAAGAAATTTAAAAGTGTTTTAAATAGTGAAATAAATAGAGAAAATGTAAATTAAACTATTGTATTAGTTAACATATGTACAAATTCAAGTGGGAAACATTGTTTTAACTTTCTGTGTTAAATATTTAAGAAATTTTGACTTTGAACTTGTGATTAAAATAGGCATATTTTGTTTAATAAATAAAAGGTTTTTTGTGATACGAAAATATAATGTATATCGTAGTGTAGATATTGTTTTGTGCTATCTATATAGATACATTGTATTTATGTATGATTTATGCGAATAAAGAGTGTACGAGCAAGTACATGATATTTCAACAGTTTAGAAAATAATGCTGATATCGCACCTGCGCGCGCGACACGTTCACTATAATTACATTTTTTATTCATAAGTATTTGTAGTACAATAAACGCTCTCTACGGAAACGGACACAGTTTTAATTACCACATCCCGTAACGTAGAAGATACTACCTACATTAATATACTACATATCAATTATATGTAGAGGGTCACAATTCACAAAATACCCCCTACATTTTGGTCCTTCGAGCTTTCGACGTGAACTAAGACTTGCATATTACGTCTACAATAGTTCAACAGTAAAGTGTATTTGGAAAAAAAAAAAAAAAAAGAGTAATTCGTGATTCTATCTGTAGTGTCACTTTGGTTGCTGGCCTCCCACAAGCGGGTCTCACCAGCTTGATTGAGGTGCATACTACGGTAAGAGTCGCAGTCACACGTATCTGAAACCAACTATTTACAACATCGTTCTTAAACCATGGAGAACCTACTTCAACAACAGAGAACAATCATTGAATCTATCCTTAAAATTGAGGCTAACTTCAAAAAGGATTCTGATTCACGTAAGTCAGGAACATACATACAGAAAAGGTTGGATGCTTTGAATGCTTAATGGGAGGTGTTCAACATGAATCATGGTGTTCTAAAAAAAAACAGACAGTGACTTGGATGACGACTATTTCATCAATGATACCTACACCACCACAAAGAAGCGGTACGAAGCGATTCGTGACATGCTGGCGAACTACGAGGTGAAAACTGCGGAAACTGGAGTACCATCAAGGTCTGATGAGTTCATTAGCCAACAACGCACTAATTTCCGGGCGCTCTCTAGGGTGATTAAAAACATCAACACCAAAGAGTTGACAGAAAAGTGGGAAATTTGTGACAAACTGAATTCGCTGCAGTCTCGCTGGAAACTGATCGACGAACTCCACTGGCAAATCGATAACCTGACTTCTGGCGGTGATGTAGGCTACGAAGAAGAGTTTTCTGCATACGAAACCTTGTACAAAACTACAAAAAGGGATTTGAATCGTAAGCTTAACTCAGTATCTCAACAGCATCAGCAAGTGCCTACAATTGAGATTCCTTCTTTTTCTGGTAATTATACCCAGTGGCCTACATTCATGGACCTCTACTGTGAAGCCATCCACAACAATGTCATGTTGACAAAAACGCAAAAGATGCAGCACCTCAAGGGCAAACTTAAAGGCGAGGCGGAGCGCATCGTACAGCATCTTACAGTATCAGCTGATAATTACGACACCTGTTGGGAGATACTCACCCATAGGTACAACAACCGACAACTTTTGTTTACAAAACATATACAAACCCTTATGGGACAAACGGCGTTGCAAACACAGAATGCATACGAACTGAAGAAGCTACATGACACAAGTGTCGAGACCATACATGCTATTCACAATCTGGGCATCGACACAACGACTTGGGATCCGATCCTGGTGCACATTCTCACTGGCAAATTGGACTCCGACACGTATGCAGCCTACATGGAGATCAGAAAGGCTCCGAGAGAGCTACCTTCCTTGGATGAGCTGATAAACTTCTTGGAAAACAAGTTTACTGCGCTTGAACCTGTTCAAAAGAAGAGACAGACACCTAACAAGTCAAACAATTCGACCAACAAGGAGGCAACAGCTCAATTTAAGAAGGACTTTAACAACACCAACAGGCGTAGTTTTCTTCGAGCATATCATACAAGCACAGACAAAAATTGCCCGCTGTGTAAAAACAATCATATTTTACACTACTGCAAGTCGTTTCAAGACATGTCACCGGAAGACAAAATGAGGTCAATTTCGCAACTACATATTTGTCGCAATTGCCTGTACTTACACAACGACAATAAATGCAACTCCAACAAAAGATGCCGCGTGTGCAAAGAAGCACACCACACAACATTGCACGATATTTACCGCAAAGTTGAAATCGCGGTCTCAAATAACGTTATACCTAGCAACAAGCCACATACGTCACAGCAAAAGGCAAACCACGTGTCTGGAAATTATAACGAAGTCCTACTAGCGACCGTTCAATTAAAGGTGATGGCAGCTGATGGATCGACTGTTCAATTGCGATGCCTTCTCGACCAAGGATCACAGATAAATCTAATAACTGAAGATGCTGCGCAACGGCTGGGACTGCAAAGACAAAATCGAAACGCCACAGTCTCAGGCATAGGGACGTCAGCACATCATAGCAACGGAACCGTACGGTTAGACTGTGAGTCTTTGTACGGAGGCCATTCATTTACAATCGAAGCCATGGTAATGGCCAACATGCTCAGCAACCTGCCTAATTACACCTTCGAAAAACAAGACTGGCCACATATTCAGAACATACAACTGGCGGATCCCGACTTCAACATCTCGAGACCAGTGGACGTTCTGTTAGACGCTGGAGTGTATGCTGACATAGTAATGAGTGGTATGCTACGAGGACCCTCACACGCACCCATGGCTCAACAGACAAAAGTGGGCTGGGTACTGCTGGGCAATATCAAAACCTTCAACTGCCACGTGCTCATTAATCTTGACGATGTATCTCGATTTTGGGAGATGGAGGAGATAACCGAAACCAATCACAATCTAACATCAGAGGAAGAATACTGTGAATCTATTTATTCAACCACAACAACAAGAAAAGAAGACGGACGAGATGCAGTCAGACTTCCAATGAAAATAAACTACGAACAAACCTTGGGCACTTCTAAGCCACAGGCAATCGCACAATTTCGGCAGTTAGAAAAACGATTGGCCAAACAGGAAACATTTTCTACGTCATACAAGAAGTTTATTGACGAATATCTACAACTCGGCCACATGAAGCTATGCACTGAACACCATAAACCAAGCTACTTCTTACCTCATCACGGCGTACAAAAGCTGGACTCAACAACTACAAAATTGCGCGTAGTCTTTAATGCCTCTGCCAAGACAAGTACAGGACAAAGCTTGAACGATCTCATGGAGTGCGGGCCTAACCTCCAACAAGACCTACAATCTATGATTCTACGTTGGCGAGCCTTTCAATACGTCTACACTGCAGACATTGAGAAGTTTTACCGTCAAGTACTGATACACGATGAAGATCAACACCTGCAAAAAATTGTATGGCGTGACTCTGCTACAGATCTCATCAAAGAATACCAACTGTGCACTGTAACATATGGTACCAAAGCTGCACCATTTTTGGCAATGCGCACCATAATACAACTCGTAATGGACGATGGACACCGCTATCCTCTCGCGGCAGAGATCCTTACTCACCAGCTGTATGTGGATGACCTACTTGGTGGCAGCAACGACATGTTAGAAGCACAAGACGCTCAAAACCAATTGATTGACCTGTTAAAAGGCGGTGGGTTCAATCTTCGCAAATGGGCTAGTAACCACCCCAGATTGCTTCAACCTTTACCTGAACATCTCATAAGCCAGAATATGTTTGACTTCACGGACGCAGAGAGTAACAAAACACTCGGCTTAACCTGGAATCCGCACACTGATCAGTTTACATTCAAGGCGCCACTTAGTAACACACGTGACGTCACAACGAAGCGGACATTGCTCTCTGATCTATCAAAATTATATGACCCACTTGGTTGGCTGTCTCCGGTTACAATGAAGGCAAAACTCATATTTCAACAAGCTTGGCTTGCTTCAACAAATTGGGATGAACCTCTTCCGGAAGACATACAACAAGAGTGGACAACCTTTCAACAAGAATTGCCCACTATCAATACCATCGCTTTACAACGCTGGATTGGTAACACTAAACAACCCATCGAGTTACACGGATTCAGTGACGCCTCCGAGAAAGCCTACGACTGCGTTATCTACTGTAAATCTATTAGTGAAGAAGGGCAACAATTTATCACGCTGGTGGCGGGAAAAACTAAGCTCGCACCATTAAGAAAACCCCCGTCTTTACCACGGCTTGAACTATGCGGTGCCCTACTACTGTCTCGACTTATGAAAAGGGTCATAGAGTCAATAAACTCACAGATTGTAACAATACACGGTTGGACAGATTCTATGATCGTGATGGGTTGGTTACAAGGGGGGGCCTTCAAGATGGACTACATTTGTGGCTAATCGCGTAACACAGATCACTGTCATCATGCCATCGGGATGCTGGAGGCACGTCAAGTCTGAATATAACCCAGCAGATTGTGCCAGCAGAGGCCTAACTCCACTACAACTGGCGAATCATCATTTATGGTGGGGACCTATTTGGCTAAAGGACAACGATCTCCCACTTCAAGACCAATTCCACACAACTGTTGAAGAGAAAAAGGTCAAACAAGTTTGCGTATCACAAAGGTCGATGCCATTAATCGGAGAACTTTTAAACAAACACAGCTGTATGGCACGCGTAACTCGAATCCTAAGTTGGATACTTCGGTTCATAAACAATGCACGTGACGTCAACAATGCCATGCGGTCATCGTACTTAGCAACGAGTGACCTGCAGAACGCACATAATGCAATTATCAAGGCTATACAAACTAATCATTTCGCCGACGACATTGCACAACTCAATAAACATCATAAAGTGCGAATAACAAGCAGTATTTTAAACTTAAATCCATTCCTGGACAAACACGAAATCTTACGTGTAGGAGGACGTCTGGAAAATGCCAACTTAAGTCAAGAACAAAAACATCCAATTATCGTACCTTACAATGACAGGTTAACGGAGTTACTGATCGACCAAGCGCACAAGAGGACCCTGCATGGTGGAGCCAGACTAACTCTATCATATCTACGCAACAGATATTGGATTATCAGCGGTTTGAGAGCAGTGAAAAAACGACTTATACGGTGCATCACGTGTCATCGCTTCAAAACTATCAACAACAACCAACTTATGGGTGATTTACCTCCTCCACGCGTCACACCATCAAGGCCTTTCACACACACCGGTGTAGATTTCACTGGGCATGTGGAGGTAAAGGCTAACAAGGGCAGAGGAATAAAGACAATGAAGGCCTACGTAGCTGTATTTGTGTGTCTGTGCACAAAAGCTCTTCACCTCGAACTTGTCCCCGATCTCAGCACAGTGGCTTTTCTGAACGCCTTGAAACGAATGTGTGCCCGCCGAGGAAAGCCTCGTCACATCTACAGCGACAACGGCACCAACTTCGTGGGCGCAGCAAGAGCATTGGAAAAACAACGAAAGGAGGCATTACAATGCTACATAAACAATGACGTCATAACTAACATATCAGAGTGGGGCATTGAATGGCATTTTAACGCTCCTTCCTGGCCTACTGCTGGTGGACTCTACGAAGCTGCAGTAAAAAGCCTGAAACATCACCTCAAACGAGTACTTGGGGATCAAAAACTTACGTTCGAGGAATTTTCTACACTGTTGGCGCAGATTGAAGGATGTCTCAACTCTCGCCCCTTGGTGGCGTTGTCAGAGAATATCGAAGACCTTGACTGCTTGACACCAGCTCACTTCCTAATCGGCGAGCCTTCTCTAGAATCACCACTATCCGCTGAGGGTAATGACATGACCTTCTCTACAAGATGGCAACTTACGGAGAAAATGTACAAGGACTTCTGGAGAAGGTGGTCTACTGACTATCTTCAAACTCTACAAACTCGAAGCAAATGGCACTTCCCTACTAAAAACTTAGAAGTTGGGGACGTCGTTATCGTCAGAGAAGACAACATTCCTCCTGCCAAATGGATCCTGGGACGGGTGTTGGAGACTCACCCAGGTGCGGACGGCCGGGTACGAGTCGTCACACTGAAAACTAAAACAAGTAATATGAAGCGACCGATTACAAAATTGTCACGCCTTCCGTTGGATCCGTCATCTTATACAACTGCATCTTCTGACGTTGACACTACGAAGCCTGCAATAAATACGCAAAGAAAACGAAGAAACAACAACGGCAAAAAACACTTCAACAACCTTTTTTGTACGTTACTACTTATATTTTCGATGTGTGTTGGACCTACTACGCAACAAATGATCAACATAACAAGGCTTAGCAGTTCAAGAGTCGTTTATTTTGACAAGGTGTCTGATGTGCAGATTATTCAAGATACGTGGAAAATGGTTGTATACTACAACATGACGACATATTGGCGGAGTTTGGACAACATACAAAACTATGTCAACCATTTGAACACATTATGCAAGAATGAAGCAGCCTATCTTACAATTTCATCCCAGTTTCAACACGAACTTAACGAAATTCAACACTATAACGATATCTTACGATCAGAACATGGACCGTCTCGAAGAAGAAGAGGACTAGTGAATGGAATAGGATACCTAGCAAACTCCCTTTTTGGTACTCTGGATGAGAGATTTGCCAATCAGTACGTGAAGGATATCAACATAATCCAGTCAAACGAAAATCATCTATTGAATCTCTACAAAAATCACACATCGATCATCGAAAGTGAATATAATCTTCTAAAAAGAAACGAGGAAGTAATGAACACACAATTTCGTATCATCGACAATCATCTCGCTGAAACGGAAAAACGCATACAACTCAGCCATGACAATGCTATGTACATAACAGCTACCGCTCTGGCCGTGAACTTGATCATTTCAAACATACGACAAATACAACAGCAACTCCTAGACCTAGTAACTGACGTGAAGGACGGGAGAGTTGACACCCATCTCATCAAGCCCAACCAATTTGAAGATCAGCTCAACATCATCTCCGGTCATTTACCAAGCGAGTTATCGCTACCCTGTGTGAACACACGCCATTGCACGCGAAGCCTATACAAGCTGGCGCGAGTGCACGTGCGCTTAACAAGTGCATACATAATATTCGAAGTGAAGCTACCGCTAATAAACAACGAACAATATGAACTTAACCACATCATTCCTATTCCGCAAATAACTGGACACACAGAGAAAACTATAGTACTCACATCTGAATACCTTGCTGTAAACCTAAAATGGGACATGATAATACCCTTAGAAAACCGAGATGTATCATCATGCTTAAATCTGCAAGAAAACAAAATGTTATGTGCTATCAATCAACCTATTTACAACATTAAGGTAGCCGATACATTATGTGAAGCGCAAATATTAAACAATGGCGACTCATCAACATGCCGCACAAGAGTATTGGATTGCAACGACAGGTGGGTGCGATTACACAATCGTGGCGCGTGGCTGTTCTCCTGTTGCGAAGACTGCACGATGCGCATTTTCTGCCCAGCTGGAGTGACGTCGCAGCACTTACACGGCACGGGGATTATGTTACTCGGACTTGGGTGTATGCTCAAGGGAGAAAGCTTCATCCTTCATGCTCGCAACGACTATCACAGCGAGTTGAAACTAACAGGCAGTGAAGAAAGAATGTACATGCGTGAATCAAGCCTGAACCACATACTGACAGACTTTAATCATACATTTGGACCTGAAGATCATAAAGACGCCTTACAAGAGCTGAAAAACAACATTGATAAGGTCAAGGAACAGCAACAAACACTGAGTGTACAATCACTCACACATGACACACACAACTATGTGTTGTACACCGTAGTCGGATTTATTATTGTAGCCTTCATTGCATGGGGGACATTCCGGCTGAAAAGAAGACGTCAAGGCTGCAGCGTGAATCTTCGCGACAAGCCAGACCCCAACAATGTCGAGCAGCCAACCCAAGGACATTCATCGGAGCATGGGGTCTCGGACATCGATAGTGTGGATGCGGTGATCGCTACGGCTGCCCGTAAACTCAATAGGGGTTCATCGCCTTAAACTTTCTTCTTGTTTATAAAATTGGCAAGATGTACGAGCAAGTACATGATATTTCAACAGTTTAGAAAATAATGCTGATATCGCACCTGCGCGCGCGACACGTTCACTATAATTACATTTTTTATTCATAAGTATTTGTAGTACAATAAACGCTCTCTACGGAAACGGACACAGTTTTAATTACCACATCCCGTAACGTAGAAGATACTACCTACATTAATATACTACATATCAATTATATGTAGAGGGTCACAATTCACAAAATACCCCCTACAAAGAGATTAAGTGAAACGTGAGAGAGTAATAGAACAAATTCATGTAATTAAGTTGCGCAAGCACGCGAATGGCGCGGTTCACTTTCGCGTATAGCTCTGGGGTAGCTTAGTGAACGGGTTTTATTGCAATTCGTTCGGGGAAATAGTTCGGAAAATGTTCAAGAAATAAATAAGAAAATCCTTCAGGAAAAGTGAAAAACCAGCAGTCAATAAGAAGTATAGGGAAGTGATAGGGAAAAGTGATTACTCTCTCACGGAACGGTTTGAAGATAATTGCTGTTTTATTCCCAAGTAATTCATCCCTCACGTTATACAGTCCACATCGAAGAATTAAGGCGTCGGGACCGAGACGACTTCGGAAGACCCGTAATCCCCGTCTGAACCTACTTGCTGAAAAGGATCGGTTATCGCCCTTGTGTGTTACTCCGTTGCGGAGATCACATACGTTGTTCCCGAACCCAACGTAGGCGTTATAGGAGGCCGGATCGAGAGAAGCCTCGATTCCTCATTTCTGTTTCTTAATCGAACGTTCAATTTCCGTTGGTTCCTTTTCAATTGGTCCATCGCGGCCGATTGAGAGGATTCCCGTTTGTTCCCTGTCACTCACCGTTAGATCAGTTATTGTTTTTTTGTTTATAAGTTCCATGATATTGAAATATAAACATATAAAACGACAAGAAGGGGAATCTCTGCAGAATTTGTCGCCGTTGCTTCTTTGTTCAGAGAAATCTTCTTTTAAGAATAAGGGTGACAAACGAGCCCACCAGACACCTGATGCTAATGGTGGACTGAGTGGCTGTGGCTGAGGACTAAAATAGAAAGCCTCGTTTCCAGTAAAACGGGTCTCCGGTTCTACGTAATCACAATACAAAACAGCAGTATTAAACTGCTATTTTCTGTGAGTGTGCGTTCTTTCCTGGTCAAGTGAACCCATTCGTGCTACAACTATAATATAGCTATAAATTAACTGTATTAAATTTAAAAAATGTCACACAAAATTTTATCATCTTATGTCATAAAATAAATATATTTTCTTATATTTCACTTCATTTCATTTTACTACATTTCAGTGATGACTTTCAAGGGGTGTCTCTGAAAAATAAGGTAGGTATTTTCTGACAAGAGAAAAATAAATTCTTGCAAACTGCGAGAAGATATTTAAACCATGTTTAAGAAAAGAATGCGTTAGTTAAACATATGGACTCCAAATTTTGTATACCAATATTGTTCTTAAACCAACAATCCTCAACAAGAACGAGGTTCTTCGTGATGTTATTGCGAAATTCATTACTTTGGATAATACTTTTATGGCATTTAATTGACTGATTTGGTTTACGGTTAGTGGTATTTCTCTGATAATTTGTGTATTTTGCATTCATTGTACTAAGATGTTTAGCGTTTATTTAATTTAAATGCAATCATTATAATAAAGTTTCGTTAAAACTATTTTTAATTAACTGGACGCATTTTTTATGATTCTGTTAATGTTTCATTTCGTCGGTAGGTTTTTACTAAATGGCAGGTCGTAACACAAATTGTTTAAATATATGCTGCAGAAGTAAATAGCAGAGTCAGCAAAGGATTCTATCAACCAAAGTGGTAACATAATGCTGATGAAAGATCATTTTTTCTGTCTACCTGTCTAGTACTTTTAACCGTTATGGATCCTTATTATAGCACAAAGCAAAATTTTACAAGCCTGCACAAATATATGAAGCCGTAAATGCAAGCCCTGAGAAGTAATAACATGCGAGGGAGTTAGAAGTTGTAAACTCCATGCGACAAAATTAAGGAGGTGAAAATTCGGAAAAGTTTTTATTGCTAACGTTCCAGGAATATATCTCCAAGTTACCCCGACGCATAAGCTCGGACTAACTTTTCTTTGCATCCTCACTTTCCTTGCGTAAAATACGCTTTCGTATTTAAAGTGAGTTTTCTACTTTGCTACTTGACGAACTATCTGTTGTAACTTGTAATTGGACCACACTTCTGTTCAATAAACTATGTATTACTACCCTTTCAGCCTAACAAAAGTCTACTGCTGAACAAAGGCCTCCCTATAGATTATCTCATAGGGAAGACCCTATGAGATAATATATGAGGATTTTTGCTATAGTTATCACATTTGACTAACTGGTTGGCAGCAACAGTTTTTTTATTGTTAAGTTGTTATTAGGAAGAGGTTATTGCACATTTCCTCGATCGTATGAGGATCGAGGATATGGTGTGGGGAACTCGGTACCTCATTATCAGCAGTTGCGCTTATGGCTATTAGACTTACGAGGAAGTTCAACGTGGTAGAACCACGCCGCAGTTATATTAGTAGTATAGGTGTAGCATGAATGGGTCGGCTCGACCGGGGAAGGACCACGCTCTCACGGAATACCAGCGTCAAATATTAGCTTAGTGCTGCCGTGTTTCGTATGGTGAGTGTAGAGGACCTGAGACCCTTTTTACTGGAAACGAGTCAATCCATCTTAGTCCTTACGGGTGACAACGCATCTGCATTTTGATTCGTAATGGAGGATAGATCTAGATGTCTATGGGCCATAGCAACCACTTACCATCAGGTGGACTGTGTGCTCGTTTGTCACCCTATGCTATAAAAAAACATAAAATTGATCCTGTAGTTTCTGAAAAAACGCACGCAAAGTAGGTAATGAAAAATACGGGTGCAACAGCGAACTTTCGATTTTTTAAACATAGCATCACGCCTTTAATTCCTGTAGGAATTGGAGAGTCCAAAGAGAAGCAAGCTACTCCACCCAATTTTACCCAAAAGTATTTGAAAAGATGAAGATGAGAAGGTGGCCAGGCCATCCAACCTAACCAATCAAAATCGAATATCCCACTAGTTGCCTTTTGCGACACGTTAGGCTAGTTACTTACTAGTAGTTGGCGAATTATTTTTCGAATTCGGTTAAAATATATAATACTGATGAACATTGCTAAATAACGGGTAATTATTTTTTTGCAAGAATACTAATATTCTATTTAATATTACTAGCACCTTCAACCACTATTAATAAGCATTTTTATAGAACAGGGGTGATAAACGAGCACTTAGTCAACGTGATGGTAATGGATGCCGTAGCCCATAGACTTCTACACCTATCATCGACTAAAAATCACAATGCAGATGCGATGTCAGCCATGAAAACTAAAATAGATGCTTGGTTTCCACTATAAAGGATGGTTAACTCACCATAAGAAACACAACAGCATTAAGCTGCTATTTTAGTCTTGTATTATTAATAAGCGCGACTTACAAGAGGTTTCTACAGTAATAGAATGGAATTCGAATCTACGAATTTTTGAGTTTACAGTCTGCCATTTATCCATCCATACGTTAGGCTACTGTAGCTTTAAAATGTTTTAAAACCGTGTCTGCTAGGTTGGAATATCATTTATAACGCTCCCTTGAATTTTTAAAACACGCGGATGAATGGTGTTCGAGATAACTTTCACTTCCTTAAATAAAGACGACAGTTTTATTGAAAGCAGAAATGGTTTTCATCTGTAATTTCTTGAGACCACCCTTTCCTTTGGTCCAATGTAAGAGGTTTAGCAGAGTTTAACATAGTATTTTATGTTAATTTATGACTTATTACGTAAAAATTCATCAATAAATCATTTAAACATTTGCAAAATAGGGGTGGGGGGGGGGTTATAAATTATTTTCTAGTTTACATCAACAAAACTTAATCGCTAAATTGGTTTAGTATTATCATCGTTATCATAATTGCAGCCCTTCACAAGTGTCATGCTGAACATAGGCCTTCCCCAAGGAATTCCACAAAGCACGCTCCTACAAAATGGTAGTTTCTGTACCAGACCTGGACTTGAAACGACTTTAGCGCTGCTCCTACGCAATGATTTAGATATTTTGGATCTCCTGTATATATATATATATATATATATATATATATATATATATATATATATATATATATATATATATATATATATATATGAAATAGTTACACTGCCATCTATCGTTGTCTAAGACACATTTCTGAAACCTCTCACAGTCACCTCTTGCACGGCGTAGCATATTGAATATGCTACGATTGATTCTTTCATGCCACGAACACACTGAAATTCAAAGAAGGTTTAGCCCATTTTTTAAAATTATCGTGTTATTTGCATTCACCTACTGAATAATTTTAATAGTTATTAAATTCCGTTAGTTTTTGCACGTTTGTACTTGGGCGAAACCATCGTATCGGGTCGTCACTACATCTAATGAGGGGGGAGGGGGACCTTACGCTTTGCCTGCCAGTATGAGGATGTCACTCGAGAACCTTTCCTCTCCGTGGCAGGGCGCAGACCGCAAACTCAAAAAAAAGGTCGTGGGTTCGAATCCGCCATTCGACTACTTGCGTGAACCACTCGTAACACAAGCAATTTAAGCTTATTACAAGTGGTTAAGGGGAATATTAGTAATGTTTATAGCATTGTTAATATTCTTTTTGTTTTTTAAAAAAAGATTGTCGGTTCCTTAAGCTATATAACCGGCCCATTGCCACTTCAGCCTACTAATTCGTTGGGCTATGTTGGTTAATCCGGTTCTACTGCGAATATCCTCGTTTTTAAGTCTGTCACGCAGAGAAATCCCTAGCATAGTAATTTCCATAGCTCGCTGCGCGACCGCGAGTTTCCTCATACGGCCAGCAGTGAAGGACCACGTTTCAGATCCATAGTTCATCACTGACAACACGCACTGATTGTACAATCTTGTTCTGAGGTATTGAGATATGCCTGACGAAAAGATGTGTCGTAATTTCCCGAAAGCTGCTCAGCCGAGTTGAATCGGTTGATTGACCTCTCGGCCGAAGTTGGACTTACCTAGTTGGATTATTTGTCCCAGGTAAACGTACTTTTCAACAACTTCGAGCTTAGTGCTCCCAACATCTACCTCCATAGTGTGACATGGACGTTAGACATGATCTTCGTTTTGTCCATGTTCATCTTAAGACCTGTCCGTTGGGAGGTACTATTGAGGTCATTGAGCATGGATCTTAGGTCCTCCAGCGATTCTGCCATAAGGACTATATCTTCGGTAAATCAAATTTGAGTGATATATTCGCCATTGATATTGATGCCATACCCTTTCCAGTCCAGTAGCTTAAAAACGTGTTCCAATGCATTGGTAAAGAGTTTCGGAGATATAAAGTCACCCTTGTTACACCTCTCCGCAGTCGGATAGAATTAGTATTTCGTACTGTGGTTCTGTACTTAGATAGCTATTGAAGCTTTACTGTACATACACCATACAGCTGGATCAATTTGGCAATTTTTTCAAATATTCATTGCAGTTCGAGGAAAATTCTTATGAAGGGAAAAACTGCACTGAAAACGTATAAGCCAACCAAATACTAGTAACAGACACAAGCTAGTAGGTAGGTACTCCACCGAGTCAGTATTTCAATCTTGGGGCAATGTATACGCTTTTACAACAAAATCCCAGAAAATATACAAAATTTGTCATACGCAAAGTTCAAAAATGTGTGTAAAAACTAAGTGTGTGTAAAAAGGGTTATTATAATATTAGAGATTTACGGATGATAATAACCCCTGGGAAGGGTGATCACTACCAAGCTAATTCTAATTTGTGTTGTGTTGTTAATTGTCAACATGATTGTAAGCCATTATTTGAAAAAAAAATTGTCCCGCTGGGTTTCTTGCTGGTTCTTCCCAGGACAGATTTTTTTTTGCGAACCAGTGGTAAATGAAAAAAGTGACTTTCAATAAGTATTGTTTATAATCTACATTGAATTAAAAAGTTTCTGTTTCTGTTACTTGAACGCACTTTGACACGAAATTTTAAGGATACAGTACTAAGGTTTGTTTTGTGTATTTAAATACATTAGAAACCGATTTTTTAAATTAAAACAGTAACTTTTTAATGTTGATTAACTTAGCCCCACCTCCCGACATCTGGTGAGAGTATGATCATTAGCTCTCATTGGCAGGCAGATTTTTGTGATTAAGACATGTGATAGCACTGACGCTGATACTCCTTGGCTGCCTTAGTATTATTCACTTCACGTTTTGAGGTATACAAAACCGTTACCGTCACGGCATACTAAAGTTCACCGGCTAAACCTAGGCCTCCTAGGTAGAGCCATGCTGCAGCTATATCAGTAGTATAGTTGTAGCACGAATGGCCCAAATCAACCGGGAAAGACCACGTACTCACAGAATACCAGCGTAAACTAGAAGCTCAACGCTGCTGTGTTTCGTATGAGACAGAGAGAGGCATTCCATCTTAGTAATCACGGGTGACAACGCATCTGGATTATGATTCGTAATCGAGAATAGATGTCCATGGACCACAGCAATTACTTACCATTAGGTGGACTGCGTGCTTGTGCCCTTATCCTACAAAAAATTCGTTTGACGAGCTTTTGATGAGATTTTGATGCGGTTTGCGGCAATGAACACTGTTTTTTGAGCTTGTCAATAACGTGTATTACAAAAAAAATTAGTTGACGAAAATTTTTTAACTTATACGACCAGACACTCCGTTACAAATTTATGAGATGTTTACATGTTTACACGCACATACACGCACACACACACACACACACACACACACACACACACATACACACAAACATGCACAAAATAGCCGGAACACCTTCCTAGGACCGTTGATATTTTTAGAAAATCATAGATTTTCATAGCGAGAAGATAACAAAGCGGAGAATGAGTCTGCTGCACATCTCCTGAATCGATTTTATCTGTTGCCTCTTACAACACGCATGGGATGATAATATGGATAGTGGATGTACTTACACCGCTTTCACGCGATAAACATTTTCAAAAACTTTAAAATAAATAGTTTCCTCGCCGAACCCTATTACTTAAACCGGTGCGTAGGCAAGATAGAGACATTTTTCGGTTTGCCACAAAGTTAAAAACTCGTTACTCGCGGGCTAAAAGTTAGCAAAGTTGCCATTGTACCTGGCAGGAATTTATCGTAATTCGCACCATGACGAAGACGACGACAATTCCCAACAACGGACCCAGCTTAATAAGAAGATTTTCCTGTCTTGCTTTCGTTAATACTTCATCAAATTTTTCTTTCACAAGAATAAATTTTTCGAGAAGAGGTCTCTCATAACCTGTCTTCTGTCCTTATTGTACACCAAACTGACATTAAAATTAAAAGGTACAATATGATTGATTTATAATACAACGGGAGGTCCTATCTTAAGAGTATTTCCTCCAGATAACTCTGATGTAGACAATATTGACGTAGAGAAAAAAGGAGATGGTAAAACCATCTCCTTTTTTCTCTCTAAACCAAATATTAACTTTAATTACATAATATTTAGTTTAATACCGTTTTATTATATTATAATATATTCATAAAGCACTACATCTAAATAATCAACATATACATGTAATATATTTTGGTTATAATGCAAGTCTATAATGTACACTTTCAGTTTTATGACCCTGATAAAAAACCATTATAATTGAAAGTGTACTCATCTGTCCTCTGATATATTATTCTAAATAATCTATTATGAGTTGTTCGAGAAAAAAATTAAGCATATAAGTGAAAATTATGCTTCTGTGATTGCGCTTAGGCTACGGTCTATCGCAGGATAGGTGCCTATCCGAATGAATAAGGATAAACCAGTACATAATCTTCTTTATTTACATGTATTACACTGTAGTAATGCCATGTAGTGCAAGAAAACCCACAAATTCATATAATATAAATTGCAGTCGTGAGCCTGTCTTCTATGTGCGGTAATTAGGGAAAATTACAATAGGTAGGTATTCGATCCATATTTATTAAAAGAAACGTCATCTAGAACTTTTAAGGGAAAGCAAACTAATATTCTTGTAATATGACGTACCTACTCAAATATTTAAAGTTTACATTATGTATTAAAGGACCACTGATGAACGTAGTTATTTCTGAATTGTTATTACGAAGATATTGCTGACCATATTCTCATTTTCCTATGTCGCCTTTAACGACACCCACGGGATAAAATGTGGTATTGGATATTCTTGCACCGCCACTATAAATCCTACACTACCCAGACGTTCATTTAAACTGAATTTATTAGCAAACCGGGAATATTTGGAAGTAAAAGCCTACGTCATTGATATTTTTCAAATTCATCCTTTTTAAATAAAATTATCATACTAAAAAGATATACAGAAATTTGGAAAAAAATTTTTATCAATTTAAAAAATTAAAATTGAAATCATATAGGTGCACATGATTTGAAATTCGACTTTCGATTTTGATCTCACGCGTGGCTGTTATTAACGAATTCATGATGACGTTGAACATGGAACTGAACACGTGGTAATAATTTTACTTCAAATTTGTATTGTAATATATTGACGGCCTGGGAAAAAAGTCAGATGAGTTTACACCTATCCCCAATCCGTATGCTATATGTTATGATTATGGCTAGTAATCATTTTTTTTTGATTCCAGTAGGCTGTGACATAAATATTGTATCTGATTATACATCTTCCTGCCAAGCGTGAATTACACCTAGAACAGCGGAGGTTCAAGTCTAGCTGTAGAAATTTACGAACTGATGAGAAAAAGATCTCGATTTTGTTAGACCTACTTTCAAAAGCCCGAAGTGGATCAAAAATTCAGTCAAATAAAGATGAAGAAGTATACCCACAGCAGAACAGGAGTAAACGACATAACTCAATATGTTAATAAATTGAAGTAGCAAAAATCGGCTATACAGCTTGAAGAACCGTCAAACGAGGGAGAGAAAAGATTCTTCAGTGGCATTCCGTACATTCCGTATAAGTGTAGAGCAGCACCCACTAGATTAAGTGACGACGTGGCAAGAGATACAGCAAGTCAATGGATACTGATGGCTCTAGACCGTGTTTTGTGGCTCTTTTTTTGATTCCTTGGGGGAGGTCTATATTCAGTAGCGGATATGTAATGATGATCACGAATAGGAGTTGCACTTTTTCACCTGCAGTTATTTCTTTTTTTTTAATTTCAATTAATATAAAGCAATGTTAATAAGTGTAAACATATTATTTTACCTAACATAGAAACTTGTTTGTTTTAGTTTTTTCTACTAGCAATTTTACCAACCATCTAATTAAACCGCGAAAGGTAAAGTGAGAAAAAATATCTCTGGAGCGTACTTTATTCGCAGTAATAAAACAGCTAGAAACATATGCGAAGAGTAGGCCTTCTCATATATAAATACCTAATACAGTTGCGAGATCTTATTCTGATCTCCTAAAATTTGGCTCATTCGATTTAATGTCGAATATGTTTTCATAAACTGAGATTCTTATTTTATATAATTTATATTTCAACAAACGACCATTTTTATAAAAATAGGGGAGGGGGTAGGTTAAAGTAGCTTTGCTATTTTCATTTAATTCAGTGATTAACAATGAGTGTAGTGCCTCACAGAAGTCCCCTTCATAATTTTTCCCCGGATGTGGCCACTGTTATAACAATACAAACAATAAAAGAAGCAACATGCTGTGTAGTGACGGTAAAGAATATTTACTCTCTCATATCTTCTTATGGGTGTCGTAAGAGACGACTGAGAGGAGAACTGAGGCAGGAGATGAGCATAACCATGTTTCTGATAACAGCAATAGTACAATAAAAACTATGGCAAACATCTACCCATGACTGCTCATGACACAAATAAACAGCACATATTGAAGAAGTAGTCAAGTAGAATCACAGCTTTAAAGTCTTTGTCAGAGATTTGTCTGGCATAAAATGCCAACCTTCGGAGCTGAAGTCCGAGGGTGGTAATATCGTTTCCGAACCACTTAAGAGGTCCTGTGGTCAGCTGTAAACGACATCGTTGGAACCACACGCAAGTGTGAATGAAGATCCAAGAACAAGTCTCATCAGATCCTATTCCGACGACATCTCGGACTTCAGTATGAGTGAGATTATAATAGTACTCCAGAAATTTAAGCGGTAAGGCAAGGATGATATAAGAACCGAGCTTTTGAAATCAGGTGGAGAACCAGTACTTTAAGTCCTTCTGAAGCTATTTAATTCCATCTTCCATGGTGGGAATACTCAGTATGTGGTTTTATTCTTTAAGAAAGGGAATAACGCTCTCTTGAAGAGACACATTACCCTTCTGAGCCGCGTCTACCTGCTGTTTTGAGTTGTCAATATGAATGCATCTGGTACGCAGAATCGACGACTTTCAGCCTCCCGAACAAGCCGGATTTCACCCTTTGGTAAATTGCACAGAAGACCAGAAAGTACAATATGCCATTTTGCCTTGAGTATGTGTAATATGAGAAAACCTTTAATTCCGTCGAAATTTGGGCGGTACGAGTACTACAGTCCCTCCAGCGGTGCCAGGTATATCGAACTGCTGAAGTGTTTATGCAGGAGGGCTACGTAGGCTATCAAGGGTATAACAGGGTGAGGCAATATGCCCGAATATCTTTACCGCTGCATTAGAAAACGTTTTCAAGCTACTGCACTGGAAGATGTAAACGTCGACGGCGAGTACACCCTGCACCTTAGTCCGACGATAAAGTCCTTATGGCAGAATCTCTGTAGATCCTAAACACTATGCTCAATGAGCTCAATAGTAGACACTATACAACCCAACGGAGAGATCTTCGAATGTACATGGACAAAATAAAGATCATGTCCCACATACGCCGTTAGTTTTTGGGAGCACTAAGCTCACAATTGTTGACAATGTTAACCTGGAAAAAATAATCGGACTAGGTAAGTTCAACTTCAACCGAGAAGTCAATCGACGCATTCAACTCGTTTGGGTAGTGTTCTGGAAATTACAACGAAATTGTATAACCAATGCGTGTTTCCAATGGTGACTTATGAATCTGAAATGTGGTTTTACCATGCTGGTCGTATGTATAAGCTCAAGGTCGCTCAGCGTGAGGTGGAGAGAGCTATGGTCGGGGGCTATTTCTCTGCGTGATAAACTTAAAAATGAGGATATTCACAGTAGAAGCAGTGAGAATGACATCGCCCAACGGATAAGTAAACTGAAGTGGCATTGGGGCAGCCATTTAGCCCGAAGAACCAACAACCGAGGTAAGAAAGGTCACTAGTGGAAGCCTCGTACTGGAGAGCGAAGTGTAGCGTGAGCTTCATTAGATATATTGATGACATATTGGCTCGGCCGGTGTAAAGAGCATCACCAGTGCTGTCATCTGCATAGCAATGAATGTTACGGGTATGCAACATATCATTGATATGCAGAAGAAACAGCGTTGGCGATAGCACGCAGCACTGTGGAACACCAGCATTAGTAGGCTTGCAATCGGAGCTTGCACCGTCTACAACGACCTTGATGCAATCTGCAATAAAGCTGGTGATCCAATTGCACAATTTCTCGGAAAGCCCATAGGAAGGGAGCTTCGAAAGAAGCGCTTTGTGCCAAACCCGATCGAAGGCCTTCGCAATGTCCAATCTAACGGCCAATGCCTCCCCCTTGAACTCTACTGCTTGCTACTTGGTATTCCTAATCTGGTACATTTTCAACATATTCCCAACTTGGTCAATAAACTTTTGTTGAGGGCATCCCTTCCCGACTTTACCGTTCATAAATTTGTCTTTTCACTATTTCCTCGTTCATTTTTTCTACATGACCAAACCACCAAAGCATTCCTTTCTTAATTGTGGTCACAACACCATCTTGTTAACTACACTTTTCACAATCAACTAATGGCTCTCATAAAAAAGTAATGAAATGCCTAAAGTAGCCCTCTTCTTTTTTAAATAAATGATAATCAAAAGAGAAGGGTACAGAGATAAAAAAGCTGAGATGAATGAATTGACAAACAAAAGCTTGAATTAACAGATATAGTACATCCCCGAACATTAAGTTACAATTGTACTAATTAAAAATAAATATTTATGCAAATTTTAATAAAATATATAAAATGAATTAAATACTCCTTATCAAATATGTGTGTAACTGAAGATCCAGAAATATTTGAGCTGGCAACCAGCAGCTTTGCGTTAACAGATGTTTTCAACGAAAACTTTAAATTTCTAAGTACAAGTAATTCTTATTCGAAAGTATGATAGAAACAGAGACTAATAATATTATTAGTGTAAATATCTCTCACCATCGATTTGTGTCAGGAGCTAGTAACTTTCTCAACCGTTTCATACTCTAGAGGTCGATTGATGTAGCGTTTTCTGAAATGAAACGAAGAATTATTATGCTATACGTACATTTATTATAGTTATTATTATAATTTAAAGTACATAATCACTACCATCGTCATTATAACCTATCGCAAATCCGGTGCTGAACATAAGACTTCCGATTTGTCACGAAGCGCGGTTCTGAGCCGCCTACGTCCGTCCACTTTATGTACGAATTATCAGAATGTAGGGTACTCTCGTACATTTCACACGAACATACATTCATACACTCACACACACGCGCATTTACACCATACACAGTTCTAATCTGCTGGCCGACGAATCGTGGGATGGATTCCATGCGGCGCCGTTGAAACAAGACCATATTTGGTAACAGATTTTTATAATAGAAGCAGGTCCTTATGTGCGGCAGTGGTTGCAGCCGGCAGTATTTAAGCGATGCCCCCTTGACCGATAGGCTGCGCTCTCCTTTCTGCCAAGGAGGGTCGCGTCCGTATATGGCTTAGAGATCTCTCGTCAGATCGGGAAGCCAATCCATAAAGGCAGTGTTTAGTGGGTAAAAGTCTCCACATAACCACGCAGCCGGCTGCGTGGTATGCTATGAGCATTCACCGCCTCCCTCCCCCGCTTTCCAAGGGTTGCCCATATTTGCTTCGGGCGCTAAAAAAAAAGACCGATAGTTCAGTCGCTCAGTCGCTTACGTACTTCGACCGATAGTTCAGTCGCTCAGTTGCTTACGTACTTCGACGTGTGCCGATCTATTGTGAATCCTATACCTTTAAACGAGCAACTCAATATATATATATATAATCGGAATCTCGGAAACGGCTCCAACGATTTTCATAAAATTTTGTATGCAGGGAGTTTCGGGGGCAATAAATCGATCTAGCTAGGATTTATTTTTAGAAAATGTGTTTTTGTCCGTGTTTTTAGGCAATGAAAAACTGCTACAATATCGTTAGAATAAGAAGGTAAATTTTGACAGTTTATTAACGATTACAAATAGCTTAATTGGTATATTGGGCGGTCACAAAATCGTAATACCATGGTTAGAGCCCAGACCGACCGGCTGACTTTTTTTTTAATTTTTTTTTCAAGTTCCTTTCTTTTTTGAGAAAATCTATTTTTTCGAGCCCTTTTTTTGGTATTTTTTAAAAACACGAAAATTTAAATTAAACTAATTGCACTCATGATTTTTTATTCCAATAACCAGTTCAGTTTTTTTCTATTATGTCGCTAAGATCAAAAAATATTATTCGTATTTCATCAGTATGTAATTTGTATCTAAATATAATTTCCGAAACACACGAATTAAAAAAAACCGAGCGAAAAATACCGAGCAAATCTCGGTCAACCGGGTACTTTATTATAATGTGTATAGTTCCTCTCTATCCCTGTACTTCTTTCTTAAGGTAAATACTCCCGTTCCATTCTCCTTCTGTCTATTATTTCAGTGTAACTTTTTATTTGTGTGAAAACATTAAATCGCGAGTATTAGTACAGAACTATCTTTGTGTATAAATACAACTCCTACGCGCACCTAGCAAATATCACACCCCACCACATTGTGACGTCTACACTGGCTCCCACAAGGTCATTTCATCCAGTAAGGACTTAAGAGCTACAAAGAAGAGTTCTGCGTGGAAGGAAGAGTGCGACAGCAGGATGTGGTAGCAGTTAGCCGGTCGGACCGAATGACTTCACTCACGTAACTGATCGCACGGTTGCATTGTTGGTCCAAGTTTAATTTATTCTCGTCAGGGTAGGCAGTTCTCTCTATCACAAGGTGTACAGGGTACAGTGCCTTGTACACCTTGTGATAAGGAGACCCCAACAAATCCTCAATTTCTTGGCACATATTCATGCACAACTCTTTCTTCTTTGTTTCTATTGCGCGCTAAAATTGATGTCTGGTACATGGCCACTAGCGCCATCTAGTATTGAGTAGCAGAACTAGGAGAGCTTTCTAGAAGTTTTCATACTAGAACCTAATGATTTCTTATATTTACGCGAACACTATACATTGATGCAAACTACTTCTACGGATTTTATCATGTTTATTTATGTTATTTTTAATTTGCTTTTTTTATATTCAGATTTGCTTTCCAGCACCCGAAACGTCAGGTATTAAAAATAATTAAAAATAACATAAATAAACGCGATAAAATCCTTAAAAGTAGTTTGAATCAATACTAGAACTTTCTACACCTAGTCAGTCGGGACCGGTATATACTCGAACATTCTACATATTTCAATAGAAGAGGGCCCTTTATAAGGCCGATATCGACCGCGACCTGAGTCAGTATTGAATTGACAATTCAAGCGAATACTTCGAAGAGATATACCTGTAAACTAAAGCGATCAGTTGTGAAATTGTGTTTTATTATTGTTGTGTTTTAAGTTGTTATTGGTGTTTGGTAAAAAAAGTGTCAATTTTGGTAATTCAATCGGCAGTTTATTTTGTCACGAACCCCAAGCTCGTAACATTTCTTTATCAGGACGTAAAAGTTCACTGGACGCACATATATGCATCTTAATTGTCTTTCCGGATGCGTATGATTGTTTTAGATTCATATTACATGTAAATTAGTATAGATGCATATGTGTACCATAAGTTGAACATGATTTTGGCTTCGTTTTTGTATCACATCAAATGTATGCAGCGCTGCGTCTTTCTTTCTTTCTTCGTCTGAGTTGGAGGCTGACTCAACATTGCGCTTGCTAGTTTGGCATATCTAGTAATAACATAAAAATCTAAAATGAAAAATCTACTTAAATTTTTAAACTGAATAGATTCCACCTAGTATTGCAGCATTCGTTCAGAATAAGGTATTATTCCAACCCTCGCAGATATATTTTATGGAGAGTGCGCAGCGCTCTTTTTGCAATAGCTAGCAGAAGGTGCGGCCCAACCCTTCATATTTACGATTAAGTCGTGATCAGAAATATAATACATATGTGTTTTTTACCGATAGGCGTCTGATACGAGATATTCTACAGATATGTTTCTTCAAACTTTCTGTTCAATTTCCATTCATAATATAAAAAAGAATATCTGAAAAGAAGGCGAAAGTATAAAACAATATTAATTAAAAATAAAGGTACAGTGTGTATGTGTATTTATAACTGGAAGATAAATTATTTATGATTTCAATATTATGTAAATTTAATACGGCCTTTATTAGATCATCTTCCAAAAGGAAAAAAAAATAAGTTTTATAAAATTTAAACATAAATACATTTAATCCCTTAACAGTATCTTTCTATGTTGTATATAATATATTCATTTCTTATATGTTGCAAACACTGCGGCTTGTATTTACTGCCCGAGAGAAATAATTTACTTACTTTTGTGTTTTCTTTAAATATATGTTGTATGTTATGTTATGGTTTATACAATAAAATACAATGAACATGCCTTTCTCGTCTAAATTTATATATTATTATAAAATTAGTGCTTAAGGGGAAGTATAATAGTAATTAAAGTATTTAAAAAAAAAACGTGGTGAAAATAAATGGCGGGAATTGAATCGCCGCAACAGATGACAGTTACTGAAAATATATTTTCGACACATAGCCGGGATTGATGTTTTGACCGTTGAGCGGGTATCTAAATAATTATATTACTGATTTTCTTACTTATGTTATAGCCTAAATTGAATAAATAATATTACAATACTTTCTATTTAAGTTCATCTATTCGATAGAATATTACTAAAGATAGATTTTTTCAATGCATTTAATGCGATAACACAATAATTATTAAAATCATTTTTAGCAAACGATATTACAGTCCACATGATGGCAATCGGCTTTTACAGTCAGTGGACATTTGCAACAATCTTTAAAAAATACAGATGTTGATTTAAACTACTTTTACGGATTTTGACATTCTACGTAGATCGGACCAAAGACAATAATTAAAAATCTGAAGGTAATCCGGGTTGACTGACATCGGGACGTCAGTCACCTCAGTCCCCCATGGGTGCTGGAAAGCATCCGAAACGTCGTGTATTAAAAATAAAGTAAATAAAACGTGATAAAATCCGTAAAAATAGTTTTAATCAATGTGCAGTGTTCGCGTAAATGTAAGAAATCATTGTGTAAAATACAGATGTGTTGCCGCCACCGAAGCTTGAGATGTAAGAACATGGTAATGCCATGTTATTGGAACGGGAGACAACGTATCTGCATTTTGATTCTTAATCCATGAAGGATGTCTAGGTATCACAACATCGCCATTAGGTAGAGTGCGTGCTAGTAGATCCATAATTTACAAGAGAAGCAAGACAAATTATTGCCATATAATTTATATTTGCCTCCACGGCAACTGTTCGATATTTTTTTTACATAACGTCTAAGTTGTAATTCACTTTACGCTTCTTAATTTGTGCAGCTTAAATAAGTCAAACGTTAATTGCAATCACAGGAAAAAAAAATCTTTTTTTTCACATTTGTTCTAATATTTATACCATTTTAGTGGTGGCGGAAGAATATCCATTACCCCATATTGTCTCGTGGGTGTCGTAACAAACCAGGAGATGGGCAGTAGCGTTACCATTATAATAAATAAAAAATGAAACAGCGGTTGCCAAACCGCCTGCCAAGCGTTGCAATTTTGACAAATTTTCCTTATAGGAGGCTATTTTTGGGGAAGATCAGTAGGGAGATTTTAATAGGCCTGTACGATATTGTCTTTGTTCTTAACGATTGCAGTAAATTATATGTATCGCTAAAGTCTCATCAATATACGTATAAATATATAAATATATGGTGGCAAACTTGCGATATGCGGACGACACTGTACTTCTTACAACTTCTTATGTGGACATGGGAGAGCTGTTGCATAAACTAGAATTAGAAAACGAAGAGCTAGGTCTGTCAATCAGCAGGAATAAAACTAAAACTCATGGTTGTAGACCGTGCTGACAAACTTTGCAACACTTGCAGCATTTAAGGGATTAACGTTGTGGAGAATTATATATAACTAGGATCTCTGATCTCAAATGAGGGCACTTGCGTCCCCGACATTAAACGCAGAATAGCAATAGCTAAGGATGCGATGACCAGGCTGACAAACATCTGGAGGAACAGAAGCATAACAAATAATACTAAATTACGCCTAGTATACACTCTTATATTTCCAACTTTTCTCTGTAGAGTGGAAACATGGACTATACGCGTCAGAGAAAGGGAGAGAATTGATGCGTTCGAAATGTGGTGCTGGAGGCGAATGAATCGCACAAACGTGTTAATCCTATCACAACTCAAGATCAAGACGCGTCTTTCCACCACCTGTCTTCAGCGCATCCTCAGCTATTTTGCACATATCTCTCGCCGCGGAGACGCGGCTAGTTGTTGGAAACGTAGAGGGAAGAAGGCCCAAAGGTAGATCACCAACTCGGTGGTCTGACCAAATCAAAGAAGTCGGTGCGCTAAATTTCTACGACGCTCTCCGTATGGCCAGCGATAGGACTCGATAAAAACAGATCATACATAATTAGCTTACTCTCCGTAACGGTGATCACGATCCTCAGTCATGAGGGACCGACTAAAGGGAGAGATATAAATATATAATTGTAATGTACACGTGGTAGAGACACGCTGCAGCTATCTTATAGTTGTAGCACGAATGGGTCGGCTCGGCCGGGTAAGGACCACGCTCTGACCAGCGTAAAATAGTAGCTTAATACTCCTGTGTTTCGTATGGTGAGTGTAGAGATCCGGAGACCTTTTTATACAGGTTACGAGGCATTCCATCTTAGTCCTCAAGGGTGACAATGCACCTGTGTTTTGATTTCTAATCGAGGATAAATGAAGATGTCTATGGGCCACAGCATCCACTTAATATCAAGTAGACTGTGTGCTCGTTTGTCACCCTTATTCCTACCTAGTCATAGGAGTGCATATATTTTTCTATGGGGCAATCTATTGGGAGGGTTGTGTTCAGAAATGGGCTTATAGGCTGTAACTGTAAGAAATATTAGCAATTACACTTGTGGGATATAATTGTGAAGAGGCTCTTATTGTGAAGTTTGGTTAGTCAAGTACATTCTGTTTTTTCTTTTCTTCTTTCGTTCTTTTAGAACTAACCTCAGTCCGCGAAGTTAATTTTAGACTCTATTTGATTAATTGGAACTACTGTCTTCTGGACAGTTGCAGTTAATTGAAAAAGAGGCCTGATTTTATTTGACACTAACACTTTTTTTCAACTTTATGTTTTACATCTTTAATAATTTTTCTTTAATATGTTTGTGAAGTCTAATAATGTTTTAGGTTACTCATTATAATTTTTATAGAAAACAAACAGATGGTAAGTATGGTCTATTATCTTCACAAAAGCTTGTATTGTTTATATTGATCTAATAAAATGTAAATATCAAATGCAGTAAAAATCTCTATTTTTGTTCCTATGAATAGGTTATTTACATGTATTCGATATACGAGAAGCTCGCATATAAACGGGATTAAGGGTATAAATACAAATCCCTAAAATACAGGAGATGTTGTTAACCTTCTCTACACTTTATCATTGAGCCTCAAAAATAAAAAAGCTCTGTAATATGTACATTTTTATTACATGTCCAATCGTATGGTATTATTTGAATCAAGTATTTAATAAATTCATAAAGAAGTACAAAGTGACTTCAGGTGTAAGAAGCGATGTTCTTAAATTAATTATTTCATATTTAAGTGACAGAATGCAAAAAGTTGTCATTAATAGTATGCGTTCTTCTGGGTCGATTGTACAAATGGGCGTGCCTCAGGGCTCAATTCTCGGCCCCTTTCTGTTTCTTGTATATATTAATGACTTACCTTACATAGTAGGGGATAACCATGATATAGTATTATTTGCTGATGATACTTCATTAATTTTCAAATTAAAACGACAGTTATTAAATTACGACGAAGTAAATAATGCTATAGCTAAGTTAGTTAATTGGTTCAATGTTAATAATTTGCATTTGAATGGAACTAAAACTAAATGTATGAAATTTTTAACTCCTAATGTTAAACATGTCAATACTAATGTAATTTTAAATGGAGAGGAACTGAGTCTTGTTGATACCACCATTTTTCTTGGAATCACACTGGACGCAAAGCTTCAATGGCTCCCCCATATATCAAAACTAGCTAGCGGACTTAGTTCTGCAGCATATGCTGTAAAAAAGATTAGAACACTTACCAATGTTGAAACAGCTAGAATAGTTTACTTTAGTTATTTCCATAGCATTATGTCGTATGGTATTTTGCTATGGGGACACGCGACTGACACTGAAATTATATTTATTTTACAGAAGAGGGCCATTAGAGCAATATATAATTTAAAACCAAAAGAGTCACTGAGACAAAAATTTAAGGAAATTAATATAACTCTGGCCTCTCAATACATTTATGAAAATGTAATGTACGTACGCAAAAATAAAAGTAGTTTTGAAAAAATAGGTGATATTAATTCTGTAAATACTAGGAACAGACACAAGCTAGTGGTACCAGTTACTCGACTCCACCGAGTCAGTAATTCGTTCTTGGGGCGATGTATACGCTTTTATAACAAAATCTCAGAAAATATACAAAATTTAACATATACAAAGTTAAAAAATGTTATTAAACTAAGTTTGTATAAAAAGGGTTATTATAATATTAAGGAATTTATGGATGATAATAACCCCTGGGAAGAGTGATCGCTACCAAGCTATTTCTAATTTGTCTTGTGTTGCTAATTGTAAACATGATTGTAAGCTATTATTGGAAAAAAAAATAGTCCCGCTGGGTTTCTTGCTGGTTCTTCCCAGGACAGAGGTTTTTTTTGCGAACCAGTGGTAAATGAAAAAAGTGACTTTCAATAAGTATTTGTTATAATCTACATTGAATAAAAAAGTTTCTGTTTCTTTTTCTGTTTCTGTTTCAGATACAATATGTGGGCTTAAACATACCCTAAGATGGTACTGTTTTTACTTTGTTTTTACTTTTTAAAAAAAACGTTACCCCTACACTAGGATTTTCTCCTGTATCGCGGGGGCAGTTTACAAACATAAATTACACAAGGACAAACATCCAGACCCGGAACAATTATTTGTAGGTTTTACAAAATACTTGTTCCGTGCGGGATTCAAACCCGCAACTCCCAGCGCAGCCACTCATTGCTAAGCCACTACGCCACGGAGTCGTCAAGTACTGTCAAAAGTGGTTGGACGAAGCTGCAGCTATATTATGGATTCAGCATGGTTGGATCGGATCGCCGGTGGAAGTATCACGCCTTCACAGAATACCAGAGTAAAATAATAGCTTAATGCTGCTATGTTTCGTATGTAATTGTAATGAACAAGAGATTTACTGGAAACGGGGTATTCCATCTTAGTCTTCAGGAGTGACATCTCATTTGCGTTTTGATTCTTAATCGAGGATAGATTTAAATGTCTATAGGCCACAGCATCCACATAACTTCAGGTGGATTTATAAGGGAGACAAGTCACATAATATAATTGAAACACTCCAGTTGGCAATAGAGGAACGGATTTTTCCTGCTCCATAATAAATTGAAAAAATCAATAGTAACGTGTAAAGATATAAGAAAAGCACTAGCAAGGGACGTAGTAAGGCATCCTTCAAGATGTTGATTCATGAGTATTTTTTATAGAATAAGGATGACAACGAACACATAGTTTTATACATGGGAGAGTCACACTGCGGCAACATTACGGTTGTAGCAGCCGAATGCTGCTATGTTTATATGTAGAGAAACGGAAATCATTTATAATGAAAACGAGGCATTCCACTTTAGTCGTCAAGGTTGGCAACGCATCTGCATGTCCCACAACATTCACTTAGCAGCAGGTGGACTGTGTACTCATTTCATTAATATATCACACATTTATCTTATATTTAATACCGTACCAGTCTAAAAAAGGTCATTTTTGAACATAGAGCTCCACATAAATTGCCCCATAGGAAGGATGTTCGCGCTCCTATGAGGTCTGATATTTATGAGACATTATCGATACATACGCATATAATTGAATGGAATCGGCAAGAACAAAGACTTGCAATACCTAGTCGTATATCCTTTCAAAATTCAATTGCTTAACATAGACCTCCACCAAAACTTGCCTCACAGAAGCGCGTTTGTCCTAGTTGCCACGCTTGGCAAGCAAGTTGGCAATCGCATTTCTTTTATTTCCTCTTAGGCCAATCAATGTAGCTGCCCATCTTCTAGTTTGTTTTCCTTTGCGACACCCACGGGACAAAATAGAGAAGTGGATTTATGGCATAACTTAACGGTATAAATATTCGAATAAGCAAGGAAAAGGAAAGATTTTTTTCATTTGAATGCAATTAACCTTTGACTTAATTAAGCTGCACTTACAAATTAAGAAGCGTAAAGTGAATTTACAACTTAGAGGTTATGTAAACAAGTTAACGAACTGTTGCCATGGAGACAAAAACAATTGATATGGCAATTAATTTGTCTTGCTTCTCCTGTAAATTATGGATCTATGAGCTCACAGTCAACCCTAATGGCGATGCTAATTTTTAGATATCCTTGGATTAAGTATCAAAATGCTGATACGTTGTTGCCCGTTCCGAAAGCATAACTCCACCATGATTTTACATCTCAGACCATAGAAGGGGTTACACGTCTGTATTTCTTTAAAGTTGGTTGCACATGTTCACTGACTGTAATAGTTGATTGCCATCATATGGACTGTAACATCGTTTGTTATTTCAATTTTATAAAATTTACTTCTAATTAACAAAAAAAAAACTACCATATCTAATATTTTATATTCTTTATAACACGTTTTCGCGCCTCGCGTCGCAACCTGATTACAGCACCTGATGAACTAAGTCTCTGCTTTGTGCAGCATTTTTTATTTAAATTTTATTTCATTAAACTTTTCGGGACAAGATTTTTTAGAATATATATATATATATATATATATATATATATATATATATATATATATATATATATATATATATATATATATAATGTATATATAACGTTTAAGAAAAATTTTATAAACTACCGTTATCTCATATCTATACAAAAGAGAATTTATGTGTCTGTCCGCAATATTAAAATAACTAGCTTATAATAAGCTATCTCATGGGATTATTAGCATGCTATAACAAATAATACGCTTTCTCACGGGATTATTAGCATATTATAACAAATAACCATTTTTAGAATTTTTGTCTATCTGTCTATCTGATCGGGCTAATCTTCGGAGCGGCTAATCCGATTATGGTGACATGCAACGAACGGATAAAGTAGTGCACTTTATCTGTACTAAGAGGAATCTTGGCTACATTTTGTCTTATAGTGTTATCTTAAAATATTAAAAATATTTTAAAAATGTATATCAATATCATAACTTATGGAACACGCACAAAAGTCGAAGCTTATCACGGAGAAATAAATTTAAATGTAATATTCACAACAAAAATAAAATAATTGGTATCACATACAATGTTTTATCAGTTAATGTTTTGAATTGTTTACGTACGTACGTATAAAAGTACAGATATGCTCTTCCCCCCCCGGACCGCATCGAGTGCGAACGTGTCCACTAAACCTGTGCGTGTTAAATAAATATATTGACACCGAAAGTGTTCACATTAAAAATCATTTTGAAATAATAGGACAACAGAAGTCTCGAAGAGTTCATTTAGTGGCCGCTTCGTTTAACGCCGACCCAACACATCTACGCCGTGTACGCGTGTGATTACGCGTGATACTGGTTAGTTATAACCTTTATTATTTTGAGTTTAGAGAACATCCAACGCGTGGTGCGCCTACGTCATCCTACAATACACTCTACACACATTACCGAACTGCTCCTGTCCTGCACGCACCCGCCCGCTGCGCTTACTATCTCTCTCACGCGCATGCACTGAAATTACTCTAATAGCACACATACATCAATTGGATAGCGCGTCACTGTCGCTCAGCTAGCAAATCCCCGTTCATCTCTTTTTAACAACATCACGTCTGTCTACGCTTTATTCTCAACTAGCTACTGCGGTGAGCGAATAACAATATCTTAATTGAAGCTATCTCGCTCGGACGGGTGTACATTGTACATACCTCCTCCAGCCTTCTATTTACCTGGTAATGAGCCACGAAGACACTAATATGTCGATCTGCGATGGCGATGATTCACGGAACGCTGCGAATGTGACGCCGCCGTTTGTTTACAATCGGCCTAGAAATGTTACAATGGAGGATTTTAAGAAATTTCAAGTGGAAATGAGAACTATGTTTGAGAAGTTAAATACAACGGTTACGAACCAACACCAGGAATTTAAAAATTTCTCCTCAACTTTGATGGAAATTAAACAGGCGAATTTAAATATAGAACATTCTATTGCTATGTTATCGTCTCAAAATCAAGAACTAACAAAGAGAATCACTCAGTTAGAAAATAAAGCAAAAGAAGACAGAGAATATATTACGCTATTGGAGGAAAGGATTGAAAATTTGCAAATAGGGTGCCGTAAATCAAATCTTGAGATTAAAAACGTGCCTAAAAAAAGTAATGAATCAAAAGAAGATTTGATCGAAATGGCCTTATGTTTATCAAATACCGTGGGAGGTAACCTGCTCAAAACCGATATTAAAGACATTTATAGGGCTCGTGCAAAAAAAGACTCTCAAAACACTCCGATTGTAATTGAAACTACATCAACTCTGGTGAAAAATGACATTTTGAAATTGTGTAAGACCTTCAATATAAAAACAAAAAGTAAACTATGTGCTAAGCACTTGGGCTTCCGAACTTCCGAGGATACGCCAATCTACGTATCGGAACAACTCACCTCAAAAGGCGCCCGGTTGCATTTTCTTGCCAGAGACCTGGTCAAGTCCAAGCAGTACAAGTACTGCTGGACTGCTTATGGCAGGGTTTATGTTCGGGAGACCGATGGAGCTCCTGTCATTACGATTAAATCGGAAGATCAAGTGCATAAACTTATGATTAATTGACTGATATTAGTGATGTATCTTTATAATAGTTGTAAAATAATACTTTTCCGCGATCCTAGAATATATTATGTTTTAGACGTTTTTATTGGTATGATGTTATGTGCAAAATCGAAGCATTATATATATTTGGTTATGTTTTGTTATACACTAGTAAATATTTATACTGCATGCAACTTATTTGTTATAAAATTAATTGTTAAACACTCAACGTCACATAACCACACATACACATTCACTTTCACCCTCATATATACACCCTTTCACACACACACACACCAAATCACTTAGCTATAAACGTAAATAACCTTAATAATGTTGCGAGAAAAACAAACTGTTTGCTACCACTCTATACTTCAATATCTATTTTTAATGATTAGTACATTAAATACTATAACTAACATGGACAACTTAGAAATTGCACGATCAATAAAATGTAATGTTGAAGATGTTGAAAAGTTATTAAATATAAGTTATGAGGATTTCAAGATGATAACCCAAAACGTTCGTAGTATCTATTCCAATTTTGATGACCTGCTTGCTACACTAACTAGTTTTAAATTTTGTCCATCAATCATTATTTTGACCGAATGCTGGCTCTCAGAACACAAATCAATACCAGCTATCACAAATTATGTATCATACCCTTCTACTCGATATTTTAATAAAAGTGATGGAGTAGTGGCTTATGTTAAGAATGATATGGCTGTTAATGTAAAGGAAATTTTACTTCAAAATGCCTCGTGTCTTCAAATAGAAATAGAAACAGTTATAATTTTGGCTATTTATAGATCACCTAATACAAATGCAGACATCTTTATAAATTCATTAAATGATCATTTGGAATCTATAAGTATGTGTAAAAATATCATATTATCAGGTGATATAAATATTAATATTATCTCCAAAGACTCAGAACAAAGTTTGGAGCGGAATAATCGATTAAAATATCTAGATATGCTAGGTACTCATAGTGTAATGATGGGACATTGTTTCCCTACTAGGGAAGATAGTTCTTTAGATCATATAATGCTTAAACTTACGCACGATAAAGTGGCCCAAGTTGCAGTTTTGAACACGACAATAACTGATCATACTATGGTATTGCTACACATAACTAATGTTAAACCTCAATTAGTGTATAATAAAACAAAATGTATTGTGGATTTTGAAAAAGCTATAATCGATTTAAAAAATAAAAACATACATGAACTGCTTTTATGTAATGATCCAAATGTATTAACCGAATTATTGTTAGGAAAACTAATGCAATCTTTAAAAGAAAATACAAGACTGCTTCTTGTACCTAAATGTAAACGCATAATTAAGCCTTGGATGACTCCAGGTGTGCTGCGTTGTATCAGGCATAGGAATAATCTACAGCAAAAGCTCCGTCAAAGTCCCAACGACGAGATTCTTAGAATTTCCTACCGAAGATACCGAAATTATTGCAAAAATCTAGTTAGAAATTTGAAACGGAAATATGAACAGAAGCTTCTGGAGGTCTCGGTGGGTGATTCTAGGAATCTCTGGAAAAATATTGCTAAAGTAACATATAGGAAGCACTCTAAAAGGGATAATACAAAGTTACTGCAGATTGGGCCTTGCGCAGGTGATTCCGTTGATCAAGCTAATAACTACTTTAGTTGTGTGGGCAAAAACTTGGCCGATGCGATTGTCCGGCCAAACAAGACACAATTTATGCACAATTTTTGTACAAATACTCAGACATCATCTTTTGTTCTCTACGATACAGATATGGAAGAAGTACACTCTATTCTGATGGCATTAAAATCTAACAGTGCACCAGGCTGGGACAACGTTCCAGCTAGTTTCCTAAAACTTGCAAGAGCAGAAGTCGTGCCGGTTCTTTGTCATTTAGTGAATCTTTGTTTTTGCAAAGGTATATTTCCGTCTTTGCTCAAGGAGTCCCTAGTAACACCTGTGCATAAGGGTGGAGATGAGAAGGATATCAACAACTACAGACCAATTTCGGTATTGCCGGCAATATCGAAAGTTATAGAAAAACTTATCAACAAGAGGCTCATAAGTTTCCTCAATAAGTTCCACATCTTATCCAGCTCACAATTTGGCTTTCAAGCAGGGAAATCGACTGAAAACGCTGTAGAAGCCCTAACTTCTGTAATTGTTGATAATCTTGATAAAAAGACAAACTGCCTCGCAGTGTTTCTTGATCTTAAAAAGGCATTTGACACCGTGTCTACACCCATCCTGTTGCAAAAGTTAGAAAACTGTGGGATTAGAGGTGTGCCCCTTGACTTGCTTAAAAGTTATATGACTGGGAGGACTCAGAGGTTAAAAATAGGTTCATATATAAGTCAAAAAACTGGTCTTACTTATGGCGTACCGCAAGGAAGCGTCTTAGGGCCCACCCTGTTTCTAATATACGTAAACGAACTCTGCAATATGAAGATCCCTCATGCTAGCATATTCTCATATGCTGACGACACTGCCATTGTGTTTACAGGCGACTCCTTCAACAATTTAAAGATGAATACAGAGTACGGTTTGGCTGTGATTTCGCAATGGCTAAGTCTTAACTTACTAACATTAAATACCATTAAAACAAACTATATTTTGTTTTCCATAAAAAACAGTCTGCCTGACTTTCCCAGTGATATTAAGATTCATTGCTGTCAGCCGCTAGTTAGCACGAATTGCAACTGCCCCACTATAACTAGACTAACTTCTACGAAGTACCTTGGTGTCTTAGTGGACCAGAGACTTTCATGGGTGTCTCATGTCGAATTAGTTTCTAACAGATTACGTAAATTAATGTGGATTTTTAAAACACTAAGACACGTTGCAAGTAAAAAGTTACTTGATCAGATCTATATTGCGTTGGCACAATCTGTTTTGATTTATTGTATAACGATATGGGGGGGTGCAGTAAAAACTCATTTTATACATTTAGAACGAGCTCAAAGGGGATTATTAAAAATTATGTATTTCAAAACACCTCAGTTTTCAACAAATTCATTGTATTTATATGCAGATTTATTGTCAGTTCGTAAACTATACATATTGCACGTAGTTCTGAAAAAACATATGTCCTTTAATGTTGACACCAATATTTTAACTAAAAGAAGAAAAGATAGAGTCGCCACACTAAATTACACCAAGACTAAATTTGCTCGCAATCAGTACAAAAACATCTCGTCTCACTTATATAATCAAATAAATAAAATACTAGATATATATCCTATGACTTATAGAAACTGTAAACTAAAACTCACTGAATGGCTGAAGACATTAGAATTTATTGAAGTTGAAAATCTGTTAAAATTGGAATTTTGATATGAGGTTATTTTTGTGTAAATCACTCACTCATTACATACATACACACATCATAACCTCCATGTACTTGTATATGTAACTACCACCTCTGCTCAGTGCCTTACGCTGATCCCAAGACCTTTTATGTCGTAGGGCTGTGCATGGGGGAAACGTATGTAAACTTTCACACAACACATTACACTCACATACACTACACACATACTACACACACACTACACATTCACTACATACACACACACTACATATATATTATTTTTACTTTCTTTAATTTGTACAAGCGGTTCTAGCTTTAGTAAATTTTATGATATGGAAGAGGGGCTTACTTCTGATACGGGCGCATTATGCGCTCAATAGAAGAAGTCTACCATGATATATGTATTTGTCAGACCGTGGTTATGAATAAAACTTTTTATTTTATTTATATTTTATTTTAGATATTTATCGTAATCTTTAAAGTACTTACTTATTTCGTTTTATTTTTTTGATGTCATTGCGTATATATACTTTCACGGAAAAATCTTACGGGTTTACTTAGCACTATATGAAGGTTATCAGAACGACGTTAACTTTCCATAGATTTAAACAAGCTAATGTAATTTAAAATGATAAAATTACTAATTATTTTAAATGAGTTAGGTATTATTTTAAATGAGGAAAATGTTAGAATTTAGAATTTTTGGAAAGTTCACGTGTTGGTGCTTTTGAAATTAGAGATCGCACGTAATATTTTCTTCGCAGAATGAACACTAAAGATCAAATAGATACAAAATCAGATGTCAGAATGTTATTTTGTTTAAAATAACATACATTACCTTAATTTTAAAAGGGCCAATTGTTTAAATATCTTAATTATTATTTACAGAGTGTGAATCTGAGAAAAAGACATTTGTAACAGATGAACCAACAGAAATTATGCTGACAAATGAAGGTATACTTACAAAATAACATTTTCATTCTGTCATTTTGAAAACATATGTAATGATTGAATAAGATCTCTCTTTCTCTTCCCATTTTTCGACTCTCTTTTTCACCCGTCGTTGTTGAGCGTCTTCTTTTACTGTTCTGTTACTAAACTTTCAAAAACAGATGAACTTTTATGTCATTAAAATTGACAAGCTAACAATTCATTTGATGATATGTGGTTGGTGGAGACTTGCAATTGCAACCAACGTCAGATATAGCTACCTACAGAAGTGTTGTCAACTAAAGATCAGAATGAAATGCCTCACTGTTGCAATTATACTAGCGTTCAAACCAGATTATAAGTTTGGATTTAGAGCTACTTAGTTTGCCACCTTGTAGATTATATTTCTCATTACAGGGAAAGTTAAAAGTAAAAATGATCCTAATGATGCATGCTCAAAAAAACGCAAAAGGAAATCATCCGTCAACCCTACGTTACAAGTATCTAGAAAGTTTGTAAATTAAAATATTTCGATATTTTAGAAGATTCATTATACATTATTTTAAAATAATAACGAATGTTGAATTTGCACTTTTGCTTAAGCAATTAATTATTAACAGCATTAAAACAGCATAACACACTACATATGTGTAGCACGATTATCATGAAACTGTAGTTTAATACGTAGTGTAAAGTGATCATCTTCGTCACATAATAACACCAAATAATTTAAGTATGCAAACCGACAGCAACACTGCTTTTCACAATTTAACGCTAGTTTGCTTCACGCGAACAGAATTACGATATAAAAAAAAAAAAACAAAATAATGGATTTAATGATTTTTGTAAAAATAACTCGTCGAAAGGATAAGCAGACTGCAAAACTACTTTATAATGAGAAAGGGAACTCTTTATATGCTGTTTTGCAACAAGTTGCTATTTAAAATATTTTCACTTAAATACGCCACGACAACTACGCCGTCACGTAAATTCATCTGCTACTATAACTCTTTTTTTCTGTATTGTTCATTTTCAAAAAAAAAGGACCTAACCTCAAAATACAACATTCGAGCAGCGTTCATGCGATAAACTCTCTTTGTTTTACCACTTAGGTAACATTTATTTCTTTTCCTACCCATATTCACATTTATAGTCACTTAAACGTATTATATATATGTATATTTTAATGTATGTATATATTTTAATGTAATTATTTACGTATAATGGTCGCACCTGCCAACAATTGTCCTTGGCACCCAGGGTTGACTGGCAGAGAATGCCACATGGCATTAAGTCCGCCCTATGTACCCCTTTAGCTTAAGGTGTTACGTGTAAGTTTTTAAAATAAATAAATAAATAAATAACGATTATTGGGTGCGTCGCCCCAAAATATATCTCAAAATGGAGGAGACGTAGCTATGGCATGCTGTTAGTATTGATGTTACAATTTCAATTTTACATACAATAATATGAAGATTGGGTCAAAAACTGGTGCAACTTGCTACAAATACATTCAATTTCAGTTTTCTACAACAGTTTATATTATGTTGTCCCAAATTTTTATGCCTTTTTTGCCTTTTGCTTTTTTCTAAGGCTTTGCCAAAATAATCATTATTGTATTCTGTCTTGTTTTAAAGTTCTATACTTTTATAGTATAGGGTGACAAACGAGCCCACAGACATCTACATTTATCCACAATTAAGAATCGAAATGCAAATTTGTTGTCACCTCTGAGGACTAAGATGGAATGCCTGGATTCCCATAAAAAGGGTTCTCTACACTCACCATACGAACACAGCAGCATTACGCTGCTATTTTACGCTAGTATTCTGCGAGAGTCTGGTCCTGCTCCGGTCAAGCCGACCTATTTGTGCTACAATTATAATATAGCTGCAGCGTGACTCTACCACGTAAAACTTAGACCACAAATTTTTCTGAAACAAAATTAAACGATTAAAATAAATTTTCGTTTGTACATATAACATTTTAGTTGTTAGATTTTGACGATTTAGTAATTGATAGGAGGTTCTTAATTATTTTAATTTATAAGGTTCGTTATTATAACCACGATAACTTACATCGCTTTAACACGAAATTAACGCCATCATTTACTTAAATGATTTCCGATATGATAAACAGGAACGGTGCAAGAGCCACTGAGTAACTCCAAATTTAATCAATTGAGTATCGGGATAGTATAGTTCTATGATTTTCTAGTATTCGAGTAATCTAGATTATTTGTTCCCTGCGTCCACAGTCATGTAAATTGATGCGGCTGGTATTCTATTATCAATATTTCAGTATATTTTCTCAAGAAACGTGTACATTTTGATTTGTTTTTCTTAATAAAATTTTGTACTGAATATAAAATATTATTCCTTTATATATTATAAATGACTCTTTCGAATGTTTTGAGAAAAACAATAACTTACGTATGTTTTATTGTCCTTTTTATTCCACAGCTTTTTTTTTGTAAAAATCAAATTAGCAATGCTATTGACATTACTTATATTTTTTTTAACCACTTCTGGTAAGTTTAAAGTGCTTGTATTAGTAATAGTTAGCAGTAGTAGTAATAGTAGTTGAACGGCAGTTTCAAACCCACAACCTTCTGAGTTCGCGGTCCGCAACTTCCTATTGTGCCACTGTCGCTACTTGATGAGTGCAATTTTTAATTTTGTATAAATGCTTCGCTTTGGTTGTAGTTGTTTATGTTGTCACTTAGTATAGGGACTCTAATGGGTGCTAATTATTTAGTTTATTTTTATGTAAGGTATCGCATTCGGTGTAGTACGTATAATAAAGGTTTTTTTCCATCATTGTTATAATACTTTCCGCTATGGATGGTTCCACGAATATATATTTCTTCAATTTGAGGCTGCTAGTGCTTCCTTACCAGCTACTTTTCTATATAAGGCTGTAGACCCTTTTTATGGGAAACGACTCATCCCGTCTTAGTCCTAAGGGGTGGCAACGCATCTATATTTTAATTCTTAATCGAGGATAGATATAGATGCCTATGGCCCAGAGCATCCATCCACTTACCATCGGGTTGACAGCGTGCTCGTTTCTTGCCATTGTTGTATAAAAAATTAATTAGAATAATAACTATAAAAATAATAATATATTTATTTAGGATTTGTCAAATACTATCTTTATATCATAGGATCAGCGTATAGCCGTTAAAGGAGATGAATGAAATTGGGTGCTAGACATCGTTCCGAACAGTTATACAAAAATATGTAGGTATTAAAACGATAAATTATAAGCATAATTAAATGGTTTTTATTTATGTTGTCCTTGGGACAATCATAAAAACCATTTTTAAACTGAAAAACTAAAGCTAATGCTTTAACTATTATAGCAAGAATTTTAATAAAGAATTTTCGCTTGGACGCTTGTCATTCAAGCCATCTTCATTTTAATCAGTATCTTGGTTTTTATTGTTATTTTATTTTTTTCACAACATATACTTAAATAAAAGAAATATATTTATAAAAACGATTGAATAGGCTATATAGGGAAGATTCTGCTGCGCATCTTCTGTTTAAATTAGCTTCTGTCGCCTCTTACGACACCCAAATGACGATATGGGGTGGTAATATTCTTACACCGCCACCATACGGTCCACGGCTAATGATGAACGAAAATGTATTTAATGAATGAAAAACATCTACATCTTATAGAAAAAATTTATTATGCTTCCAGAATATAGTTCTAAAAAAAATACTCAAGACTATTCTCTATTTTGTAAAAAAGGGCATCGTTTAAGTTTTATTTGTTTACATTTTTATTTGATTCAGGCCAATAGCATAACATTACACTATTACATTAAAATAATAATCGTAATAGTAATAATAATCCTTATTAAGGCAATTTGCACCCATAATCAGTAAAATCAATGAATTTAAAATCAATCTCTACAATCTTAGAAATAAATAAATCAATGTCAAATCCAAAATAACAATTTGAAAAAAAACCAACAGTCAGTTCAAATAGGCGGTAATGTCAGTATATAAAATAATATAATCGACATAAAATATGTAGAGCTATTAAAAGCCATTGGCATATGAAAACATAAAAAAAAACAAAATAAAATAAAAATATTAGCAAACTTTTGACTGATAAAATTTCCGAACTGATTACAATTCAAGCCCCGAAGAATTGTTACCTCGCAGGGTTACACCATTCTTGCAAAGTAAGGATCAAAGAACTTCAGTGGTTAAATATTCAACGTGCGGCTAAACCCTGCAAGTTATTGAGGTACAGATGACCGGGGCTTACATTTCGTTGGAGCCGCCTTTGTAACTGTTGTGCAATTAATGAGAGGCGCTAAGAGGCCAGGGTAGCTAAGTTTTTAGGCGATCACCCTGAATTTAAAACTCACTGAGTATTTTACCTTCGCTCCTCTATGCCAGAACTGATTATTTTTTTTACATTAAAGTTGAAAACGTTTTTGCCTCTAGGCCTATGTTCAGCGGTGAACTTATTATGAGCTGTAATATTAATGGCGACGAATGAAAGTAACAAATGAGCCGACAGTTAACCATATTATAAATAACAGTTGCAGCTCATAAAACATAGCAGCTAAGTTCATAAAGAAGTCTAGATATTAGTTGTCCCATCTTAAGGATAAGAAATGATGCTCCTTAGCGTATGAGTTTTTTTTTATAAAATAAGAGTGAGAAGCGAGGATACAGAACACCTAAGGGTAAGTTAACGTTGTGGTCCATAGACATTTGCTTAATATATCCTTGATTTAGTATTAAAATGGAGATGCATTGTCACCCCTAAAGACTTAGATGGAATGTCTCATTTCCAGTAAAAAGTGTATCCGGTTTTCTACACATACCATACGAAATAAAACAGCATTGTGATGCTATTTTTCACGGATATTCTGTGAAAGCGTGGTCCTTCCCCGGTCGAGCTGACCCATTCGAGTTACAATCAAAATTTAGTTGTGGCATGGGTCCATCACGTATAAGTTACGTTATGTTACATTTTTTCTTTCTTTTTTAACGTTGCCCCCACACTAGATTTTTTCCTATATCGTGGAGGCAACCCACAAACATAAATTACACAAGAAAAAACATCCAGACCCGAAATAAATATTTATATTCCACACAAATAACATTTTCGTGTGGGACTCGAACACGCTGCCTCCAGCGCGCAAGGTCACAGTTAAGCCACTGCTACAAAGAGCCATCAAGCCGAATACATACTATGTGTACATTCTTTTTCTGAGAGTACTGTTTTCTCAAAGCCTTATTTCTTCACGAGGAAATGTTGGGCACGCGGTTACAGAAACGGGTTATGTTGGACTCGCATCGAATAAAACCACATGTTTTGCTATTGTTACCGCACGGCCACGGGAACGTAACCCAAAAAAGCCTATTCCTTTTAAAAGGCCGGCAACACTACGTTAATTCTTCGGATGTTGCAATTGTTTATCGCTTATAGTCACAGTCTGGAAAGCCACATGCTATCTGCGCCCCCCTTTCTCCAAAGGGGTCGCTTCCGATACGACTGAAAAGCCTTACCAGGTCAAAGCCAGTCTCAGGTGGTATTTAGTGGGTAGGCTGGGTAGGCACTGAAGTTGCTTAGTGAGTCCCACATAACCACGCAGCCGGCTGCGTGGTGTGCTTAGAGCATTCATCACCTCCCTCCCTCGCTTCCCCGAGGATAGCCCTTTACTTTGCTTCTGAGCGCAAAAAAATAAGAAAAAAAGGCCGCATGCTCGTTTGTACCCTCTTCTGTAAAATAGTGGATGTTCTACCGTTTGGCGGTAGAAATATAAAAGAAAGAGTTCCATACTTAGAGGGATATCTTGACAGAGAAGTACAACGTATTTTGTTTGTTTTAATCAAACTAGACGACGATTAAAAACAACATGTGCAAACGTGAGTGTTTAAGAAATATATATTTTTAAGAAATACATGTAATATAAGATCTAATATTTATTTTCTCTTAAAAATTGCTCTGCATTGCGATTCTTATAGGTTGAAAGTAAAATATTTTCTTTTAAAAAGTTTTTGTATTTACATTGGTTATGTTTTAACTGTTATCTATTCCTGAGTGACTGAGCAGTGTCCTAAATTTTCTTCATGAGAAAGGAAAATTGGAACCGTTTTGGTTACTCAATTTTTTTATAATCGCAATATTTTGCTAAACCTTATAAATAACATTATTTATGATGAGGTCGAGACTACGTTTATTTCAAAGCAGACTGGGGTCGTTATACCCCCATATCAATATCTAACTTTGATTCTCAGTCTAACCTGCCGCATATAACCAACAGTACCTCTTTTCCATTTTCAACCTAGTTGCTTTACTCCGAAATACACATAAAACTATTCTCCACCGCCGTTCTGTAAGCCGCAGTAAATTCAGCGCGTCAGTAGACATTCTACAAGGCACACGTACCCGTTATAAATATTCAAGGCGACGGTGGCTGGGACGAGAAATAAAACGCGCCACTGTCTAAACCTACGAGGACGATATATACCGTATATTATAATTTAAATTTAACGTATAAATTTATATAAGGTGTGCAAAATTAATAAGAAAAGCGATATATTTTTCTTTACTGGACAATAGTACAGTGTCCTTATTATAACTTTTTATTCTTAAACTAGCTAGCTCGTAAATTCGTTCGCGCGAAATCAGTATTTTTGTTTAGAGTGATAATCATTTATTTACACTTGTACGGTCGCGTAAACCTACAAAAACTAGGTGACAGTTACTTGACTGACTAACTGAATGCTTTTATCTAGACTGGTGCTAGAAAAAAGACAATTCAATCAGACAACAAAACGAATGAACAAATAGATGGACCAAAAAAGGAACAAGCAGAAAAAAACGGACAGACTCACAAATAAAACAATAAACGAATTTATGAAGTTATATACTTATCTTTCATATTTTAAATGAACAACAAATGACTGTAATAACTTTATCCACTATTCGCTCGCAAACTTCTCTAGCCAACAATTGGTTCCCATAACACAGATAAGAGATTTCCCTAAAGAAGCAAACTCCATCACCAATTATTGATACTACGGTATGAATCACTATAATACCTTTAATATAAAAAAAACTACAGTCAAATTCCTACCTAAAATTACACTTATAAAATTAATGAAATTGCGTTAGCAAATGAAACATATTTTATTCTCAAATTCTAAAACTCCTACTAAAATAAATAAATAAATAAATGTAGAAATGTGTGTGCATAAATGGAATGTGGTTAAGTGTATGAATGGAGCCCTTCACAAGTTTCACTGCCGAACGTGCACCTTCCCTCGGGATTGCTACAAAACGAGGTGAACTGCATCTATCAATTTTAATACTCCATCAAGGAGGTTGCTATAGACTCTATTTACTTGTACCGGGCTGCCACTCTAGCACCTTTCTTTCCAAAAGGTAGAATTAAAACGAGTTTTATTAAACGCGTTGTTGTTTGCGTAAACATAGGAAAACATTTCACAAAAGTTGATTATGAACAGCCCAAGTTTAAATAGTTTTACTATACTCGTACTACTTGTATCTACTACTTGTCAAAAAGTATTGTATGAACATAAAGAAGAACAATATTAGTCTTATAATACTGCAATCTTGTCTAAATAAAAATTAATTATGCGTATTCTTTTTCTCTGTTAGAACACCTATAGTATAACTATAATTGCACATCATCATCACAACAGCGTATCAACTCTACTGTCTACTACTGAATACTCTGATACTACTGCTGAACATAGACCACCCAAATTTATTCTCAAAAGAGTGATTTTCCACACTTTCCTAACCAGAGGTTATGTTGATATTGGAAGACGCTACTGGCCATTTCCTGCTTTGTTTCCTTCTGTTGTCCCCTACGACACCTACTGGACGATACGATTAAATCATTTGCCGGAAAACTAGCATTAATCTTGATAAAATTAAACATCAATCATCGAGAATCGGAAAAAGATCGCCCACAATAACTACTACAAATAATTTTTTTAAAAACCAAGCAACCTAGAACATCTTACTTTGAATCCAAATGCCATGCCGAGTACGTTTCAGCGAAAAATAATTCACGAAAGAATTTTTTTCGCGCAAATTCCTTTATTAGATCTGGGGTGCGTCGTGCCATGAGAGATGCCTCGGGATGGTCGTAAATCAGAAGTTTGAACAAAAACTAACTAAAACTTCGCCACGCGAAAATGATGAAACGACGCCGAGTTTTATTCAGTTAGACTCGCAAGATAACAACGTAATTGGTAAATATCAAAAATTTCTCATTTCATAGCCGCGTAAATTTAGCAAATGTGTTTTAATAAAAGCTATCTAACCATTTAGATTTTGACTTTAAGGTTTTTTCGATGTGTAATTATTGGTTATAAAGACTGCAGTTTTCGATGGTTTCAATTGAATACGTTATAAAAGACGTGCAATTATATTATGTACCGTGTAGCAGCGTTGTAAAAATATCCATCACCTCACAATATCACCCCGTGCGTGTCGGAATAGGCTATAGAGCGAAACTGAAACAGGATATAGACATCTTTCAGATAACAACTAAAAATTAAAAAAAAAAACTTCAGTTGTCACCCCCCCTGCCATGCGTGGCAACTGTGGCAAAATTCTAACTAAGAGGCGGTCTTTCGGAGGGGCACATGTCCAGCAGTGGAATTTTATAAGCCAGACTTCTAGATGGATGTTTTGCTTCAGTTCCGCTCGATATCGAGTAATGGATAAACTTACACCACCACGACATGGTTAATATAGTTTTTATTATATTACAGAATATAAAATTATGTTCTATAATTATCACAGCCGCCCTTTGACACAGAATTTTCCGTATTCCAACCTCTTGCATTTCGTTAGCCGCGAGAAAACATAAATTGCCTTCTTTAACATATGGCACGTACAAATTTGCTGCCGTCTTTAAAAAAAGGTTGAAAGTTATAGATCGATGTTCTGTAGCTGTATTAAGTGTTTTTAAGTAATATTATATATTTATTCTATAATTATTTTTTCGATCTCCGCCGGAACCGACAAAATTATTAAATTTCCTATTAGCAACCTATTAACAACTATTATAGAAATAACTGTAGGTTAATGTGATCAAGCGGCTGAAGATGAAGCTAATTAGTGCGAATAGCTTATATGTAGTATCTAAAGAATATAAAATGTTTTGAAATTTAGTAAAATTTTTGATATTTTAGTTCATAAAGAAGGGACGTACCTACTGATAAAAACAAAAGCTTTGTTTTGTGTCTTTAAGCTATTTTCCTAATAAAAAAACTGGTCAATAAAATGAAAAAATAATTTTAAACGTATTTTTATATTACAACAACTGAGAATCAAAGAAAAAAGTTTTGCTCTAAGTGTAACCATATTTTAAGTACTGTTCTTCCAATAACATTGAATACTTTAGATTATCAGAAGTTATTTGTAAATAACTTTTAAAGAACGTTACTTTTTGAAAACCATTCATATTTTAAACTTTATACAATAATTTTTCAGGGATTTAAATAAAAGTATATATACGGAAAAATTTCAAAATGGGCCTTCTTGAACCGGGCCATTTCATTATACATTTAGAGATTTTCTTAAAGTTACCAGAATATAATGAAGACTAAAGAGGTTCTAAGAACTTCTTAGGTTTTAGGTTCTAAGAAATCTGTTGTATTTTTGTGTCTTAAGCCTTAATATAACGAATCAAAAAGTTTATCTTTCAATATTAAATTTAATTTAAATCGGGTTACTTAAATTAAAAGACTATTAATTAAATTTTTGATACATAGACGTAAAGACAAAAAATATGGTGACATTTTATTTGTGCATTGGTAACTCAGTGCCTAAGCACTCGCTTTAATTTTTTTGGTATGCGATTAACTCAGTTTCAATCCAACCCAGCCAAAAATGCTTTGATGAGTAAGTGAGCTTGTGTTGAACAGTGTGACATAAAAATGGTCGTGTCATTTGATATCATCGGCTAAGCAGTTAGAATATTTATTGCTTCAAGGGTCAGTTATCCATAGTAGTATTTGATAATAATTTCAACTTGTGACGTCTACCAAATTCTGAGTAAAATGTCTTCACATACGAACAGACGGATGGACTTTGAAGTATAGAATATACCTACTAAAAATACCTCCTACCTATACCTCCTAATAATACAAAAAAATAAAGGAAAAGACGAGATGAAAAGAATAGCTGGCCCAGTTAGCACCAAATAGCACAAGAAAGAGACAAAAATGCATCTTTGGAGGAGGCAATAAGCAATCTGGGGCTCTTGCATAAAAATATATAAACAAGAATAACAATAAATCTAAGACCATGACAGGCCTGTTGGTCTAGTGGTTAGTGACCCTGACTGCTATGCCGGAGGTCGTGGGTTCGATTCCCACCCAAGACAAATGTTTGTGTGATGAACACGGTCATTTGTTCTGTGTCTGGGTGTAATTCATCTATAATATGTATGTATTTAGAAATATATAAGTATGTTTATCAGTTGTCTAGTACCCATAACACAAGCTCTGCTTAGCTTGGGACTAGATGGCGTTGTGTGATTGTTGTGGAATATTATTATTATTATATCATTATTATTATTAAGTTAATGAACTATACTCTACTAGAAATAAGATAATTGTTTAATAATGTAAGAAATAAAAGGCTGTTTATTTCATTTATATTCAATTTATAAATTTCGTGGCACAATATTTGGTGTATTTCATTTTAGGATGATAGTACATAACGTAGACGTAAGCTTATTGGGGTGGCAGATGCCATCTGCGTTGTAACACTAGCGCTGTACATTTTACGAGCTGTTGGTGCCGCGAATGACAATTAACTATCGATAAGGGTAGAAATGTACTATACAAGCGAGAAAAAAATTACAACAGCTTTTCGATTTACATACAGAACATTTATTTTTATTCGAGATTCGCTTGCAATAGTGGGAACACAAAATTAAATGGTAAACATGTTTTTTTATTTTTATGTTGGAGTAACCTCTACTATTTGTATAAGATATAAATCTGAAACCTAGCATATTTTTCAGTAATTTTACTCTTCTTAGGAAGTATGTTATAGATGCCTTAAAATTAAACATCCATAATATACTACGTATTAAGTATTAGTAATTAAGAATAACAGCCTGGCCACGGGACATTCAGCGTAGCGAAAATTCGCGCGGCGCGAACGGCGAGGCGTCTAGCGACTAAAACAAATGTATAGAAATGTATGAAGCATGCCACGAATGAAACATGCGGCGAGTGGCGACGTGACTGGCGAAATTTACCGGGCGAATCGCGCGGGCGACTGGCGGCGCGGCGGGCGAATGAAACAAATGTATGAATCAGTACGGTGCAAGACACGGAGTCGGGCGGCAGTCGCGGCGGCAGACGCGGCGAATAGTATAGGAACAAATTATTTTAGTTGTTTTCGCCGCGAAAAATGCCGGGCCGACAAAAACAACTCAAAATTCTCTCCGCATTGACTTTTATATCCAATTCTGGTTGAATATTGACAAGAATATAATCGCAGGTTTCAACACTTATTCTGGTATTTACTTGAAATTTTTTTCTAGATGCATTCTATTTGTTGGGGAATTCTCCATCTATAACCCGATTCCTATTCAAATCAAGTACTTCGCAATCTTATCCAAATGTTATGTCTTGAATCAAAAAACAATTACTTTCTAAGCAATATCGAGATAACTTTGATAAAGACATTTCACTCTCGGCCTATCCGGTCGCGGCGGCAAATGTGACTTCCCGTGGCACTCAAATCGCGCCGCGCGAATTTTCGCCCCGCATGTCGCTTCGCCGTTCGCGCCGCCAATCCCCGTGGCCAGGCCGTATAATAATTTTATATTCTAAAGTTGGTATTAAGACGTAAAAATTATAGACCAAATTCAGAATATCAAACGGTTTTATTCTTTTTAGTCCTTTGAATTCGGCTTCTACTTAATATTGAAAGATATTTTTTACTGTAACGAGAACCTTATCTTAATTATTTTAATTCAAAATCGAGAACCGATGTAGGTGTCTACAGGTCACGGTATTCACTTACTATCAGATAAAGTGTGTGCTCGTTTGTCATCCTTATTATTAAAAAAATATTTCGTTTGTATGCCATCACCTTAAAAATCCCATATCGCTTGCCTTAAGCGCAAAGCGTGTAGGGTTTTACTAGCGCCTAAAAATCAAGAATCCGACGTTTTGTCACATGAAATCGTCATATTAAACTGTATTAATGATACAAAAGCACATTTTCAGAAAGATAAATGCTTGTTGTACTTACACATAAATACTACTATATTGTAATAATATCTCATGTAACATACATACTAAAGGGTAAATAAATATATGAATAGTTTTTTTTGAATCAAATAATTTGCTATATTTACATTAAAAAAGTAATTTTAGTGGCTTATGGTGTAGACTTTTCAAGTCCGCATGGAGGGGTAAACACGATAACTTTGAAAATATCAATTGTTAAACTAAATCTATTTTTTAATCTCTTCGTCTATCGTGTGGGAAGCCATGGAATGTAAATGACTTTTTAATTTTATTTTCTTTAGTTATGAATATTTTTTTCAGCTGAGCAATTCGGTTTCGGTGAATTGAGCAGCCTTGTAATAAAATACTTAACTAAATATGGATACACTTTACCTTACTCCGGGCTTAGCCGCCGTCGTGATTGGGTTACTGTATCGTTTGTTTACAGCGGCTCGTGATGATATACAAAATATTCCAAAAAATAAATTTTATGCATACTTGACCAAGGTAAGATCACAGATTTTTATTACAATTGTTTCGCTAAAAGTACGTACGATTTATATATAAATATACTGATACTCCCTGGACATTATGAAGTGATCTGAAGGTGTACTTCGGTATCTACTGATGGAAATCCACGATGAGTAGAACTAGGTATGCTGAGATTGTGGTCGTTATGTAAGTTATGATAAGACCTTACCCCCGGATTTGACGAAGTGATCTGAAGGTATACTTCGGTGAATGCGACTGAAAGTCCTGCAACAGTAGTAATAGTAATAGGTGTGCTGAGTTTAGGCTCGCTTTGTTAGTTATGATCAGACCTCACCTTAAAACTTTTGGCAGATTATCCTTAAGGTAAACTAGGCTTGTGCCGAGGGGCGCAAGTAAAAAGAGGCGCGCGCGTTATTGAACGAAAAAAAATCTAATCGAACTACGTAGATAAGGTTATTAGTGAAAACTTGTGTGTATTTAAAATACCTAAAAAAATGACGTATAACACGAGCGCTTAATATATGTACATTTGGGTTCACAAACAATTTTTTGAGACTAGTTTTTTTTTAAATATTAGTAATCCTATTAATTAACATTACTAATATTCCCTTTAACCACTCCTGGTAAGCTGAAAATGCTTGTGTTAGGAGTGGTTCACGACAGTAGTCGAATGGTGAATTCGAACCCGCGACCTTTTAAGTTTGCGATCCGCGCCCTGCCACTAGGCTACGGTCGCTTGTTTGATCTTTCGTCCTCGCAAGTTTAACAATGGTTACTCGTTTCAATGGTTTCTGTAGATTTAAATTAAAATTTAATATTATAATAATCTTTAAGCTTAAGTCACTTCTGTGCAATAAAAAGCTGAACATCCAGATACGAGTACTATTAGCACGATGTTTTCTCCATTGTTTTGTGTGGCGTTGAAGCATGGACCCTCACAGAATCGAGTTGTATGAAGATTGAAGCCTTCAAAATGTGGGTATACAGGAGAATGTTAAGAATATCCTGGAGAGACAAAATAAAGAATGTAACCGTGCTAGGTCGCGTAAAGAAAAAACCAGAAGTTGTATATTTAGTAAAAAAAAGAAAGCTTGAATATCTCGGCCACATAATGAGAAATCGAAAATACAATCTACTACAACTCATCATACAGGGCAAGATCAAAGGAAAAAGAAGTGTGTGTCGAAGAAGAACATCTTGGCTGAAAAACCTAAGCCAATGGTTTGGAAAGAGCACCCGTTCCCTATTAAATGCCGCGGCATCAAAGATTGAAGTTGCCATAATGATCACCAAATTTTAAAAGAAGATGACACATTAAAAAGAAGAAGAAGATTATAATAAAAACTAAAAGCAGTTTTCTGAAATAAATTTAAAACAGCTGTTATATTTTTATCAATATTTTAAGCATATAAGCATAGAACTACAGCGAGGGAAGCCAATAGAATTAACTAATTAATATCTAATTCCTACCGCAAAGCTCCAGGTAAGAGAGGTCGCCGGTACAATTCCTTTGTGTTATATGATTACAAGGGTATTACATGTGGTGGCCTTTGCGAGTGATGAAATTCGTTATCAAACGACGAGATCCGTCAAAACAAAAGCTGATTTAAAAGGTTTCGTTTTTAATTAAGAGGACGCACGAAAGTAAAAAAAAGTTCAATGGTTATAAGGTTTGTAAAATTGTCTTTTTTTTAAAGAATAAGATAGTCTAAGACCCGGCTGCAAGATTGCTACGTTCATGTAGTTTTTAACCAAAATCTTATTATTATATATAATTATAAGTGGGGGAATACATTTTTGATAGGGTGCCTGCTTATCAAAATGTTACGGTCACATTGAGTAATTAAGTATTTTCAATTAAAATATAATAAATGTTTTCAAAAAATATCATTCACTTGATTTTTATATAAATTATATACTACTTCACATAAATATGCTGCAACCACAATACAACTCAAGTAGAACAGCTCAAATATAACAGTATAGTGGCTGTGTAAGCATATCCACTACCCTATATCGTCCCTATGGTATTATAAAAGGCAACAGTGGGAAAATGAAACAGGAGATGGGCAGGGGCATCTTCCCGATAACAACTCAAAATAATTAAAAAAAAACTGCGGTTGCCATCCCGTTTACCAAGCATGGCAAATATGAGGCAATTAATGAAGGAAGCCTTTGTACAGCAGTGAACTTATATAGGTTGTGATGGATGGATAGATAAATGGCTCTACCACGATAAAGAACCTTTTTGCATTGCAGTTTCCTGAAGACCAATTTCTTGCATTTTGAATTGCAAGAAATTTGTCTTGAGGAAACTGACGAAGTTTTCTTTCACCAGCGAGCCAGTGTAACATGGCCCCAAGAATGAATTACTGACTTGGTTGAGTCGAGTAACTGGTGCTACTAGCTTTTGTATGTATCTAGCATGTACAGAATGAATGTCACTTATTTCTGTAAAATTAGCTTTACACATTTTCATAAATGTATTTAGGTTTTAAATCATAGATTGTTCCAATGGCCCTCTTCTGTGTTTGTTCCAATGGCCCTGTTTGGTGTCAGCTACACCAGTTTACTTTAGCTTTGAACACTGTTTGAAGACTTCTTCTCTATTTTGCAGTATATGCTGCAGAACTAAGTCTGCTTGCTAGTGTTGGTATATGGGATCCTCCTTCAAGCTTTGTATCTAGTGTAATTCCACGAAAAATAGTAGTATCGACAAGACTCAGCTCTTTTTAATTTAAAATTGTATAAGTGTTTACATGTTTGACATTTGTAGCTATGAATTTCATACATTTAATTTAAGTTTGTAATATTTTAATGCAAATAATTAATATTAAATCAATTTACTAATTTAGATTTAGCATTATTTAATTTAGTGACTGTCGTTTTAACTTCAAAATCAATGAAGTGTCTTCAGTAAATGATACTACATAATGGTTACCTCTACTATGTAAGTTAAGTCATTAATATATACAAAAAACAGAAGTGGGCCGAGAATTGGGCCCTGCCCCACGCCTATTTATACTATAGATCCAGAAGAACTACTTAAAAATAAGTAAAATCAGTTAAATATACGCGATATAATCCGTAAATTTAGTTTTATTCAATATGTAGTGTTCGCGTAAATTTAAGAAATCATTATTTTAAATATACACAACTTTTCATAAATAACCTTATAACTATAACTTCTTATTTTCCAATTATTTTATGACGAGTGAACGCAGGAAACAGAGTAAATGGGGCCCTGCACTCTATTGTGAAGAGTCAAAATGTGTCAAAAAAGGCACGTATGGCAATTCACAATGCTGTGTTGGTCCCTACTTTAACGTATGGTAGTGAAAGTTGGGTATGGCAGAAGAAGCACGAGAGTAGAATAAATGCAGTAGAAATGCGGTCGTTAAGGAGTATGTTAGGGCTGAATCTGAATGACAGGGTGAAAAATTGTGTGATAAGAGAAGAGTGTGGTTTGCAAGATGATGTTGTGACCAGGATTAAGAAAGGAATGCTTCGGTGGTTTGGTCATGTGGAGAGAATGGATGAGGAAAGAGTGACAAAAAAAATTTATGTTGCAGAAGTGAATGGCAGAGTCGGAAAGGGACGTCCTAGGCGAAAATTTATCGACCAAATTGGCGATCTATTGAAAACGGGCCAAATTAGGAGTACCCTTAACCGACGAGCATGCATGCGTAGGTGTATGGATGTGAAGGAGGCGAGAGAGGTGTGTCAGGATCGTGCCAAATGGAAGTCTGTAGTCTCTGCCTACCCCTCTGGGTGACAGGCGTGAGTGTTTATGTATATTATGTATATTTTATGTCAAACGTCGATAAAAAAGTTTGGAAAATCCAAAAGTGCACGACTCATAATGCCGATCGTGAAAAACGTAAAAAAAATCTCTATAAACAATAGAAAATATTTTTATTTTTTATTTTACTATGGTAATATTATTGCCATTTTTTTATTATTTTTAAATGAAAAATATTTACAGAATTGTCTTAAAATGATTTGAAATCAACTTTAACATTACTTTAATTTCTATGTATTTATTCTCAGGCATTATCGTAAAAGCTATTCTCTTAAACTTGAATCGTTAAAAATCCTACGCACTTTTAGCGAAACAATACATTGTAATGAAAATCTGTGATGGATTAAAACTGCTTTTACGGATTTTATCGCGTTTGATATATATGATTTTTTGATAGAAAAGGGGGCAAACGAGCATACGGTTCACCTGATGTTAAGTGACTACCGCAGCCCATGAACAACCGCATCACCAGGGGATTTGCAGGTACGTTGCCGGCCCTTAAGAAAGGAGTAAGCTCTTTTCTTGAAGGTCTTTATACCATATCGGTCCGAAAAACTCGCTGGGGGTAAACTATTCCACTGAGAGGTCATACGCGGAAGAAAACTCCTAGTGAAATGTACAGTAGTGGACCGCTAAGCATCCAGATGGTGTGGTGTGGGAGGCTTGCCGTGTAGTGCGTTATTGAACGCAATTTGGCGACTAGGATTAATCCTAACAATTCCTTAGAACCCCGTGGTATATGGGAAAGAAAAAGATGCAATATGTCATCGCAGCGCCAGTGAATCGAGTCGATCAGAAAGCACTAGGTCGTCGACGATTTGAGCCGCTCTGCGCTGGATGCAGTCAAGTGGAAAGAGCTGGCACTGAGGAGCCCCAGCCCAGAGATGGGAAAAGTATTACATGTGTAGACGAACCTGCGCCTTGTAAAGTTGCAGGCGATGTGCCGGCATGTAATACTGTCCCACTCTGCTAAGCACAGCAAGCTTTTTAGAAGCCAATATGGCCTTCTCTTCAGTGACCGTGAAACTGCACGTCACTCGATATGTCGACGCCAAAGATTCCAGTACTGGCTGAGGCAAAAAGGGAAGTGCCTTGAAACTGAAGAGATACGACAAAGAGGCTCTTTTTAGCGGTGAACGTGCAAACTTGTGTCTTTTGAGGGTTAAACTGGACTAAATTTAGTCGCCCCCAATCCGAGACTTTGTTTCAATATTGAAGTTGTTTTTAATCATTTCAAGACAATTCTGTTAAAAGACTTTTCAGACCCCTTTATATAGAAATCAATTATAAGTGGTAATAATGCACCATCACAATTGGTTCCGGCAGGGATCGACGTGAATTTTCTAGCATACGGTGAAATTTATAATGAGCGGTTAGCGCCTGAGCTTTGACGGTACTCATTATTTCAAAATTTTGAAGCAGAAACAGAAACTTTTTAATTCAATGTAGATTATTTCTTCTCTATCTGTTTCTTCCCAGGATAGAGGCTATTGTTTAGCCTCTATCATGGGAAGAAACAGCAAGAAACCCAACGGGACTATTTTTTTTTTCAAATAACAGCTTACAATCGTGTTTACAATTAACAACACAAGATAAATTAAAAATTGTTTGGTAGCGCTCACCCTTCCCAGAAGTTATTATCATCCATAAATTCCTTAATATTTTAATAACTCATTTTATACAAACTTAAAACATAAATCCATCCATTTATATATTATAGGCTGCAAAAGGCCACTGCAGAATATAGGCCTCCCTTATAGATTGTCTCATAGAGAGATTTCACCATATGTGTATAATTATGTGGCGGCTCTAATGCCGAAACTACTATATTTTCGCAGCGTAAGCATACCAACTGCGCGAAAATAATTCGAAATGGCGTGTCAACCTAAACGATCCGATACCGTCGTAGTAAACGAGTTCCTGGCCTTTGTTCAACAAAAATTGGACGTCATGGACCAGGTGTCCCTGGAGCAGATACTGATGACCAACTTCACCGAGGACGAGACCATCCAAGCGAATAAGTTGTTAGCAGATTCAGCCGTGACCCAAATCCGTCTTATCACACGTCATAGAGATGGACGCGGTAAGAAAGACCTGCAAGGCATCCTCAGACTGTTCAATGAGACTGATCCTGCTGACATCCCAACTTTCGTCGCGCGTGATCTCAACAAGCTGCCTCCCGTGACGTTCGATCACGTAGACGTGACCATATAGTTGAAAGACATCACCACGTTGAAAGCCGAAGTCACAGACCTCCGTTTCAAATTTGAAGAATCGGAACGAGCCGCAACAGAGCTGAAGAACGAAGTCACTATGTTGCGCAACATAATTGCAACATCTGCGAATTCACCGCCGTCGCAGAATGTAAATACGACACGCGGTAATCGTAATAGTAGTCATATTTCACCGATGATTGCGACTCTGTCACGCGATATCGTCTGTCAGCGGGTTGATGACCGTAAAACTAGGGCGACATCGGTCGTCATTGCATCATCACCTCAGCCCTTGGCTGAACCCTTGAGCACTCCTCCGCCGAAGCCAACCTGTCAACAAGGAAAGACGTTTGCGGATGTTGCTCGAAAATCTTCGCAACCCTCATGTGGTCGAAAACAAAAGGATGTGGATGCAAATCGGTTCCTGTGGTGACCCAAACCAAGAAAGAGAATAACGGGTTTACTCTTGTTGAGAAGAGACGTCGGCCGAGACCCGTCTGTAACCAGCGTGGGACCGCCTGAAATAAAGTCATTGTATTGTATTGTATTGTAAAGTGCCCTTAAAATTAGTTTTATTCCATGTGTAGCATTCTCGTAAATATAAAAAATTATTATAATACATAAACCTTTTCCAGAGACAGTTTGAAGAAAAATTAAGCATGGAATCGAAACCCAGATCATTATTTCTAATTTGGTAGTACAATACAGTTGCATATTTAAGTTTAAATTGTACGTTCTGTATTAGTCTCCGGAGAGACGATTGAACTTTCAGAGGCGGTACATAAGTTTCGTTTCATTTTATCCTACGTTTAAATCACAAGAAATTATTAATAAAAGATTTTTATGATTAAAACTATTTTTACGGATTTTATCGCGTTTATTTTTACTTTTTATTTTTAATTCCCGACGTTTCGGGCGCTTTCCAGCACCCATGGTCACGGGGGACTGAGATGACTGACGTCCCGATGTCATTGTTAAACCCGGAGTACCTTCAGCTTTTTTAATTATACGTTTTTGCTGAATCACCGTTATTAACAACTTTTTACTAGCCTGATTTAAGATCTTAGCGCTTCCTCGAATGTCTTTTTTAGTGGATATCTTGACACACGTAGGAATGAGATTATGATCTCTGCATCTCTTCAAGAAATTTAAATCTGTTATGTATCTTGCGCGCTTGGTCTTTAGATCTTCTAATCGGCGTATTTTATTTGCTATTTTCAGTCCGTACTGGTTAACATAATGATTTCTTATATTTACGCGAACACTACACATGATTAAAACTACTTTTACGGATTTTATCGCGTTTATTTTTACTTTTTATTTTTAATTCCCGACGTTTCGGGCGCTTTCCAGCACCCATGGTCACGGGGGACTGAGATGACTGACGTCCCGATGTCATTGTTAAACCCGGAGTACCTTCAGCTTTTTTAATTATACGTTTTTGCTGAATCACCGTTATTAACAACTTTTTACTAGCCTGATTTAAGATCTTAGCGTTTCCTCGAATGTCTTTTTTAGTGGATATCTTGACACACGTAGGAATGAGATTATGATCTCTGCATCTCTTCAAGAAATTTAAAGCTGTTATGTATCTTGCGCGCTTGGTCTTTAGATCTTCTAATCGGCGTATTTTATTTGCTATTTTCAGTCCGTACTGGTTAACATAATGATTTCTTATATTTACGCGAACACTACACATGATTAAAACTACTTTTACGGATTTTATCGCGTTTATTTTTACTTTTTACTTAACGTTTATTGACCCTTAACCAGGGTCAGAATAAATTAACTGACTTGCTATTTATTACATGGATCTCACAACTTTTTACGGTAGAAAACTGAGTTGCGAGACTTGGTTTTTTACAAGTTATGTTTTTGATGGCATCTCATTTCTTTTTGTAGATAGTTCTACTTTTTTTCTTTTCGGTACATTCCACTTCCTGAATACAGGTACACTGGTTCATACACTGCAAAATAAACTTTGTATTCCTATATATTTATATGAGATTACAAAGTTATTTATGCAGTCAAGGTATCTAGAAAACTGGGCTGAAATTGAAAAGTATTTTAGTTTTTCCTTGATTTATACGCTAAACACTAGTTGTTTCTCATAAATACAGGTTACTCAGTAACCTAGCTAGGAGACTCAGGTTTCTACCCATTTCAAATTGTGAACTATGAATGTCAATAAAGAATTATTATTATTACTATTATATGATCACATATATTATCACAAAACTATAATAATATAAATATAAATACAATCTATATAAATAATATTATTATTTCGGCTATTATCCACCGCGGCGAGGAATTCTAAGCCATCGGTGAAGTTAGGCATCCAAAGATAGGAACCTTCTTACTATTCGAGCCGTATTTAATAAGGCCGAGTTTTGAATTAATGCTTTCAGCCATTTGCTTAAACCTAACTTGGACAGATAATCGTCCATATTCTTACCAATAAGTCCATTGACTGATACAACTATTGGTACAATAATAGTAGAATCAACGTCCCACATAGCTAGCGACAATCTCATGAGCCATTTCAATATATTTTATTTTTTTATCATTCTCCGCTTTTACTAGATTCTCGTCATGAGGAATACTGATATCCACTATTATTGCCTTGCGTGTAGTTCGGTCTATCACCACAATGTCAGGTTTATTTGCCACTATAAACCTGTCTGTGATAATTGACCGATCCCAGTACAGCGTGACACTTCTATTTTCAAGGACTGGCTTTGATTCATAATTATAATATGGAACATCCTGTTGAGTAAAGCCAAATTTAATGGCAAGCATTTGGTGTATTATTCTAGCTACTTGGTTATGTCTGTACAAATACTCACCATTTGATAGTTGTGAACAACCGGAAATAACATGTCTGAGGGACTCTCCAGGGTGGTGACATGCGCGACATACGTCAACTGTGCCGTCCCTCAAAATGTATTTCCGGTAGTTGTTCGTTTTAATTACTTCATCTTGTATTGCACAGATAAAACCTTCAGTTTCTGCAAAAAGGTTACCAAATTGTAACCAAAGTACTGATGCAACCATGTCTACATAAGGAAAAAAAAATCGACCATGCAGTTGTTTGTCATTCCAAACCTTTTTGCGTTCATCTATAGTCATAGTATGAGGCCTCTGCCAGTCCTTTGCCGACATATTAAGCGGGGTTGATGATATGTCATTAATCACTACGTCACTATGAATGTGTGATGTGTCTTTTTTTAAATAAAATAGTCTCTGAGGTTGTATACTTCACGGTTGTGTAGGTTTTTAATGTTTAATAAGCCCCGTCCACCATCTTTTCTTGGAAGATACAACCTCATGACAGATGATCGTGGGTGGTGCATTTTGTGCGTTGTCATTAACGTACGGACTCGTCTATCTAAGTCATCCAATTCCGTTTGAGACCATCTTGTAACACCAAAAGTATATAGAAGGCTAGGTATTACCCAGGAGTTATATGCTCTAATTTTGTTTCCGCCGGATAAATGACTTTTGATAACTTTTTTTAATCTTGACATAAATTTTACTTTTGAATTTTCTTTAATATTTTTGTCATTAATTTCTAGCGCTTCTGCTATGCCCAAGTATTTATAGGTTTCTGTTTCAGAAAGAGAACTGAAATGTATGTCATTTGTAATTGCAAAATTATTACAATCTTTAATTTTGCCCCTATTTACGTTGATGACAGCACATTTATCTATTCCAAATTCCATTTTAATATCATTGTTGAAACTATGTGTTAATTCAACAATAATAGTAGATTACTCCCTTTTGATGTGAATAGTTTGAGATCATCCATATAAAGTAGATGTGAGATCGGTGAGTTTCCTTTTCGAAACCGAAACCCTAATCCGGATTCCTCAAAAGCAGTGCTTAAAGGATTCAGGGCTAAAGAAAACAAAGTTGAGCTCAAACTATCGCCCTGGAATATACCCCGTTTAATATTTATAGAGTCTATCGAACTACTTTGCCACTCACCTGGTAGATTTAGGACAGTGTTCCACTGACCCATTAATTTACTTAAAAACTTAATAATGTTGTCATCTATTTTATATATTTCTAAAACTCTCTTTAGCCATGAATGTGGAACAGAGTCATATGCCTTTTTGTAATCCACCCAAGCAGCGGACATATTTTTGCGATTACGAAAGACTTGTCGGCAAATAGCTGTGTCAATGAGAGGAAGTTCTTTACAACCACGTGACCCTTTCCGACATCCGTTCTGTGCAGTTGAAAGAATGTTATTATTTTCCAAATGTTTATAGATCTTGTTATTCAAAATTGCAGTTATTAATTTGTAAACAGTTAAAAGGCATGTTATAGATCGGTAATTTTTAGGTTCCGTGGTGTTTCCATTTTTATATAGTAAGTAGGTAATACCAGTTGTAAGAAGTCTCGGGAGCTCACAGCACTCAATCGCTTCTTGAATCTGTGCAGCCAAACGCACGTGGCTACTTGTTATCCATTTCAGCCAAAAGTTGTGTATACCATCTGGTCCAGGTGATTTCCAGTTGTGTAATCTACGAGTAATTGAGTGTACATCTTCAGCAGTAATTGAAATAGATCCCATGTTGGCCAAATTAGAAAACTTACGTTCGGTTGAACGAATCCATTCGCCTTCATTATGAGAAACTTCGTTAGACCACATACTTTTCCAAAAATTTAGACATGCATTTAAGCTTGGGCTGCAATGAGTACAACTATTAGTTGTAGTGTTCTCCCAAGACCGATACACCCACTTTTGGTTACCTTCAAATGTGCGATTCTGGAAGTACCGTGTAGATCTTTCTGAATATCGTCTAATACGGGTGGCCCATGCTTTTAACTTTTGTTTTTGTGTATCAATGAATTCAGTAATTTTATCCGGAAAATGGGGATCTGATTGGCTAATATCATTTTCATTAGCGATTTGATTATTATTATTATCATTGGGGTATCTATATAATTTTCTCACCTGGTTGGGTTCTATAAATATATAATTATAAATTAAAATGAAAAGATAAATGTACATAAATATCAATAAAATAAAATAAATACAAAAACTACATAAATAAATAAGATCCAACCAGATGGGAGCCCTCGGCAGGGGAGACCAGACGGCCGAGGGTTAGGGGGAAAGGGAAAGAAACTGGCGGACGATGCGGGCGGTATCGAGAAGCACCGCCTTCTGCATTTGAGCCCGGAGCGGTCCATCACGGAGTCCCAGTCGCCTCAGATGACCCGAGAGGCTGACTGGGATTAGCCCATTCGCAGAGACGACTACAGGAATAATTTCGGTCGACACACCACCCCACATGTCGGTCACCTCGTGAGCCAGGTCCATATATTTTGTTTCTTTATCTGTTTCGGCTTTCATGAGATTCTCGTCATACGGAATGGTAATGTCGATCAAAAATATCCTTGACTGTGCCCGGTCCATCAGCACAATATCAGGCTTATTCGCAAGAATAGTCCTGTCTGTGATGATGGCCCGGTCCCAGTAGAGCCTGGCGCGGTCATTTTCGAGCACGGCTTCCGGCAAGTACTTGTAATACGGCAATTTCCGGTTCACGAGACCGTATTTCAGAGCGAGCTCCTGGTGTAGAATTCTGGCTACTAGGTTGTGCCTGTGCAAGTACTCAGAGTTAGAAAGCACCGAACAACCAGAGATGACATGCCTAAGTGACGCCCCGAGATGACGACAAGCTCGACAGACGTCGACAGTGCTATCCTTTAGGATGTATCTCCGATAGTTGTTGGTCTTAATAATCTGATCCTGTATTGCACAGACAAAACCCTCGGTTTCCCCGAAGAGGTCACCGAAACGTAGCCTGTTGAGGGAGGCGGCTGTCTCTACGTGAGACTCATGTAGAGCCCTGTAGTACCTCCCATGGAGCTCCTTCACCTTCCATACGGTCTCCCGTTCGGAAATGCTCTGTACTGCCGGGTCTTGCCGTTGCTCGTTGGCTAAGGATAGAGGGGTAAGTCCTTTATCACTAGAAATGACGTCATTATAGAATGGATCATCCGATCTCGCCAGGAAGTAATGACGGAGGCTGCACACTTCGCGATTATGCATGGTGAGCGCGCTCAGGAAGCCACGCCCACCATGCTTTCGCATTTTGCATTTTGGCGCAGCCTGTGGTCAGAGCCCGTAAACCACAACGAGGGCCCTTGGACGGAAGTTGTGGTGAGTCAGTGTGCGGGTATTACGCCCATGGATCCCGTCACCATAACGCCCGATGACGTAGCTGAGGCGGTCCGTAAGGCCCCGAACTGGAAAGTCCGGGGCTTGATGGGCTGCATCACTACTGGCTGAAGGGGTTCATGGTGTGTCACGCTGTGCTCGCCCGACAGTTTCAAGAGGCTCTCAACCAGAAGTCGCTCCCAAGCCTTTTCACTACTGGGACCACTCATTTGGTTCCTAAAGATCAGGGTGCCACAGACCCGAGCAAATACCGCCCCATCACGTATCTACCGACTATATACAAGACACTAACATCCATTTTGAGCGCGAGAATTGCTCGTCACCTGGACTCAAATTAGGTGATGTCGCGCGCTCAAAATGTATGTCGGGGCGGCGGTCGTGGAACCAAGGAACCACTCCTCATTGACGCGGTCTTTGGCAAAGTGGTGAAACGCAACCGTCGGAACTTCTCCGCCGCTTGGATAGATTACAGAAAGGCATTTGACTCGGTGCCCCATACATGGCTAAAGAGGGTCCTCGAGCTGTACAAGATTGACTGTACAGTTCGAGACTTCCTCGAGCAGTGTATGGGGCAGTGGAGTACGATCCTCTGTCATCTGGGCGAGCGGATGACGGCTGCGGAAAGCCGCATAAGGATAAGAAGGGGTATATTCCAGGGCGACTGTCTGAGTCCAATCTGGTTCTGCCTCTCTTTGAACCCTCTCAGTACTTTAATGGAGGGCCCCGGGAGGGGATTTCAGCTTCGGAAGGGAGGTACAAAAGTGACCCACCTTTTCTATATGGATGACCTCAAATTATTCGCCTCCAGTCGCTCCCATCTTATGGAATTGCTAAACATCACTTGTGAATTTGGAGCTGGGGACGGATAAGTGTGCGGTCCTCCATGTTGAAAGGGGAAGGGTTGCTAACTCTGAGGGCATAGACTTATCTATGCCCGTCAACTTAAGGGCCCTTTATAAGGCTGAAACATACCGATACCTGGGTATGTCACAGAACATCGGTATCGATGAGGCTGGTATGAAACAGTCAGTTTGCGACGTGTTTTATGCACGCTTGACCAAAGTGCTTAACAGCCTTTTGTCCGGTGTGAATGAGACACATGCATATAACGGTTGGGTCATACCTGTCCTCATGTATACCTTTGGCATACTCAGGTGGAGTCAGACTGAACTTAACGCCCTGGATGGAAAAGTCCGCACTACAATGACGTCCCATAGGATGCATCATCCGAGATCGTCGGTAATGAACCGATGATCTCGGATAAAATTATTATTATTATTATTATTATTATATTTTGTACGTTTTCTCAGTTTGTTTTTAACAAAACTGGATTAATGGTTATTACCACGGGACAAAGCCAAGTGGATACCATGAACTTGTTTGGTTATGAGTAGTTTTCTGTAGAGATAAATTTTCTAACTATTCTACAAGTATTAAGTAAAACTGCTTTTTGTAATTGAATATATGTTAGTTTTGGTAAATCTAAAGTTTTTAATGATTGATGAAGCGCTTTTGGTATTACACCAGTTGTAGAGAGGACTATAGGGACTATAATGGCGTTATGCAAGTTCCACATTCTAATAATTTCATGTTTCAATTCACAATTTCATGTGAATTAGGTATAGCAATGTCAATAATAAGAGCACATTTATTCGCTTTATCTATTAATGTTATATCCGGTCTATTAAAGTGTATTGTTTTGTCAGTAAGTATAGCTCTGTCAAAATACATTTTGTGAGTGGTATTTTCAAGGACTATTTCTGGTTTATATTTATAGTATACTTGAGTTGGCTGGTCAGTTAATTTATACTTAAAGGCAAGTTTTTGGTGAATGATATTGGCTACTTGATTATGCCGATACTTATAGTCCGTATGAACAATCGCTTTACAGGCACCAGTGATGTGTTGAATTGTTTCTGAAGCATTACAACAGCGTCTACATGTGTCGGTATGTAAATTTTTTATTTTAATAATATGCTTTTGATAATTGCGTGTCTCTATGATTTGGTCCTGAATTGCGCACATAAAACCCTCAGTCTCAGGGAAAAGCTCACCACGTTGAAGCCATGCGTTCGACGCTAATTTGTCTACGGTAGGTTGGTTCAAATCATGGCGATGTCTTCCATGTAGAGACTTTTGGGTCCATATGTCAATTTTTGTGTTGTTATCTGTAAGTAACTCATTTTTTTGCAATGTTTTATCATGCATATTAAGCGGTGTCAATTTATGATCATTCTGTACTATGGCATTGTGTAGTGATGATATTGCTGTTTTATCATAAAAGTAATTTCTGAGTGTAGTTATTTGTCTGTTATGTAAGTTAACTATGTCTATTACCCCTCTTCCTCCTTCATTTCGTGGCAATGTTAGTCTTTGTATGCATGATCTTGGATGGTGTTTACGGTGCCTCGTAAGAGATGTATTTATTTCACGTTGTAGCTTTTTTAGTTCAGTTTTGGACCAGTGTATTATGCCAAAGGAATAAGTTAGTATGGGAATTGCAAATGTGTTAATAGCTTTAAATATATTCTTAGAATTTAATTGAGATGTTAATACTAAGCGAAGTCTATATCGAAACTGATCTGTTAATGTATTTTTAATTTCTTTATGATGTATTTGTTTAGACTGATTATATCCTAAATACTTATACACTCCATTTTCCTCTAAAGATTTGATTTGCTGTCCTGTTTGCAACTGATAGTTATGTTCATAATACTGTCCAGCTCTTACTGAATTAATGTTGCACTTATCAATACCAAATTCCATTCCAATATCTCGTGAAAATTTTTCCGTTAATATAACTAATTGATCTAATTCATTTTGAGTAGTAGCATATAGTTTTAGATCGTCCATATACAAAAGATGACTAAGTTTTTTTTCTTCCTTCTTAGTATGTAGATGATCTTGTGTTCTATGGTATTGTAAAGAGTACCCTATGTTTTTTGAGTTTAACATTTGTGATAAGGGATTTATTGCAAGGCAGAACCAGAGAGGACTAAGTGCATCCCCTTGAAAAATACCTCTCCTTATTGCAATAATATCTGTTTCTATCATTCCATCTCGTGAGTTAATTTTAAGTTTCGTTGTCCAATTGGTCATCGCAGCCTGTAAAAATTGTATTATGTTTGGGTGTATTTTGTATATTTCTAAAATTTTTAATAACCAAGTGTGCGGGATTGAGTCATAAGCTTTCTTATAATCAATGTACATGCTAAATAAATCTTATTATTATTATTATTATTATTATTATGGGTTATCCATTAACGCTCCTTTTAGGGTTTTAAGATGCGGCATCGGCTGATCGCAAGATGCCGCTCTTTTGTTTAAATTGTGAGGTGGCGACGTACTATCGCTGTCGTATCCAAAATTACGGCTTTTTGAATTTTGTTCCTCAACCTCACTGAAATGCCCAGCTTAGCTTAATTGTCAGTAAGGGATTTAGGAACAACTCCCGTGGTAGAGAGAATCAGCGGGACGATAAGTACCTGCTGCTGTCGCCCTAACTGTCGGATTTCTTCAGCTAACCGCTGGTACTTAGTCAACTTTTCAGTGCTGTACTTCTGCACATTATGCGAGTTTGGAATGCCAATATCCAACAGCCACGTCCGCTTCTCCTCCTTTTCTACTAATATTATGTCCGGTCGATTATGCTCAACGGTCCGGTCAGTTAAAACTGACCTATCCCAATAAAGTTGGGCAGAATCATTCTCGAGTACCGGGGATGGATTGTATTTCCAGTAGGGTTCTGTCTCCTTAAGGAGACCGTATTTTACTGCCAGCTCTTGGTGCACAATTTTTGCCACGTTGTCATGGCGCTGGGTGTACTCGGTTCCAGCAAAAGCCTGGCAGCCGCCAGTTATGTGCTGGATGGTCTCTGGCTTTTGATGACACCGTCGACACTGGTCATCTTCGATACCTGTCTTGATAATGTACTTAAGATAATTTTTCGTAGGCACAACCTGATCCTGAATCGCCACCATGAATCCCTCAGTTTCAGCAAAGATCTCACCATGCCTGAGCCAGTTGTTCGACGCTTCAATGTCGACATGTGGTTGACTCAGTTCACTAGCGAATCGACCGTGAAGAGGTTATGAGGCCCACTGCTGGAGTTTGGCTTCTTTGTATTCAGCATCAGTCTCTAACGGTGGGAAATTGTCGGCATGAAGGAGATCGAGCGTTGTTAGATGGTCATCAGCCTTTATTACTGCTTGATGCAGTGGAGAGGACGATTGCGAAAGGAAATAACTTCGAAGACTCCGAATCTGTTTAGCACACAGTCTACGAATATCTATCAGTCCTCTACCGCCATTGGCTCGAGATAGAGTTACCCGCTCAACGGCTGATTTTGGGTGATGTATAAGATATTTAGTAAGCATGACGCGAGTAGACCTCTCAATTTTTGCCAGTTCAGTATCTGACCAGTTAACTACTCCAAACGTGTAAGATAATACTGGGATAGCAAAGAGGTTGCGTCCATTCAGGCCTGAACTGAGGATTCTTTTAAGCCTTTGATTGTATACTTCAGTCATCTGCGACCTAATTTCTCCGTGATTGATTCGAAGTGATTGGGTGATGCCTAGATATTTATATGTATCATTTTCTGTCATTGCGTCGATCTTTCCACCTCTCTGAAGGTCGAAACCTCTGGATGACTCAATTCGTCTACGGTAAACATTTACGGTTCTGCACTTTTCAAGTCCAAATGACATATTAATATCACTAGAGAACTGTTCAGTGCAGTGAAGCAGCGTTTGGAGCTCTCGTTCATTTGCCGCATAGATCTTAATATCGTCCATATACATTAGGTGAGTCAGCTTTCGGTGATATCCCTGAGCCCCTTTTATAAGATATCCATGTCCTGTTTCATTAAGGAGTGAAGAGAGGGGGTTGAGTGCAAGGCAGAACCATAAAGGGCTAAGGCTGTCTCCTTGAAAGATTCCTCTTCGTATCGGTATGTACCCTGTTGTGGTCTTCTGGTTAACACCAAGGTTCAGATGAAGAGAAGTTGCCCAATTTGTCGTAAAGTATTCTAGTAGAGTGATAACTTCAGGGTCGATATTATAAAGTTTGAGTTCCTCCCTCAACCAGGAATGCGGCACGGAGTCAAAAGCTTTCCTGTAATCAATGTAGGCCATGTGGAGTTTCCGCGACTTTTGATACGCTTGCCCCGTGATAACTGAATCTATCGTGAGTTGTTCTTTGCATCCCAATGATCTCTTAATGCACCCTTTCTGCTCTGTTGCCAGAAGAGAGTGATGGTCGAGATGTTGGTAGATCTTGTTGGAGAGGCAAGAGGTCAATGTTTTATAAAAAGTGCTGAGGCATGTGATCGGACGGTATTTCGCAGGGTCCTGCGTATTTGCATCTTTGGGAAGTAGATAAGTTATTCCAACGGTTAGATAGGAAGGCACTAGTTGGGGGTCGCGTAGGAAGGAAGTAAAGCACGCCGCCATTGGTTTGTGCTGAACAATGAGCTTCTTAAGCCAAAAATTGTGGATCTTATCGGGTCCCGTGGCTTTCCAGTTGGGGGATTTGTACACCGCTTGAGTGACATCCTCTTCTGTAATTTCCACATGTTGCATTTCTGGGACCTCAAGCATACGCTGTTCTTCTCTTGTGATCCATGTTGCGGTTTCATTGTGGCTCACCTTCTCTGACCAGATGCTGCGCCAGAATTTCTCAACTTCCTCTTTCCGCGGGGGAAGTTCACTCGTATCATTAACGCTCTGTTGGAGTTGCCGATAGAACAGCTTTTCGTTTTTTGTGAAAAGAGCGTTGTCTTCTCTTCTCTTCCGCGATTTTCCGTACCTTTTTAGTCGGTTGGATTTGACTGCTAGTTTTTGTCGAAGAGTATCTAAGATGTCTACAGCTGTTCTGTTTGGTGGGTCATACTTCGTGTGCTTAGATATATCCTTCTGAAGCTCATGATATGTGGCTACAACTTTTTTACTTCTATTGCCACGCATATACTGCGTTAGGCGGCCTAATTGGCGACGAAGTGTGTCTACTTCATGGGTAAGGCGGCGCTCCCAAGCAGGGGTTTTCCTTTGAGTAGAAACCCGCACTGTAGAATCACCAATTTTCCCGCCAATTGATCGAACTATCGCTACACCTGCCGCATAGGTGGTCGTATGAATTGCGTCAAATGTATTTTCAACTTGCGCTAGATGTTCAGGAATTATGATAGCGTTCATCAAATTGACCGCGACTGCCAATTTTTTTGAATTATTTTGGCGCCCAATGGTAGGTCGTAATAAGGGGTTAGTACCCAAGAACGCAATTAAGGCTTTTTCAAATTCTTCTCTAAGGATTCGTAAGGTTTCGTTCTCTACCATTTGTTCCCTTCGTTCTTCGTAAGGCATCTACGGTAGGCTCTTGGGCACTAATATCTTCAGATACATCGCGACCAGGATAGAGCTCTTTAGCAACTTCTGCTTTGAGTTGCTCCAGCCTTTCCGTCGCAATCTTGCAATTACGTAGAACCTGACGTTTCTGGTCCATGACTCTTTGTTCTGTCACTCTTTCACGGAGTTCCGGATATTTCAGAACAAATTGTCGATACATCTCGGCCCTGTGTCCTATCAGATTTTCTTCCAATCTGGTTGCTTTATAGTAACAGCGCATGACATCTTCATTCATTTGTACATTCCACGTCAGACGCTGTCGAGGGAGACCCGCCTTAGTGGTCATGGGTTGTGAGCCACTAGAAGTACTTAAGACGAGGGGATGACTGAGAGGGGGTGAAGGATTGTTTGGAGGGGGAGGGGAGTCAAGGATGTCAGCAGTAGTATTTTGATTGACCGCAGCCTGTTGATGTAACTGACGGCCACTGACGTTTATTATTATTATTATTATTATTATTATTATTATTATTATTATTATTATTGGGTTGGGCTCTATAAATATATAATTATAAATGAAAATAAAAAGATAAATATACATAAATATTAATAAAATAAAATAAATACAAAAATACATAAATAAATAAAAGCCCAACCAGATGGAAGCCCTCGGCAGGGGAGACCAAACGGCCAAGGGTTAGGGGGAAAGGGAAAGAAACCGGCGGACGATGCGGGCAGTATTAAGGAGCACCGCCTTCTGCATTTAAGCCCGGAGCGGTCCGTCACGGAGTCCCAGTCGCCTCAGATGACCAGAGAGGCTAACTGGGATTAGCCCATTCGCAGAGACGACTACAGGAATAATTTCGGTCGGCATACCACCCCACATGTCGGTCACCTCGTGAGCCAGGTCCAGATACTTTGATTGCTTATCTGTTTCGGCTTTCACGAGGTTCTCGTCATAAGGGATGGTAATATCGACCAAAATTATCCTTGAATGTGCCCGGTCCATCAGCACAATATCAGGCTTATTCGCAAGAATAGTCCTGTCTGTGATGATGGCCCGGTCCCAGTAGAGCCTGGCGCGGTCATTTTCGAGCACGGCTTCCGGCAAGTACTTGTAGTACGGCACTTTCCGGTCCACGAGACCGTATTTCAGAGCGAGCTCCTTGTGTAGAATTCTGGCTACTAGGTTGTGCCTGTGCAAGTACTCAGAGTTAGAAAGCGCCGAACAACTGGAGATGACATGCCTAAGTGACTCCCCGGGATGGCGACAAGCTCGACAGACGTCGACGGTGCCATCCTTTAGGATGTATCTCCGATAGTTGTTGGTCTTAATAACCTGATCTTGTATTGCACAGACAAAACCCTCGGTTTCCCCGAAAAGGTCACCGAAACGTAGCCAGTTGAGGGAGGCGACTGTATCTACGAAGGGCTCATGTAGAGCCTTGTAGTACCTCCCGTGGAGCTCCTTCTCCTTCCATACGGTCTCCCGGTCAGAAATGCTAAGCACTGCCGGGTCCTGCCATTGCTTGTTGGCTAAGGATAGAGGGGTTAGCCCTTTATCACTAGAAATGACGTCATCATAGAATGGATCATCCGATCTCGTCAAGAAGTATTGACGGAGACTGCACACTTCGCGATTATGCATGGTGAGCGCGCTCAGAAAGCCACGCCCACCATGCTTTCGCGGCAAGTACAGCCTCATTACCGACGATCTCGGATGATGCATCCTATGGGACGTCATGGTAGTGCGGACTTTTCTATCCAGGGCGTTAAGCTCAGTCTGAGTCCACCTGAGTATGCCAAAGGTATACATGAGGACAGGCATGACCCAGCAATTATATGCGTGTGACTTATTCACACCAGACAAAAGGCTGTTAAGCACTTTGGTCAAGCGTGCATAAAACACGTCGCAAACTGACTGTTTCATACCAGCCTCATCGATACCGATGTTCTGTGACATACCCAGGTATCGGTATGTTTCAGCCTTGGAAAGGGTCCTTAAGTTGACGGGCATAGACAAGTCTATGCCCTCAGAGTTAGCAACCCTTCCCCTCTCAACATGGAGGACCGCACACTTATCCGTCCCCAGCTCCATTCCAATGGAACTGCTAAATTCACATGTGATGTTTAGCAGTTCCATAAGATGGGAGCGACTGGAAACGAATAACTTGAGGTCATCCATATAGAAAAGGTGGGTCACTTTTGTCCCTCCTCTCCGTAGCTGAAATCCCCTCCCGGAGCCCTCCAGTAAGGTACTGAGAGGGTTCAGAGAGAGGCAGAACCAGATTGGACTCAGACAATCGCCCTGGAAGATACCCCTTCTTATCCTTATGTGGTTCTCCGCAGCCATCATCCGCTCGCCCAGATGACAAAGGATCGTACTCCACTGCCCCATACACTGCCCGAGGAAGTCTCTAACTGTACAGTCAATCTTGTACAGCTCGAGGCTCTTTATTATTATTATTATTATTATTGTATTCTAAATTTTAAGCTTCCATGTCTGCTAGAAGTGCCTAGTGAAGTGTTTAATTATCGGTCAGTCAGTCAGTGAGTGACAAAACTTTGAATAGTTATAATTATTAAACTACTGGTTCAAATTGAATTAAATTTGAAATATAAGTTGCGTTTGGTTACTGAAAATTCATGCTTTACTGAAAATTCATGCTCCTAGTTTTATCCCCAACGAAATTATAGGGGGGTCGAAAATGGCCTAAACTGCTTCGAGAAATATATGGTGCGGCCGTATTGTTTTTTTGCTTGACTTGACACTGCCGTGCCGCCAGATGATTGTAAGCTGTTATAAAAAAAAATTGCTAACAAAAATTTTATGTCTTTCAGATAAGATATGTAGTAAGATATATGGAAAATTTTCATTAAAATCGGTTTGTATAATCCAAAGATTCGCCCGGACAGATCGGCAGACAGATAAAAAATTTGAATAACCCCCTGTTGGCGACGCGCCTATAAGAATATTTCAGTTTATTAAGTCAACCGATGACGAATAACTTTTCAAAGACTTATTGTCCAATAGAAATGTTCTGATAAGAAAATGCTTAGTTAAATCTTAAAGAAATGTCGAATTAATGACATGAAGGTCTTGGGTTCGACTCCCAGGCCGGACTAGTTTACTGTTTTCTAAGTAATATCTTTCAATAAATTCATATAGGGAATTTTATGATATAAATTATGTTACCGGATTTGTTCCCCGGTTGAAATCGTTTTTCCAACGATGTAAATTCAAAGGAATATTAAAGTGAAGTTAGAGATCGGATTTGTTCCCCGGTCGAGATGATCACTCTGTGCATAAACAGAATTAACGGAAGTTAATTGCATAAGTATTGTCTTGTGTAAGTATGATACGTTTTGTACGAAAAAAAATGCCTATTTGTTATGATTGATTAATGAAAACATTCACTTGTATTGTTATCTGATAAGAAACATGATAACTGATAAGAATCTTATCAGAGATAGTTTCCTACAGTTTGAAAATTATGTAGAAGCACTTATTTATTTAATATTGTTAAAATTAAGTGTATTTCAGACTTTCATTTTTTCTGATAGCCGAGAGCCGTGCAAAGTTAGTTGTTCAAATAGTGTGAGTTCACGGAAGCACGCTGGCCACGCCCTTAGGAGGCCGAATATGTAAAAATTTAAAATGTTTGTAATTTCAGCAATTTATGTAAAAATGACTTGTAAAACATTTCAGGTTGATTGTACGTGCTAAAAAGGTGAATTCTGTGTTATTTTTATGTGAAAATTCCTGTGTATAAGTGAAATAATGATAGTTTTGTATAAGAAATTTAAAAGTGTTTTAAATAGTGAAATAAATAGAGAAAATGTAAATTAAACTATTGTATTAGTTAACATATGTATAAATTCAAGTGGAAAACATTGTTTTAACTTTCTGTGTTAAATATTTAAGAAGTTTGGACTTTGAATTTGTGATTAAAATAGGCATATTTTGTTTTATAAATTAAAGGATTTTTGTGATACGAAAAAATAATGTATATCATGGTGTAGATATTGTTTTGTGCTATCTAAATAGATAACTTGTATTTGTGTATGATTTATGTGAATAAAGAAATTAAGTGAAACGTGAGAGAGTAATAGTACAATTCATGTTGTTAAGTTGCGCAGGCACGCGAATGGCGCGGCTCACTTTCGCGTATAGTTCTGGAGGTAGCTTAGTGAACGGGTTTTATTGCAATTCGTTCTGGGAATTAGTTCGGAAAAATAAGAAAATCCTTCGGGAAAAGTGAAGAACCAGCAGTCAATAAGAAGAAAAAGTGTAGGGAAGTGATAGGGAAAAGTTTAAGATTACTCTCTCACGGAACGGTTTGAAGATAATTGCTGTTTTATTCCCAAGTAATTCATCCCTAAAGTTATACAGTCCACATCGAAGAATTAAGGCGTCGGGACCGGGACGACTTCGGAAGACCCGTAATCCCCGTCTGAACCTACTTGCTGAAAAAGAAAGTGGTTATCGCCCTAGTGTGTTACTCCGTTGCGGAGATCACATACGTTGTTCCCGAACCCAACGTAGGCGTTATAGGAGGCCGGATCGAGAGAAGCCTCGAGTTCCGTTAGGTTCTTTTTCAATTGGTCCTTCGATTTATTTTCGCCGGATTAAAAGGACCACCCGAACCCCGCCAGCTGGATCAAGGAACCAGCTGTGGACTGCTGGTTGTGGAAAAAGAAGACCTTCGGAGCCGAGTGAAGATCAGCAACCGAAGGAAGCCGGAGGTTTGAGCTGAAGCAATAGGACCAAAGGCCAGAAGACCAGGACGTCAGCACTGAAGGACTGGACCTGGAACTACCGGAAGAAAGAAAACCGGGATTGCGGCCTGGGGCGTGTGCTCGCATGGGGCACGTATCGCAGCCGGGCGCAGGTGTCTTGTGAAGGCACTCATCGTGGCCAAGCAGGGCTTGGCATTTTTCCTGTCGGGCAAGCGTGCTCGGCATTTCCTGTCGGACGACCGTGTCCGGCATTTTCCTGTCGGGTCATCAGGGTGCAAGAAGAAGCATCCACCGCTGCTGCTGCCAGGCGAGGGTGCGCGTGGGCACCTGACTGCATCGCGGCCGGAGGAGGGCGCTCGGACGAGGCGTCACCGGCAACTGGGCGGCGAGCACAGCATACATCCCGACCACCTAACGGTGCCAAACGGTTGGGCTCTGGCACAACACCTTCGGGTGGAGCAGTTCTCTCGAGCGAGACTGCGCTTGCACTACCGCTCGACTGTTTCGTCATATTCCTTGGCGGGACAGTTCCTAAACCTTTCCTCCATTCCATTCCTGCACGACTCCATCCCTGGACGGCTCACCTCGGTAGGCCCCGTCCAGGATTGATAGGGCTGATAGGGCTGTTAGGGTGGTAGTAGGGTTGTAGGGTTGGGAGATAAGGGGGGGAGGGTTAGTGGTGTTAGGTTGGGGTGTAAAAGGGTTGTAGGTAAGGGGTTGTAGGGACCGTAGGGACAGTTAGGGACCGTAGGCTAACAATCACCTTCCTGCAAGATGAAGAAGGCACAAGACCAGACAGGGAGAAGCGAAGGGAGCAGGACAAGGACAGGGCTCTCAAGAAAAGCTAAAGAAGCGGAACCATCTGGAGCAACCACAGCTACTGCGTCAAATGGAGCAACTCCTTCAAGTGGAGCCACCACCGACACGTCCACATGCACGTGGGACTCAGGGACGTCCATGGCAACGACGAGCAACAGGACGGACACCAGTGGTACGCAGGCCAGCACCGCACAACAATCCGTTATATCCGGGAGTGAAACGGTGGTCGAAAAAGTAGGTCAAAGGACCGAAGAAGCGGCATCGTCAAGGACAGTAATCGGGCACACTAGTGATAAAGGGTCACAGAGAGGTAGTAGGTCATCGCGATCGGCGAGGCTGAAAGCCGAATTAGAGGCGCGGATTAAATTTGAACGCTCAGAGCTCGAACGAGCACAGGCAGCTGCTGCCTTAGCCAAGTCTCAATTGGAGTTGGCACGACTCAACCGAGAAGAGGAGATCGACTCGAGTGAGGATGATGAAGAGCGGAATACTCAGGTGGAACCTTTCGTAAGGAGTTGGGTTTAGCAGACCATAATGAGCGCGCCGGTTAGTGTAGCACAACCCGATATTACTGATAAGGAAGCGTGTAAAGGATCACGCCGCAAAGGGGCGGAGATCGAGCGCAACCAAGGAAATGCACAGAAAACACACGCGAGTGAGGTGTCAGAATTGACCGAAGCGATTGTGAGTGCAATAAAAATAGCGGGTAAAGATAAGTCTTCCCAGCTTCATTTCCTCCAGGAATTACCGGTGTTCGATGGAGACCCGGGTGAATTGATAATTTTCAAAACGGTGTTTGAAGACACGAGAAGCCAATTTTCAGGGGTGCAAAATGTTGCACGCCTTAGGAGGGCATTAAAAGGCACCGCTAAAGAGGCGGTAAAGTCGCTGTTATTTACTTTGTGTGAACCGGAAGAAATAATGAACGCTCTCGATAGAAGATTAGGTAGGGTTGAGATGCTCATTCTAGCCGAAATCGAGAATGTAAAGCGTATGCCAAGATTGGCAGAAGATTGCCGGAATATAGGATCTTTTGCAAGTCGTATTACGAACGTGGTTGCCACGATACAAGCGTTGAATCAACCACAGTATTTGTACTCACCGGAGTTAGTGAGCCGCATAGTGGAGAAACTTGGAACTATGATTAAATTAAAATGGTTTGAATATCGAGCTCAGTATCCTTTGGAGCCAGAGTTACAGAAGATGGCCAAGTTTTTAAATTTATTGAGTGAACAATTTGGAACGTCCTTAAACAATGAAAATGCGCCTGAAAAAAGGAAGCGTCCTGAATTCAGGAAGCAAAATGTACACACTGCAAAGGGAGGTGTACGCAGCTGTGCCGTGAGCGAGCGCTATATGCGCCGAAGTAATTCGAGCGAGCGTCTAGAACGCCGAAATAGTAAAGGGCACAACCGACAAGTGGTTATGACAACCCAGGACAAGCCTGTAAGTCGGGTAACACGTAAGTGTGTTATATGCAACAAGGAGCACTCTATAGTGAGTTGTTACAAGTTTAAGGACATGAATATTCGCGAGAAATGGGAAGCGGTCAAAAAAGCGAAATTATGTTTCCAATGTTTGTCACCTAACCATAGGAGGTTAGAGTGCAAAGCGAAAAAATGTGGTGTAGAGGGATGTAGAATGTCACATCATCGAATGCTACACCGATACCCCAATGAAAAAACCTCGCCACAAGGGGACGAGGGGGGTAAAGATGCTCAGATTACAACTGTTAGTACAGTGAATGCACTGGCATGTGCATACTTAAAGATTATACCGGTCGAGTTGTATGGACCCAGAGGAAAGGTCAAGACAACAGCTCTTCTGGATGAGGGATCGACCATGACACTCATAGAGGAGTGTATGGCTCAGAAATTAGCGCCTCGCGGACGTAAAGAGGGATTACATATCGAAGCCGTGGGAGGTAAGCGAATTAACGACGACAGTTCGTATCGCTTAAACGTTAAGATAAAAGGCATTTACTCGAGCGACTTAGAAGAGATAAGTGTACAAACAATTAAGTCACTTAACCCTTCTCCTCAGTCGGTAAGCCGAGAATTGTTGCAACGGTGTTCTCATTTGACACCGATTAAGGATGAGTTGATGTATGAGAGGTCCAAACCTACCATATTAATTGGTCAGGACAATTGGCATCTCATAGTTACTCGTGAATTAATTTCAGGAGGTAAGAACCTACCTGTAGCATCGCTCACCAAACTTGGATGGGTTTTACATGGTCACATATCGGGTGGTATTAAACCGATCAAGATCGTTAACCACATTTCCACCAAGAAGGAGGAAGACATGGATAAATTGATCAAGGATTATTTTAGTTTCGAATCTCTAGGAGTGTCGGCTAGAAAGCTCGCGAACGACCCAGAAGAACGAGCTTTAAGTATTTTGAACAAAACGGTACGTCGTATACCTAATAATAGGTACGAGACTGCTTTGTTATGGCGCACAGACAATGAGTGCATGCCGTCGAATAGAGCGCAGGTTGAAAGTCGCCTGTTGAATATTGAAAAAAAGCTCGACAAAAATAACGAGTTGAAAAAGGAATATGAGAAGCAGATTGAAAATCTCATCGTTAATGGTTACGCAGAGAAAGCGAACCATATTCCCATTTCCCCACGTACGTGTTACCTTCCTCACTTCGCAGTGGCTCACCCACAAAAAAGGAAAATAAGGATAGTTTTCGACGCCGCCGCAAAGACGGGCGGACGTTGTCTTAATGATGCATTGTTGACCGGACCGGACTTATTGAAGTCGTTGTTCGGAGTTCTGCTACGATTCAGAGAAGGAAGCGTGGCAGTAATGGCAGACATTAAAGAAATGTTCCTGCAAGTGAAAATCCGGGATGAAGACAGGGATAGCCGGGATGAAGATAGAATGAGTCACTCACATTTGGAGCGGCATCATCGCCATGCATCGCTATATATGTAAAGAATAGGAATGCGCAGGAAAACGCACATATCTATCCAGAAGCAGCTTCCGCTACGGAAAGCAATTTTAATATGGATGACTATCTACAGGCATTTCCCGACGTGACGACGGCCGAAAGGATAGTAAACGATATGTATGAATTACATAAACATGCTTCTTTCCAACTGAGGGGATGGGCTAGCAACCGACCCGAAGTTTTAAGTAAAATGGAAAATAAATATAAGAGCGACAGTGCTTCATTGGGAGATAAAGAGCACACAGAGCGCACGTTAGGTTTGATTTGGAATATCAAACGGGATATAATAAGTTTCTCCACAAGTCTTCGTAACACACCGGAAGAGGTGATGGAAGGTTTACGACCGCCTACGAAGAGGGAGATAACTAGCGCTGTGATGTCAGTCTTCGATCCTTTAGGACTCGCATCACCCATAACGATTCAAGGGAAGTCGCTGATCCAGCAAGTATGGAGGACAAGCATCTCTTGGGATGAAGAAGTTTCACACGAATTACACGTGTTATTTTGTAAATGGATATCGGAAGTGAAGAAATTAGGTCATTTAGAAGTACCTAGACCCGTTGCTGAAGGCGTCGGCAAGGGAGAGTTACACACTTTCACGGATGCTAGTGAAAAAGCATACGCTGCCGCGGTGTATTACGTCACCACGGACGAGCTAGGAATAAGGCGGATTACGCTGATCGCCGCAAAGGCAAGAGTAGCGCCATTGAAGCCAATTTCGATTCCAAGGCTTGAATTGCAAGCAGCTCTTATGGGCAGCAGGCTGGCTGCCTCGGTTAGTGAAGAGAGCAAGTACGAGATGTCCGAGAGAGTATTTTGGACAGACTCACGTACAGTGTTTACGTGGATTAAGTCAGATCCTCGCACCTTTAAACCATTCGTTGCTCATTGCTGCTGCATGCTCATTGGCTGAGATCAAAGATCACAGTAAACCATGTGAATTGCGATAGGTTCCAACGTCACAAAATGTGGCAGACGACGCTACTAGAAATTTTCCTTCCACCTTCGATGTAAGTCATCGCTGGTTTCAAGGACCTGAATTCCTCAGGAAAAGTCCTGATTTATGGCCCAAACAAGTGGATACCATAAAAAGCTTAGAAACAGGTGAAGAAAAATCGCCAAAGGGCGTAAATGCGTTGAGAAAACAAGAACCGTTAAGTCTACCCGACTACGGACGATTTAGCAGCTTTAAGAAATTCCTTGGAGCAACTACACGCACCTTACAAGCGGTAGAAAAATTCAAGAGTTTAAGAAAGTCGGTTAAAGGACCCGACGACGCAGCCGAAAAGTCGGTTATGTGTTCCAACAAAGTTATAGCAAAGTCGGTTAAAGGACCCGATGGCGCGTTGGACATAGCGCTCTTGAAAAAAGCGGAATTATTAATTTGGAAGTTCGTTCAAGACGAGTGTTTTTATTCGGAAATAAAATGCTTGAAAGCAGGCAAAAGTGTTGAAAGAAGTTCACGCTTAAGTAAATTATCTATGGAAATAGGAGAAGATAACTTACTCCGTTTAAATGGACCTTTCAAGTCTAATTTGACCGAGGAAAGTAGAAAACCTGTCATATTGGACGGTAAACACGAAATCGTTAAAATGATGATTAGAGAAGTTCATCATCATTTTGGACATGCCAATCACCAGACGGTGATGAATGAGGTGAACCAGAAATTTTATGTCTTGAACTTACGTAATGTAGTACGAAGTGTGTCACATCATTTTCAGTGGTGCAGGACATACAGGTCAAAACCGCAGAACGTGCCACAAGGAAATATTCCTCTGGAGAGAATAGCTCATCATGAACCACCTTTTACATGCTCAGCTGTGGATTATTTCGGTCCTATGAGTGTGACTATAGGAAGGCGACACGAAAAACGTTGGGGTGTTTTATTCACGTGTCTGACTACCAGAGCAGTACATCTGGAATTAGCAGCCTCGTTGACACCAGCGTCAATGATAATGGCGTTGAGGCGATTTATCGCCAGAAGAGGAAAACCAGCCGTTATATACAGTGATAATGGACAAATTTCAAAGCTGCGAATAAAGAATTATTGAAAGCATGCGAAGAATGCCATGAGAGCATGAAAAATGAGTCATTTAAGAAATATATTAAATGGAAATTTATACCTCCGGGAGCACCGCACATGGGTGGCTCCTGGGAGAGGTTAGTGAGGTCGATTAAAATTGCGTTGACCGCTACGCTCAGAGAAAGGAGCCCACGAGAGGAAATTCTACATACGTTGCTTTTAGAAGCAGAGCACACAGTAAATTCCAGGCCTTTGGTAACATTCAGTATGGATAGTCCTGAAGAGGGTTTGACACCCAATCATTTTCTTCTGGGACGCTCATGTGGTGATCGACCACCTGGAATATTTCACGAGCAGCATCTGACGGGTCAACTCAATTGGAAAGCTGCACAGAGATTAGCCGACCATTTTTGGACAAGGTGGCTGAAGGAATACATGCCTACCTTAATACCGCGAACAGGTAATAACGGAAAGTTCATGGAACCTAAGGAAGGCGATATTGTTTTGATAATAGATCATTCGTTGCCACGAAATACGTGGCCGAAAGGCAAAATTAGTAGAACGTTACCGGGACCAGACGGTCACACCAGAGTGGTTGACGTCATTACTAGCACAGGTATCTTGAGGAGACCTACATCCAGAATAATAGTCCTGGTACCCGCGACGCCTCCCAAATGATGGTGCTAACGCACGGGGGGGAGATTGTTGGCGACGCGCCTATAAGAATATTTCAGTTTATTAAGTCAACCGATGACGAATAACTTTTCAAAGACTTATTGTCCAATAGAAATGTTCTGATAAGAAAATGCTTAGTTAAATCTTAAAGAAATGTCGAATTAATGATATGAAGGTCTTGGGTTCGACTCCCAGGCCGGACTAGTTTACTGTTTAGTTAAGTTAAGTAATATCTTTCAATAAATTCATATAGGGAATTTTATGATATAAATTATGTTACCGGATTTGTTCCCCGGTTGAAATCGTTTTTCCAACGATGTAAATTCAAAGGAATATTAAAGTGAAGTTAGAGATCGGATTTGTTCCCCGGTCGAGATGATCACTCTGTGCATAAACAGAATTAACGGAAGTTAATTGCATAAGTATTGTCTTGTATAAGTATGATACGTTTTGTACGAAAACAAATGCCTATTTGTTATGATTGATTAATGAAAACATTCACTTGTATTGTTATCTGATAAGAAACATGATAACTGATAAGAATCTTATCAAAGATAGTTTCCTACAGTTTGAAAATTATGTAGAAGCACTTATTTATTTAATATTGTTAAAATTAAGTGTATTTCAGACTTGCATTTTTTCTGATAGCCGAGAGCCGTGCAAAGTTAGTTGTTCAAATAGTGTGAGTTCACGGAAGCACGCTGGCCACGCCCTTAGGAGGCCGAATATGTAAAAATTTAAAATGTTTGTAATTTCAGCAATTTATGTAAAAATGACTTGTAAAACATTTCAGGTTGATTGTACGTGCTAAAAAGGTGAATTCTGTGTTATTTTTATGTGAAAATTCCTGTGTATAAGTGAAATAATGATAGTTTTGTATAAGAAATTTAAAAGTGTTTTAAATAGTGAAATAAATAGAGAAAATGTAAATTAAACTATTGTATTAGTTAACATATGTATAAATTCAAGTGGAAAACATTGTTTTAACTTTCTGTGTTAAATATTTAAGAAGTTTGGACTTTGAATTTGTGATTAAAATAGGCATATTTTGTTTTATAAATTAAAGGATTTTTGTGATACAAAAAAATAATGTATATCATGGTGTAGATAGTGTTTTGTGCTATCTAAATAGATAACTTGTATTTATGTATGATTTATGTGAATAAAGAAATTAAGTGAAACGTGAGAGAGTAATAGTACAAATTCATGTTGTTAAGTTGCGCAGGCACGCGAATGGGGCGGCTCACTTTCGCGTATAGTTCTGGGGGTAGCTTAGTGAACGGGTTTTATTGCAATTCAAGGATCTCCTAGGTGTGCGTTACTTGCAGTTATACAGTGGCTGCAAATAACGGCCGGTACGACAAACTCCGCCGATCGTTGAGTCCCGTGATTCCGTGAGGCGTCGAGGTCACCGGCCCCTAGGTGATTCTTGGCACTTTATGCGTTTCGTGCATTCTGTGCCTAGTTGCGTATTAAAGTGCCACCTTTGCACTTCCCCCAACCCTTTTATTATAAAAGGGGTAGGCAGTGCCCACAGTGTGGAAAGTCTACATAACAGTATTACCACCATCCGCGTCGCGCATCAACATCTGCTGCAGACCGTTTGGAAGATAGATAGGGCCTTGATTAGATTACCGCTGACACTGACTGGTAGGTTAGGATGTCAGGGAACGATAAGGGGGAACCTCCTCCGAGAGCAAGGAAACCACCGGATCGACCAGGCGTATTGGACAGACCCATCGCCTATCGTGACATATTTAACCCGGAGAGGACGAGAGTAGTCTCGTCTTACTCTCAAATACCGACCCGGAAACCTTCGTCGCCGGGTAAGGAGGCCGCACCTAGGGTTGCACTCTCCCCTATCGTACCTGAGTGTACGACTGGGCGTGAACCGCTGCCCTCACAACAGCAGCGGCCTAAGAAGACGCCATGAAGGCACACGCCACCGGAGACCGAAGCCTCCCTCCACGAAAAGAGGCAGTGCATAGGTAACTCATCGGATTCACCTACATCATCAGAAGGTGAAGAGCCCCAAGCAACGACTAGGAAGAAGGTCCACACCTCACCTCCTAAGTCGCCATCACCGCCACCTATCTCACCGGACCTACATAGTCACGACTCGATCCAATTCGAGCAAGGAGGTGAGGAATCTTACAGCTGGGGCTCGACAACATATGCAACCCTAGCTGCATCGGCCGGTAGATCATCCCCGGTTCAAACCACCAACACGTCCGGGTTAGCTCAGGACGATGGACAGCGGCCGTCAACGAGCTATGCCCACATGGCTGCGGCCCCAGCAGTACCACGACCGCAATCGGCGGAACAGTCTCAGAAAACTGAGAAAGAGAAAGAGAAGAGATATCCGCCGATTGTCGCAGAATGCCTTCCAGAGTGGACCAAACATTTTAAGGTCCTGAATGAGAAGTTGGGCCACCCACCTAACGCCCGTCCGTTCGGGAAGGGAGTTAGGTTCACACCACAGAGCCCGGATGAGTTCCGTACCATACAGAGATATATGGTCGAGCTCTCCGAGAAGGACAAAACCATGTCGTGGTATTGCTACACACCGGCAGAGGAGAAGCCCACTAAAGTGGGCATCCGTGGCCTGCCTGTGGGCACCGACCCAAAAATGATCGAGGAGGCTATTCGGGCAAAAGGCTTCCCCATCAATTATGTGAAGGCTATACCACCACGTAGGGGCAGACCGGGCTGCCTCTACTATGCACAGCTGGAGCATCTGAGCCTGGAACGGCTACAGCAATTATACCAACTCGACGAGCTCCTCTATATGAGAGGAGTCGTCATCGAAGCCTGGCAGAGGAAGACCGGACCGGCACAATGCCACCGTTGCCCGGCTTTCGGACATGCTTCCGCTAATTGTTTCAGGCCAGTGAAATGCGTTCGCTGTGCCGGTGAACATATTGCCAGCCCTTGCCCTAGGGGTAGAGAGGAGGAGCCAAAGTGCGCAAATTGCCCCAAGAACCATACGGCCAACGATCGCCGCTAACCGGTCTTGAGGAGGATAGCCAGGAAGCAGGGGATCGTCTTACCTGGTCTACTGCCGGAGAACCCAAAGAGGATCCCCCAAAGTCGCCCAAAGGCCGTCACCATTCAGGAGGACGGGTGGGCTACCATCACCAGTGGGAAGGGTAGGCAATCAGCCCCCCCCCCCCCCACCCCCTCCTGTAGTACCATCAGAAACGGTTGGTCCCACAGACCAAAGGGCAACCACCGGGGCGACTCTCCGACCTCCTGCCAACGACGACACCGAGAGGCAACCCTCCAGGAGGAAGAGGCGGAGGAACAGGAGTAGGAAAATGGAGCAGCCTCCTCCTCAGGCTGTGATCTCTACCCCTACAACCACAGGACCGATAGCCTCGCAGGCGCAGGTTGCTGCAAAAACATCAGCACCAGCTACGGCAAGTAGAGCGCCAGAAAGGGCCCTACTGGAAAGCAGAGCCCGCTCCTCACATAGAGCGCGCTCTGTGCAAAGGAAGACCCAAACCAATGCCCCGAGACCAGTGCCTTCACAAAAGCGTAGTGCAGAACGCAGACCACCAACTTCCGACTTCGAGACGGCTGATGCTATCCACAGATTGGTAGGCATAGCCATCGAAGTCGGAACACAAGTCCTGGCCGACATTAGGGCCGGGACAGATCCCGTTACCGCCGTCATGAAGGCGCTGGCATCACTACTGGCAAGGCACTATGGAGGATAGTAACCTGCGCCTGCTATACTGGAACCCGGACGGGATTCGTCAAAGGATCCACGAACTCCGCACTCTCAAGATCACCTGGATGTCTTGTTGCTGGGTGAAACCAAATTAAGACCTACAAAGCATCTTAAGCTGCCCAATTATCATATATACAGGAGGGACGAGGTCGATCCTCAGGGGGTCGCTTACAGAGGGACAGCGATCCTGGTGAGGAGAGACATCGTCCACCAGGAGCTGGAGCTGCCAGACTTCCAGACGATGCGTTCAATCGGCATAAAAATGGAGGCGGCGGGCGAGGAACTTAAGATCTTTGCAGCATACCGCCCGCCAGGGACTCCATTTCACTCCTCAGACATCCGGACGGTAATGGAAGGTACAACACCCACCATCATCGCCGGGGACCTGAACGCCAAACACCCGGCGTGGGGGTCCAGAGTGATCACCCCGCCGGGTCGTGAACTTTACGAAGACGCAGAACACCATGATTACGACGTTCTAGGTCCCGAGGAACCGACGCATATCCCTAGCGACCCTAGGAGGCATACGGATGTATTAGACATCGTGCTCACTAGGAACGTCAACTACCCAGTAGTGGTAGAAGTGCTGTATGACCTGAACACGCAGCACCTCCCGATTCTGATAACCCTTGGCACTAAGGCAGTGACCTCACCGCCCAGAGCCGTCAAGACTAAGATTGACTGGAGGCTCTACCACCAACACCTGCAGGAGAGACCTCCAGTCCATACACCGATTAACTCAGCGGACGACATAGAGGCCGCTGCAACCAGACTAACCACGTGCATTCAGGAGGCCCTCAACGCGGCCTCTACGATCGTCCCTCTCACGGGTAGAAAAGAAGAGCTGCCGCTAAGACTACGCGTGCAGCTCAACCATAAAAGAGCGCTGAGAAAGCTCTGGGCGCGTACTCGCTGCCCTAGAGTAAAAAGGAGACTCAACACATTGTCAGACGAACTGTCGGTTGCAATACAGGCCCACAGAGGAGAGGCCTGGGAGCGGCGCATATGGAAGGCGGACGAACAGCATGCGTCGCTCTATACATTGAACCGACAGTTAACGAAAACACGACCACCTGTTTGCCCGCTGACTAACAACGCGGGCATTCAATGTTACGATGCCAAGGGCAGAGCGGATATCCTAGCTGAGCACTTCGAGGAGCAGTTTATGCCGAACCCAGCAAGTGCGGAGTTCCTGGAATCCCATACAAGGAAAGAGAGCCGCGTGCAGGAGCTCCTGTCGTCGCCCGCGCCACCGCTTGCAGGAGAGTGGTTTATCTCCCCCGCTGAATTGCGGAGGACAGTAACCCGCCTGCAACCGAGGAAGGCGCCGGGGCACGACGGGATAACTAACGCTGCACTACGACAGCTGCCCAATAGAGTCCTTGTAGAGATAGGTCGGCTCTACAACGGAATATTGCGGACATCCCACTTCCCGGAGGACTGGAAGAAAGGCAAAGTTATCGTCTTGCCGAAACCCGGGAAGGACAGGCGTAGAGCAGCCAATTACAGGCCGATCACGCTGCTACCGCATATAGCTAAACTGTGCGAAAGATTACTGTTAAGACGTCTCCGCCCGTGCATCCAACTTCGGGCGGAGCAACATGGATTCAGGAGGGGTCACTCAACAGCAACACAGCTGACCAGAGTGCTGCACCTGCTTGCGGCCGAACACAACCGTTGCCGCATATCGTTGGGCGTCTTTCTCGATATCGAGAAGGCGTTCGACCGGGTGTGGCACACAGGATTACTCTACAAGTTAGATGTTCATACAAGTATCCCTCCTGCTATATTGCGGCTAGTGGCGTCTTTCCTGGAAGGCAGGAATTTCTACGTCTGCGTAGAGGACGCCGAGTCCGCAATTAAGACCATAACAGCTGGTGTGCCACAGGGCAGCTGTCTATCTCCAGCCCTGTACGCGGCGTACACTAATGACATACCCACCCTGGCAGGACACTTGCAAGAGTGGGAGGACGACGTCGAACTAGCGCTATTTGCGGATGACAGCGCATACTTCACGTCGTCCAGATGAGCCCACATAGCAGCCGCCAGGATGCAACGTCTGCTGGACCTGCTGCCACCATGGTTGGATGAGTGGAGGATGGCCGTCAATGTTAGCAAGACGACCGCTCTACTCACTCGCCGCTATAGAAACCTACCACCACCACTAACCCTCAGAGGCCAGGAGATCGCATATGAGAAGGCCGTGACCTACCTTGGATGTCGGATTGACAGGATGCTGCGTATGACTGCGCACGTTGACTCTGCTATACGCAAAGCTCAATGTGCGCGGGCAATGCTCCGTCCTGTCCTGACATCCAAGTTACCGACAAAGTCGAAGATAACCATTTATAAAACTTACATAAGACCCTTGCTAACATACGCTGCTCCGGCCTGGTATGCACTCCTGAGCGATCGTCAGAAGCGGCGACTTCAGGCCCAGCAGAATTTGTCATTAAGAACTATAGTCGGTGCGGGTCGCTACGTCCGTAATGACGTCATAGCGGCCAACCTCAAGATAGAGAGCCTTCATGAATTCGTGGTCCGGCTGGCGCGCGGTATGTTTGACCGTGCCGACAACGGGCCACACGAACACCTCAACGGCTTCGCGCCGTTGCATGCAAGGCCGCCGGACGGGCGACCTTATCCAAGAGAACTCCTCCCTAGATAGATTAGGGAGTCCGAGTAAACCCCTCAACGCCGCAGAAAGGCCAACTTTGACAAATAATTGTGTTACTTAAACACAATTATTAGATAACCATCTTTTCCTTATAAATTAACCGACTGCGACAATAGTCGCTATAACAACGCCTATAACATCTAGGCGCCCAGGACCGGCACACTGTGGTGTGCCGTGAGGAACATCCGGGTAAAGGGGTACACCCCGAGGCCCGAGACCTGCATGGCTGTATGCCTGCAGAAGACAACAACGACGATTGCAATTCGTTCGGGGAATTAGTTCGGAAAAATAAGAAAATCCTTCGGGAAAAGTGAAGAACCAGCAGTCAATAAGAAGAAAAAGTGTAGGGAAGTGATAGGGAAAAGTGATTACTCTCTCACGGAACGGTTTGAAGATAATTGCTGTTTTATTCCCAAGTAATTCATCCCTAAAGTTATACAGTCCACATCGAAGAATTAAGGCGTCGGGACCGGGACGACTTCGGAAGACCCGTAATCCCCGTCTGAACCTACTTGCTGAAAAAGAAAGAGGTTATCGCCCTAGTGTGTTACTCCGTTGCGGAGATCACATACGTTGTTCCCGAACCCAACGTAGGCGTTATAGGAGGCCGGATCGAGAGAAGCCTCGATTCCTCCCTTCTGTTTCTTAATCGAAAGTCGAGTTCCGTTAGGTTCTTTTTCACCCCCTAAGCTTGATAGAAGCCAGTTACTTTAATATTACGATTAGACACTTCAATTTTATTTATATGTATATAGATTACATAGCATATTAATTAATAAAATAAAAAGAATGAAAGACAATAGCAAACCCAACGATAACGGTTTTTAATTTTTTTATACCGAATATGACAAACGAGCACACAGTCTTCCTGATAGTAAGTGGATGTTGTGGCTCATAGACATCTACATTTAACCTCGATTCAGAATCAAAATGCAGATGCGTTGTCACCCATGAGAGCTAAGAAAAATGCCTCGATTTCTGAAAAACGGGTCTTCGGTTCTCTACACTCACCATACGAAACATATCAAGCAGCATTAAGCTGCTATTTGACGCTGGTATTCTGTGAGAGCGTCATCCTAACCCGGACGAGCCGAGTAATTAATAAGTATAACTAAGTGGCAGCTATTGTCCTGCTAATTCGACACTAAGTATGAAATCTCATAAGCGATTATACTTTTTATTTTCTTCATAATGACATTTAGCCTAAATCCGCTATTTTATCGTTTTTGATGATGTTAACGCTGTAAACCTTTTGGCTCTTACAGCTTCATCGGTCTCAGGGCGCGCAGCTGGAAAGGCCGCTCTGTACGTGGCCAGTGTAAGAAGAAATTGTAAGTATCGCTACGCTTGGAAGGCGAATTAGCCATATCCCTACTGCCAATTGAAGTTAACTACTCAACTTAGGCCTCCCATAGGTTGCCCCTTAAGGAGATATTTGCCATAGCTGCCGCGCTTGGCAGGAAAGACTACGAATTCTTTTGTTTTCTGATTGTTATTAGGAAGACGCTGCAGCCCATCTCCTATTTCGTTTCCCTCTGTTGCCTGGTACGAAACCCACGGGTGGATATGTGGTAGTAGATATTCTTACACCACCACAACACACTGAATTAGCGACAGTATTACCACTTTTGTTGCTACTTCCCGTCACCCGTTAGAATATTTTACATGTTAGAGATGCTAATGTAATGGTGTTGAGAGTGACGGAGATAATGCACACAATTATCGGAAGGCGGTAGGTGCTCTTTAAACTAGTTAAGACATTATTTTGTTTTATTACGCACATCTTAGCGAATTAATTCTTATCATGTTTAATATAATGGATTTCCGTAAATTAATTCCTGATTTGACATACATGTCTTATTATACGGAATGAAGATGATAAAGATATTAAAATATGTATGGTTGTTTCACAAATAAAAACTTTTTGAGATTTACATCCCTTCTGTTTTACAAAACACATAGGTATAAAGTGCAGAGAGCGTGCAGTTGGTACGAACGTGCTTTCGGTGTGGATGACAAACATGCTCTCCTATCGTTATATATGCTATGCTCAGATGCAAGCTCTTTACTGAGCTACTCTCAAATAGTTGTTTGTATAATTCAGTAAGTTAGTTATGTTACTATAGTGTTATAGTCACATAACTAACATTTGCATTGGATCATTGGCATTGATTTTAGCTCTAAGAGGTACCCTTAGTTTATTCTAGGGCAGTTACAGAAGGAAGAACATTGAGCGCACTATTACAAATGAAAAACATATTGTTACGAGCTTGAGGTTCGTGACAATAAAAATTGCCGATAAAATTACCTAAATTAACACTTTAATTTACTTTATACAAATTAAAGTTAAAACACTAATAATTAAACACACTAATTCACTTAATTCCGCTCCGAAGCTTCGCTTGTTTCGTCAAATCAACATTACACTACCCCGATCGCATCTTGCGCCACCTATTTATTTAAATTAGCAAAATATCCGGAATGTTCAAGTAAACACGTGCAAGGTACCGAGAGTTCGAGTATAGATTTTCTAGAATCTTAGTTCTTCGGGTGGCGCTGTCGGTCGAAAGATGTGTGATGTCATTTACTGCAACGCTCCCCTCGCTCTCGTTCCTGACACTAGATGGCGCTAGTTGTGTCGTCGACTGGAGCGCGTAACACTGCCCCCTCCTAAGACATGCTCGTCCCGAGCATTATAGGCCCCATAGTAACGCGCCAAGCGATCCACATAGACAATCTTAGGAGTCCCTCTTGCGCCTTTCTGTAACGGCTCCGCAATGTCAAGGGCTGTCCTATCCCGTGGTGCACCAACATTGTACAATTTCGGTGCTCCTCTACTACGTGTCTGAGGTCCCCGCACGGCCGCACAACTTGTACATGTACGACACCAGTCCTCGACATCGTCACGATAATGGACCCAGTAAAACTGTTCTCGAACCTTCAGTAGAGTTCGTTTAACTCCCAGATGGACTCTTGAACGACCATTATGGCACAGCTATAGAACATTCGGCACTTTAGCCTTAGGGACAACCATTTGCAAACGACAGCTGTCTCCTCGACCATTGTCCCATTTACGGCACAGGACTCCATCCTGAAGCAGCAAGCTGTCCCATTGGGCCCAATAGCTTTTCGTGGTTGAACTCATCGCTGAGACGTCCCTCCACTTAGGCTTGGTATCACGGGCCTTCATCCATCCCAGAATCGGCTTGATGTCCGAATCTTCCTGCTGTGCATGTCGTAGGCTGTCCTTCCACCCGTTGCTGAGGTGGTCTGTCCTGAGCATCCTCACGGATACCACTTCCTTACTCTCTTGCCTACTACAATGGTTGCAATATTCAGGACAAAGTCTGCTTGAAAATGCATTTGCGTTGCCGTGAGATTTCCCGCTGCAGTGTCTGATAGTAAAGTCGTATTCCTGCTGCTGCTGGGCGATGCTGTTAGCCGCACTTCCTTTCTGAGACCATTCACCTTCCCTTCCTAGGGTGTGCTTAGGGCAACTGGACCGAAGATGGCCCCTTTCCCCACAGCCATAGCACCTAGGGCTGTATCCTTTATTGTGGTCGCGAACCGTAACTGCTGTAACCTCCCTAGCGTGAGGTGAACGACGGTCCTGTCGCCGCCAGGCAGTGCCGTTAGCTGCACTACCCTCCTGATATCGTTCACTTTCCCTTTCTGCGCTTCGCTTAGGGGAGCTGGATCGAAGATGGCCCTTTTCCCCACAGCCATAGCACCTAGGGCTGTATCGTTTGTTACGGTCGCGAACTGTAGCTGCTGCAACCTCCCTGACGCGATGGGGATGATCCTGCCGCACGGCTTCCACCTCCAATGCATGGGCCAAGGCGTCCTTAAGCGTCTCGTAGTGCCCGAGCCTCACAGCAGCTCTGACTACCAGGTCGCGGATGCCGTCGATGAATGTTTGCACCAGGTTCCCTCCAATGAGCGCAGGTACAGACTGGTATGCTTTTCGAACCATCTTCTCCATCTCAAGGGCCCACTGCTGCAGGTTTTCGTTGCTGCGTTGCACGCGATCTTTAAGCTGCGCGCGAAAGACGTGTTCCAGGTGAGCGTCACCATATCTCGCCTCCAAGGCCTCAAGAAGCTGCTCATAGGTCACTTTCTTACCGAGAGCTTCCAACACAGTTAAGGCTTGGTCGCGCAGGCCTAGGGTGAGTGCAGTCATGGCTTGGCTTTTATTCCAGCCGTTCGCCTCCATGACGGCCACGAACTGGATTTTGTAGGCCGACCAGGAAGAGGTCCCGTCGAACGGCGGCACTTTGAATCCACGTAGCGAAGGTGCTGCAGCTACTACGGGAGCTGTAGTTCCATCCCCAAGTTTGAGTTCGTCCAGTGATTTCTTCATGTCAGCCATTACGTTGTCAACCCGATTGTTTACTTGGTCGATTCGGGTTTCAGCTTTCTCGATTCGGTTTTCAGCTTTCGCTATTTGGGTTTCAGCTTCCGACAGGCGGTTGTCATGCTGAGCAACCCTATCCTTCACCTCCTTTATCTCCTTCCCGAAGGTAGCGTGAAGGTCCTTCATGAGGAGCATCTGCTCTTCCAACCGACGGGCCTGTTCCTCCTGTCCGCCCCGCAGCTGCTCTTCCAATCGGCGTGCCTCTTCCGCCTGCTGGCGAGCCTGTTCCTCCTGTCGGCGAGCCTGTTCCTCCTGCTGGCGAGCCTGTTTCTCCTGTCGGCGAGCCTGTTCCTCCTGCTGGCGAGCCTGTTCCTCCTGTCGCTCTTTCAACCAACGCGCCTGTTCCTCCTGTCCGCCCCGCAGCTGCTCTTCCAATCGGTGGACCTGTTCCTCCTATCGGCGAGCCTGCTCCTGCAGCATCACCATCAGAGCACCTAAGTCAGGTGCGGCAGATGTAGGAGCTACTGACGGGCTTGCAGCCGGTGGCTGGCCCTCCGACGTCTGCGGCGTTGCACCACCAAATCTTCGTTGGTCCGTCTCCTGCTGGCGTTGACTTCGGGTACGGACACCCTCCGTTTCCTCCTTAGGTAAAATCGTCATTATTTTATCCCACTTCTGACACCAATTGTTACGAGCTTGAGGTTCGTGACAATAAAAATTGCCGATAAAATTACCTAAATTAATACTTTAATTTACTTTATAAAAATTAAAGTTAAAACACTAATAATTAAGCACACTAATTCACTTAATTCCGCTCCGAAGCTTCGCTTTGTCGCCGAGTTCAACTCTACACTACCCCGATCGCATCTTGCGCCACCTATTTATTTAAATTAGCAAAATATCCGGAATGTTCAAGTAAACACGCGCAAGGTACCGAGAGTTCGAGTATAGATTTTCTAGAATCTTAGTTCTTCGGGTGGCGCTGTCGGTCGAAAGATGTGTGATGTCATTTACTGCAACGCTCCTCTCGCTCTCGTTCCTGACACTAGATGGCGCTAGTGCGCTGATTTGAGCGCGGCGTAACAATATGTATCCACATACAAAGTTTATATACGAGATTGCATGCAAACGTCTGCAGTTATAGTTCAACAATGAATGAGAGGCTGGTTTCTTGCCATCTTGTATATTGTTACGAGCTTAGGGTTCGTGACAATAAAGACTGCTGATTGAATTGCTGGTCCTCCGACGTCTGCGACGTCACAGTATCAAATCGTCTCTGGTCTCTTTCCTGCTGGCGTTGACTTCGGGTACGAACACCCTCTGTGTCGTCTTTAGGTAAAATCGGCATGATTTTATCACACTTCTGACACCAATTGTTACGAGCTTAGGGTTCGTAACAATAAAAACTGACGATTGAATTTTGGTAAAATTTACACTTTAATTACCGAACACCAATTTAAATTTAAGACACACTAATAATTTTACTTCGCTCCGAAGTCTTCGCTTGTGTCGCCAATTCAATACTGCCCTGGTCGCAGTTTTAACGCCTTTTTATAGGTAGGACCTTTTCCACTGAAACATCTCGAATGTTCGAGCACATACCAGTCCCAACCGACTAAGTGTAGAAAGTTCTCTCGTAGTTCTGCCATTCGATACTAGATGGTGCTAGTGAAACGTTTTAACATAATATTTTCTAGGAAGCTCTCTCAATGCCTGCTACTCGATACTAGATGGCGCTAGTGGCATTTACCGGCATCAAATATGGCGCGCAACAATGCAAAAACAAAGCAATTTTTGAAACCACAAAAACGAAGACTAGTTTTTGTAATAAGGTCTGCAGAAATAGGTAACAAGATATTACTTAGAAGGACTCCTTTAGGAGTGAGCCCTACTGCGATATATGTAAAGTTCATTTACAATGTAAGAATGTCTTTAGAGGAATGTATTTTCTTTATATTTAGGGTTGTAGTCTAGTTTTTCTATTGGAGGCTAAAAAAGTTATTCATTCTGACAAAAAACATTTAGATTTTAAATGGGAAATGACTAATATGAGAGTTAATCGAAAAATATTTTAGTAATTGTTCTATTTCTATTGAAATAAACAAAGCCATTCTACCATACGATAACAGTTGCATAAGTGTTAACTACTGCAGACGTCCACAAATACTTTTTCAGCGATGCTAATGTTGCGCTTAATAACAAGCACTAAGTCAATTTCACTCCCATGGGCCATGAACAGAGAATATCAGTTGCATAATTCACTATATTGCAATACACTATACCTGTGAAATATCCTGTCATAACCGTATTTAGAAACCGCTGGTTGCAAATATATTATCTATCATATTTAATACTCACTCGAGACCAAATTCAGCAATTTAAATTGTACAAAGCAATTCAAATTGTTACACTTAATTGAGATTGAGCAGCATGTTCTCAATTCGATTAACTATCTCAGTACACAAATAAATCGCTCTAATATCCTTCTTTTTAAATATTTTAAGCCATGTTTTATTAATATCCCACACTGACTGGCTTTTAGGTCTAGTGGTCGTAAACGCGAGTTTGAATCTTGGGTCAGGTCCAAATCAATTATTGGATTTTTCTAAAAAGAAATTCTCCCAGAGACTTCATTCGCCCTGAGTCAAGAAATTGCTGGTGTAGTTACAGGACAGTACCTCGGAAAGCACGTAAAGCCGTTGTTCAACGCCTAATCACTGTCTTATTACCATCTCATTGAAATACGAGAGTGAGATGATAGAGAGTGCACTTGTGCTTGCGCGTACAATTTCTACGCCTAATCACTGTCTTATAACCATCCCATTGGAATATGAGAGTAAGATGATAGAGAGAGCACTTGTGCTTGCGCGTGCAATTGGACACTATAATCCTGTCTTGTACATATGGCTAGTCTCCGTTGAGATTGGCTCCGGAGACCAAAATTCGGTCTAGAGGATATTACTATCCCAGCTGATAGTAAATGTTGATGCAGCTGAATATAGTAAATTACACTGGCTTAGCATAATAAAAGCTAATTCACTCTTGCCGTGAAGACACCAACACTATAATTGCATGGAAAGACAGACCTGTATTGATACCGCAAATTTCAGAACTTTCTTCTAGAGTAAAATATTTCCTTTTTGTTTGCACTTCAAGTGTGCTGATATATCCATAAAAAGATAAATGAATGCTTTATTCTTTCATTCATAAGAATAAAGTAAAGAAGAAAAAAGAGAGGGTTAGTTAAGTTTAGGGTTTTAGGGCAAGGAAGTGTCCGCTGCACTGCCCCGATGCGTGTTGGCGGGCTTTACATGTCTTTTTTTTGTAGAAGAGGGAGCAAACAAGCATGCGGCTCACCTGATGTTGTGTGAGTGACTACCACCGCCCATGATCAACCGCAATACCAGGGAAATTGCAGGTGCGTTGTCAGCCCTTTAGAAAGGAGTAAGCTCTTTTTTTGAAGGTCCCCAGGTTGTATCGGTCCGGAAAAATCGCCGGTGGTAAACTATTTCACAGAGATGTCGTACGTGGAAGGAAACTCCTTGTGAAACGTACAGTGGTGAACCGCCAAGCATCCAGATGGTGTGGATGGTATCGAGAAGTTTGCCGCGTAGTGCGTTCACGAAATTTGGCGGCTGGTATTAATCCAAACATTTCATGTCAATGTAAATAATTTCATGTCATGTCAACATGTCTTCGAAATGTTTTTCTTATATCTCAGATATGAAGTTTTCATCACGATTTTTCCTACACCTCGGTGCATGTGGCGAACGAGCACCTTTAATTGCAATTAACAGTTGATTGGTGCCGACGCAACGAGGATCGAATCCGGATTGCTCGCGTAATATGAAATTTACAGTGAACCCTAAGTATCTGAGGTACCATGATTAATTTCCTTAACCACAGAGCACGTGACTAATCGGCATTTATAATTAAATTGTAACTAACAATTTCAGTGCTATCTGCGAGAATTGAAATTGGGTTACCCACGTGATATGAAATTCAAGGTACACCATAGCTACAAAACCTGTATAATATTAGGCGAAGAATAAATAGAGATACAGAGAGAGTATAGATATCTACATCTGTCCTCAATTAAGAACAAAAATGCAGATGCGTTGTCACCCCTGAAGACTAGGATAGATTGCCTCATTTCTAATGAAAAGGTTATCTAGAATCACTCTACGAACAGCTGGCATTCTATGAGAGCGGTGTGGCCCTGCCCTGATCGTGCCCTAAAATAGCTTAAGCGCATCTCTACCATATAAAAGTTTGTTTGTTTGAAATTAACTAAAATGAAATGAAATGTATTTATCACATCGAACTAAGCTTTGTTAAATGTAATAAACCTAATACTAACGTTTCAACATGAGGTTTCTCTGACCGAAGAAGAAATGGTGAAAGAAACTCCGCAGTACTTAACATAGCACAGTATTTAAAAAATAAAAACAATAATGGACCCATCAGTAATAGAAGTATGTTTTATTATGACGTACACAAAAAAGATAATACGGAAATTTGGAGCACACGTATGGCGAAACTAAGTTGACCAACCCGTAAAAGCAGCACCTGTTCACAAGAGTATGAAGCATGTGCAGCCATTGCCCTTCTCGACCATAATAAATTCTCTTTAATATGGTTGGTGGAGCCACGTGTTTAAGGCTGCCGAAGTCTAGTTCCCCGGTCGAACCTTAAACCTATTACGCGAGATATTAACTAAAGTGGACTGTATATGCGGATGCTTCTACGCTTACGTAAAAGCGACTACTATAGCATGCGGTATAATGCACTCGCTCTTCCCTAAAACTAAACTATTATGGTGCCAAATCGCTGAAAAGGAATCCTGCCTTATTAGGAGAACAACAAAATTGGAGCGGGTTAAACTATATAAGGCAGTAAATAAAGGAGTGTTGACTCACCGGGGTTTCTTCTATCCTGTTGAGCACTATAGCTGCAATTTCTGGAACTTCTTCTGGAACACTCCGGAGAGAGGCGGTGCGCGACTATATCTCACACGAGATGAGGCGGGTTTCCTGGAGCTCGACTGCTTCCAGGCTAAAGCGGTTTCTACTAGCGGTGTGGTTTCAACGACGACTGCGGTGGAAAGAGCTGTTGTTCCAATGACTGGCGCGGTAGGAAAGAGGCCGCGCAACGGTCGCGCGTGCCTTATATGTCCTCGGCCCCGATGATTACGTGACATTCTAGAATCATCTTCTTGCCCCTCCCACCCCACCACCCCGATGTGTCGATGGAGGATCGAGGAGGGTATGAATGATATCGTTTTGTCGGAAAGGAACAAGCGGCTTGGCACATCTACCGTCAAATATAATAATCCAATGGTTTTTTCCGCGCAACCAATGGTCGAGAAGGGCATGGTAGGTAGAGGCATGCTGCAGCTATGTTATAGTTGAAGCACGAATGTGTTAGCTTGACTGCTTCTGTATATCGTATACCATTTCATATTTCTTATAACATCACCTCTGCAATATAACGCGGAAAACTTTTAAGTGAATATCATAATCTGCAGTGTTACATCACAATATTGGATTCTAAATAGTTGTACACATTGGGTTGATACAGTGTAGTGAATTCTGTCTAGGTAACTATTACTGTCGCTAAGTAAAAGTGCCCACACTGCTGTGTTCAAGTTTGAAGAGTATAGACATTAAGTATAAGCAGAAGTTTTAAGGCATCCATACCATCTTTAGCCTTCTTTATTAGAAAGAGAAGTTTGTTACAGGCGTCTATGTGTCATCTTAACTTAAAAATTGAGAGTGCTTTTTGACCCCACCATCCATATAACATTATGGGAACTTTTTACTCGCTTATATTGAAAAAACTTTAAAACAAATTACAGTTTTTTTTCTTGGTTTAAAAGTCTTATATTTATTGCCATGCAATAACCTGTAAGTTGTAAGTGACGTGCACATCCGGAATCTTAATTAACTTTCCTGCCATTATTTCCTTGGGGAAATCATTTAGAGCTACCTTAAAGATGTTTACAACCTTTTCTGAGAATTTACAGAAAATCTGCTTTCACATTCCAATTATTTTGTTTCAGAAGTCACTTAATGTTAACTTACATATATTTGTAGTCTTTAGTAGAAGGAAGTATGTCTTTAGTAGACGGAAGGATATGAGTTCTTACCGTTATAGTCTATTAATTGTACTCTGCTAAACATAGGCCTTCCCCATAGATTGCCTTATTGGGGGAATGTTTGCCATAGTTTTCTATTGCTTTTTCGTTTTTAGAAATACGCTGCAGCACACCTACTGATTTGTTTCCCTCTGTCGCCTCTTACGAAACCCGCGTGGTTATATTATAGGGTAGTAGAGAGTAGTTCTAACACTACCTTTACACGGATATAGGTTCCTACTAGCCAATAAATGCGTTTTTAAAATGGTGTAATCAACTTTGTCTTGTGGGTATTGGAGGCCAAAAAAACTCTATGACCTGCGAAAAATACACATGGGAAATACTTAGAAGGGCGACGGTAAACAGCGCCTTAAATGTGACTATTGGTTCTGTGATAGCAAATTTACTAGTTATTCGGGGACGTAACAATAAATCCCTTCGACTATAGAAAAGGTCAATTTTCAGCTCTAAATTTTAAGTGCTAATACAGACTAAAAAGTAATTTAAATGAGTAAAGTTTATAATATTTATAAATACCGAAGCGACAAATGATCTTAAATAAACAGTAGCGTAGCGTTATTATATAACTAAAATGGATAAAGAGCCTTAGAAGGCTTTCAAATTTTAGGCTCTTAGATTAAGGTGAGATTTGGCTTGCTTTCCGATGAATTGTTTATGAATACAAATTGCAAAACAATTCTAAAGTGAATAATAGTAAATCCCCGCTCGCAAAGACTTAAAACTTGAAATCTTTTAGGTTAAAATTACGTTTCTTTTTATAAAGCGTTACCACCACTACGATTTTATCCTGTATTGTGGAGGCAGTTGAAACATAAATGTCACAAGGACCAATTATTTACATTCAATACAAGTACTTTTTTGTACGTGGTAGAAACACACTGCAGCTATATTATAGTTGTAGCACGAATAGGTCGGCTCGACCAGGGCAGTTCCACGCTGTTACAGAACATCAGCGTACAATAGCAGCTTAATACTACTGTGTTTTGTATGGTGGCATTCCGTCTAGTCCCCATGGGTGACAAGGCATCTGCGTTTTGATTCTTAATCGAGGATTAATGTAGATGTCTATGGGCCACTGCGTCCACTTACAATCAGGTGGACTGTGTGCGCAATTCTCACCCTAATTATTTAAAAATAAAAAATAAAAAATTGTTCTGTGCGGGATTCGTACCCGTTGCCTTCAGCGCTGCAACTTTTTGCTATATAAAATAAAAAATAAAAAATTGTTCTGTGCGGGATTCGTACCCGTTGCCTTCAGCGCTGCAACTTTTTGCTTAGCCACTGTGCCACCGAGCCGTAATTAATAAATAAACGCACTGAAAATCAGTAATATATATTTCATCGTCTTTGCTTCCATCACTGCTCTTTAAAACCAATAATTAGGCAGTTCATAGTCCGTCCAGTCCCTTATCCCATAAGAAAGTAAACGACTCGTTTATAAACTCCAATTCCTGCTCTTTTTTTTTCTTACGCTACGTGCGCGACGTAAGAGCCGATATTTGTTTTATTTATATGCATGCATACATAACACTCACGCCTGTCACCCAGACGGGTAGGCAGAGGCTACGGACTACCATTTGGTACGATCATGACACACCTTTTTCACCTCCTTTACAAACATATGGCTATACATGCTTGTCGGTCCATTTCACTTTTAATTTAGACAATATTCAATATATTGCTATATCGGTCAATGAACTTCCGTCTAGGTTGTCCCACGCGACTCTACCGCTCACTTATACAACATTTTTTGTCAGTCTTTCCTCACTCATTCTTTCTGCATGACCAAATTACCGAAGCATTCCTTTAATCCTAGTCAAAACATCATCTTCCAAACCACACTTTTCTCAAATAATTTCTTAACCTGTTATTCAGATTCAGCCCAAAGATACCTTTCAAAATAACGTTATCAGTATAAGGTAAAATACATTAGTTTGATCGCTAGCCGTTTATTTATATTCTATTCAATAAACGTGGCCATATAAAAGCAATTTATGTTAACATAGAGTAGTTTAGACAAGCTTTAAAAGAGTATTTCATTTTTATAGCCGTTCGTTTCGCGTCCCGCTCTCCTTATCGCGAAGTAGCGCGTTATTTTATTATTGATATCGTCAACGGACCGTGCGTTTTGTGCTGCTACGGCAGGTAATAATTTTTTTAATACTTCCGTCTGTAGGTGGAAAAAGAGGCAATAAATGGATACTAAACTTGTTTCAAATATCTTCAACATTTATCACCTTTCGTTATAAATGCTTCTCTCACAAATTTTCTATTGTTACCATTATAACTTCCGAGAACAATGAAATGTAAGGTTTGTAAGATATTTTTCATGCGTATTCGATAATATTGTAATATTTATAAAATATATAATCTAATATACTGATTATCTTTTATTTATATATTAACATAGCCTATATGAATAGATTTTGTATATTATATGTACATTATAGTATGGGAGTATGTAATTTCACCTGCCACAAAATCTCGTCACTCCACGGGTTGACTAGTAAAGAATGCCGATAGGCATAAGTCCGCCCTTTGTTACCGTTTTTATTTAGGTATTAGCGATAAAGGTTAAACAAATAAATAATAAGCCAATCTTCTTAGGTAATCCGTATATAAAATACTTTTGTAATATGTATATAATGTATAGCAGAAAATTACTATGCATACCACCATTGTCTTATTTCGCTGCATTTAATAGTGGGTCGGATTAATTGGGGAAGGACCACGCTCTCACCCAATACCACCGAAAAATAACAGCTTATGTATTTCGTATGTTAAGTTTAGAGAACTGAAGACCTTTTTAATGGATACGAGGTATTTTATCTTAGTCCCCAGGGGTCATCCGAAAATTGATATTAATCGAGCATAAATATAGATGTCTACGGGCCACAGTGTCCACTTACCATCCGGTGGACTGTGTCCTCGTTTGTCACCCTTATTCTATATAAAAATATATTTTAGAATCTAAAAGTTTGTCGAGGAATTGGATGAGTTTGTTTATTTGGGACGTGTATTTAGCAGGGATAGAAGATATTATAAGGATATAGAACGACGAGTGAACGCAGGATACAAAGTAAATGGGTTCTATACTCTAGTGTGAAAAGTCACAACGTGTCTAAAAGGCACGTATGGCAATTAACAATTCTGTGTTAGTCCCTACTTTAACGTATGGTAGTGAAAGTTGGGTGTGACAGAAGAAGCACGACAGTATAATAAATGCAGTTGAAATGTGGTCGCTAAGGAGTTTGTTAGAGCTGAATCTGAGTGACAGGGTGAGAAACTCTGTGATAAAAAAGAGTGTGGTTTGCAAGATGATGCTGTGACCAGGATTAAGAAAGAAGTGTTTCGGTGGTTTGGTCATGTGGAAAGAATGAATGAGGAAAAAGTGACAAAGCAAATTTATGTTGCAGAAATGAGTGTAAGAGTCGGAAAGGGACGCCCCCTTTCCGACTATTCCACTCATTAGGCGAAAAAAGCTCCCTAGGTGAAAATTTATCGACCAAATTGGTGATATATTGAAAATGGGCCAAATGAGAAGTACCTTAACCGACGAACATGTATGCGTATTTACATAAATGTGGAGGAGGCGAGAAATGTATCAGGATAGTGCCAAATGGAAGTCTGTAGTCTCTGCCTACCCCTCTGAGTGACAGGCGTGAGTGTTTAAGTATGTATGTATTTTATGATTCTTAATTGAGAGTAGATGCAGACGTATACTGGTCGTAGGACAATATTGTTGTTTAGGTGGATTGTTTGATCCGTGAGCTGTGTCAGGATAAACCAGTTATTAGTGTACTTTTACTGACTCGTTTGTCAAGTGATCGTAAACGCGATTGCGGGCCATGAAATCTCGGATTCGAATCCCGGATCGGACCAAAATCACATATTGGCTTTTTCTGTCAAGAAATTTTCAGTAGCAACCCGGAGTCAGGCATTTGGTAGTGTTTCACTAAACCCAGTGCCTCGGAAAGCACGTAAAATCAACCATTGATCCTTCGCCTGTTTTCTCTCCGGTCGCATAGAATTAATGTCCCATCGGAATATGAGAATGAAAGAATAGAGAGCACCTGTGCTTGCGCTTACACTTGTGTATATACTCGTAGTATGCTTCTTTGAAGACCAGCCGCCGTGACCGAAATTCGGTTTGGGATTTTACAGTTAACTGGACATTATTAGTTTACGGAAAAATTTACATTCATGAGCTACCAATACTTTCGGAAATAATTATATTATATTAAATAAATAAACAAAATTTGTAGCAATCTGGCCATACCAATGCATATACACATGTATCGGATTGATAATACTGTTATAGAATAGAGTATTGCATTGTCTACGTTACACGTTCGAGATAGACTAGAACCTTTGGTGAAATTGAATGGTTCGAGAACACATTAGCGCGTTGCTGGGAAACTAATTGATTGTGCAGCAGGTGCTTTAGTTTAAAGTAGATGAAGCTTGAACATATTTTTAAGTACCTACAATCCATTTTAATATTATTTTATTATTTATCAGGACTTCACTACTATCTATCTACATATATATCTACTTATTATACAAATGTATTTTATTTGCTGATGACATTTCAGTTATTGTGACAGCTAAAAAAGACATTGACATAGACATCTAAGAATCTAATATTAATAATACTATTGACAATATTTCAGAGTCGGCGACATATAATAATTTATGTATTAGCGTAGAAAAGACATGCTATATTCAATTTAGTAATTATGGTACAATGAATAATAATCTTAATATATATTGCAATGGACAATCTGTTAATGAAATGACACATTATTGGACAAATATGTGAACTGGAAAGCCCAAGTTGAAAAAGTCTGTTCTGAAATAAATAGTTACATTTTTCTCCTTACCAGACTGAGAAGAATTACATCTCATGAAACCTTACTAACGGCGTACTATGCATACATTTATTCTGCACTTGATTATGGTCTTTTACTTTGGGGTAACATTACAGATGCTGTTAAGGGCTTTATAGCCCAAAAAAATGTATTCGAGCTATGAATGGTTTTGCACCAGATTCATCGTGTTAACCGTATTTTAAAAAATTACACACGCTGCCATGTATCTACATCTTAAATGTGGTATGTTTTGTTAAAACTAATATACTTTTGTTCTTTGTGAAGTGTTAAGAAATACTGCGCAGAGAAACTTGAAGCATACTGAAAGATTGACACACAGTGTAATGCCAAGCACCAGCCTCTATAGGAAAAAATGTTCAGATATGTGTATAAAAATTTTCAATGCACTGCCTACAGAGTTTCAATCACTACAAAAAGTATGTTTTCGCAGGATTGTTAAACAATGGCTTGAGGAGCAATGCTTCTACTCTGTTGAGGAATATTAAAATATATATGATTAGGATTTGGCATCAATATTAAAATAAATTAAGTAAATACAATAATATTATTTTAATTAAATTAAATGTAATAAAATTATTATGATGATTTTGAAAACATGTTATTTATCTTATAAGTTGTGAAAATGTAATTAATGTATTAGATAAATATTTGTATGTCAACATTATGACAAAACATGCTGGACTTAAATAATTTATCAACCTGTAATGTACCATGTTTTCTGCAAATAAATTGTGACTATGAAAAAAAAATCCTATCTGATGATAAGCAGTGATACAGCCAAAGATACTAAACCGCTTTGACTTAGTTTAACAAAAGCCAAAAGACACTAACTTACATTGTAATCTGATGAAAAACAGAAGCTGAAACAATTAAATCAAAGATACATACCTATATCCTTACGATAACTGCTGGGTAAAGGGCTCCCCTTGTTTCTGAAAAGGCAAACATATTCTCGGAATACATTCATCCACCAGCTTTTTACCCGCGGCTTTGCTAACGTAAGCTTCACTTTAGGAACATCATTAAATGCTGTTCCGTGCCAAATCTAGCAAAATTCGATCACTTTATAGTCACCTCGGTGACTGTGTCTCTATGTCTGTTTGTCGAAGAATTTTTTTGAATTTCTAAAGACTATCGGACGTAGGTGTGTGATATTTAGCATAGATATAATACGCTACAGGAATACGTGAATAAATAAGTTTTACAGAATTGCATTAATATCATATTCCTAGAAACGTCTACTATTTTTTGTATCGGCATGTCTTTCGGTGTTCATGAAAAGGTAACTTGTCCTGAAATCAAAATTTATTATAATTATTATTTACATTTTACTCTTTACATTCATTAATAATTAAATTTAATTTAGTTTAAACAAAATAATGATGATTTCATAGTCTTCTATCAATTTAAAGTATAATGTTTATTTGCGATATTTGATTCATATAACTGGTCCCAATTAATGTTGATTGGTACCATAAAATAGATGCTAATATTTTTTTACGTTCGAGTATACTTTCAAATTTAATAAATGCAGTTCCATAATGATGAATACTACACGTGGATTAAAACTAATTTTACGGATAACATCACGTTTAATTTTAACTTTTTACGCGGGTATTTTTTACACAAATTTGGATGACATTTCCTAAAAACCGTGTAAAAGAACATATCGCTCTTTTACGCTCCAAGACGTCAATATGTTCATTATGGTCCCAACTAATTTTTCCCTTCTGATAGACAACATGTCCTCGCAATAGAACACCAAGTCTTACCAAGAATGATTCGCGAGGCTATTGAAATAAAAAAAAGAAAAACTAATTTCAATGGAGAAAACGTCTAGGTAATACCATCTGCCTGGCATCTCATATTTACTAAAATTAAATCCAAACCCAAGCGTACCACCGCAATACTTCAAGTACTGCAAGATCGTTCTGCGTAGATTGGACCTAATATTATTAATTAAAAGTTGTTGGTGGTATCCTTAAGATTAGTTCTATTGCGAATTAAGTTCTATTCTCAGTGACCGTGCGAAAAAATACAGTCATGAATGGGAGTAGAAAAATATTTGTCTTATTGTGGCGTTGACTGGCAAAGAATGCCATAAGGCCGCCCTTTATATACATTAGTATGAAGTGTATAATAAAGTGTGTCCTAAGGCAACACTATTTTCTAACAACAATTCAAAATAATAAAAGCCGTGATTGCCAACCCGCCTGCCAAGCGTGGCAGCTACAGTAAATATCCACCCTATTTGACAGTGAGGATGAGTTCTACTCTTTCGAATCTTTGCTACTACTACTAAAATTAACATCTCCGAAAAAATGAATGAAATAAAAACTGCATAATTGCCCATCAAAACTAAAAAAGTAGTAGATGTAGGCTGCTACTTTGTCACCACTGGGCACAGGCCGCAGAGAGTTATTGGCCAAAAAAGTTTCACACAGTAGCACTTTAACTGGGGAGCTTCCCAGATATGCAGATTTTCCTTCACCGCCGAGAACTTGTTAAATCGACACTTCAAATTGTAATTCATATATATGCTAAAATGTATAATAATGCTTGTGTTATATGGAATTTACGTAGGGATCGGTTTAGTTACCGCGTTTGACAATTAAAATAAATGCATTTGCACAAAATACACATGTATTGTGTACAGTATTCAATATGACAGTTTTGTTATTTATTGTGCGAAACGTGGTAGTTGCGGTAAATCGTCCCGATAATGGCCAATAGCCAGGATATTTTATGTGTGACATTTTTAATGATGCAGGGATAAGTATTCAATAATATTCTAACATGTAATTTTGTCAGTTACTCGTCATAAGTTAATTAAGCAGAAAGAAGATGGCGCTATAATTGCACTGAAATTATAAAAGCCAAAACTGTACTATCTAGTGATATCAGCAATAGAAGGTTGGGGTGCGACTGCCTAAAGAGCAACCCCATAACCGCGAACATTTATTTATTATACGAATAAGGCAATAAAGTGGTGTCGATTCTGCTAAAACTCTGTGTTTAAATACGCTATCAGCGCCGCCGCCGACAGACAAAAATTCTAAAAACCACTAATTTGGTTTCAGTAACCTTAGTAAGTAAGTAGTAAACTTAGTCGCCTGGAATTGTTTTTTTTTTCAAGAATATTTTAGAATTACAGACACGACTTTTCTACAAATTTATCACATTAAATTTATTATATTATATTATATTATTGTACAAATAGTTAAAATATTACGCCTCTTTATTATACGGCGGGAGAATGGTGCCTAAGATAGGCTTTATACCTGTATTTAAGAACGTCGAAATATTTTTTTAATATATCAATTATATATTTTTATATAATCATTAATTTTATTGCATATCAACCGTACATGAGTACCACAGGAATATTTACAATAATTCAATAAAAGTGTTTTCTTATTGACAATGAACGAACCTGTAAACAAGCAGATTTTCAACTTCAACATCTATAATATCAGAGCGGAATGCACTAAGCAATTAATTAATTTTAAAAGGATCTCGTAAATAATATTAGCAGAAATTGCGCTCGAAGTTAAATAAAACACAGGTAACCAAATCATAAAGTTATTCAACTCAGCAAAACGTTCAACTCTTTATGCCTACATTTTCTGAAATGATGAAAACTATAAATATTTCATTTCCTCTTGCATTTTCACTTAATTCTGACGGTTGAAATCACCGAAAGAGCGTAGTAGAATCAAAATGTAAAATTTTATTAATTCTTCTTTTCAATTTAATTTCGCGAACAACTTTCAAAGCTAGAAAAATATTCCCAACGTAAGAACGTCTCGGCGCAACGGTGCATGGCAAACTTTTAAAGCTTTATGACATACCACGCGAAAATGTCTCTTAATTACCACTCTTTAAGGGCCCTAGTCGCAAACGTTCTTTTTTTCTTTCCTAGGTCGGCATGGCAAGGCAATGAGTACTGAACACTCGAGTTTGTCGTATGGTGCGAGCTATCACTTATCATTTGTATATTATTAGCCATTAGATGGAAGTTTCTGGAGATTTATAATGAAGATACTCCGGGCATAAAGCATCGCACCAATATATTATTGTATCGCATACACCAATGACACACCTTATCGCATTAATCTTGTGACAAAGCAACTCCGTTCGTCATAATGTGGCAACCAAGTTATTGTAAAGCCAAGCCTGTAATCAAGTGCTATGGATTATGTGGGTCATTTTCTCAGTAATAATGATTACGATGCATTAACATAAAGAAGTTAGGCAAGCTTGACTCGGCGTAAGAAAAACAAAACACAATTTTATCAGGGATGACACCTTTCTAGATTAATATGTAAAAATAATAATCTAAGTATAAAATTTCATCCAAATTGTTGTAACCGTTGCCAACAAACCAATTACAATTACAAATATACCTTTACTAGTATTGCTCATCACAATCACCCTCTAGAATCACAAAGTACACAACGTTGCACTACTAGTAATCAATAAATGAAGAAAGAAAAGAGAAAAACAAATACAAGTAACGGATGGTATGATATTGGTCCCTTGAGAGTGAGACAAAGCTCTTGTGTGTAGTAACTTTCGCAGCCCCCAATCTCAGGGGTACTTCGTTTACAGTCGGGGCGGCATCAAAGGTGGCTAAACTGAGTAATCATCGCAAAGATGAAACTATAAGAGATGATAACATACGAGTATACGACTATGTGCCATTTGGTGTAGAGACTATTAGTCTGCAGAATCCACAACATAACATAAACACTCACGCCTGTCACCCAGAGAGAAGGTTGGCAGAGACATACTACGTACGTACGTACGTACATACTTCCATTTTGCGCGATCTTGAAACACCTCTCTCGCCTCCTCCACGTTCATATACCTACGCATACGTGTTCGTCTGTTAAGGGTACTCCTAATTTGGCCTATTTTCAATATATTGCCAATTTGGTCAATAAATTTTCGCTAAGGATGTCTCCTTCCGACTCTTCCATTCGCTTACGCAACATAAATTTACTTTTACATTAAAGTAGAGACTTAAACAGCATTGCGAATTGCCATACGAGCCTTTTGGACACATTTTCACTTTTTACAATAGAGTGTACAGCCCCATTTACTTTATTTCCTGCGTTCACTCGTCGTTCTGTATCCTTATCATATCTCCCATCCCCGTTGAATACACATCTCAAATATACAAACTCATCTACTTGCTCCACTAACTCCCCTTCTATCGTTATTTCACATTTTGTTTTACTTTCTTCTCTTTCAAAAACCATAACTTTCGTCTACTTACGTTCACTTTCATACCCCTTTCTTTTAAAGACCAGTTTATTAATGAAACCATCGTTTACAGCTTGGCCGCCGACGATGCAGAAATAACTTGTCGGCTTGTCGGCTGTCGGCTCGCTAAAAAAATAAATCATCGGCGTACAAAAGCATTTGACGGTTAACTCACCCATTCTTAGTCCGCATTCTTCAACTTTAGAATTTTTCAAACAATTGTCCATAAATAGGTGAGCAGGGCGAACAGCCGCAGGGAAGCCACACAGCCCTGTCTGATACCTTTATGAACCAGTCCGCGTAGACCCTGTTGATCCTAACACAAATACTGGACTCCCTATAAAGAGACTTTAATGCCTGCATCAACCCAGTGCTCAACTCAAATGAATTTAGTATTAATATAATAACACATCCCTGTCCACTCGGTCATAAGCCTTTTCCAGGTTCACTAACGCAAAAAAAACTCTTCGGTTTTTGGAAAAACCTCTCCGCGATCGCGCGCATGGAAAAGACCTGATCTGTACATCCCATTCTATTTCTAAATTCCGCTTGCATATCCAAAATTTTTCATCAGTTTCTTTCATAACCCTTTCAATTAGTACCTTAGCGTACAGTTTTCCCACAATGCTAAGAAGGCTGATACCACGGTAGTTTTTACAGTCCTGCTGTGACCCTTTTCCCTTATATATTGGGACTATCATGGCTTTACACCAGTTTACCGGTACCCGCTTAAGTTCCCATCATAAATTAAATCAGGGAGCACGCCTGCCACCACTTCTCCCCTCGCCCTTAGCATTTCAAGAGAAACTCTATCATACCCGGCCGCCTTACCTGCTTCCATGCTTTTTATTGCTTTCATTATTTCGTATATATTTATTCCACTACTTCTTTCCTTTTCTTCAGAATTTCTATTTCATTTAGTACATACGTCGTCTCCTCTCTCATAAACATGCTTTCAAGATATTTCTTCCATCTTTTTAAACTTGAAACTTAGTCACTCACAATACATTCATTCTACCCTGGCAGCTCTTACGAGTTTCCAGAATATTTTAATATTTGCCTGTAAGTTATCCGATATTCTTCTATCATTCTTATATTCTCATCTTTTATCATACGTTCTAGCTTTTTCCTTTCAACTACTTCTTTTACTCTCTTATTAAGATGTCGGGCTCAATGTACACCAAAGTTTCTAGAGGAATCGTATCAGGAACTTGTCGTTACTGCTAGAGATAGGAGGGTTGGAGTAGACTCGTTTTACTGAAATAGAGGCATTCCGTCTTAGTCCACAGGGGTGACAGCGCATCTGCATTTTAATTATTAATTGAGGATAAATGTAGATATCTACGGACTACAGCATCCACTTACCATTAGGTGGACTGTGTGCTCGTTTGCCACCCATATTCTATAAAAAAATTCAGCGAGAAAACACACGAAGCGTTCTCAACACTATACTGCGAGGAATATGACTGTGTGACAACAGGTGATTTTGGATTATATACATATGGTGGTATAGTTAAGTTCTATTTTGCGCAGTAAATAACTTTCAAAAGTATTTATAAATACGATAGGTAAACATCATCGTAATCATTTTATGAATAAGCATGACACGCTTTGTACACAGCTCACCTGATACCTGACCTGTTAGTGTTGCGCTCTGTATACAATACAACTACATTATAATCATAATCATCGTCATAGCTTCTCAAAATTCTACTGCTGAAAGCAGATCTCCCTTAAAAAATGCCACAAAACGCGTTCCTGAGCCACTCACCGCACGTTTCTCTAGGTATCAGTACGACTTCCTTCTCTCTCTCTCTCTCCCTCTCCCTCTCCCTCACCCTCTCTCTCTCTCTCTCTCTCTCTGTGTGTGTGTGTGTGTGTGTGTGTGTGTGTTAGTGTGTGTGTGTGTGTGTGTGTGTGTGTGTGTGTGTGTGTGTGTGTGTGTGTGTGTGTGTGTGTGTGTGTGTGTGTTTATGTGCGTTTGTGTTGAGTTATTAATTCATTCAACTTTATTATTATAAGGTTTCCACTGAAAATACGGCCGAATTCACAGGGTTGGATACTCGTTTTTTATATCTGTGACTTTATTTATTTCTGTCTAAAATTTGTCCACGAAACACAATGCAATAAGTTTCACCTCTTCGTTTTATTCCTGACTCGCTGTCGTTCGTAGCGCATACCGTAACGTTTGTTCTTAACGAGAGGGTTTTCTTGAGACATCCACGTACAAATTTAAGGCTGCATTTCTGTCAGTTTATTTTTCAAGTGTAAGGCAATTTTACGCTCCACGTTGACGTTTATCTTACTAACTTTTAAAAATAATTTCACTTAAAATACTTTTTTAATTTAAGATAATGTGTTTTAATTGCTTTGTTATTTTAAACTGTTTTCTTACCCAACTGCCCAAATCTTTTTGAATGTATGTATGTTAGTATGTCTATTTCTTTGGCATGTTCTGTAAAATTTAATGCTGATTAGGTTTTAACATAGAGGCGTATCGTCATATTGGTCTTAATTTTAAAAATGACCCAAGGTACAAAATATTTTTCTCTCTTTAATATACTTTTGATCGCAATCGGGTTCTTTTAATTATTCATTCAACTATTGGGCTTGTAGTGATAACAGTGCCTAAATTGCGTATGTTTTTTTTAATTTACTGCAACTTAAGGACAACCGCAACAATATATAAATAAAGAAGACACTGTCACCTAAAAGCACTGTACATAATGGAGCATTTAAGCATAATTTACCTTCTAAATTGGAATATAAGAATAGATGATACGTGGTAGAGCCACATTATATTTGTAGCACGAATGCGTCGGCTCGACCGGGACAGGAACAGGTACTCACAGAATACTAGCGTATAATAGCAACATAATACCGCACTGTTACGTATAAGAAGCGTAGAGAACCGAAGACCCTTTATACTGGAATTGAGGCATTCCATGTCAGTCCTCAGTGGTGACAATGCATTTGTATTTTGATTCTTTATTGACGATAAATGTGGATGTCAATGGGCCAAAGCAGCCACTTACTATTAAGTGGACTGTGTGCTCGTTTCTCACCCAATACTATAACAAAATACTATAAAAAAAATAAGAACAAATGAACTGCAAGGCAGAATAGCAACCATATTAGCGTTTAAATTATATTTTCTCCTTAATTATATCATGATTTCTTATACTTACGCGAACACATTAAAATAAACAAATTTTTACGGATTTTATCGTGTATAATTTTTTTAATTCCCGAAATTTCAGGCGCTTTACAACATCCATGGCTTCGGGGGAAACTGAGATGTTTGATGTCCCGATGTAATAGTTAGCCCGCCTACTTACAGTTGTTGATATTAGTTTATGGTTCATTCTACGCAGAATGAGATAACATTGTCTTGAAGTATTGCAGTGGTATGCTTGCGTTTGGATTTAATTTTATTAATTATACAATCCCAAGTAGATAGAGGTACCCATCAATTTTATCTATTGAAATAAGGATGTTTTTTAATTCTAATAGCCTCGCGTATTCGTATTCTAGGTTTTCGATGTTCTTTTGCGAGGATTTTTGTTCTATCAAATCTAATGTAATGTATCTGATAATAATCTATGCAGAAATAATATATCTATGCAGACTTTCCGGAACGTCGGTGCTTCACGTCAGCTATATGTTCTTTTACGCTCTCTTAGGCTTAGGGCTCTTATAGATATTTTGTTTGTCCTATGTAGGAGAGACCACATTCAAAATCAAATTTGTACACTCTTGCATCTTGTAGAGGGATATTGCAATTGACGAATGACAATAATTCAATAATTGTCTTCGGCGGCTTGTTATAGGTTTTAATGGACGCTCGCTCGCAAGATGTAGCCAATTTTACCTGTGACTCCTCTGACGTATGGTAGTACAGCAGGCACACGCTCGACTGTGACCGGCTTCACTCGGTCACTGCGAAATAGGCGCGGGACCCGAAGCTTGTTTGCTTGCTATGAGACGTGCTTGAATTGATGACGTTTTGAAGTTCAGTGACCAGATGTTTTCTGTCACAGATCTCCTGTGCTTTCTGAATAAAAGGTTATTTCACGGTAGCTACCTGTGAAGGATGATGATGAGGTTCACCATTTAAATATCGATTAGTATGGGTATTTTTCCTATACACAATGTGACCAGTAGTGTTATCAGGATTTCGGATGACTAAAACATCTAAGAAAGCTAAAGAAATATTTATCTATAACTCCATAGTGAATTGTATTTTAGAGTTTATGAAGTGGGGATGATCCAAAAATGCAGTTACTTTGTCACATGCTAAACTTGTGAAAAAGTCGTCTACGTAGAGCCTATAAAAGTCCACTACTGAACAGAGAACTCTCTTGTATATTGTTTAATATAAGGGAAGATTTTTCCATAGTTGAGCTTGGCAGGCAGTTTGACAAGGGCAATTTTTTATTATTTTACATTTTTATCAGGAAGATGCTACTGCCCATATATTAAGTTTGGACTACTTAGGGAAGTGGATATACTTACAACGCCACGCCACTACACGGTTCACTTCCACTTCCATTTATCTCACATCTACTTATACAATAATCTAATAATTATTTAAAATATCCTAATTGTCATTTTATGGATATATTTGCTCTACGCGTGTCGTGTGAATAAACCTATATAAATACTATAATTACTGACTTTATCGCGTTTAATTTTATATAATTTTTTTATCTCGTCATTTTGAACAATTTACAGCACCGAGCACGATAAACCCCTCCCCCCTTTTTGACGTATTTGACGTCTTTATGTTATTTTTATCTAACGCACCCCCTGTTGTAAATTGCCCGTAACGCCGAGAATTAAAAGTAAAGGTAAAATTAAACGCGATAAAAGCCGTAAAAGTTGTACACATAATAATTTCTTAAATTTACGCGAACACTACACATTGAATAAAACTAAATTTACGGATTCTATCGCGTTTATTTAATTGATTTTACTTATTTTTAATTCCCGACGTTTCGGATGCTTTACAGCAACCATGGTCACGGGGGGGACTGAGATGTTTGACGTCCCAATGCTAACAATGACATTCCATGGTTGATTTAAAGCACCCGAAAAGTCGCGAATTAAAAATAAGTAAAAACAGTTAAATAAACGCGATAGAATCCGTAAATTTAGTTTTATTCAAAAATTTTCAGTTTATTTTAATATTTGTGAATTTCTTATATTTACAAATACTCATCATCATTAAATACTATCGTGTTAAATAGGATCACCAGCATATTATAAATTTATCACTAACTTATCACGCTACTGACATGCACAGCCGCATTATATCATATGTATATTTGCAAATATAGTGTCGCCGACGTGCGTCACAATTTACTAGCGCCAGAACTAACAAGACGCCCATTGTAACAGAACAATGGAAGCTTAACGGGAACCCGTTTAGCCTTTGTCGACGATGCCACTGGCGGTACGTTTTAGTGACGTGCATGATCAATATTAATCTTCGAATAAACAGATCAAGACCAAGGAGTATGTACTTTATCTTTCTTAATACTTTATAGTTCTGTTGTTGTTTGTCATAATTTATATTTTAATTGTCAACTACAGCCCATGAGCAACTGTCAGCTACTTTTTTTTATAGAATAGGGGTGAAAAACAAGCGAATAATCCAACTGGCGTTAAGGGTATAATACCGTGGCTCATAAACATCCATATTTATCCCCTCATAAGAATCAAAATACAGGTGTGTTGTAATATAAATGACTCGTTTTCGGTAAAAAGGTCTCCGGTTTTTACACTCACCAAACGAAACACAGGTACATTAAGCTGCTATTTTACGCTGGCACTCTGTCAGAGCTTGGTCCTTTCCCGTTTGAGATGACCTATTCGTGCTAAAACTATAATATAGCTGCAGCATGACTCTACCACGTATACTTCAAGCAAAGAAGTCTATAGATGAGTTGTCAACCACGAGGACTATCTTTCATCCTCTTCAAAGCAGCACACACTAATGGTATTTTTAATAGGAAAGGAGGCAAAGACCTGATGGTATGTGACTACTACAGCATAGAATAACTGCAACACCAGGGGAATTTCAAACGCAATGACGGCCTTTTAGAAAGGACTTAGCTCATTTATTGAAGGGCCCTAAGTTGTATCAATTTGGAAAAATCTCAGAAGGAAAACGATTTAACAGAGAGGTCGTACGCGGGAATAAACTCCTAGCGAAACGTACAGTCGTGGAGCGCTAAGCATCTAGATGGTTGATGGTATCGGGAGTTTTACCACGATATGCGTTCAAAAATTTTGTGACTGGGATTAATTCGAACAATTACTCAGAGCACTCCCTGTGCTAGATCGAAGGAAAATGCAAAGGGATGCAACATCTCCCGCCAACAAGCGCAGCGGCAGTGAATTGAGCCGATCGGAAAGGACTCGGTCGTCGGAGATTCGAGCCGCTCTGCGCTGGATGCGGTTAAGTGAAAGGAGCTGGCACTGAGGTATCTCAGCCCAGAGATGAAAATAGCATTCCGTGTGAAGCTGAACCTGTGCCTTGTAAAGTTGCAGGCAGTGTGTCAGTATGAAATACTGTCCCGCTCTGCTGAGCACACCAAACTTTTTAGAGTCCAATTTAGCATTCTCTTCCAAGTGACCAAGAAACTGCTTTTAACTCGATATGTTGACACCAAAGATTCCGATACTGGCTTAGGCAACAAGGGAAGTGCCTTCAAACTGAGAAGATAAGACAAAGGGGTTTCTTTTAGCGGTAAAATCGCAAACTTGTGTCCTCTGGAGATTAAACTAGATTAGATTTAGTTACCTCCAATTCTAAACATTGTTCAGCAAAGTCTCGAATTCAGACACAAGTTTGTTCCGGTACTCAGCGACGTTTCCTCGATAAACATTGCCGGTGTAAACAGCATCACCAGTGCTGTCATCCGCAGAGCAATAAATGTTACCGGTTGGCAACGTATCATTTAATATGCAGAAGAAACAGCATTGGTGATAGCGCGTAACCTTGTAGAACGCCAGCATTAATAGACTTGTAATTTGGAGCATACACCGTCTACAACGACCTTGATGCTCCGATCTGCAAAAAAGCTGGTGATCTAATTTCTTTTTAGTTCTATTCCATTAATTAATTATGTTATGTTAATTTGTGTGTATGTTTGGAACTAAATAAATTATATTATTATTCAGGAGTATTAATAGAAAATTCTTATGTAGTTGAGCTGAATAAATATATAAAATGAAATGATAAATATACATAAATATATATTTAATATACTAACATTAATAAATAAATAATACATAAATAAATAAAAGCCCAACCAGATGGAGGCCCTCGGCAGGGTAGAACAAACGCCCGAGGGTTAGGGGGAAAAGGAAAGTAACCGGCGGACGATGCAGGCGGTGTCGAGGAGCACCGCCTTCTGAATTTGAGCCTGGAGCAGTCTGTCACGGAGTCCCAACTGCCTCAGATGACTCGAGAGGCTGACTGGTATTAGCCCATTTGCAGAAACGACCACAGGAATAATTTTGATTGGCAGACCACCCCACATGTCGGTCACTTCGTGAGCCAGGTCCAGATATTTTTTTTCTTATCTGTTTCGGCTTTCACGAGGTTCTTGTCATACGGAATAGTAGGGTAGATCAAAAATATCCTCGACTGTGCCTGGTCCATCAGCAAAATATCAGGCTTATTCGCAAGAATAGTCCTATCCGTGATGATGGCCCGGTTCCAGTAGAGCCTGGCACGGTCATTTTCGAGCACGGCTTCCGGCAAGTACTTGTAATACGGCAATTTCCGTTTCACAAGACAGTATTTCAGAGCTAGCTCCTGGTGTAGAATTTTGGCTACTAGGTTGTGCCTGTGCAAGTATAGAGAGTTAGAAAGTGCCGATCAACCGGAGATGATATACCTAAGCGACTCACCGGGATGGCGACGAGCTTATTATTTTAAAAAGCGCTTTGTGCCAAACCCGCAATGTCCAAACTAACGGTCAATGCCTCCCCCTTGAACTCTACTGCCTCCGCTCATCTATGAGTGAGGTAGACCAGAAGATCACCAGCTAATCGAACCCGACGGAATTACCATATTGGCAGTCACTAATCAGCTGGTGGTCTTCTAGATTCCGCATGAGCTGGCAGTTCTTAACGGATCCCATTATTTTGAATAACAAGGAGTTATTTGCGATAGGCCTATAGTGAAAAACGAGGTTCAAGGTACATTAACAATTAGTGGCAAAAATGGGAGAGTGGTAGAAACATATACACTATCCTACATAGAAGCAACCTGATCGCCTATTGGTATATTCTATATTTAAATTTACATTATGAATGAAAATAAGGTAAAGTCATAAATAAAAAGTTACTATATTATTCAAAAATGATTTTTAAATACACTTCCAAAGAATAATTTTTATTATTATTTGCAAATATTTAATTTTGTTTGATCCGAAACGTACATTTGATTAATTATATTAGCTGGCAATATCCTTCCCTCTCACTTCCGATACCTTACTGCACGGGCATGCCCAATAGGAGGTAGATATAGTGGCGTCCTTTTGTTTGCCCAATGAAAGGCGCGCTGGCCTAAACTGAATGTCGCCGCTTAAGCAGTTAGAACGCGATCTTGGCTCTGATGGCACCCTGTGGCAGTCGAGCCACAAAATAGCACAAACTTTCGTGGTGACCTGGCTTGCACAGTGTAATTTGTAATGCACATGTGCATTTATCGTCGCGCACCAGTTGCAACGTAGTTCCACCCTCCTCAAGGCCTTCGAGCAAGGCCGTTTGCAGATCCCCAGAAAAGCCCGTTCCTATTCATTTTTTTTTTTTGAAAAAAAAAAACGTAACCCCTACAATAGGATTTTCTCCTGTATCGTGGGGGATGTTTACAAACATAAATTGAACAAGGACAAACATCCAGACCCGGAACAATTATTTGTAGGTCATACAAATATTTGTTCCGTGCAGGATTCGAACCCGCGACCCCCATCGCAGTCACTCTGCTGTGCCACGGAGTCGTTAAATCTGAAAGTCTATCCTGAGCTGTTTTCATTTGTTGTTCCATTTTCCTACAGAAGATCATTTTTTGTCGTTCCGATTAAGGTTATAGCAAGTATATTACGAAAAACTCGCCACGTGCCACTTCCACCATGTTCTTTGGGTTATAACAAACCACGCTAAATTGAGTTCGCTTTCGTTATTCTCTCACACAATAGTTTTGAGATCATTATTCCTGGAATCAAACCCGGGACCTTGTGGATTAACCATTTTGAGGTTTCTTCGCTCCAGATTTGAAAGGGCAACTTAGTCGTCATACCATTTTGTGGACATTCAATTCAGATTGGAATCCGCTCAACTATTTTGTGGTCCATTCGTCCCGGATTTGGAACTGACGCTCTGTGGCCTGATCGAGTCAAACTGCTAAACCGAGATTTAGACTGTTAAGGCATAATTTTAACAATTTGCAACTTGCAAGGCGCATCCCAGGTGAGAAACCGGTTAGCGGGTTGCGAGAGGGGTTTTCGTCTTGCGCCGGCGACCGTGCCCGTCAGTCGGCAGAAATCTTGGAGCGCTACAGCCGTGACGGTTAGACATCGGGAGTTGCACAATAGTTGTTGCTTCGCACATCGGCGGCCTCCATGTTGTTGTATTTGGTCGTTAATATACGTGACAACGAGGCTTTTTTGCGTTTGAGTGACTATTGCAACATTGATCGCTATTAATTTGTGTCGACGAGTGGCTTGTGTAGCTAATTAGAGTTAAACTAAATTAGTTAAGGCGTACGAAGGAATTTTGCTTTGTCGTGTGGAACGTTGAACTTTGTGATCCGGGTATAGATCGCGCGCGATTATAGTTCGTGCTAAGTGACGCTGAACTAGAGTTCCGATAGCAGTGAGCGTCTTCTGCAGCGTGTCACTTGTTTTAATGTCGATTAACGTTGATTTAGTTGAATTTGAAATTAATTAAATGTACAAAAAAGTTGATAAATTAACATAATGAAAATAGAAGCAGAAGCTTTCAATTGTTGAACGCTCCCCTGGAGGGATCTTACATATGAAGAGAAGCAGCGCCTTTGGATCGACAGTCCTAGATCAGCGGGGCTGTCAAATTACACAGTGTACACACTACTACACACTACCTACATGCACATCACTTCCCACCTGACAGGTACCTCGTAGTCAACCCTACCTCCGCTAATCGGTAAGTGGTACTTGCTTATTTGTCAGTTGTTTCTGGAACCGTTATCCATAGGCCATTTGCCCCCTCCCCCTCTGTTACTCGTCGAATTTGGTTACTGTGGGCCCTAGCTTAATCGACCTTTGTCGGGGTAACTCAGGGCCGTAACATAGACAATATACTCTAATTTGGTTGCGCCTAGGTTCCCAAATAGGTTTAGTTTCGCTTAGCATTTCTGGGGTACTGTACGCCATATTTTAGTATTGCAAATAGTTTAATTTTCGATTTGTAGCTACACCCGCATATATTATAGGTAATTGGACGCTTGTTTTATTTAGTTTGACCCAGCAGTAGTTTTCTGTTTACTTAATTCCGCAAATTCTAATATTAATATGAATTTGTATACACAGTGCATTCTTGCATAAATACTTGTTTTAATTTGGTTAGCGTACGCTACAAATAACGCCTTCTGAATTCCATCGCAGTCGTTTAATATTGATCACATTTACATTAAACTTATTTACGCATAAATTGTTCGTTTTGTTGTAAAGCCTTTCCATTTACCCACAACTTAAGAATAAATTGTTGCATCTCGTTGTGTAATTATCCACTTAGGAAATTTATTCGTGGCAAAGCGTTCTGATTTAATATTATATCGTGGAACAGTAACGTATCGCTAGCTTGACAATACCTGATTTGCTGTAGTTTAAGATATATTTAATGCCGAGTAATAACTAACCATTTATACATAAATGCGCTGATGTTTGTTCTCCACCGATACGAGATTTGTTTTTTTTTTTTTTGTATTATTTATTGTATTCCAAATTGGCAGTAAATGCAAATAAAAAATTTGAACCCGGGAACCTATAGCTCAACCAAATTTAACGATATAATGTTTTAAGAAGTTACTTGAGGCGTAAGGGATGAGCAATATTTTTTGTACGGGGAATGGATGCCGGTATACCTATCACCCAAATAATAATGGATCAGCTTTATTTTTGCGATGGTTTCTTCCCGTCACCAGCATGTCAGAATTGCGTTAATTTTTAAGAATAAGAATAATATATGATATATTGGAATTACCTATCTTAGCAAAAACTTCATTTAGATTGTCACAAAAAAGTCAAAAAAGCATTAATTTAAACTTTGTTATACGAAATTTCATAGCATAGTGACCGACATAGTCCAACGGATTGATAAGCTGAAGCGACAATGGGCCGGCCGTATAGCTCGAAGAACCGATAACCGATGGGGAAGAAAGGTTCTCGAGTGGCAGCCTCGTACCGGTAGGCGTAGTGTAGGGCGACCCCCCACTAGATGGAGTGACGACCTAGTAAGATATGCAGGAAGTCGATGGATGCAGGTGGCTCAGGACCGTGCTTTGTTTCATTACTTAGGGGAGGCCTATGTTGTGTGTGGACTGTGAAGGGCTGTAATGATGATGAAGATGATACGAAATTTCTAAATATAGGACATAAATTTGATCGAAACCAAAAATTTTTATAAGGTATTCCTAACTTTATTTAAAACTTTAAAATATGGATAAATTAATAGTTGAAACGTCAAAAATACAGGTAGAACACCTAAAATCAAAGAATTGGAAGACGTCGTAGTTTAAAGTTCTCATTTTTCTTATATGAAGCTATTCACGGTGCAATGGATATCATTGAAGGTAAACGATACTAGCCTATGCTAACGGAGACAGCTATAGCTGAAGGAAATCGGAAATATGAGAATGAATTAAAAGAGTTTGTTAAATAAAGATAGTACCTACAATCCTAATAATATTTACTACGGACATGTCTCAAGAAACAATGCAGCAAGTTATGCGTTTCACTTCTTCGGAAGAGATGTGGTATGAATTAAACCATCTTTACAATAGAAAAACAGAAGACAAAAGTTACAAACTCTGTCTAGATTTCTTTAAATACCAAAAGGAAACTTGTGTCAATAGGGCTACCTATATTATATCGATTCCAAAAAATATTTTACATGAATTAAATAAAAATTTAGAGTCTGCAAAAAATTATCCTGATGTTTTACTGATTTTAATACTCTTGACACGTTACCAAACCAATATTTAGGATTTATAAGCAGTTGGATCTTAATGGCAAAAAAATTAGAAAATTGATTAAAACTACTTTTACGGATTTTATCGCGTTTTATTTATTTTTAATGCCCGCCGTTTCGGGTGCTTTCCAGCACCCATGGTCACGGGGGCCTGAGGTGACTGACGTCCCGATGTCAAAGTTAACCCGGAGTACCTTCAGATTTTTAATTATTGTCTTTGGTCCGATCTACGCAGAATGAACTAACTGTGTTTTGAAGTCTTGCAGTGGTATGCTTGGGTTTAGTTTTAATTTTATGAATTATAGGATCCCAAGCAGTTGGTAGTACCCAGCCTCCTTCTCTACTGAAATAAGTATGTTTTTTTTTTAAATTTCAATAGCCTCACGTATCATCCTTGGTAGGAATCGATGTTCTTTCGCGAGGATTTGTGGTCTATCAAATCTGATGTAATGGTTGGGGCCATCTAAGATATGATCGCAAACTGCAGCCTTCCCGAAAAGTTGATGCTTCACCTCAGCTATGTGTTCTTTTACGCGGGTTCTAATTGATCTCTTTGTTTGCCCTATATATGAGAGACCACAATCACAATCAAGCTTGTACATTTCTGCATCTTGTAGAGGAATATGACACTTGTCGGATGGTAAGAACTGACTAATTTTCTTCGGCGGCTTGTAGAATGTTCTAATAGAAGCTCGCTTCGAGATGTGACCAATCTTGTCTGTGACACCTCTGACATATGGTAGTACAGCAGGCACACGCTCGACTGTGGCCGGCTTCACTCGGTCACTGTGACGGAGGCGCGGGACCCGCAGCTTGTTGTCGTGCAGAACCTGCTTGACGTGCTGTAGCTCGGCGGCCAGGTGTTTGCTGTCACAGATCCCTCGTGCTCCCTGTAACAAAGATTTGCCCACGGTACGGATCGGACCAAAGACAATAATTAAAAATCTGAAGGTACTCCGGGTTGACTTTGACATCGGGACGTCAGTCCCCTCAGTCCCCCGTGACCATGGGTACTGGAAAGCACCTGAAACGTCGGGCATAAAAATAAATAAAACGCGATAAAATCCGTAAAAGTAGTTTTAATCAATGTATAGTGTTCGGTAAATATAAGAAATCATTAAGGATAGAAAAATAAAAAATTTACTTTGCCAGCTATGTGCCTATGAAAAAGTTTTTATGTCAAAGTAGATGGCAAAAATTTTGCTGAGACACTATCCGCAAATCCAGAAAGGTAAATTAGAGGAAAATATAAGAATTTGACAAATTATTCAAAATTTAATTACTGTGGTGACCAATGACACGGATTTTATGTTCAACCAATTCGATGTGAGTGTGACAAATCGAAATGTTTAAAATGGTGCTACTAGTTACATAACCAATTTGAACACTCGATTTTTTGAACACTTTGAATGTTTTAGTAGTCTACAAACTGTCACTGGGGCTTATAGCAAAGTATTGAGGCTGTTGGAAGAGGTACTGTACCTGCTAAAGCTTATGTAGAATGTAGACTATTAAATATTTTACTTAAGGATGTTTAGTACATACCTTCGATTACACAAAACCTATTTTCTGTGCTTGATGCGGAAGATCACTCACTAAATTGTATTTTCAATTCAACTGCTGAGACCTGTTCATTCAAGAAGTTGTGTTAACCGTAAGTAGGCAAAGGCGTCAATCAGATAACAACTTCTAATTTACTACAAGTTTACCATCAATAAGCTGAAAAGCTAATTTTGAAGGCGGAATAGATCGCTACTAAGCCAGGTTAAAAGGAGTAGGCATTTTTGAAGGTTCCTAGAAAAATCTCTAGTAGTAGTTAATTCAGCAAGGAAGTTGTGCGAGGAAGAAAACTTCTTATAAATTGCAGGAGCTGGCACTGGGTAGCCCCAACCAAAAAACGGGAACAGTATTCCATGTGAGGCTAAATCTGCGCCTTATAAGAGTGCCGGAGATGTGCCGGCATGAAATACTGTCCCGTCCGACTTGTTCAGTCCAAGCTTTTTAGGGGTCAATTTGGCCTTTTCTTTCAAGTCATCATGAAACTGTACGTCACCCAATATGTTGACGCCAAGGATTCGGAATAGAGTGAATGGGGCACTACACTCTGTTATGAAGAACCAGAATGTGTCAAAACAGGCACGTATGGTAATTCATAATGCTGTGTTAGTCCCTACTTTAATGTATGGTAGTGAAAGCTGGGTGTGGCAGAAGAAGCACGAAAGTAGAATAAATGCTGTAGAAATGCGGTCTTTAAGGAATATGCTAGGGTTGAATCTGAATGACAGGGTGAGAAATTGCGTGATAAGAGATAAATGTGGTATGCAAGATGATGTTGTGACCAGGATTAAGAAAGGAATGCTTCGGTGGTTTGGTCATGTGGAAAGAATGAATGAGGAAAGAGTGACAAAGCAAATTTATATGGCAGATGTGAACGGCCGAGTCGGGAAGGGACGCCCTAGGAAAAAGTTTATCGACCAAATTGGCGATATTTTGAAAATGGGCCACGTTAGAAGTACCCTTAACCGACGAGCATGTATACGTAGATATATGGATGTAAAAGAGGCGAAAGAGGTATGTCAGGATCGTGCCAAATAGAAGTCCGTAGTCTCTGCCTACCCCTCTGGGTGACAGGCGTGAGTGTTTATGTTATGTTTTAAAAAGCAAAATTATAAAAAAATGTGGTTATCAACAAGTGTGCTATGCTTGCCAACCATGCAAATTTTGCATATTTTGAAAAGATGTAAAATAAATATTAATAGTATCTAGAATATTTTGTGTATTCTAGATGATATTAATATTATTTATGTATATCTCAAATGATATTTGTGTATATCTCAAAACTTATTGAGTGTCTTACGCACTAAAAATGAAATGAACGATCTTTTTGTTCCTTAAAATCGCATCATTCTTATTACAAGATCTATTTTCTTAATTCACATCACTATACACTATAACGTATGTTGGTTTAGTTATACAACGTTAACGCTTCGATTCAAGATATGAGGCAAATATCTATTCAACACCTCAGCTTAAAATCTCTGTTGTTGATAAGAAAAGCAATCTTTACCCTATATTGAAGATATTTAGGTAACTGTGTAACATGTTTGCTCTCCTCTGCGTGTTTACTATAGTTCAAAATCGACATGTGATTCATTGATAAACAGGGTCCGAGTCATTTCTTATTAAAAGCATTCAATCTTTATTACCACTAGAAATTGAAAACTGTTTCTAAATTTCGTTACGACTTTCCATTAGAATAGAATAATTTTTATTCAATATAGATTACAAAATTACTTATTGAAAGTCTTTTAAGTTTTATCACTGGTGGCCCTGGGAAGAAATCCAGCGAGATTTTTTAACATTGATTTTCATAATATTTTACAGAATTAAGTACAGAAACAGTATGGAAGTGATCACCTCATTCCTAGGGGTTATTATCAATTATGTATTTTTAGTAGTATAATACCCCCCACCCCCTTAGAGCCGTGATAGCTCAGGTCCTAAGCACTCGCTCTAAATTTTACAGTACGCGAATAACTCGGGTTCGATCCCCGCCGGCACCAATGAAATTGTAAATTAGAAATAAGAAAAAAATATATTTGTAAATACATATGATATTCGCCAACTCGCATTGGTACATCACGGCGGAAATCTCCTTGCCCTACAACCCTCTCAGATATGAGAGGTGCCTGTGCCCAGCTGTGGAACGTATATAGGCTGTAACTTTTATTTTTTTTTTCCATTTATTTACAGGACCACAAACAGATTCACAATTAAATATATATAAAATATTCAAAACAAAGAAACGTAATTATCATTATGAATCCAACAGCGCTGGTCTCATTATACATATAATCTAGTGTATATATATAATCTAGTCTATAATCTAGTGGAGCTCATCTTACATTATAACAAGTGTTAGTTAACTAGTTAAGAAATCATGAAGTAACTAATAAACATTATTAATACATGTGTGTGTGTGTGTGTGTGTGTGTGTGTGCGCGCGCGCGCGCGCGTGCGTGAATCCATGTGCGCATGTGTGTGTGTGTGCGTGCGTGTGTGTGTGCGTGTGTGTGTGTGCGTGTGTTTGTGTGTTTTAGAGTGGAGGTAGGTGTGTATGTGTTATTGCGTGTGAAAATAAAATCATTTTTATGTGTTACTAAGCCAAGCCTATCAATGACTGATTTCTTGAAATATGTATGTCGTAATGCAATAATATCGATATCATTGAAAATATTATTGTTTTGGCCATACGGTGGAGTGGAGAACGAATGCCCGCATTCGTTCGGCAGGATAAGGTTGCAAACAATCTATGCGGACGTGTAGACCTCATTAATGATCGAGGAGGTACGCTATAACAAAGTTTGTTTGATATTTCTATAGAGTCATATCTATTATGAGTAAGATCATGTAATAACATTACTTCAAGTTGTGTGCGTCTAGATTTAAGATCAATTAAATTGTATGTTTTTAGTAACAAATTATACGACAATCGTTTGCGGTGGCATTTAAAATGTATGTATCGAAGATATTTCTTTTGTATCCTTTCAAGCATATAATTGTATTTTTCATAAAGTGGATTCCATATTGATACAGCGTATTCTAGCTGACAACGTATCAATGATTTAAATAAATATAAGAATGTAGAAGTTTGTTTAAACATAACACCTGACCTAATGACGAACCCATACATTCTAAATGCTTTATTAATAATGTTCTCTATATGTACATCGAAATGTAGTTTACTATCAAGTGTGATTCCAAGATCTTTAATAGTGTTTTCTTTTGTTAAGGTTATTCCGCAAAGTGAATAATAGTAGTTACTAAAATTCCTCTTTCTTGTGAAAGTTATGGATTTGCATTTATTAATGCTCAGTTCAAGTTTATTTTCACTGCAGTATAAAGAGAGTTGATTCAGGTCATTTTGGAGTTTAACATGATCGTCTAAAGTGTTAATAATCTTGTAAATCTTTAAATCATCTGCGTATAAAAGAAACTTACAGTGATCAAAACATTTATTAATATCGTTAGTGAATAATACGAATAGTAAAGGGCCAAGAATGGAACCCTGTGGTACACCTGAGCTTATATTTACACATGGAGATTCGAATCCCTTAATAACGACCTTTTGAGTTCTATTCGATATGTAAGATTTAAACCATCTCCAAAGGTTTCCTCGTATACCATTAAAGGCTATCTTTTGAAGGAGGATTTTATGATCCACCCTGTCAAAAGCTTTGCGAAAATCAGTGTACACGCTGTCAATCTGTTTATTTGTATCTAGTCCTTCAAAGAGATCCGTTGTATAAATAAGTAGATTAGTAATCGTGGAACCACGCTCAACGAATCCATGTTGTTGCTGTAAAATGGAACTATGGAGACATGGGTAAATAGCTTTATGTACTAATCTTTCGCAAAGCTTCGACAGGGTAGGCAAAATAGAAATAGGCCTATAATTTTCTACGTCTTTCTTGGATCCTCCTTTATATACAGGGACGATTCTGGCTGATTTCCAGATCTTAGGAAAGACACCATCACGTAAACATTTATTAAATAAATAGCATATAGGTTCATCAATAGTATCAGCAGTCTGTCTCAAGAAATAGGCATTAATGTTATCAACTCCAGCACCTTTATTAACATCAAGCACTTTAATTGAGGTATGAACTTCTTCCTTTGAAATTTCTACACTACAGATTAAGGTATCAGGCGTTTGACGGTCATCTATATTAATATCTTTAATTTCAAAGTTGTCTGGTACAGAAGAAGGTTCGAATACTGATTGGAAAAACGTCGAGAAAAGACTACATACTTCAGAAGGTGTATTGGCAGTTACGTTTTTGTAGTGCATTGTGTTGGGTATATCTGAGTTCTTTTTACGATTATTAATGTATGTCCAGAAAAATTTAATGTTATTTTTTATACTGTGTTCTACATGTTTGAGGTAAGCTTTATAACGCCGATCCGACATTTCTTTAAATTGTTTTCTGTGTATAGCAAAAATACAATAATTTGATTCCGTATTATATCTTTTCATTTGTATCCAGGCTCGCTCCTTTTTCTTATATAAATTAATAAGTGCAGGAGTAAACCAATTAGGAAAAAGTGACGATTTAATAACTTTAGTAGGCACATGTTTTTTTATTATTGCATATATCCTTTCATAGAAATTAGAGACTGCCTCCTCTACTTCTTTTTCCATGATGAGAAGATTCCAATTAGTATTTGCTATTTCTTCATTAATTTTTGCATAGTCCGCGTGTTTGTAACAATATTTAAGATAGTTTTTATTTTTCAAGCGTTTGAATTCCTCAACAAAAGATACAACTACCTGGAACGGAGGGTGATGTCCATCTGGTGGAATCAAAGGTAATTGTACAGGAGAAGTTTTGCTACTTATATTATTACTGATGCATAAGTCTAATATATTATTTGTTTTATTTTTTAACGAATTCAACTGATAACATTCAAGTGATGACATAAAGTTAATTAAGTATCTGTGCGTTGGAGTCATATCAGAATTCATAATTGGTTGAGTGAAAATGCCTTTATTTTCCCACTTTAGACTAGGCAGATTAAAGTCACCTATTATATAAATGTCAGTATCTAAATCATGCACCGCGCTGTGTAAGACGTCTAAATAAGCACGGTATGTGTCGTAGTGCTGTTTAGGTGGGATATACACAGCGCAAATAATCAGTTTACGTTTTTTAATAATAACCTAAATAAAATATAATAATAAAATATTAAACAAAAAAGTTTTTAAGATTTTTTTTTAACTTTTTGATGGATAATTCTGAGACCGTTGTAAATGCGTATATGTATATTGCCCCGTGAAGAAATTACTGACCCTTTGGAGTCCATTTCGGTTCTTATTTAGATTCTGATCTTCCTTTCAGTGCAGTTTTAACATCAGTTAAGGTATCGGTTTTAGGTAACCTTAATGACCTTAACTAGGACCGAGTTTTATTAAAGCGAGATTCTAATTACGAGCTTATATGGTTTCAATTCGAAAGAGTGAGCCTTCAAAGCATTGTAGTTTAGCCTTATGTATTAGAGACCGATGAGAAAAGTCTAAATAAGACCTTGTATTCTTATTAGGATCATCACAGCTCATTATTAATGTATATTAGTTACTTATTTTTAAACTCTACTTTTATTTATAGCAATATTATAATAGTAGATTTTAAAAATAAGTAACTAATATACATTAATAACGAGCTGTATGATCCTAATAACAACAATATTCGATGTTGCATTTGGATATTATAATTGCATTATGTTTTCTTTTCTTGTTTAAAAAACGTTTACGTAGGGTTAACGATAAAATTTAAGCTACGATATTTTAATATATGGTGGTTGTCATTTATCTCTGTTATTGAACATAGACAAACATCCAGATCTGCAACAATTATTATTAGGCCCCACAAACACTTGCTCGATACGGATAGCGCCGTAGCTACACAATGAAATTTTTAATTCTATGTAGTAGGTCCTTATAGACCTACAAGAATCGTTATGTCTTGTCATCCCCTTTTTGGTTTCTATCTTGTGAATTTTATTTACATAACAAAACTGCAATATTCATTGCTAAATTGTTATTACTACTAAGGTAATAATAACAATTTAACGTGCTTGCTGTACTAAGGTATAACTTAGGTAGGAGCTTAACGTATAAACTGTAACTAGCTTGCAGACACATTATCTTGCCCTCTTGTGATCTTAGCGTCACTTGAATTTATTCCGAGGAGATTCCTTTCAGGTGCGGGGAGGAATAACTAATGCGGGAGCTACCTGAATTTCACAGAGATGGAGGTTTAGCCGAAGTGAATATGGAAGGTAAAATTTCAAAAGTCTTTTAACGCTGAAAACATTTAGAATGTATTTTTACATAGTTATAATTGATAATTTAAAAATGACGACCATTTTTCACCACGTTTCCATTTCTGAGCTCTCTCTAAAGTTTAAGTCTATTTATCTAAATATTTGTCTAAGCCATCGGAAAGTAAATTTATAATCGATTGTAATATTTTTATCGAACACACATACAGAGAAACAAACGAACAGATAGGCACTGATTTTATATTGTATTGTCATTAGTTTCGAGCTCTTTTTAAAGTTTCACTTAACGGTCAGCCGCCGTAGATTCTATACCACCAGAAGATGCCTAGTGTAGAGGCCAAACACATGCCGTATTATCGTCGATGGTGTGTCTTTCCTAAAATAGTGGTGTTGGGATTAGTGCACGCAATTGAGGGAGGGCGGGAAGTGCTCTTCAAATTAGGTAAGACACAACATTTTATATACATTTATATATTTATAAAAATGCTGGAAGAATAATTCATGTTCTGATTGATGATGATGGTTTCTACTGTGGAGTCGGAGTAACAGACTGCGTCACTTCATTGAGTCCTGTGGATGTCGTAAGAGACGACCATAGAATATTCTTAAAAGATCATTTGGTTTTAGATAAAGGGTGTCTCAGCGCTGATTTTAAACTTTAAATACCAATTTCTCGGCAACTGGCGGAGTTAGCGGGAGGGGACAGGTAGCGTTCGGTAGGTGATTAGTGCGGGCTTTTTAGTCGCTATGTCCCAGTGGTCTGGCGCGCACCGCGCGTACGCAGTAGAGGCGTATTTTTGCAACGAGTTTTCGCTGAGGGAAGCACAGCGCAAGTTTTGTAATCGCTATGAAATCCGCCGTTTAAGTGATGTCCCGAGTATTCAGTTAATTAATTCGTGGGTAAAAAAGTTCAGAGCGACAGGATGTTTAATGAAACATTCAATTGGCCCTCGAATTAGACCTGTTCGATCGATTGAAAACATCGACCGCGTCGCCGCTGCGGTCGCGGAGCATCCACGACGATCAGTTAGAAAATATGCTGCCTCTTTGAATCTTCATCGTTCAAGTATTCAACGAATTTTGGCCTTAGACTTAAAATTACATCCCTATAAAATCCAAATAGTTCAAAAAATCAAACCAGAAGACTATAAGAAGCGAAAAATTTTCTGTCAGAAGATGTTAGGGATTTTTTCAGAGGAAAATGGGATGTCCAATGTTTATTTTAGTGATGAGTCACACTTTCACCTCGAAGGGTACGTCAATCGCCAAAATTGCCGTTACTGGTCACCCAGCAATCCAAAACAAAAACATCAGAAGGCATTACACAGCCCCAAAGTTACTGTATGGTGCGCAATATCGGCGAAGAAAATCATCGGGCCATTTTTCTTCGAGAATGATCGAGGTGCAACGGTTACAGTGACGAGCGATCGGTATATCGACATGATTAATAACTTTTTTGTACCGCAGCTGCAAGAAGAGGATGTTGATGAGTCCGGTGTATGGTTTCAGCAAGATGGGGCCACAGCCCACACAGCTAGGGTCTCCATGGACACACTAAAAGCGTTGTTTCCGGGAAAAATCATAAGCCGCTTTGGAGACATATTGTGGCCACCCAGATCTCCCGACTTAACCCCAGCTGACTTTTTTTTATGGGGTTATCTTAAAGCAAGAGTTTTTGATACCACTCTTAAAAATTTAGAGCAGCTGAAGACTAAAATAACGACAGAAGTGAGGGCCATATCAATTGACGTTCTGCAGCGTGTTTCTGCAAATTCGTTAGTCCGCTTTGAAGAGTGCATTCGTCGTGATGGAAGACATCTTGACGGTGTAATATTCCGTACATAAAATTCGCACTAATGTACTATAATTTACTACAATTAAAATATTATACACACAATTGTTTTTTTTTATATAAATATTCAAAGTTTAAAATCGGCGCTGAGACACCCTTTATCATAAACTCGATTGGTGATCATAAGTTTCGGATTCGAATCCCGTTACCGGCCAAAACCAGCTTTTGGGTTTTTCTGTAAAGAAATTCTTATTAGCAGCCCAAAGTTAGGAACTTGGTTATGTTTCACCCCCGTTCCTCGGAAAAAACGTAAAGCCGTTAGTCCTGCACCTGATTTCTCTCCGGTCGTGACGGACTACTGTCCAATCTGGCTATGAGAGTGCACCTGACCTTGCGCATATACTTGGGCACTATTATCTCGTACTGCGCAGATGGCTAGTCTCCTACCGTCAGTCTAGTTGATACCGGCCGCCGTGACCAAAATCCGGTCAAGAAGACATTACAAATATGACAATGATGCACGGAATCTACAAATGTACAAGATTTAGGGTACATACAACTCAACTAGTACTATAATTCAAGCAACTAACAATGAACAACAACTAAACATAAACTCAAACCTTCGATCAACAATACCAACTAGATAACGGGTCATGTACAAAATCATAGCTAAATACTGTCCGCATGAATATAAACTATGAAAAGACATAAATTAAATAACATTTAGTGTGAAATCAACCTTATGTCATAACAAATAAAGATCTTTTTCCCGTTATTGCCTTGCGAGCTACACTCTCACGTGCAAGAGCTCACGTCTCATGTGCGCTCTTATATACTAAGATGGAATTCTTGCGCCGACCCGACATCTAGTTGGTATTGTTGATCGAAGACTCAAACCAAAAACGGAATTTCTTGCAAATATGTAATCAGTAACAAGTGTCGTAGCAATACTATGTAATGAATGCCTCGTGTAAAGCTTATCAGCTGTTATGTACATAAGCAATTAGGATTAATAAGGTAATGTTGGTGTAAATGAAGTCAAATAAGAGAAATACATAAAAGAAATGCCATAATATTATTTGTAAAATTGTATGTTAAATTTCAAACATTTATAGAAAGAATAAAATACTAGCGGCCTAACTTAAAATTCTTGATTATTTAATAATGATAATTCTTGATAAATTTCTATAACCCAGACGTTGATGTTTTGCAACAGCCTAAAATATAAACTTTCTAACAATTACTCAAAAACCTTAAACATGAAACGAATACCTAACATTGTTTTTATTTCTTTTTTAGCTGTCAATTGGCTATGGCAACAATATTATAGTGCCGAAACTAAAACGGAATAGTAGGGACACAAGCAACCATTCATAATAATTCTGCGAACAGAAAAGCTTAACAGTAAATGCAATGCTCGAATCCTATATTAAAGAATCGTTTCTTTCAGATTTACAATCTGTTTTATTATTTTCAAATGTGCTTTTTTACAATATATTCATTTGACTATTTATGACGTCATGTTTTTTTTGTATTTTTTTACGTCTGTATGTAATTACTCTAAGATTTTTTTCATTTGAAATGACAGCACAAGGGCGAAACAAAATTAACATGACAACGAAACGTATTATATAAAATAAATAAACAAGCCTTGATGATATAGACAGGTATATAATTAAAAACAGGTATATTATTAAATTAAAAATAAACAAGGCATAATTAATACATTCCAAAATTAAATATGGCTTAGAAAAAGGTTTTAGCTATACAACATGTAACAAAACCCTGTGGTTCCCGTTAACTGCGTTATTAGAGTCAGTATTCAATTATTTTAAGAAAAGCAAGTGGATGAGTTTGTGTATTTGGGATGTGTATTTAGCAGGGATGGTAGATATGATAGGGATATAGAACGACGAGTAAATGCAGGGAATAGAGTGAATGGGGCACCACACTCTATTATGAAGAACCAGAATATGTCAAAACAGGCACGTATGGTAATTCATAATGCTGTGTTAGTCCCTACTTAAACGTATGGTAGTGAAAGCTGGGTGTGGCAGAAGAAGCATGAAAGTAGAATAAATGCTGTAGAAATGCGGTCTTTAAGGAATATGCTAGGGTTGAATCTGAATGACAGGGTGAGAAATTGCGTGATAAGAGATAAATGTGGTATGCAAGATGATGTTGTGACCAGGATTAAGAAAGGAATGCTTCGGTGGTTTGGTCATGTGGAAAGAATGAATGAGGAAAGAGTGACAAAGCAAATTTATATGGCAGATATGAACGGCCGAGTCGGGAAGGGACGCCCTAGGAAAAAGTTTATCGACCAAATTGGCGATATTTTGAAAATGGGCCACGTTAGAAGTACCCTTAACCGACGAGCATGTATGCGTAGATATATGGATGTAAAAGAGGCGAAAAAGGTATGTCAGGATCGTGCCAAATGGAAGTCCGTAGTCTCTGCCTACCCCTCTGGGTGACGGGCGTGAGTGTTTATGTTTAAGAAAATATGATAATACTAAGAATTTTTTTCAGAAACCTCGACCAAAATTTTTTTAATTTAATTAAAAGAAATTGCAAATTGAATGTGGTTTCATTTCCTCTAACATCATAAATATAACATAAAACATAACTTACTTTAACTATAACATAAAACATAACATAACTTACTACTTGTCGGCCAATGCAGAGATAATAAAAGCACATACAATTTGCAAATTAACTTGTATGTTAACTAAAATTAATTTTTCAATGTGTTTTTTGAATAAAAAAATATTTCAATACGCTTGAGTACTGATTCTGATAACGCACTGTTAAGTGCGTTATCAGATTCCCGTTAGGGAACCACAGGGTTTTTGTTACATGTTGTATAAGTAACTGTGTGTAAGTAGAAAATACTACATAACTATCGTACTACATAATAAATAATACATAAGTAGAAGACGATTGTCACCCATAGGGGTAGGCAGAGACCACAGATTTCCATTTGACACGATCCTGGCACACCTCTCCCGAGTCCTTTACATCCATATATCTACGCATACACGCTCGTTGGTTAAGAGTACTCCTAATTTGGCCACTTTTCAATATTTCGCTGATTTGGTCGATAAATATTCGTCTAATGCGTCCCTTCCCGACTCTGCTATTCACATCTGCAATATAAAATTATTCCTGAGTTGGTTATAGAACATATACTATAGGTAGTTTTGTAAAGACCTACTTATTAAAAGAAACAGATACCATTATGTGTATATGTCTATGTGGCTTTGATACCCTCTCAAATTAGACAATTTTTTTTGTATTTAGAAAGTATAATTTATTGTTTTATTTATGTTTTTATTTTTACTTTTTTATTGTTGATACGTGTGTTTTATTAATTGCCTAACACCCTGTATGAATTATGCGCTAAGGCTGTGGCAGAATAGCAGGAGTAATGGGTTTCCCGTTACAACTGAGTCACAGACCGTTTTGTCACAACTAGTTATTAATATTAAGCTCTCTATTTAAATTTTAACATTATATTTTTTTGTGGCAAATAAATACTTTTTATTTATTTATTTATTATTTATGATTAGCCAACTTCATATTAAAAGAATACGATATAATTTCGTAGCATCCAAAATTTATGAATGAGTCTTTTAAATAAAAACTATAAATACTTTTATAAATTATTTGAAGTTAGTTAAGCAACACTGCTGTACTATATAGTGGTAGTATCTGTCGTTTAGTGGCGGTGTAAAAATATCCACTATCCCATATCGTTCCGTATGAGTGTCGTAAGAGGCGACCGAGGCAAATTGAAACAGGTCATGGGCCGCAACATCTTCCTGATAACAGCTTCCTGATAAAATAATAACAAAATGCGGTTACCAACCCGCCCGTCAAGTGTGGCAACTTTGGTAAAGTCCCCCTCCATGAGGTAAACTATGGGAGAGGCCTGTATTCAGCAGTGGATTTTTATTGGCTGAACGATGAATGAATATAATGAATATAACCAATACTGATTTTGCGATCGTTAATCCGCTTGCCAAGCGTGATGATCACGATATATCTTACGTATAACGGCAGAATCTCATATCCATTAGTGAACTTGTACGGAATGATAAAGCAGAAAGAGGAAAGAGCGACTTCCCTGTTAGCTATTATTATGTCCTCATTTTTCCGATCGACCGATTTCGGTCACGGCGGCCAGTCTCAACGGAGGCTCGTCATTTACGCAAGATAGGAAAGAGTGCCTGAGTATATGCGCAAGAACTGGTGCACTGTATATTACCTCTTTTTCATGATCCGATGGGAGTATTCCGACACGATCGGAGCGAGATCCACGCAGAACGAAAGTCTTCACGTGCTTTCCGAGGAAGGGTGAGAAACACTGCCAAATTCCTTTCTTGTGACTTCTTATGAGTATTGTTTGACAAGACGTTGGTCTCTTCCGTTAAGGAAGATTGGATGGTCATCGCAGTATCAGACGACTAGCATCTTTGATGCTATTTCCCTATAACCGTCTGAGTACTTTTACGTCTGAAGTAAAAGATGGCTATCCCGCCATAAATCATTTTTATAATCTTTATTTATTAATGAAATAAAAAATAACTTTAATTTTTCTTAACATCAACAACAGCATAAATATCTACAATTAAGAAAGGGTGAGTTAACCGCCAAATGCCTTTTGTACGCAGATGATCAAGTCATATTTTCGTCATCGTTTGCCTTGCAAATGATGGTTACATTAATGAACAGGCCATTTAAAGAAAGGCGAATTAAAAAAGAGCACGCAAGTAGATGAAAGTGATGGTTTTTGAAAGAGAAGTAAGTAAAACAATAAGTGAAGTAAGAATAGAAGGGGAAATGATTGAACAAGTTGATTAGTCCTTGTATTTGAGATGTGTTTTAGCACGGACGGTAGATATTATAAGCTGACCCATTTGTGCTTCAACTATAATACACCTGCGGCGTGGCTCCACTACATAAGACCAGATTAAGAATACCCTTAACCGACGAGGGTTTATGCGCAGGTTATTATATACAAGGCAAGAGAGGTGTATCAGGATTTGTTCTCGATGTTGTAGTTCTAAATAAAATGACTGCAAATTTATATAAAGACTGGTATAATAGGGAACTAAAAACGTTACATTAGATTTAAATTAAAATAATATATGAGCGTCCACGCGTACTGTCGGTGGTAGGTCCGTTCGCTTACTGCCCGCTCCACTCCAAGCCGACGGCGGCCGCCAGCAAACCGGTTTAACTGCTTCTCTCACCTCAATATCGTTCAGTGATCTGAACATACTCCCCCCGTTGAAGTGTCTTCAACCGTAGTTGTTGGTAACGGGACGATGGTGTTGAATGCTCTACGGACGACACCTTTTCGTGTGAGAATGTCGGCAACCCGAGATATGCCGTCCGTGCCCGGCAACAAGCGCAAGACTCGTCCCAAAGGCCACATAATGGGAGGAGTCACCTTGTTCTTAATAAGAACCATGGACCCCTCGCTAAGCGTGCCCGTGGAGTGGCACCATTTTGTTTTTTCCTGAAGCCATAAAACGTATTCATGTGAAAAGCGATTCCAAAAATGTTGCTTTAGGTAGTCGATGCGACGGAAACGCTGAAGACTGGAGACATTGACATTGGCAATCTGTGGATGAGGTATCATAACTACAGACCGTCCAATAAGGAAATGTGCAGGAGTGAGTGGAGTGAGGTCTTTAGGGTTATTTGAAATAGGAACTATGGGTCTTGAATTTAATATTGCTTCTATCTGGATTAGACATGTCGCCATTTCCTCAAAAGTCAAATGTGTTAGGCCTAAAATTCGACGCAGATGATGTTTCACGGATTTGACAGCAAACTCCCATAGTCCTCCGAAATGAGGTGTATAGGCTGGTATGAAAGAAAAATTAATACCTGCATCGATGTCGTTTAATTGTAGGTCTTGTGACAGCAGTTGAGCCAACTCATTAAAGGCCCCAACAAACGTAGTGCCATTGTCTGACAGCACGTTGCGTGGTTTCCCCCTACGAGCAATAAAACGGCTAAAGGCAGCTAAGAAGGCATCCTTTGTCACGTCTGACACTAGCTCTAAATGGACGGCTCTTGTGGCCAAACACACAAATACGCAGATAAAACATTTGACAAGTTTAGCACCTCTCCCCTTTCTATCGGCGATCATAATTGGTCCGGCGTAGTCTACTCCGGAATCAAGAAAGGGGAATTCTAGGTGAACACGTTGCTCTGGTAAGTTTCCCATGACTGGCTGTATCGTATTTGCCTTTATCCTACAACATTTTATGCACTGTCGAGTAATTTTTGAGCTAAGTTTCTGCCACCAATAGGCCAGTCATGATGCCGAATGGTAGCAAGCAGTAACTGTGGGCCAGCATGAAATAATTTAATGTGAAACATTTCAAGGAATAAAACTGTTATATGAAGAGAACTTGACATAAGAATGGGATGTTTGACGTTATAATCGTAAAATGAGTTATTTAGTCTCCCCCCAACACGTATAATGTTATTTGAATCTAAGAACGGTGACAATGAGTTAAGTTTGTTTTTATTTGGTAACTGCTTACCCATTTTCAATAAATTATATTCATCGTAAAAGGATTGTTCTTGGGCAATTCTAATTAAATAATTAGTAGAGTTAGTGAGTTCTTGAGAACTTAAGGGTCCTAATGATTTAAGAGACCCTTGTTTTGAGTTATTTATGAATCGCAATATATAAGCCATAATACGTTGTAATTTGAGGAATTTTGAATATTTTGAAATTAATTTATCTAGTTCATTGTTATTTTGTTTAATTGGTATTAGATGATAACTGGATTGAGTGTTTATATCAGCTTGGTGTAATGAATTATTTATAATTTCTGGTAATTGAGTATTGGATTTGGGTATAGAAGGCCACTGTGAAGTATCTGCTGATGCAAGAAATTGAGGACCAGACCACCACAAAGAAGAACTAGATAGTTTATCTGCAGGAAGTCCACGCGAAGCGAGGTCTGCAGTATTTTCATTTGATGGAATATAGCGCCAATTATTGCCTCCGACTGTCTCTTGAATTTCGCTTACGCGATGACGTACAAAATGTTTTAACTGTATTGATGACGAAGTTAGCCATCCAAAAACGATAGTAGAGTCACACCAAAGGGTACAGGTGGTAAATTTTAGTGTGAGTGATTGTCGCACCTTAGAGCATAACCGTGCGCCCAGGAGCGCGGCGCACAATTCGAGACGTGGCATAGTGGTAGGCCTTATGGGAGCTACCTTACTCTTGGATGTAAGTAATTGTACCTTAACCGAGCCTTTACTTATCAGGCTTCGTACATAGACGCAGGCACCATAAGCCTTTTCAGATGCGTCTGTAAATCCGGCTCGAAGGACCAATATGTTTGTTCTCGATGTTGTAGTTCTAAATAAAATGACTGCAAATTTATATAAAGACTGGTATAATAGGGAACTAAAAACGTTACATTAGATTTAAATTAAAATAATATATGAGCGTCCACGCGTACTGTCGGTGGTAGGTCCATTCGCTTACTGCCCGCTCCACTCCAAGCCGACCGCGGCCGCCAGCAAACCGGTTTTACTGCTTCTCTCACCTCAATATCGTTCAGTGATCTGAACACGTGCCAAATGGAAGTCCGTAGTCTCTGTATATATAATATGTATTATGTATTCTAAAAAATATGATTAATTTTTTCTTGCTTTGTGAATATTTTACACTATTTCAATCATTGAAGTAATATGTAATTACGTACTAGAACGACTATTTCAAACAAAAAATGTGCGCTACTCTGTGTTCGGCTGTTGTTTTTTTTATCATTGAATAAATATAGGTAGAATGATCAGTAGGTAATAATAGATTGTATTGTTAAATAGGTAAATTATATCCAGTACAATTTTTAAATTTTATCATTTATTTTGTATAATATATTTGCTTATTTAATATAATATTACATAATATTACATCACAATTACATTTTAATGATATCTTTATCTGAATATTTTAAAAGGTAATTATGTCAAATATTTAAAAAATACTTGTAATTAGTAAATAAAAGCACAATAATTTCAAAATTAATATTTTTTATCTTCGAACAAAGAAGACTACAGAAGAGTTTTCATGTCTCAAGGTCAAGACGAAATATCTCACATATTATCATTATACTGGCTCCCGGAAAACAACAGTACTAGCAGTGCTATTTGATTGGCAGTTTTCTTAGAGGCCTATTAAAACACTTACAAGACGTAATAGAGTGAATATCCTTACGGCGTTACCATACGGAAACACAATGTATTATTTAGTCTTAAAATATTATATAAGTCATAACAAAATGACAGCTTCAGTTTAACGTAAATAAAGACTTAAACCTTAAAAGCGTAACGCTCTCGAAGTAATAAATGAATGAAACGCAAAAGACTTAGTGGATGATCAATCAACGTCTCTTGGGATAAAATGAAGTTATGTCTCCAGCGTCGCTTTCATTATTGTCTAAAGATGTTTTGGGTGTGCTTTGTTTAAATGTTGTTAGGATTAAATTACGGAAAGTGCAGTCAAAATGATGAAAAATGTTTAAATAAAAAATTATAGTAATCATTTAGGTGATGGGACTACTTTTATACCGAGTAGTCCGTCATAGATACCCAGGTATTCAGGAATCCAATCTCTTATCTATTTATAGCTTGCACTGCTGTGTTCCAATCTGTAGGGTATAGAATGCCGATATAACAATAGGCTGTGAGGCATTCCATTTTGGTCTTCAGACGTAATAACGAATCCTTAGCATTGGTATGTTGAAGATGTCCATGGACTGCAGTGCCCACTTACCGTGATTTTTACTTCTTTTCTCATTTCAATTTTATAATAAAACATCAATACTTAAATATCAATACTTAGGACTACTTAAATAGTTCATATAAACTTTACAACGCAAAACAACAACGAAAAAATTTAACATATTTAATTAACCAACTCGCGATAGTGCCGTAGTAGCTTTGTAAAGGTGCCGATAATAGTTACTTTTTTTAAAATGGATTCTGTTCGGTTCCAGGCAAATAAGGATGACCGAATATAATCAGAAGTTATCGTGGCATTAAGGTTACAGCCTATATATGTCCCACGTTTGATCTACTTTCATTTCTGATCGATTTATGGGGCGGCATTTCCGTCAATACAATACGTGTTGCTTAACTTCACGTAGCCTTTACATATTTCTCAGACATGGTGGTTTCCTCACGGTGTAGGCTTTAACCGCCGAGCAAGTAATAAACGAGCAATTAAAATTGCAATTTACAGTTTTATTGCTGATTAGATTTTATTAATAAATTATAAAAATGTGAAAATATTATTAATCAGCTATGCGGAACAACGTTTTAATATTTATATTAACCAAAGAATTACACAATTCCGTAAATCACAATTAATCATCTTCTCATGAAATAAAATGCTGACAAGGACTGAAGCTTACGTCTCTGTCTTATTACATTAATTAAATTGTGTCTTGTGGATTATACTTACCTTCATACTCATAGCAAGATTTGTTAATTGTACTTCGCAATTCGTTTTATTTTTAGCGTTCCTAGGCAAATTAGAAAACTTCAATTCCATATAATCCCAGTGAGCTTTTGACTGTCAAATTTTCTTTTAAGCATCAGAGAAGTAAGTTACCATTTTGAGTTTTGGTCTGTGGTTTAAATTAACGATTATTTAAATCATTAGCGTTGTTTAGCGGAACATATCATAAAGTATTGACAAGTGTGCCAATTTAACCCTTTGCTTATGATGTCAGCAAAAAAGAATGAATAAAACCAAAGGCAGCCGTGATTAACTATGACCTTGAGACTTAGAACACCTCAGTTTCCCTGTGACCATCGATGCTGTAAAGTACTCGAAACGTCGGGAATTTAAAATAAGTTTGTAAACGCGATAAAATATGTAAAATCGTGTAATCTGTAGGCCTATAGGATGTAAAATTAAATTTACGGTACTCTACGCAATTCTATATTATTAAATTAAAATTAAAAAATTAAAATTTCCTTTATTTCCAAAAATCCTATTACAAAGATTTGTTTTTTTTTTGCGCCCGAAGCAATTAAAGGGCTACCCTGTACGTAGGGAGGCGGAAAAAGCATTACGCATACCACGATAGCCGGTCTATCGTGGTTATGAGGGACTCACTGACTGAGCCGCTGAGGGAGTGCCTACGAAGGCAAATTAATATTAGTTAGTACAATAATTTAATTTAATTAGAGTTGGCCTGAGCCGCCAGGAGGCAGTTCAGGTCGTTTGTCAGTTTATTAGGCGGGTCCGAGAGGGAGTTTCTTCTTCGACTCTGAGGCTTTGAAGAAGTTCTCAGAGAGTTTTTTAAGAAATTGTTGAATTGTTGGGAGCTCTAGGTCCCGATGAAGGTCGGCATTACGGACGTACCAAGGTGCGTTCGCAGCTCGACGACAGAAAAGGTTTTGAACTATTTGGAGTTCATTAATAATATGAGGGTTTGTGTGGGCAAAGACGGGGCCCGCGTAGGACATGACTGGTCGTATACATACCTTATAAAGGGTACGCTTGTTTCGGAGGGACATTTTACTGTGTCTGCCCAACATACCGTTGAGCCTACTCAGATAAAACCGTGCGTGACGGGTTACTCTTTTTACGTGGGGCCTAAAAGTGAGCCCTGTGTCCAGAGTGACACCTAAATATTTGGCGGTCGTATGCCAGGGGACAGGGGTCCCTAGCATACGTATTGGTGGGGTGTTTTTAAGACGGCGTCGTTTATAGTCGAAGTGAACGGCGGAGCTCTTCTCCGGGTTCACATCGATGCGCCATTTTTTGAACCAAGCTCCTAGGTCATCGACTGACTTTTGGATCTTGTTACGTATGAAGGGTAGTGAGATGTTTTTACAGTATATAGCAGTGTCATCTGCGAAGAGGGAGAGCTGAACACCTTCCGACGGGATGGGAATGTCGTTGGTGAACAGGATGTACAGCAGAGGAGCAAGTACTGAGCCCTGAGGGACACCAGCCTTGATAGTTCGCTGTGAAGATAGCGTGCCTTCGTATCTAAAACGAAAGGTACAATGTTTTAAGTAGGAGGCCACGAGACGTACTAGACGATCAGGGAGACCTATTTTGTAGAGCTTGTAGATAAGGCCTGTATGCCAGACTCTATCGAAAGCTTTAGCTATGTCGAAAAAGACCGCGATGGTCTTATGACGACGAGGATAGAAACCGCTGAGGATGTATTCCACAATGCGGTGAACTTGTTGGGGACATGAGTGTTGGGCTCGGAAGCCGAATTGGTGTAGAATGATAAGAGGTTCACCGTCTGTGGGAAACAGATAGCGCCACATACGATTTGGATGACTCTTTCGAAGAGCTTGCCCATTGCCTTGAGGAGGCTAATGGGGCGATGGCTAGAGGGGAGGTTGAGAGGCTTGCCTGGCTTGGGAATTCCAATCACAGTTGCCTCTTTCCACGTAGTGGGAAAGTAACTAAGGTTGAAGCAAGTGTTGAAGATAATAGATAAAAATGTTAACACCTGCTCAGGAAAGTGTTTTAGGGCTTGGTTGGAGATGCCATCCGCGCCCGGAGCCTTTTTAGGCTTAAGTCCTTTGATGAGGGATGAAATCTCATCATTGGACACAGAGATAGGTTCGGAGGCCGTAGGTTGTGAGTTCCGGCGGCGCATCCTCCACTGCCTGGACGTGTGAGGGCTCAACGGGTTGAGAGCTAGGAGAGCATTGAGTGGCAATGCTATCTGCAAAGCACTCAGCCTTTTCCTCGTCCTCGAAGGCAACCGTGCCGTCGGGACGGGAGAGAAGGGGAGTGTGGGTGATAGCGTCTATGCGGAGGACTCTGGCCATCTGATAGTACGCTGTATGAGATGGAGAGATATTCTCCATGAGTTCACTCTTTTCGAGGTCTCGAAATTCAGAGAGGCGGAAGCGGAGTTCTCGTTGAAGACGATCGGCCGCGCGCCTATATTCGGGGGTGGGATATTTTGCTGCTCTCCGGAAAGCAGCTTTTTTGGCTTTTAATAGGTTGCTAATATGTAGGGGAAGCCCACTATTGTTAGCAACCGGGACGACCCTTTCGTTCTCCTTAAGGGAGGATATAATAAGGGTGGAGAGTTAGTCGACCGCGGTGTCGATTTTTTCGGGACTGTCTAAGTCCGACGGTAGAGAGATGGTGGAGTCCTGTGAGACCAGAGCTTTAGCTAGGGACTCCTTAAATACCTTCCAGTTAGTGAAGGTTTTCGTATGTGTTGGGGGAGGTCGCTGATGGCCAAGAATGAGGGAGACCGGTCGGTGATCGGATCCTAGGTCGTCTAGAGTTTCGATTGCTCTGAGGTTGAGAGAAACTCCTTGGAGTAACGCAAAATCTAGTACATCGGGGGCGTGATCGGTGTTATCGGGAAAGTGAGTAACACCGAGGGGACTATGGACGGTAATATCAAGAGACTGCGTGATATCGAGCAGTATCTTGCCACTAGGGGACGTAGTACGGCATGTCCATTCAGTATGCTTGGAGTTAAAATCTCCAAACATAATTACTGAATTGCCTAAAAATAGAATGGCCTCAAAATATTTTTTGAGGGGCTGGGTTCCTGAAGGGATGTAACAGGAGGCTATTAGGATGGACTGATGTCCAGTCATAGCTAACCTGCATACCGTGGCTTCCATGTTGGTAAGCTGCGGAGTAGAAATGGGCGAGCAATGAAGTGTCTTCTTGTAATAGATGGCCGTTCCGCCGCCTCGACGGTCGGGTCTGTCGTTACGAAGAAGAGAGAAGTTTTAATAGAAAGGCCTTTAGCGACCTTGGTTTTGAGATTAGTTTTCTGTAGGAGGAGGAAATCGACTTCACGATTCCGAAGAAAGAGCTTAAGCTCTGGGAGGTTATTTCGCAAGCCGCGAATATTAAATGATACAAGCGATAAACCCTTAGGTTTGATACGACCGTGGGATCTTGGTAGAGTAATTTGCTCAGTCATTTAAGTTAAGTTAATTAAGTTAACTTAACTTACAACGCTAGCAGAAGATTGTTGTGTTCTGCAAGAATGAGGAGACGTTCTTGGGGGGACTTCGCCGCGCGCAGTTTGCGTGCTACTACGGTGATCTCCCTAACATCAATATTCCTAATAGCGGAATATAGAGTGTTGTAATCGTCAGGTGTGGGCTCTGCCTCGTGGGCGTTGGAGGTTAACCGCGGTGGGTCTGCCATTTTGGGGCCCCAGGGAAAGACTGGAGGCTACATGGGCCTGGAGAAGCCCGGAGGGGACCGAATTATGCCCTGAGGGGCCTAGGGGGACCCTGAGAGGGTCGAGAGAAGCCCTGAATAGGCTGAGAAGGGCCCTGACGGGGCCGTTGTTGGAGGGCCGGGAATGAGCGGTCATTGACCGGCAGTGGATTTTGCCTACTAGGGCGAGGTTGAGGTGCGCGGAGGCAACCCTTATAATTGGCCGGTTGTCCTGTCTGCTTGCACAGGACACATGCGGGCGGGGATTCGGCGTCTTTGGGCCGGGGACACTCTTTTGTGTTGTGTGGTTCTAGGCACTTTACGCACCTGGGAGCGGAGCAGTTGGCCGCCGCATGGCCATAAAGTTGGCAGCGGTGGCACTGCGCCGGGTAACTGGGCCTATGTGGGGGCTCTACCTTCACCCTCGACAGACCACAGACTGTGCGTACCTGCCAGAAGATTGCTTTAGCCTCCGGCACGTTCGATAGTATTACTAAGGCAAGGTTGTATCTCTTGCCCGTTCTGTTGTGCATTTTGTGCACTGCTTCTACGGGGAAGCCTTGGGACTTAAGGTCCTCAAGGATTTCTTCGTGAGAGAACTCGAAGGGGACGCCTCGGATGACGGCCCTGACTTTACGCTCTTCAGGGAGAGCGTACGTGTGGTAAGAGACTCTCTCGGCTGTGAATAACCGGGTGATTTGACGGAAATCCTCGATCGAGCTTGGGATGATTTTGATCGCCTCCCCGAGGTTGACGGCATGATCGTACTTAATACCTGCGTCGTAGCAGGTTTTGGATAACTGGGTGAATTTTGCCTTGTCTCTTAGGAAGACAGGGGGCGGGACTTGCTTCTTAGCAAGGACTGGAGCACAACGAGAGGCTGGTTTGGACGGTGTGGGGATGTCTAGTGACATCAGTGGGACGGCGGCAGCGTCGAGGGCTGCGGAGGTTGTAGGAGCGGCAGGGGCCGCTGAAATAGGGGGGGAGGGTGCGTTTTAACGCGGCGCGCTTACCGTTGCGCTTGGAGGTGACGGTGGTGAAAGTGGACTCCCCGGTTCCGTCGGAGTCAGAGGACTCCGATGAACCGGAGCCTGAGGTAGTGGCGGGCCTCTTCCGGGAGGTCGGCGCCGAGGACTCGGAGCATGCGTACTCCATTTCTAAGGGGGCAGATTCAAGGGGGGCAAAGGAGTTCCTCGTTTCGAGGTATGACGCTAGTACTGGCGGCGGATGGTGTGCCTGAGGGGCAGGGAGGGGAGCCTGGGCAGCGATGGTGGCGATGGCGGCGAGGACCGTCTCATTGCCATTTCACCCATATTGGGTAATGAGGGCTAGGGCTAGGGACTCAGTGAAGCTGGAGGCCATTTTAGTTCAGAAGAGCTAAGCTCGGTAACGGTGAGGACGGGTCCCTGTTCTCAGAACAGGGACTTGGACGCGACACGTAATACGAGACACACGTAATAATAATATGCACGAACAACAATAAAATAAAAGAGACAAAATTAAAAAGAAATTGAAAGAAAAATTGAAAAATGTTAATGATAAATGAAAATAAAAAGTGAAAATGAAAATTAAAAGCGGAAGTCAGTCAAACCTCCCTGCCCGAAGACAGGGGGGCAAGAGCTGTAGCGAGAAAGTGACTCACCAGCCTCGACGCTGTTCAGCGTGAGCAGGACAGCGGAGGCGCGTGAGAGCGAGACAGCACTACCGTACTGTACGGGAGCGCGGACCACCAGGAGGCGACCGTCCGAGAACGATGCCGCCGGCGGACTGAGCACTGCGTCGGCGCTGTACAGCGCGAGCGGGACAGCGGAGGCGCGAGAGCGGGAGAGCACTACCGTACAGGAACGAAAGCGCGGACTACCTGGATGCTACCGCTCGGAAGCGATGCCACAGGCGGAATGACGACAAAGATTTGTCGAGTCTTCCATTGAGTTACAATACCTATAGAGTCACAATCTCTAACTGACAATACTCAAAAAATGTCCGAGCGCCGTTCCATATACCTATATATTTTGATATTATATAGTTCAAAATGACATTTGCTCGAATTTAGACGTTAACCTGCTTGTACAATGTTCAAAGTCGCTCGTATGCAATGTCATCATCATTCACTCAAGGGCACGTTATCGCGGCGCCGCGCGGTCGGCGGTGAGTGATTTAGTTTGCTAATAAAATGAAAATTATTGAAATTTAAATGAAAACATGCACTGTGGATACATAAATACGTAAATTTGGTATGATACTTACCTAAAATATGAAACACCATCCTTTTTTCGCACGTGTCTGCTGTTATTTGGGCAGGAAATCACCGAACACTTTGGCATCGCGGACGTTGTACGAGGATTGTGGTCGCCTTACAACTAAACAAAAACTCTGCGCACTTCGCAGCGTGCGCCGAGTTTTGGCGCGGACATTTTATTTGTCTGTTTGTGACTCTATAGGTATTGTAACTCAATGGAGTCTTCCCTTTAAGTAGTCAGAGACACTCCTGTGTTGGGAATAACTCGCTACTTCCCTTACGCTTGGCTAAATAAGATAACCTAGGTAGGTATATTATATCTAAAAGTTTAGGATGGTTAACATTTTTTTTTACATTAAAATTTAACATTTTTGGTTTAATTTAAATTTAAATTTAAATTGCGGCTCTTGTGGCGATGAACTATTTTCATGCAAGCATGTATGGTAGTATATACATGTTTGTGTGTGTGTGTGTGTGTGTGTGTGTGTGTGTGTGTGTGTGTGTGTGCGCGCGTCTGTACGTGTGCGTGTGTATATATGTGTGTGTGTGTGTGTGTGTGTGTGTGTGTGTGTGTGTGTGTGTGTGTGTACGTGTGTGTGTACATGTATATGTGCACGTGGTGTGTGAATGAGTGTACGTATGTGTGTATACGAGCTCGTGTCTGTGTATGATTATGCATGTGTGCATGTGTTGGTTACCTGTATGGTGTATTATATAGGTACTTTATACTATATAAAATGATTTTTTTAAATAAAAACTTCACGGCTTGCAAAGAGTTGTGGCGCTGAGTGCCGCGGGTTCAAATCCCACATGGAGCAAGTATTTGTATGGCCTACAAATAATTGTCCCGGGTCTGTATACTGTCCTTGTGAAATTTATGTATACAAACTTCCACCACAATACAGGATAAAATACCAGAGTTAAAGTTAATGTTATAAAAATGTTTAAAATATTTAAACGTCTGGTTCCACAAATAATCGCCTTAATTTAGCGTGTGATGAAAATGTTAGGAATCCATTGCTCTATTTTATGTAGCGGTTGTTGTTATAGGCGATTAAAGAATAAGCCACAAATTTCTCATGGCTAAGATGGCGTTATGAGCATATTTGTATATTTCCTAGACCAGCGATGAGCAGTAGTCTCAAAAGGTCAAGACATCTGGTATTGCGATAGTCAATCTGCTGGCCAAGGGTGACGCTTAAGGCAAATCCTCTCTAAAAAGAAAGGGGCCAACGTCCAGCAGTAAAATTTTACAGACTGGTGATGATGATAATGATAATGATCTTATATTGATGATATTGTTTTAAAATTCTGAACATTTGAAAATCTTTCTTATACATAATTCCTTTGTGCACGTGTACGTTTGTCAAAACTGCTGGTCCGATTTCGATGAATTTTATGTATCTATGAGCGGGTCCCTGGGTGTATAAGATTTACATGGTAGGTGGCGCTGTTGTCGAGTTCTAGAAATCACCCATGAGAAGCCGGGATGGATGGCTTGTGAATAGATAATTATTCGTGGTAGTCAGGTTATGACCTACATTTTAATGCAACCCTCTAGCTGTTAAAGTAAATCAAAATATGAAATGAATCATAATATATTTACATAGCATTTATTTACATAACAATCAAATATACAATATTTATTAACATAATAAAAACTCAGACTAAAAACTTAAATCCCCGTGGTATAGTGTCAAGAATGTTGGCTGCGTTTCTGAATGACTAGAATTAGTTAATACAAAACAATAAAACAAACATGAAATATTACCTGCATAGTAAATTTCAAACCACGTTGTGTAATAAGCTATAACTTATGCTCGTAGAATAAAGGTGCTTTCGCGTATAAACTATAACTATCTTCCGGACATATTATCTTAGCCTCCCATGATCTCAGCGCCCCGAACACTTAAATTTATTCTGAAGTAGCTCTTCCGACAGGAGAAGAATATCTTGTGATGGATTTTTTTAAATTAAAAAAAAGAAAGCGTAAGGTTAAGAAATGGAAGTATGGGTTATCAAAATTAAGAAAAATAATATAATAGTTACAAATAAGTAATAAAATAGTTACACGTTAAATTAAAGTAATGTATGTATTCCTTGTGAAATAATTATGAGATCCATTAAACGTACGACTTTTACATGAGAAAATATATAGGAAAATAATAAGTAAGCACTTACGATCCTGATTTTATATTTCTTCATCTTTATCACCCAGTAGGCCTCGTTCTTTGTTTAAGATTCGTTTTAATTATCACGTGTGGCGGGCATATTGCCGATTGCAGCTCCGGACTTCTATCAATATTGACGCAGCTGCTGTCACGGATGATTTAAGGAAGTTCTTACCTTCATAAACGGATGTTATAATTTTTTTAGTCATTTATTGCGATACACACTTACGGGTTAAAATGTAATGCTGGATGAATCTACTGTTTGGAGGTGGAGTAAGAGTTACTTACTCTGTTACTATACAGAATCTAACTGACGGTGACTTTATCACATTTACTTTATCACAAAATCTTCTTTTCCCTTTCATTTCTGTGGTGTCTTCAAAACGGTATGACTATTATTAACAAGAGCTGTTCTGGTACTTCCATAAAGCCTTAATTTCAGTACGACTGACTTGCTGATCTGTGAGATACGTGAGTGTTTCAAAAGATCGAATGTTTTCATTTGACCTTTGGGAGCTTCCCACTTTACAAATCTCGATCAAGTAAAAGTGTCAGAATGCGAGTTTTATATCGTTTTAATTTTTCATATTCAAGTTCTTGTAACAGCCCATTTTTAAGAAGCCCAAATTTCAACATCTCCACTTCATATAATCTCTAGAATTTTTATCTGTTTTTAAAGGGTTTTCGAGTGTAAAATGTATATGGTTGCGCGGAAAAAACCATTGGATTATTATATTTGACGGTAGAGGAGCCAAGCCGCTTGTTCCTTTCCGACAAAACGATATCATTCATACCCTCCTCGATCCTCCATCGACACATCGGGGTGGTGGGGTGGGAGGGGCAAGAAGATGATTCTAGAATGTCACGTAATCATCGGGGCCGAGGACATATAAGGCACGCGCGACCGTTGCGCGGCCTCTTTCCACCGCAGTCGTCGCTGAAACCACAACGCTTCTCTCCCGACGCACCCCTGGGGCCCCAGAGTGTCTGTCTAGAAGAAGTTCCCTCACCTCGGGTGAGATATAGTTGCGCACCGCCTCTCTCCGGAGTGTTCCAGAAGAAGTTCCAGAAGTTGCAGCTATAGTGCTCAACAGGATAGAAGAAACCCCGGTGAGTCAACACTCCTTTATTTACTGCCTTATATAGTTTAACCCGCTCCAATTTTGTTGTTCTCCTAATAAGGCAGGATTCCTTTTCAGCGATTTGGCACCATAATAGTTTAGTTTTAGGGAAGAGCGAGTGCATTATACCGCATGCTATAGTAGTCGCTTTTACGTAAGCGTAGAAGCATCCGCATATACAGTCCACTTTAGTTAATATCTCGCGTAATAGGTTTAAGGTTCGACCGGGGAACTAGACTTCGGCAGCCTTAAACACGTGGCTCCACCATTTTATGGTCACTTCGAGCAGGATTTTGGTCGAATTGTTGAATTAATTAATTAGATAATGCACTCCAATTTATAGAATAGACTTAAATAGTGTTCGTTTAAATTTAAAATTTGATTAGGTACTCGCAAACAGAATTATTCGTTTTATAGCGCTCGTATTTGATTAAATTTAAAGCCTATTAAATAATTGAAACAGTGTAATAGGAACCGTTTGATACGCTTACCCACAATCTTGATAAAATTATTGAATGCAAATGACGCGTCACCTCGACTCGCTGCGCAGGTGTTCGATTTAATTACGTAATATGGCATACCGAGTGTCCATCCTTTATTGTTTGTGCGTTGTGAGATTAATTGTGATTGATATAACTTTATTATAATAGTTTAAAATGGCAGTTAGTGGAAGTGAAATCAAAATTAAAACGCTTTATGCTAAGAGGGACATACTCTTTTCGCGTATGCAGAATATAAGTGATTATATAAAGAACATTCATATAGAAGCAGTGCGGGAAACTTTTTTGACCGAAATTGAAACGATAGATTCTCTACGAATAGATTACGAAAAAATATAAGACCAAATTAATCATTTGGAATTACAAATCGACCCGAAATACATAGTGAACTACCAACCGCTGCTGGCATTCGAAGATATGTTGTGTCGCGTGAAAAGAATAGCGAGATCCCTATCTCAAAACGAAGCAAAGCCGGAAAAACAGGTACGTCCAAGCAACTCGATTAGGTTGCCGCCAATAGATATTCCGGTATTTAATGGTGATATTAAGACGTGGCCCTTCTTCTTCAGTAGTTTTCAAAACAATATACACAATAACCCATCGTTATCGGACGCCGAAAAATTATATTACTTAATCAGTAAACTTAGTGGCAGGGCACAATCGATCTGCTCTGGTTTTACACCTACAGCAAACAATTACTTATTAATATTCGAAACGCTTAAAACTAAATATGAAGATAGGAGAATGTTAGCTTCCGAATATTTGAACCAGATATTCGATCTTAAATCTATATCATCCGCGAACATCAACGGCTTAGAGCAATTTCTAGATAAATTTGTGGCATCGGTGGCTGCACTTAAGAATTTGAAATTTAATGATCTTATGGACGTGGTGTTTCTCCATATTGCACTGAAGAAGTTGGACCCCGACACCGTGCGTGCATTTGAAATGGAGCATCGTAGCTCGGAGATGCCTTCCTTTCATTCATTAGCATCGTTCGTGCGAGATCAAATAAAGGTGATGCAGCGCTCTCCGAACGTTAAACAGGAGATTAAAGGGTGCGTCGACCGTAGACAGACTCAACCATCTAAAATAGCAGGGTCGTTAACTTACGTAACCGCTACGCCAACATCACTCCAGCATACTTGTTTAGTATGTAAAGATAGACACGGTAATTTATATAATTGTGCGACTTTTCGTAAATATTCACCAAGCGAGCGTTATAAATTAGTAAAGACAAACAACCTATGTTTGAACTGCTTGAGCGATAAGCATTTAGTTGCAAAATGCAATTCGAGTTCCGTATGTAGCAAGTGCGCTAGGAAACATCACACGCTATTACATTTTGAAAATAGCAATATAGCGGCGTCAAGTAAAGCGGATAAGGAATTCGCCCCTACTAAGGTCAACGATTCTAGCGGTCGACCTGGTGATGTCGCTCTGTGCTCATTGGCAAATATGGGAGCACAACCTCCTTCAACCGTGTTACTGGGTACGGCACGTATTTTGGTTAGGGATTCGCGTGGAAACGAACAAAGCGTCCGTGCACTGCTGGACAGCGGAGCCCAAAATAGCTTTATAACGCGACAATGTTGTCGGCGCTTAGGCTTAGTAATAAATAGGTCACTTTCATGTCCTGTAATTAAAGGCGTCGGAGGCACTAGTAAATCGACACAGGGATATATAAATTTAAAAATTTATTCTCAGATAGATCGTAATGTTAACTTTGATATAAATGCACTAGTAGTAGATAGGGTCACTGAACGGTTGCCAACCGTTTCGGTTGACACCTCGGCAATGATTGAATTTAAGAATTTGACTCTGGCGGACGACACTTACGCCGTTCCTGGAAACATAGACATGCTCATTGGAGCATCGCTTTTCCCTTATCTTTTGTTAAACAATAAGGTCAGGGGCAACTCTTCGCATACCGCGCCTTACGCACTGGAAACCGTATTGGGCTATGTGATCCTTGGCTCCGCCCCCATCATAGATAGTATTTCGGCAACCTCTTATTGTGGTATGGCTGTCGAACCGCTCGAGTCGTTAGTCCGCAAATTTTGGGAGATGGAGGAGGTGAACGTCCCACCCATAGCTAGCTCAGATGACAGGTTATGCGAGGAAATTTACGTCCGCACGACCATTCGTGATCGCGACGGTAGATATAGTGTAGCGCTACCCTTTAAAGGAGATGTTTTATCTCTCGGCGATTCGCGTCAAATGGCGGAAAAACGTTTCTACAGCTTGGAGCGTAGGATGCTCGCTTCACCCCAGTTAAAGGAAGCTTACGACGGCGTCATTAACGAATATATAAGAGAAGGTTACATATCACTTGTGGCTTCGAAATTAGATAACTACGAAGACACACCGTCGTATTTAATACCACACCACGGAGTCATTAGAGAGGACAAACTTACATCTAAGTTACGTGTTGTGCTCGACGCTAGTGCTAAAACTAGCACTCACCTGTCGCTTAACGATATCCTCTATAGTGGGCAAAATTTACAGGGCAGTTTATTTAATATAATAGTCAATTTTCGTTTGTTTAGTATAGCACTATCCGCCGATATTCGTCAAATGTTTCTTTGCATAGGGGTCCGTGAATGCGACCGTAGATTCCAACGCATTTTATATCGTTTCAACCCAAAGGAACCTCTAATGGTGTTTGAATTTAACCGCGTTTGTTTTGGTTTAAAGTCGAGCCCATTTCATGCGTTACGCACGGTGAGACAGCTCGCTCACGATGAAGGTCTCTCTTATCCTAAAGCTAAGAGGGCAATTGAGAGCGGATTATATATGGATGATTTTGTGTACTCGGTCGATAGCGTGGAGGAGGCAACCCTAACCACCGCCGAGGTTATAAGGCTCATGAAATCGGGTCAATTCGATCTTGTGAAGTGGACTAGTAATTCGCGTCCGGTTTTGGATACAATCCCACTATCACACCGTCTTTCGGCGATAAAGGAATTCGACGATTCTGATACACACAAGGTGCTCGGTCTATGTTGGTCACCAGAGTCCGACGTGTTTAGCCTTAAGGTAAATCCGCCCGTAGAGAAATGCACAAAGCGCACAATACTGTCATGCGTTGCTAGATTATGGGACGTCATGGGTTTCGTAGCTCCAGTAGTATTATACGCTAAGCTTTTAATTAAACAACTTTGGTTATTGGAATACGACTGGGATGACTCGCCGCCTGACAGCATTGTTCGGTTGTGGCAGCGCTTTAGAGAGGAACTTCCTTTATTAAAAGAAATTAAAATACCGCGTCATATAAACGTAGATAGGAATAGCGCCATAAAGGTCGTTGGGTTTGCAGACGCCAGCGAGAAGGCTTACGGGGGCGTTGTATATTTCCACGTCCAGAATAATGGTAGAAATTCGATTAGCCTCATTAGTTCTAAGTCGAGAGTCTCCCCCCGTAAGGTTGTCTCTCTGGCGCGCTTAGAGCTTTGCGCAATATTAGTACTCGCCAAGCTTATTACCGCAGTTATCAGCGCATGTAGGGATAGAGCTCACATAGAAAGGATATTTGCCTTTTCCGACTCCACCGTCGCCTTATGCTGGGTTCATTCTTCACCCCACCGTTGGGATACGTTTGTTGCGAACCGAGTGGCCAAGATACAAGACGAGTTAGAAACGCGGAACTTTTATCACGTGTCCGGTACGGAAAACCCCGCCGATTGTCTATCCCGTGGACTCACCCCGATGCAAATAATGGACCACCCGCTTTGGTTCCACCGACCTGCTTGGGTTCACTTGGATCCCTCGCAATGGCCAATAACCGATTTCGAACCTTCGTCAGTGTCACAACCGCCGGAAGAGAAGAGACACGCTCTAGTGGCGAACGTTTCGAGCGAGGTTTCTCCAATAATTGCTTTGGCGAACCGCTTGTCCTCTTGGTCGAAATTATTGCGTAGCGTAATTTACGTTTGTCGATTCGGGAAGCTGTTACCGCGACGTTCGTATGTCTTAGCATCCGATTACAACTATGCCGAGTCGCTAGTATTGCGTGAACTTCAACGTGCGCACTTCTCTGAAGAAATTAGAAGATTACAATCGAATAGAGCTTGTAGTCGCGCCTTTCAACGCCTTAAGCCATTTTTACAGGATGGGATTGTAAGGGTAGGTGGACGCTTGTCCAACTCGCAATTGAGTTTCGACCAACGGCACCCTATTGTTTTACCGCGTAAAGACCATATCATGAACTTATTAGTCGACTACCATCATAAATTGAACTCGCACGCTGGCCCCGACTTGTTGATGTCGATTTTGCGTCAGAATTATTGGATTCTTTCTGCACGTAGTTTAATACGCAATCGGGTGCACAGATGTATAGCTTGCTTTCGGGCACGCCCCAAGCCGTCATTTCCGGAAATGGCGGAACTTAGATCTTGTAGAGTAATACAATCAGTAAAGCCCTTCACGCACACCGGGTCTGATTTCGCTGGTCCGTTTAAGGTCACGCTCACTCGCGGGCGTGGTATAAGATCCACAAAGGCTTACGTCTGCATTTTCGTATGTCTAACTACTCGAGCGGTGCATATAGAACTCGTTGGTGATCTAAGCACAGCAGGCTTTATGGGTACATTTAAAAGATTTCTTTCCCGCCGTGGCCCTGTAAGTAGATTGTATTCGGATAACGGTACGAACTACGTCGGTACAAAACGTATTCTATCGGAACTACATGAGCTCTTAGCTAGCAAATATTATAATTCGGAGTTCGCTCACATTCTAGCCGAGAACCGCATTGAGTGGTCTCTGAACGTCCCAGCCGCGAGCCATTTTGGGTGCAATTGGGAGACTAATATCAAGAGTCTAAAGAGTCATTTATACCGAGTAATAGGAGATCAAATTTTGTCCTTCGAAGAGCTAAGTACGGTGCTCGCTCAAATTGAATGCGTAATGAATAGTCGCCCACTTTGTCGTACGTTGTTTAGTGACCCCTCGGAACCGCTGGCTCTAACTCCAGCACATTTTTTGAATTTAACGCCTTTAAAGTATTTACCAGCCGCAGGTATGGATGAGAACAGACTTAGCATTTCCGCACGCCACAAATTATTAGATCGGTTAGTGCAATCGTTTTGGAAACGATGGAGGATGGAATACTTGCATACTTTGCAGTCTCGGCAAAAATGGAACACAGCAACTGAGCCTTTAGCTGTAGGAACTGTAGTTGTGCTCACCAAAGAGAATACGCCGCCTCTCCACTGGCCGTTAGGAATTGTCGAAGAGGTCTTTCCCGGTTCCGACGGAGTAGTTAGGATAGCTCGCGTTAAGACCACGGTTGGGTCTTACTTGCGTCCGGTTGTCCGTTTGTGCCCCCTGCCTCTTCCATAATTTAAATTAGCTTTCTAGATTAAATTGTAGTTGAATTTAAGTAATCTTAGCGTTAGTTAGTTATTTTGTTAGTTGATCTTAGCTCTAGTTGTATTAGTTAATTTTGAAGGAAATCCTTCAAGGGCGGGGGAGATGGTTGCGCGGAAAAAACCATTGGATTATTATATTTGACGGTAGAGGTGCCAAGCCGCTTGTTCCTTTCCGACAAAACGATATCATTCATACCCTCCTCGATCTTCCATCGACACATCGGGGTGGTGGGGTGGGAGGGGCAAGAAGATGATTCTAGAATGTCACGTAATCATCGGGGCCGAGGACATATAAGGCACGCGCGACCGTTGCGCGGCCTCTTTCCACCGCAGTCGTCGCTGAAACCACAACGCTTCTCTCCCGACGCACCCCTGGGGCCCCAGAGTGTCTGTCTAGAAGAAGTTCTCTCACCTCGGGTGAGATATAGTCGCGCACCGCCTCTCTCCGGAGTGTTCCAGAAGAAGTTCCAGAAGTTGCAGCTATAGTGCTCAACAGGATAGAAGAAACCCCGGTGAGTCAACACTCCTTTATTTACTGCCTTATATAGTTTAACCCGCTCCAATTTTGTTGTTCTCCTAATAAGGCAGGATTCCTTTTCAGCGATTTGGCACCATAATAGTTTAGTTTTAGGGAAGAGCGAGTGCATTATACCGCATGCTATAGTAGTCGCTCTTACGTAAGCGTAGAAGCATCCGCATATACAGTCCACTTTAGTTAATATCTCGCGTAATAGGTTTAAGGTTCGACCGGGGAACTAGACTTCGGCAGCCTTAAACACGTGGCTCCACCAGTATATACTATTATACCATCATGAATAAGCAGCTAAACGCTGTATTTCATGTAGTTAGTGTAACGAACCTGAGACACTTTAACTGAAAATGATGCATTCCATCTTAAGGCGTGACATAGCATCTGCATTTGATTCGTAATCAATGACAAATTTCTATGGGTACAGAATTCAGTTACCATCAGCTGGATTAATGAAGAAATGTTTCTACGTGATTTGTGTTTGTGATCTTTTGCGTCTCGTATATCTCTACAACAAAGGATAATATTAACTACAAACCATTTAATTGGACGCAAAGTTAAACGAATAAATTTTTCAATTAATTCAATTTTGCAAAAATAAAATATTACAAACTTCAAATGCGTACTGTATAGAGTTAGTTGCACCTTACATTCATTTTTTTAAGAATAAGAGTGACAAGGACAAGCAAGCATACAGTTCATCTGATGGTAAGTAGATGCAGAGTCCCATAGACATTTACATTTATCCTGTATTAGGATCAAAAAGGCAGATGCGTTGTCACCTCTGAGGACTAAGGTGGAATGCCTCGTTTCAAATAAAAAGGATCTCCGGTTTTCTGTACGTACCACCGCAGCATTACTATTTTACGTTGGTATTTTGTAAGAGCGTAGTCCTACTCTGGCCGAGTAGACTCATTCGTACTACAACCATAATATAGCTGCATGGTGGCTCTACCTCATTGAAATTGTTTTATCTTATTTTTTGTATATTTACTATGTTATTACACATTCTGTTTGTTGCTTTCTAAAAATCTTTAATTAGTATCGAAACTATTTGAAATATTTTTTTACATTTATTTCCCTTTTTTCTCTCTCTCTATTTTTATCTTTCTTTCCATTCGTGTCGGTTTGTCGTCTCATCGGACTGTGAGAGTGCTCCTGTTCTTGCGTAAACACCCGGGCACTTAATCTTGTCGTGCGTAGCTGGCTAGTCTCCATTTTTTAATTTGCCTGGAGGTAGTTATTATTATTTGGTTAATCATGAAATCTTTTAGAAGTAACAATCGATTAATAATAGTTTAGATAGCTTAATACAAACTCGAAAAGTCAAAATTTCGAAGTCACTATTCGACTGTCGTGAAGCGCTCTAGCAAAAGCATTTTGAAACTTACTTGGAGCGGTAAACGCGAGCGTTAGTACTTTTAATACGTTTACTAATTAATCTTACATAACATACATAAACAATCACGCTTATCATCCGGAAAGGTAGGCAGAGACTACGTATTTTCCTATGGCATGATCCTGACACACCTGTCTTGCCTCTGGCTCTACCTCTATATATCTACGCACACATGCTCGTTGGTTAAGGTTACTCTCAATCTAGCCCATCTTCAATATATCGCCAATTTAGTCATTAAACTTTCGTTTAGGGTATCCCCTCCAAACGCTGCCGTTCACTTCTGCAATATAAATTTGCTTTGTCGCTATTTCCTCGTTTATTCTTTCTACATGACACAATCACTGAAGCAATTATTTCTTAATCCTGGTCACAACATCATTTTGTTAACCACACATTTATTTTATGACGTAAATTTTTACCTTGTCATTCAGATTATGCCCCAATATTTATTCTTTATTTTAAAATTTCATAAAGTTAAACTTTAATTTTTACATTCGATAGGTGAAGACGTCCAGATCAAATTTGAGCGTTAAATGAGCTAACAATAAATCTTATGCAGCAGATATGTCGTCAGTTTATCCCGAGAGGCGATGATTGACCTTTCTGTAAGCCTTTCACATTTTATTCATTTATTATTCAAAGCCTACTTAAATTGCTAGCACGTTACATAAGGTTTGTATTTTTTTGTAATAAGTAACTTTTTTGTACTAAATAATCAAAGGCTGACTTTAGTTTTTGCCGTCGTGGTCGTTTTAATATGAATTTTTTGGTCCGATCTACGCAAAAAGAGCTTACAGTATCTTAATTAAACTAAATTCTCGATGAGCTAGCGACTTAAAATATTGAACATAGCTAAAAATCGGATGGCAACGTAGTGTAACAATCCCCCCCCTCTACTGTTTAAAAATATTATAATATAAAAAATATCCCCTTTTCAATAACATTATATATATATGAGACCAGGATTATTAAAATATGTTTTGATCTTTCTAAAGATTTAATAATAGGCCGTTTGTAATAATTTGGTGTGATCGTCTTAGTTAGGACCCTTATTTACGTTGTGTTTGTTTAGTAACTTAGTTCTTTTAGGTGTCCTTTGGAAGAATGAATATTCACTAGAGCAATAGAAAGCTGTTGGTAGTGCCTTATAAGCTAAGTGAACCCCGTTCACGAAGACAGGGCTCGAGAAAGGTTAAGAACGTAAAACGTTTTTATTCCACTTGTATCAGGTTGACATTATTAATTTATTATTATTTATCCCTTCCCGCTTGGAAAAGGCTCACAATATATTTATACAAAAATACCCGATACAAGGGCTTCGCTCTCCTACATTTATTTAAAAAAAATGTAGGGGAGGTACACGGCCCCACACACGCCGTGCACGGTGAGCGCCAACCATTTTGATGCACTCCCCCCCGAAGGGAACGCTAATTCGGGAACTGGACCGTAGTCCACAGCAAAATAACTGGCGAACCAGTAAAAGAGGCTTGGCCCCTTGTTAGTGCGTAAGCACAAACATCGACCGAAGTCGCGCATGTCAATGCGTGTAAACGCCATACAGAATACGAACGAATCCAGCCACAGTGAATGTACGTCACACGGTTTAGGCAAATAGGCACACTGGCCGTAAACCCTCCGTGAGCGCCACCACCTGCCAGACCGCCGCTCCTGCAGACGTGATGTAAGTGTATGACATCACCACCAATTGCATGATCAGCACGGCTACTAGCCACAGAGCGTGTCATGAGACTACTGCTCACCTCAAGGGAATGGGGTCCCACGTTGTGCGGCTTTCGGCCGCAGCCTTGAGAGTCTCCTCAGATCCTCCCGCCAGCTACCACCCGCATGAGGTCGACACATGTGCTCCACCAACCTATACAACGGCAGATATAGCCAAAAGGCAGTTATAAGATAAGAGTAATAATTCGCCATCAGAAAGGGTTTGTGTCACTGACGTTGAGTAAATGCATTTTCGATCATGTTTGTCTCACCCACCAACAAGTTGCCTTCAATCATTCAAAGGTGGGAAAGTTACAGAGATATAATATTATGTTGTTATATAAAACATCGTGGAGGGCAGACAGTCTGCATCCCCGCAATGAAGGGACCCGACTTGGGCAAAGCTACTTAGGTGTGAGTCAAACCAAGACGCAGAGAGCGCCATTGAGAATAGCGTCCCACCAAACAACCATCGCAGAGACGCAATGCTGCAGAACGCAACAAGCATCAATACGACTATCGTCGGGCTTACACCATTCCAAGGTCCCCCATACATCCCAGCAGACATCACCACCCGTATACCTCCATCGACCAGAACCACAAGAGAGCGTCGAATCAGGCGCAGCACACCCGCAGATCCATCACAAGACGCAATATCGCAAGCAGCAGTAAGCATCAATGCAACTATCATACGGGCGGCGCACCCTCACAACACACCCACATGACTCGTATCGACTTTGGCGACAAAGTTGGTATTGTTGTTATATAAAAAATATCACTAACGTATCATAGTAGCACGCTTCTAAGACGCCAATGAACAAAACTCCACGTATCATAGCGCTAATGCACTAAGACATGAAGCTGAGTATGCCTGTTACACTTAAAAGTGCTACCAAACACACTCATCATCCCCATCCGAAAGATAGACGACACATCGCTATGCGCAACGACGTCGCCCACAAACGGTATGGGTGTGCGATGTCCACGGGAAAGTCGTATTGCTACAACGAACCCGCTCATCACCGGCACTAAGATTGTTGTTATATAAAACTGCACCAACGTATCATAGTAGCACGCTACTAAGACGTCAATGAACAAAACTCCACGTATCATAGCGCTAATGCACTAAGACATGAAGTTGAGTATGCCTGTTACACTTAAAAGTGCTACCAAACACACTCATCATCCCAATTCGAAATATAGACGACGCATCGCTATGCGCTACTACGCCGCCCACAAACGGTATGGGTGTGCGATGTCCACGGGAAAGCCGTATTGCTACAACAAACCCGCTTACCACCGGCACTAAGATTGTTGTAATATAAAACAGTACCAACGTATCATAGTAGCACGCTACTAAGACGCCAGTGGACAAAACTTCACGTATCATAGCGCTAATGCACTAAGACATGAAGTTGAGTATGCCCGTTACACTTAAAAGTGCTACCAAACACACTCATCATCCCAATCCGAAATATAGACGACGCTTCGCTATGCGCTACTACGCCGCCCACAAACGGTATGGGTGTGCGATGTCCACGGGAAAGCCGTATTGCTACAACAAACCCGCTTACCACCGACACTAAGATGATATGTCTAGGACACATCGGTTAGCGAGTCCAAGTTTACCTCGGACCAATTGCTCGTGAAGCAGCACACACGCCACCATAATATTCCTTTTCAAGTCCCTAATAAGGACTAGTCATTTTGCAACAGTACTAGAAGCAGTCAGTCACCCGACCACCCCATACAATGCTTATGCATCAAGGAGACCTCCTATAATATTGCTTTTGTATCTTGTTGTTGCTATAGACCTTACTTTCATAAGTCATTCATATATAGGATTCGAACCCACGACCCCACTATTGTAATGCATATTAATCATAGAGACCTTCTATAGTATTGCTTTTGAATCATAGACCTTACTTTCATAAGTCATTCATATATAGGGTTCGAACCCACGACCCTACTATTGTAATGCATATTAATCACAGAGACCTTCTATAGTATTTCTTTTGAATCATAGACCTTACTTTCATAAGTCATTCGAATATAGGGTTCGAACCCACGACCCTACTATTGTAATGCAAATTCATCATGGAGACCTTCTATAGTATTGCTTTTGTATCATTGAGTTTAATATCATAAGTCCCTAATATAGGACTAGTCATTGTGCTACAGTACTTCAGGCAGTCAGGCTCCCGACCACCCCATATATATGTAGAACTGCAGAAATGTATCTCCGGCAGCTCATCCATACAAGACATCTATACGTGAACACCTTCCATAACTTAGGAAAATTTTCCTTAATACATGAACTCCTTCAACAACTTAGGAAATTTCATCTATACGTGAACTCCTTCCACAACTTAGAAAAATTTTCTTTTATACACGAACACCTCCCATGAGTTAAACAATTTTAACAAATTTTCTAATTATCTTATAACCGTTATTTAACTTAATTTTATAATATTTTTTGACTTGTATTTCTATTATTTATCTTATTTTAAATATTTTTACCAAGTTTTTAAATAAATTTATTTATTACGAAAAACAATAATTTTGCCTTTAATTTACTATGTTATTGGGATAATGTCTAAAATATATTAACTTTATGTTTATTAATTTGACTTAATTGCTTAATATATATCTTTTAAGACTATTTCTGACGCCCCTTTATATTGAATTTAATTATTAATAATAATATTGGGCCGTCACAGTAGGAATGTGTATAAAGTGGTATATTAAAAAATTTTATGCATAATTTTTTTCTAGTGTTCTCACCCTTTCTACTGCAAGCGAGATTTTTTATATTAATCCTCAAGAGTGACAACAAATTTGCATTTTGATTGTCGATTGAGATGAAGTAGATGTCTATGGGTCACAGCATCCACGTACCTTCAGGTGGTCTGTGTACTAGTTTGTCACTCTTATTCTATAAAAAGTAATCAGGTGTGCTACGTTGTCATTTGTAACCCGAGCTTGCTATAAAATATTTAATGGTATTGCTATTTAAAAGGACAGCACATTTCATTAATATTTTTCAATGTAATAAAAGCAAGAAAATACTTGTTTCACCTAACAAAGGTCATAAAAATGATTCTACGAGTATAATGTGTCCTTACAAGGATTGCTATATATTCTTTTATTAAATATTATTTCCCTCACCTTAGCGTTATCCCTCTATAATAAATTTACATGTCTGAGATGCTGTTAACCACAGATCTTATACTATTTTCCGGCCTTTTTTATTATACCCCAAGTTTTTACCACTCTTTTACTTAGTTAACATGCATGTTTTTGTATGTTTTTATGTTAATGTGTATGTGTGTATGTATATGTGTTTATGTGTATGTGTAATTTTCTCGTGCCTTATTTGTCTATAGTCGTGTCGGAACTATGCCCCACCGGACTGTGAGAGTGAGTGAACAGAGAGTGCACCAGTGCTTGCGCATACACTCGTACAACATCATCCCGTCCTGCGCAGATGGCTAAACTCCGTTAGGACTGGTCGCCATGAATGAAATTTAATATTACCTATATGTTAATGTAATTAAATATTATAATAGAGTGATCATCCACATCCGAACTTCTGCATATTGGGAAATTTTGCAGTAATTTAGTAGTATTAAAAATTCGTGTAGTTAGAGGAACCACTGCCGCATATCGTCTCATGGGCATCGTGAGAGGTGGAAAAGGCGAATAAAACGGTAATGGCTAACAGGAGCTTCATGATAACAACTCAGGGTAATAAAAGATATATCAGTTGACTACCCGCATGCCAAGTGTATAAATTATAACAAGTATTTATAATTCTCTATGACAACCTATGGAAAGGCTTATATTGAGTTGTGAACTTTTTTGGGCTGAAACGATAGAATTTTTTTTTGTAAAAACTATAAAAAAAGAAAGTGAAAGTTTTTAGTGCCGTGGCTATAGTAAGGTGTCAGTGTGGCTCGAACACGTGCAAATTATTTATAAGATCTTAATACTCTTACCTCTGTGTACTGATAGTCGTGATCATTATCAACATAACCCTTCATAAGTCTACTGCTGTACATAAGCCTCCCCAAAGAATCTCACAAAGCACGGTCCTGAACTACCTGCGTCCATCGACTTCATGCATATCTTACCAGGTCATCAGTCCATCTAATTGCGGTCGCCTTACACTTTGCTTACCGGTGCGAGGCTTACTACTCGAGAACTTTTCTTCCCCATATTACTAATAGTAACCTTTGTGCAATTATTTTATATTATGTTTACCCCCACTAGATGGAGTGACGACCTGGTAAGACATGCAGGAAGTCGATGGATGCAGGTGGCTCAGGACCGTGCTTTGTGGCATACCTTGGGAGAGGTCTATATTCTGCAGTGGACTTGTGAAGGGCTGTAATGATGATGATGATGATTTTTACATCAATAAATACACATTAATAAAAATAGCGGATTATATTGCTTTTAATTTTAGCTATTTTTAATTCCCCACGTTTCGGGTGAATTACCGCATACAAGTCACGGGGGACTGAAGTGTTGGACATCCTTAATACGGGCTACCTTCAGCTTTCATTATGCATATTAATTTTTGATCTGATCGTCGCAAGTAAGCTTACTGTATCTTGAAGTTTTACAGTGATATGTTTGGATTTGTATTTAATTTTATTATATGTAGAGTGCCACAGAAAGAGTAGCTCCCGGCCATACTCTCTATTGAATTCTTTTCCATATGCAATTTAACTTTTTTCACAACAATTATGACCACACTTTCTATCAAGCTTGTATACTCATGTATCTTGTAGAGATTTGTAGCAATTGACGGATGTTAAATACCAACTAATCTTCTTCTGTAACATGTAGCCAAAGAAGATGAGTCAGCTATTAATAAAATCCGAAAAATAAGTTTTATTTTATTGTACGCTTTGTTACTTTTTGAAAATAGGTATAACAAGTGCTAAACCATAGTTTGTTGGTCTGTACTGTTACCTTTGGTTTTTTTTTGGTTACGTTACGGTTGTAACCGTTTGTCATACTGACGTAAAAAGCACTTATTGCCCTCGTTATATGACCGAATAATGATGCAACTAAAACCAATGCACAGCTGTCCCTGACATCACTTAAAACAGTGAAGATTCAATTTGTGTAACAACGAAACGTCGAAATGAAACGAGTTTTGGACTTTTTAATAATAACACCAAGTGCTGGCGTACGTGCCGAAGTGGCAGCGTGCTGCATTGTATTGCACTAGTTATAAGGTAAGCTGGTAATGAACTAACCTGGTTTTTGTGACATTAGGTAACGAAATGGATTCATGCATAAATGAGAAACGAAGCATTTTTTTTTATAAATAGAGTCAGAATATTTACAGCGAGCGTTAACCACAGAGCCGTGGTAGCTCAGTGGTTAACGCTCGCTGTAAATATAACAGAACGCGAGTAACCCGGGTTCGATCCCCACCCGCACCAATGAAATTGTTAATTGCAATTTTAAGTGATGATTCACCACGTACTCGGCGGTGAAGGAAAACATCGTGAGGATGCATGTCTGAGGAATAAGAAAAAATACTTCGAAGACATGTGTAGTTCGTCAAGACGCATTTGGTTAGCGCGGCGGACACTTCCTTGCCCTAAACCCTCTCAGAAATGAGGGGAGGCTTGAGCCCAGCAGTGGGACGTAAATAGGTTGTAACTTTACTTTTTTACTTCACAGGCATTACTTTGCGGAAATCTTATATATTAAAATAGAAAAAATAAATTAGCTAAGATAAGCGTAACAAAATAGATAATTTGTCTTATCTCGTTTCAAAAGCACTTTCCGCTCTTCTCCTATTACAAGTATTAACCCCGTCACCACTAATCCCCACACTAGGAAAGACGCACCGCCTTTAAAGGACTTGGCACTCGATTTAAATTATTAAATAGCAAATTTTAAACATACTTACTTTTTATTTACCAGGCATATGCCATATTTTGTTCCCGATAGGGTTGCTCGTATGTAGTAATTAATCCTGGAGTTTCGTATTTATAATGTCCACGACTTTTTATATTCTTAGATAATAATATGCAGGTTTCCTTACGATGTTTTTTTTTATGGATTCGTAAGTAATATCATAAACCTTTTCCAATTATTTTGGTTTATCTTGACTTTTTTTTCGCCTCGTTTTTATCATGGTTGTGAAATATCAATTTCACACTGATGTGAGATTAATATTTCACACAGATGTGAAATTGATATTTCACACTGCCCATGAAAAATATCAAAGTAAACTTTTAGCTAGCAGCCGACTTTAACTTGAAGAGTGCCTCGAATCAATTGGTTGTCATGCGCATTTATTATTTATTTTATTCCTTATTTTTACAAAACTAAAAAAGTGGGTAAAATTTGAAGAGTAACTATGCTACAGACTTTTATTTCGTTCACCTGTTACGATTACAGCTGTTACGATTGACCTGGGTCAAGCTAAATCAGTTATAGGGTTTTTCCAACAAGAAATTATAAGTACCAGCCAGGAGTCAGGAATTTGTCGTCGTTAAACCTTGGACTACAAAAATCATGTAAAGCCGTATGTTCTGCGCCTGATTTCTCTGCGGTCGTGTTTGATTACCGCCCACTGGACTATGAGAATGAGGGAATAGAGAGTGCAACTGTTCTTGTGCATATACTCGGGCACTATAGTCCTATTCTGCGCAGATGGCTGGTATTTGTAGAAAGTGACGATTAAATAAACACGCCTCAATTTTATTTCTAAAATATATTCAATAATACTATATTATGCCTCAATAATATTATTACTAATACTAATACTAATATAACTATTACTAATGCATTTTTTGCAATTTGCTTTAAATTTAGCAATTCGTAAAAATTTTGCAACACCGTTGACAGCGACAGCATCTATATTAGAACATGTGGTGGTATCCCTTGCCGTGTGGTGGCGGTGGAAGTATATCCACCACCCCATATATTATTTCCATGGACGTCGTAAGACGCGACAGAGGGAAACAGAGGCAGGAATAGCAGCAATACCTTTCTGATAACAGCAAAGAAAAATAAATAAATTAAATTTATGACCTATATACGTCCTATTGCTGAGCACATGCCTCCTCTCGTTTTTAAGAGGGTTTTAAGGCAAGTAAATGTAAATGAAAATGCCCCAATACGAGTAAGCAAACTTCACAAGTTGTTTTTGTAATATTTTTTTTTTCTTATTTTTCAGACTTAAGTTTCCACAAGATGTTTTCCGTCACCATCGAGCATGTGGTAAATGGTGCTGGCGGGGATCAGATCCGAGTTTCTCGCGTACTATGAAATTTAAAACGAGCGCTTAGCCCTTAAGCTACCACGAGATAAGAGCAGTATTACAATAAAAAATTGCGGTTGCCAACCCGCTCGCCAAACGTGGCAATACACCTCTCATGGCGGTATGTACATAAAAATGAACCCCAGTTTCCGGCAGCCTCACTATTCCTAGCTATGGTGGCGATCATGATAACGACGGGGCACGGGTTGCGAAGAATCTCCGGTAAAGGTTCGGCTGCCACCTAAGCCTACTCGACCTGGCAAAATATAACACACGCACTCTAAGGACTAACGTGAGTATCCTGGAGTTGAAAGAAAGGCCAACTTCACGGAGAAAGAGAGACACTTTATGATGAACTATATCTTCCAGAAGCGGCCCAGCAGAAAGTGGACTTGGGCAAGACCCCGACGAAGGTTCGTGAAAAAATGAAATGAACTCCAATATGACGACCAGGTGGCAACTGTTCTCTGTTCGGACTTTTAGTGATTGCGGGGGTAAAAACTGGCAGTGAATACCGAACGGTGGGGGGCACACTGAACCTCAACGTTAAGTTGGAGAGGTCACGTTTAATGATTTTACCGCTCCTGCTACCCCCCAGGGGTAATCCCCCAACCCCAGGGGGATCCTCTCATGTTCTAACCGAATGCCCAGAATACTTTCAACTGGAGTAACAAAGTCGTTTTCAGTGCCTAGAATATATAAATTTCTAATATAGTGGACGATATGAATGATAAGCTCGTGGAAACTGTCAATGCAGTCGGGGCTAAGTTTTGCAAGAGTCGTTGAAAAAAAATTGAAAAACTCTCCAATCACACACTCAATCTCATAGCTCTCAATAGGGAAATGAATCAGCAGTCTTCAGCGGATACTACAGTATACAGGCAACTGAACAGGCAGATCTCCAAATGTATGCGTTGCGACTTTTGCAACTTTAATACTGCTCGTGTTGAAGAAGTGATCGAGCGCGGCCAGGGCTCCAAAGTCTTTTCCCGAGATCTGTTTACCAGTTAGAGCTAACTATCAAAGCTGAAGGCCGAAAATGGTAGCATCGCTACCGGGACACTTGAGATTTTGAATAAGTAACAGTGGTAGAGCCACGCGGCAGCTTTGCTGTTGCACGTATGGGCCGGCTCAAACCGGGGTGGTACCACGACCTCACAGAATACCGGCGTGAAGTGGAAGCTCTGCTTCAGCGTTTCGTCTGGTGAGTGCAGGTGGCCGGAGGCCCCAATCCCCCCCCCCCCATCAACATGGTAGCGGAATTAAATAATGATAGACTACCCCAGGAGGGTACCAGCACCCCTGGAGAATCCCTCGCTGAGCATCCACGACCATGTTTCTCCACTTCTGAGCGTGGGTGCTCAGGCTGCCCCGCACATTCTGGGGGGGGGGGGGGGGCAAAATTCCGCACAACACTACAACTGCCCGGGGCAAACGGAGCAACAAGACCAAGGCGACCCCTGCCACGCTGTCCGTGAATTTCTGCAATATCAGGGGACTTCACTCTAACCTAAACGCCGTCCACTACCATCTCGAGACAGCGAGGCCGGCTCTGCTCTTTCTGACCGAGACGCAGGTGTCCTCTCCGGCTGATGTCTCGTATCTCTCCTACCCGGGGTACTAACTGGAACACTCCTTTGTGCCTCGGGCTGGAGTTTGCGTTTACGTCAGAGATGACATCTGTTCTCGACGCCTCGGCAGACTTGAAGGTTCGGACCTGTCCATCCTCTATAGGTCCCATAGCGGTAATGCCGAAACAGACCGACTCTTCGACCACGTCCAAATGGCTGCGGATTCGTTGCTACAGCAGATCCCCTTCGCAGAGATCGTGATCCTCGGCGACTTTAACGCCCATCACGCCGAATGGCTTGGTTCACGTTTAACCGATCATGCGGGGAGATTTGTTCATGATTTTGCCTTGGCATATGGTCTGACACAACTGGTTACTTCGCCTACGCGGATTCCAGATGTGGAGGATCATGCACCTTCCCTGTTGGACCTTCTGCTGACCTCTCGCCCGGACGGATATCAGATTTCCATCGACGCCCCTTTAGGCTCCTCGGACCATTGTCTGGTGCGGAGTGTTGTGCCACTCACGCTGAAATCGCGGTTGCATTCTGCAGGCTGCCGCCGTGTTTGGCACTATAGGTCAGCCGATTGGGATGGGATGCGGTCTTTCTTTGCATCCTACCCTTGGGGGCGGGTTTGCTTCTCGCCGGATGATCCCAACGTTGTTGCGGATTCTGTTACTGATGTGGTACTTCAGGGTATGGAACTTTTTATTCCTTCCTCTGTGGTGCCCATTGGAGGCAAATCTCAGCCATGGTTTGGTCGCTCCTGTAAAATAGCATCATGCTATAAGCAGGAGTGCTACCAAGCCTGGGTTGATGCATCAGCGTCCCGGGATGTAAACACCAGCGCTCTAAAAAAGAAGTATAATTCCGCCTCTAGGTTCTTCAAAAGAGTCATTGCCAAGGCAAAGTCAGAGCACATAGGCAGAATTGGCGAGAAACTAGTTCGCCTTCCTTCTGGAACCCGTGCATTCTGGTCTCTCGCCAAGGCTGTCCAGGGGAATTTCTGTCAGCCATCTCTTCCATCTCTGCACAGGGAGGACGACTCACTGGCCCATACTGCAAAGGAGAAAGCCGATTTTCTAGGCTCTTTCTTTGCGTCTAACTCGACTCTCGATGACGGGGGGAATACACCGCCGACCATCCCGCGGTGTGAGTGCTCCATGCTGGAAGTGCACTTCACACAGCACTCGGTTCGCAAAGCACTTCTCTCCCTGGACATCCACAAGTCGAGTGGGCCTGACGGAATCCCCCCAATTGTGCTGAGGACGTGTGCTCCGGAGTTGGCACCGGTTTTAACGCGTCTTTTCCGGTACTCCTACTCCCTAGGCGTAGTCCCAAAATCATGGAAGACGGCTTTCGTCCACCCGATCCCTAAAAAAGGCTACCGCTCAGACCCGTCCAACTACCGGCCAATCGCCATCACCTCCTTTTTCTCCAAAACAATGGAGTCCATTGTAAACTGCCAGCTCATGAGGTACCTTGAGGATCACCAGCTGATTAGTGACCGCCAATACGATTTTCGCCGTGGTCGGTCAGCTGGTGATCTTCTGGTCTACCTCACACACAGATGGGCGGAGGCAGTAGAGTTTAAGGGGGAGGCATTGGCCGTTAGTTTGGACATTGCGAAGGCCTTCGATCGGGTTTGGCACAAAGCGCTTCTTTCGAAGCTCCCTTCCTATGGGCTTCCCGAGAAATTGTGTGATTGGATCACCAGCTTTCTTGCAGATCGGAGCATCAAGGTCGTTGTAGACGGTGCAAGCTCCGATTGCAAGCCTATTAATGCTGGTGTTCCACAGGGCTGCGTGCTATCGCCAACGCTGTTTCTTCTGCATATCAATGATATGTTGCATACCCGTAACATTCATTGCTATGCAGATGATAGCACTGGTGATGCTCTTTACACCGGCTGAGTCAATATTTCTCGGGAAAACGTCTCCGAGTGCCGGGACAAACTTGTGTCTGAAGTCGAGTCTTTGCTGAACAGACTCTCGGATTGGGGACGACTAAATCTAGTCCAGATTAACCCCCAGAAGACACAAGTTTGCGCGTTAACCGCTAAAAAGAACCCCTTTGTTGTATCCCCTCAGTTTCAAGGCACTCCCCTTGTTGCCTCAGCCAGTATCGGAATCCTCGGCGTCAACATATCGAGTGACGTGCAGCTTCGTGGTCACTTAGAAGGGAAGGCCAAATTGGCCTCTAAAAAGCTTGGCGTGCTCAGCAGAGCGGGACAGTATTTCATGCCGGCACACCGCCTGCAACTTTACAAGGCGCAGGTTCGGCCGCACATGGAATACTGTTCCCATCTCTGGGCTGGGGCTCCCCAGTACCAGCTCCTTCCACTTGACCGCATCCAGCGCAGAGCGGCTCGAATCGTCGACGACCGAGTGCTTTCCGATCGGCTCGATTCACTGGCGCTGCGAAGAGATGTTGCATCTCTTTGCGTATTTTATCGCATCTATCACGGGGAGTGCTCTGAGGAATTGTTCGGATTAATCCCAGCTGCCAAATTTCGTGAACGCACTACACGGCAAACGTCCCGATACCATCCACACCATCTGGATGCTTGGCGGTCCACCACTGTACGTTTCACAAGGAGTTTTCTTCCACGTACAACCTCTCTGTGGAATAGTTTACCACCAGCGATTTTTGCGGACCGATACGACCTGGGGACCTTCAAGAAAAGAGCTTACTCCTTTCTAAAGGGCCGGCAACGCACCCGCAATTCTCCTGGTGTTGCGGTTGATCATGGGCGGCGGTAGTCACTTAACATCAGGTGAGCCGCATGCTCGTTTGCCCCCTCTTCCATAAAAAAAAAAGTTTGAGAGGTTTTGATGATATTCCGGGTGTCAGTCTGAGCATGATTCTGAGGCTCTCTATCACCTTAAAATGGTTAGGCCTCTGTCAAGTATGGAAACACAGCGGAGCTTCAGCGAAATGAAAACCGGTAGAAAACCAGTACTTGAAGTCCTTCAGAAGCTTTTCAATTGTGTCCTCCATGCTGATAATACTTCCGAAGCGTAAAACAACAACGCTCTCTAGAAGAACTAAAGACTGATTTCGTTTATGAGGCACATCAAGGTGTTGTTTTTGCGATATATTACACATGCAGACTGGACGACTTCCAGCCTCCCGAACCAGCGATTTTCCGAAAAGTATTTGGTACCATAGACCACATACACGCCCTTCGACAAATTTTACATGAGGAGACCTAAAGGTACAATCTACCACATCACTATTTGTATGTGGACTATGAAAAAGCCTTTGATTCTGTCGAAATTTGGGCGGTGCTATAGTATAGTCCTTTCAACGATTCCAAACTGACCGTCGATATATAATCGAATTGCTGAAGTGTTTGTACAGTAGGGCTATGATGGCTTTTCGAGTCGTTTCGAGTCGAGGAGAGCAAAGTACGAAACCTATTTAACTGCAGAGATATGAAAGACAGAGCGATATTATATCCTAGTAACTTTCACTGCTGCATTGGAAGATGTTTTCAAGCTAATGGAATGCAAAGGATACGCTATTAACATCACTCACGGGTACATCACTCACCTTTTAACTAAAAACTAGTCATTCCATTTTTGACCAGATGGGTAACAGCGCATTTGCTTTTTCATTCTTAATCAAGGATAAACGTGGATGGTAGATGTATGTGTGTGTCTATGGGATACAGCATCCACTCACTATCAGGTGGACTGTGTGCTCGTTTGTGACCCTTATTCTATAAAAAACAACCTTCGATTTGCCGACGATATAGTCCTTATAAAGGAATCGCTGGAGGACCTAAGCACTGCTCAATCACGTCAAAAGTGTCTCCCAACGGATAGGTCATAAGCTGAACATAGACAAAGAAAGGTCATACGTAAAGTCCATGCCACACCTATGCCGGAAGGTGCTGGAAGCACTACGCTCAAAATTGTCGACGACTATATTTATCTAGGACAAATAGTTCGATTAGATAATTCCAATTTTGACCGAGAGGTCAATCGAAGGATTCAACTCGGCTTGTTAGCGTTCCGGAGACTACGAAACATCAAACACAAACGGTACACTTCAACACTAAGAAAATTGTACAACCAGTGCGTGTTGCCAGTGATGGCTTATGGATCTGATATATTATCCTTCACTGCTAGCTGTATGAGGAAATTCAAGCCCACTCAACGAGCTTTGGAGAAGGCTTTGCTCGTGGTTTTTTGCGTGATGTCCTTAAAATAAGCACATCCGCAGAAAAATCAGATAAACTGACATAACCCAACGAATTAGTAAGCTGAAGTGGTAATGGGCCGACTATATAGGTCAAAAAAGCTTCGTACCCGTAGGCGAAGTGTACGGCGACCCCCCACTAGATGGATTAGAGCAAGTTACTTACAACCTGGTAAGATATGCGGATGTCGATGGATGTAGGTGACTCAGGACCGTGCTTTGTGTCATTCCATGTGGGAGGCCTATATTCAGCAATGGACTTGCGTCATCGGTGTCGGCGTCGTTAAAGATTGGATAACTTGTTTTAAAATTGTCGTTGTAAAAATCACCGCCGTGAGAAGAGACAGTAACCTTGTTAGTTTTGCCCACAGATTGCTTCAGAATGGTAGTTTCTATTGCTTGCTTTTATTTTTCCAATATGTCATATTCTAATCAAGAGTATTTCAATATTTTAATGTGTCTGAGTGGAAGGTACTGGAATTGTGCAACGTTTATGCTTATCTTTGTTTATAACGAACAAATGACAAAGCGATAAGTGTAACTTGGAGTCAAGCGAGGTCAACTTGTCTAGATATTTTTAAACAAGGGGTGCACAAACATCATATATTTTCATGAATGTGTCTCATTTAAGTAAGATAACTTCACGCCTGCTATACCCAAAGGGATAGACAGAGTTGAAAGAGCAGTGCGTTACTCTGACCACGCTAGAATCATTAGGGAAGGTAGAAAAAATGTGGGTTTAATTGTAAAATTGTGACAAAAGGTGGCTAGCTCAACACCTACACAATCAAAAACCTAATATACCATTAGTCACCTTTTTCTACATGCTGGACATAAAAAAAACTCGGTACGTTTTTTTATAAATCCTACATAAACGTTACTTCCTCTGCAATGAAAAATCACCTACAAGTGTCTGACAGCATTTCCTGCTTGGTATCCCTCAGTTCCGTAATAAATATATAACAGCATGCGCTTTAAGTAGATATATCATCGTCATCATTATATCGGCCCAATAAGTCCACTGCTGGGCATAGGTCCGGAATATAGCATAGACTTCTCCTAATGAAGAGAGAATTTGCCATATTCGTCCCGTATTACTAATTAACCTAGATATAAAAAATATGCATGATAGAAGGGACCACCTTACTTACGAAAAATAAACAATAAAGCAATAACAACTATATATGCGATAAATCGAATAATCTTAAAGTTATCAAGCTTTTAAAAACATTTTTATTAAATTAATTACCAAGTTTATACGAAAGAAATGACATAATTTGTAATAAACACTTCAACTACTACAACAAATTGAAGATAAACAATAAATCATCCTATCTTTATTTAACCAAAAATTCGACAGCGAGTAGTCGTAGCTAGCACTTCGTACAGCTAACGTACATCACGTAATGTTCTTAAACTAAGGGTCATATGGGTCATGAAATAATGGATCAATTATTGGTTCCACTGGCAGCTACTATCGACATATTTATGCAGAAACAATGACACAAATATAACTAGTAAGACAATAGTTAAAAATGATTATGTGTGCCAGCCACATCTTGAAGCAATATTAGTGCGTGTGAAAATGAAGTACGAGAAGAAATTGGTGCTATTTACGTGGATCGTTATGAATATAGTTGACCAACCGGCCCCCGAAGTTACTATTGAACAAGGAGTTTTAAGAGGTAAAATAAGTGGGAATGGAATGTTTTTTGAATACGTTGGCATTCCGTATGCTTCTACAAACAGCAGCTTGCGGTTTAAGGTACTGTAATTTTATTAGAGTTAATAAATCTGAGGTATGTTAATAGTTTTATAGAAAGGAGTAGGCTTTTTTATGGTAGATTCGTACTTCCACAATGTTGTCGGAGGTTAATATTGTCACTTTTGATCACTGCTCCATGTTATATAGTTGGTTACGTTGTCATATGTGCAGAAAATTCTTAGTATATACGCACAGTAATAGATATCCAATCATCGAGGTTATAGGGCTGTACTGGGATAGTGGAAATTGATCGCTAGAGTTATTCCTATAATCGTTAGGAATAACTCTAGCGATCAATTTCCACAATAATATATATACGATTAAAAATGCACATATTTTATTTCAGTCATCATATAATTTAAGTCTTGGCCTCGTATTCTTCCAAAATTCGCAATTTTTTTCCAAAGCAATTTCGCATCGCATCACACTAACAGGCCATCTAACTCCATTGCTGGATACAGGCATCTTCAGTGCATCGGTTTGATTGATCATTGACAGTATGATAGTGGTATGATACTATAATAGTTCTCCTTAATCCTACAACTTTAATTTGTTGAACTCAATGTTAGTAGAAAGAGAATTTATTTCGTTTAAACGTTTTATATTATTATACATCCATCTTCAGTATTTTTTCCATTACAAAATGTCTTATAAGTGTGTGTGTATGTTGTAATATTATTTTCATATAAAGAAAGTACACTACCATAATGACTATGGGTACGGATTATTAAATTAAGAGATTAAGACTAAGAATTTATATTCACCATCGCGAACTACTTCGGTATGATAAGAATTGTATGCAAAGTGTAAGTGGAGAATGAGAATTTTGGCATTTCTAATAAAAATAATTTAATAATATTAATATTAGCAATGCATTCTCAGTATTTCCCTTAATAAAATCGATATTATATGATTTAGATTACTTAGTCCTCAGACGAAGATCACCCTATTTTCGACTTTTAATAATGACCTTATAATCTGTAGTATAATATATAGTATAGTACATCAAAGCGAACGTAATAATAATCAACAGCCTGCGGCAGTCCACTGCTGGACATGGGACTCTCCCATTGCGCGCAGTAATACATAATGTCTGCAAATTTAATACATTTTTAAACATTTAGATTCGTGTTCAGGGATAATCTTAGTCTTACAATTATATCTAGTGATCGGCTAGTGGTCAATCATCAACCGTAATTCATCAAGAAATTATGTTTTTATTTCATGCCACCTTTACGTAAATTGCAATAAAAGCTTCTTTGTCTCACGCCCCACATACTATTGAAAAATAAATTTATAAATTCATTATTTCAGGCTCCAGGGCCAGCACCATCTTGGGATGGCATTTATGAGGCTATAGATGAGATATATTTTTGCCCCCAGGTGACACCTATTGGTGTTCTTGGTTCAGAGGATTGCCTGAAGATTAACGTATATGTACCCGCTGTAGCTGAACGGCCGTTACCTGTTATGGTTTATATCCACGGTGGTGTATTCATCTTAGGCAGTGGAGGTAAATTAATATATGGCCCAGATTTTTTAATACAGAAAGGTGTAATTGTTGTTACATTCAACTATAGATTAGGAGTACTTGGTTTTCTATGCCTGGGAATTAAAGAAGCACCGGGTAATATGGGACTTAAAGATCAAGTTGCAGCATTAAGGTGGGTAAAAAAAAATATTGCGGCTTTTGGAGGAGACCCAGAAAATATAACTCTCTTTGGTGAAAGTGCTGGTGCAACATCTGTTTCATTATTATTGGCTAGCGATGTCACTGCTGGTTTGTTTAGTAGAGCAATAATTCAAAGTGGGACTTCTTTATCAAATTGGGTAATAAATAGAAAACCAATTGAGGTAGCAAGTCTTTTAGCAAAATCATTAGGTTATAATACTGAAGATCCCTTAGAAATATATAATATATTTTCCAAAATGGATTTTAAAGAATTAGTGTTAGCCAAAGCAAGTAAACCTCTAACAAAATACTTTGAATCCGAATTAATACATTTACCCTGTGTAGAAGAAGAAATACCAGGTGAAGAATCAGTAATAACAAATTTACCCTATAACTTACTTGAGAACAAGTCTGAGATTGTACCGGTTATATACGGAACAAATAGTAACGAAGGATTATTTTTATTGTACAATGATACGGAAGAAACGCTTGAACAGAGAAATAAGCGATATTTGTTCGCGTCGGATTTACATTTTAAAACAGAAGAAGAAGCAGAAATGGAGGCGCAAAAAATACACGAGTTTTACTTTGGTAAAGATAAAATAAGCTTGAATAAAGCTAAGAATATATCCGATTTGTACACGCACTTGTATTTTGAAACACCATCTTTATTTGAAACTGAACTCTTAATTCAAAACGCTAATGCGACAATTTATAATTACTATTTCAATTATTCGGGTGCAAGAAGCTTAATGAAAATTAAAACAGGTTTTTTCGGTGAAAATGGAGCCTGCCATGCGGACGATATATTTTATTTATTTAAATTACAGTTTTTACCCTTTACATTCTTTAAACGAGACGAAAATATGATCAATGTTATGACATCGTTGTGGACCAATTTTGCTAAATATGGGTAAGTTTGATTTTTGTTCGTATTTACTTATCACATAACTGTACTAAAACCTGAACTCTTTGTTTAAGTAGTACACTAATATTCTGGCGTTGTATTTTTTTTTAAAGAAAACTAAGAGCATCTAGGTTGCGATATAGCTAATATTGCGATCGTAATTGGGCCTGCTGACGATTATGGTAAATCTTTCTTACTATTTGAGAAGCTCATGTACAGAGCTATGCAGCTGAACCGTACGGATTAATATATAAACTTTACTTCATAATTTGTAAATTTGCTAGAAGTTAATTTAATATAATTACAAGATTTTTCCGATTTCAGAGATCCAACACCAGATCCGACAGAACTTAATGTAAAATGGTTGCCAAGTAATAAGCAAACCATGAACTTTTTATACATAGATGAGCATTTGAAAATGGGACCAATACCAAACCCGGAACCTTATCGTTTATGGAAACTTCTGTATCACAAATATCGGAAAAGAGAGCTGTAGTAAAATAAATTTTATATAAACTACTATAAACAACTAGCGCTACAACCAAATGTTTAGCAACTGCCTTACCAGAGTGTGAAATGTCCATTTAACTCAAATATAAATATCATTTCTTGTATGAAAAATATAACAATCCTAAAAGCGACCGCTGCCCCTACTGAATTGAATTAATAAAATTATTCATCAACTTTAGGAGTGTTGCACATTTCCCAGAAATAAGTATACCGTTCAAAAATAACATGTCTAGAAACCTCTACAATAAGCCACTGAAGCTTACGTTATATGAGTTTAAATTTTAAAGAATTTACATAAGTTCACTGTGTACCGCTTTATATATTTGCTGTAATAGACATATTTTGTTCCATGGACATCGTACTAAGCTTGGAAATACTAAAAATACATCGTGGCCTTCGGTTGACGGCAATGTAATCGCTGCTTGCAACTAAATTATTGGCGCTCATATCATGATTTAAAATTCAAAATCCAGCTAATGGGAATCAGAATACGCAAAGTCATGTTTAATTGTCCAGGCGGAATCGGCGCATAAATCCCGATGTTTTACGCGATTCTCTTTAAATTGTCTCCTACTGATTATATAAAAATATATTCCTATGGCGAAACACGGCCAATCTATTTAAAACCGATTTTTTTAAATTGCATGAAATTGTTATTTTGAGACAGGATATTTTTTATATTTTCTGATTAAATACAAATAAAAAAGGTCCTGTCCTATGATTTTTTACGATAGAGTTAATATTTTCGGAATTATAAATTACTTCATTTGATAATAACAATTCGGTTTTCGGCACCGAGTTGGCCGATGGTAATATGCATTTATATCATCTGAAAGACAATTTGAAGAGAACTGCATAAAAATTGAGGTCGAATAGTTTTCAATAGTTTAAGATTGATGTTGATTAGTTTTTATTATAAGAGACTAATCGTCATCAATCTGATGTTGAATTATGATTAGTCTTTATTATTAAAAACTAATAATCATCAATCTTTACCATTAAACCATTTTGTTATTATGTTTTAATTGACTCACTTTCTTGTATGTGTTCGGGTCCAAAGTAGTGATCAATTTTAAAATATCTTCCCAATAAGCTAGTGACTTGAAATTTTTAAATAAAAATCAGAATCGTATGACGATGACAAATATAAAGAAAAAAAAACGAGGAGTAATTATAAAATACCTCAATGATTTATATAAAAAAACAAAAACAAAGTCTAATAACATATAAGTTACCCATTATCTGACTTCAGTTACTGCTTTTTCGAAAATTGTAAGCATTTCAAGATAAATTCGTAAGGTATTAATTTCGCTAATTACATTTTGATGACAATTAAAACGTAAAGTATGCGTTAGCATAATTGTAGACGAGTACGTTTTAGACAATGTCATATATTGCCTCAATTATTAATTTTATCTTATTTATTTAGAGTAATTTTCTCGCTGTATGTCATTTAGTTACTTCTCGATATCACTTGAATTTTAAAACGGCACCAAAAAAAAAACTATTCAGCAGTAAAAAATTGCTAAAATTATTTTAATTCTAAGCAGTATTTTAAACATTTTACTATTTCACCATCATAATTTTTTTTAAAGTTTACTAAGTAAAATTAATTTTCGAGTACCACGCAGATATCCGCGTACTGCTATTACTCCAGTCATGCCTCCACGCACCAGGACGGTCTTCGGCGCCAACTCCACAATCCCTCATTTATGTAAAATATATAATAATTTCAGTCAGCTAATTGACATCAACATTAATTCGCCTAACACCTTTCGTAAATTAATTATCAATAGCCTAGTCAGCCAGTCATCCTGTAATATCTTTTCTTTTAAATTCTAATAATATATATTTAGTTGGGTTAGATTATGATAGTTGTTAAATTAAGTTGTAATTTTAATTGAAAGACTAATTATTAGTTTCATTAAATCTCTTTTGTTGTTTAAATTGATAAGTTTTTACAGGCTTTTACCAAAATTACTGTTGTGTTTTTTATAGTCTGTTCCTGATTTTGTTTTCTTTTTCTGTTATTAACTTATTTCAGATTTATACACTAATACTAGCAAAAATAGCATGTAGTGATTACCTTTAAAAGATTTTACATACTCTGTGCAAGTAATATAGTAATTATACTTTAAGAAATGTATGTAACGTATGTATTGTAAAATCGCTGGTAGACCCAATAAATAAATAAAATAAAATAAAAAAATAATTACAGACTATTACAAGTCCACTGCCGAGCATAGACCTCATACATAGATTGCCTCGTAGGGGAGATTTTGCCATAGTTACCACCTTTGTGCGGATCGGCAATGGAAATGGCAGGGTTGTCAAAAAAGTACTAACTTTTGTTTCGTGGTAGAGCCATGCTGCAGTTATATTAGTAGTATAGTTGCAGCACGAACGGGTCGGCTCGACCGGGGAGGACCACGCTCTCACAGAATACCACAGAATACGTCAAATAGTTGCTAAATGTTGCTGTGTTTTATATGGTGAGTGTAGAGAACCGGAGACCCTTTTTTCTGGAAACAAGGCATTCCAACTAAGTCCTCACGGGTGACAACGCATCTGCATTTTGATTCGTAATTGAGGATAGATGTAGACGTCTATGGGCCACAGCAAGCACTTACCATCAGGTGGACTGTGTGCTCGTTTGTCACCCTATCGTGTAAAATAAAAATTATCAGGTTATAAGGCTGCCCATCTTGTATTTCAGTTTACCCATGCCGCCTTTTAAGTCACGCACGGGTTGACTTGGGATAATTTTATAAATGTGTAATTACACCATCATTAGTCAGTTCCATTCAACATAGGCCTCCCTCTTAGAGTGCCTCTTGGGGGGATTTCGACATAGTTGCCACGTTTCGCAAGCTGCCCATCTTCTGTTTTATTTTTCCCCTGTCGCCTCTTACAGCACAATCGGGGTGATATGGGCTAATGGATAGTGTTACACCGCCACTACAAAGTATACTTTTACTAACTGTATAATATATGATTATTTTTTTATTAGTCGATCACTTTACCTAATCATACATATATAATAATAAAGTACTTGTGCCCAAGTGTATGTGCAAGTACAAGTGCACTCCCTAAACCCTCACTCTCATAGTCCGATGAGACGGTTATCCGACACCAAATACATAACACATACAAACCGGTAACATTCATTGCTATGATATACGACAGCACTGGTGATGCTTTATACACCGGTAATGCCAATATTTTCCGAGAAATTCAACAACTTGTGTCTAAAGTCTCGCCTTTAGACACAATTCACGAATAAATCTAGTCCAGTTTAATCCCCAAAAGACGCAAGATTGCTCGTTTACTGCTTAAAAAACCCCTTCATCATATCTCCTCAGTTTCAAGGCACTCCCCTTGTTACCTTAGCCAGTACCGGAATCCTCGGCGTCGACATATCGAGTGACGTATAGTTTCGTGGTCACTTGGAAGAGAACATTAGCCTCTAAAAAGCTTTACATTCTCAGCGGAGCGGGACAGTATTTCATGCCGGTACGTAACCGTAACCGAGCTCTTTCCGATTGGTTTGACTTACTGGCGCTGCGAAGAGATGTTGCATCTCTTTGCGTATATTATCGCATTTAGCACGGCGAGTGTTCTGTGGAATTTTTTCGAACTACTTTTAGGTGGACAACTTCACCATCGCACATCATGACAAAGCTCGCGATACTATCCGTACCATCAGGATGTGGACGTTTCAACACTGTGCGATTTAAGAGAAGTTTTTTTCCTCGCCACTAGATATTTTTCTGGATCTATAAGACTTAGGGACCTTCAAGAAAAGAGCCTACTTCGTTATAAAAGGGCGGCAATGCATCTGCAATTCCCCTAGTCTTGCAGTTGTTCATAGGCGGTATTAATCACTTTCTATCAGGTAAGCCTTGTGCACGTTTTCTCTTTGTTCTATGAAAAAGGACCAGAAAGAGATCTGGCACAGCACCAACGGCTTTACGTGCTCTCCTAGATACTTTAGTGGAAGATCGACAACTTTCCGTCTACGGTCTCCGAGAATTTCTTAATAGAAAATCCAATAACAAATTTTGACCCGACCCGAATTCGAACCCTGGATCAGCAACCGCGCTTACGAGCACCAGACTATTCTTTCTTTAGAAATTTCTTTTACTTAAGAAGTAACTGGCTCTTAATTTATTATGGATATAGACTTATCTAGAAGACCCATATTTTTATTGAAAATTTTGCTGAAAGTATGTAATATATACAAGTATATACTCGTACATCCATAGCATGCCCTCATTTAAAACTGTAATGATTCAAACCATAGTACTTAAACCTAAAAATGGTAGGAGTTATGGGCTGTTTAATAACAACACAAAGTGCCCGCGTACGTGCTGAAGTGGTGAAGCGAGCGGCGTGCTGCATTGTATTGTCATACGGGTAACCTGATAATGAACTAACCTTGTCTTTGTGCCATCTGCTCATAAAAAAATATTTTCTAAATGACTGCTCATTTATATTCTGCTATTAAATATTCAATAGTTATTTGTATGCTGCTTTCTGGCTGAATAGTTTTCCGTTTGGTAGTCGAGCCATGTACAGTGTAAGAGAGAAATTTATCGGTACATTTCACCTATTTTGATACTTGGATGTTGTTAGTAAGGACGATAGGAAATACCAGAATCATCTCACGGCGTTCAATAGGTTCAACTGAAAACGTGATGCTTGAACCACATAAAAAAGGTTTCACCATCACATTTACGTCGTATGTGAAGTACTGAGGCTGTTGTCAAAGTCAAAGGTGCGAGACGCCTGAAAATATGCCAAATATTCGTTGTTTATATACTACTCTATTGAAACTGTAATTGCGAAAATAATATCTGGAATTACCAGCCACATTACATGGCATTTTTACCCTATTATATTTATTCAAAGAGATGATCGCTGGTTTATGCCGAAATATGCGCTATGCTATATTACATAAATACGAGGCTTTAGGGTAGCACAAGGCCCAAGACTGTCCCACCTTGACCTTGAAAATTTAAAAAAAATGAAGTAACAAATAAAATTACACCTTTCTGATGGTTAGTAGCTAATGCAATCCATGGAGACCTGCAGCTAGCTTCAGAAAAAGAAGGCTACAGATGCGTTGTCACCTCCAATAACTAAAAGGGGTTGCCACACAGGATGCATTTATACTGGCTCTCTAATTACTATTCAAAAATTAGTCGTAATTAAAATTAAAAAAAAAACTCTGTAAATTTTAGTCAAAGTCAAAATCATACGTAACGTAACATTGACTTTAATTAAATTAATATTGTTGCAGTTATTAATATTAAATCGTATTAAGTAGGTCAGTACCCGGTTGACCGAGCTTTGCTCGGTATTTTTCGCTCGATTTTTTTAATTCGTGTGTTTTGGAAATTATATTTAGATACAAATTACATACTGATGAATTATAAATAATATTTTTTGATCTTAGCGACATAACAGAAAAAACTGAACTGGTTATTTGAATAAAAAATCATGAGTGCAATTATTTTTATTTAAATTTTCGTGTTTTTAAAAAATACTAAAAAAAGGGCTCGAAAAAAATATATTTTCTCAAAAAAGAAAGAAACTTAAAAAAAAAATAAAAAAGTCGGTCGGTCGGTCTGGGCTCGAACCGGGGTTTTACGATTTTGTGACCGCCCATTATACCAATAAGCTATTTATAATCATTACCAAACTGTCAAAATTTACCTTCTTATTCTAACTATATTGTAGCAGTTTTTAATTGCCTAAAAACACGGACAAAAAGACATTTTCTAAAAATAAATCTTAGCTAGATCGATTTATTATCCCCGAAACTCCCTGGACACTAAATTTTATGAAAATCGTTGGAGCCGTTTCCGAGATCCCGATTATATATATATATATACATATATACAAGAATTTCTCGTTTAATAGTATAGGATTTAGATCAAACCAACACATAACGTGAAATTATAAACATCGTATAGTCTACCTTAGTCAAATAAATTTTTATTCTCCTTATTTATTTATTTTTGTGGGTGGTAGATTTTACCCCGCTACCATACGGCGAGGAGCCGAGTCTATTCTTACGGCTTTGTCACTCGTTTAACACCACTCTGGAGACACGTGTATGGTGGGCCTAGGGTTAGGTAGTTTAAGCCTACGGACGCGAGCGACTCACACCCCTGCAGATGTGAATTGCAGAGTCGGGAAGGGACGTCCTAGAAGAAGGTTCATCGACCAAATGGAAGATATTTTGAAAATGTAGATACAGAATGTAAAGGAGGCGAAGAAGGTGTGTTAAGGTCATGCCAAGTGGAAGTCCGTAGTCTCTGTCTACCCCTTGGGGTAACATGCGTGAATGCTTATATTCTATATAGTTTATGTATATATATATATATATATATATATATATATATATATATATATATATATATATGTATATATATATATATATAGTCCGGCTAGGTAAGTCCAACTTCGACCGAGAGGTCAATCGACGGATTCAACTCGGCTGGACAGCGTTTGGGTAATCACGACACATCTTCTCGTCAGGTATACCTCAAAACCTGAAAACTAAGTTATACAACCAGTGCGTGTTGCCAGTGATGACATATGGAACTGAGACGTTGTCCTTCACTGCTGGCCGTATGAGGACGCTCAAAGTCGCTCAGCGAGCTATGGAGAGGGCTATGCTCGAAGTTTCTCTGCGTGATAAACTTAGAAATAAGGATATCCGCAGTAGAACCAGAGTGACCGACATAGCCCAACGGATTAGTAAGCTGAAGTGGCAATGGCCCGGCCATATAGATCGAAGAACCGACAACCGTTGGGGAAAAAAGGTTCTCGAGTGGCAGCCTCGTATTGTACCGGTAGACGAAGTGTAGGGTAACCCCCCACTAGATGGAGTGACGCCCTGGTAAGACATTAAGACATGCAGGAAATCGATGGATGCAGGTGGCTCAGGATCGTGCTTTGTGGCATACCTTGGGGGAGGCCTATGTTCAGCAGTGGACTTGTAAAGGGCTGTAATGATGATGATATATGTATATATATATATATATATATATATATATATATATATATATATGTATATATATATATATATATATATATATAACTTTTAGAGATGATTCGGACATAGTTAAAACGAACAGAATAAAATTCAATTTGCCGTAAAGTTAGTTTTGCTATTTAACAACAGATGTCACAGTTCACTGCATATCTACTATATATGTACCCCTAATATACTTACTGAGTCACAGATAATATACCATACTGAGTGACTAACTCATCTGCCAGCGCACAAGCTCAACCTGAACCGCTTGAAGTAGTAATCTAAAATTTGGACAGTACCTACTTTTACGATGTTAAAATCCGCTATGAAAAAATTTTGGAAATTTCCATCCCTAAGAAGGTGAAATAGAGGGGTTACAGTTTATTACTTTATTAAAAAATTATTTTACAAGGCAATTGACCCTTCTTACTGGAAAACAGAACACTGAAAGGGCAGCTGTTTGGAAACTAGAACAGTTCCAAGGATATTACCTACTCAGATGGACTCTTAGGCGAAAGGAGGAAGGAAAGGAGTCCTACGTCCTAGTAATGAGTACTAAAGTATTCAATATAAAATTATCTGACCCTAAAACATATTTATATGCCTGTATGTTAGGATTAGATTTCTTTATTAAGATCTTCCCCGTTAATTTTGTTCACACACTTATTGCCATTATAATTCTTTTTCAAACGCTTTTTTATTGTTAATTGGACGTTTTCCGTGCAAACACTGGCAGACGGAATATCTTTCATTTTCACTTTTAGGTGTGTTGGACAAATTGCGTTGATATAAAAATACACTAAAGATACAGTTGTCCAATGCCGTGTAGTGACGGTGTAATAATATCCACTACCCCATATCATCCCGTGGATTTCGTAATAAATAGGTGACAAAAGGAAACCAATCAGGAGATAGGCAGCAGTGTTTTCCTAATAACGACTAAAAATGAGAACCTGCGGTTGCCTACACGGTAGCAAAGCGTGGCAACTACCGCAAATACCCGCATAATGAGGCTATCTATAGGGGAGGTCAATAGTCATCAGTGATAGGCTGTAACGATAACGGTGAAACTTCCCCGAATTAAAAATCTTCTCCTACTTCGGCTACAGTAAAATATAAGCTCTTGAAATAATTATTATATTATTTCTAGAACCTATATTTTTACATTAAATTAACATTTATTCGTCGCATGGATAATACATAATATGTTTGTTGGATATAAATTAACATTTTAATAATATGTAAACTGATAAATTATTAAAATTCAGCTTCGTTTTATCCTTCAGGCGGTCACGCGCGGGATCGGGTTAAAATTCAACACTGTTCGCCTTTCGTGTAATTTATTCAACTAAATTTTGGACAGGCGACGAGAAGAGAAAACGGCCTGTTCAGTTCGAAAGTCAAAGTTAGCATTTGATATTAGCAAAACATCGCTTAATTTTTTTTTGCTCATTAAAATTGCCGAAACATTTGCTTATTCCAGTTTCGTATATTATATACATATAAATACAAACCTTCAAAAAATTTAAAGAACAGTAGAAAAACAGTATTAAATTGAGGTGACATGATAGAAGATAAGTTTAACGTTGTAATGCCACGATGCGGCTATATTATGGTTGTAGCTCGAATAGGCTACCTTCACCGGGGTAGGACCATGCTCTCCCAGACACCAGCGTAAGATAGCCGCTTATTGCGGCTATGTTTTGTATAGTTAGTATAGAAAACCGGAGACCCTTCTTACTGAAAAAAGGCATTCTATCTTAGTTCTCAGGAGTGAAAATGCGTCTGTATTTTGGTACTTAATACAGGGTAAATGTATGTAATGTATGAGCATTAGCATCCACTTACCATCAGATGGAGAGTGTGCTTTTTTGTCACACTTATAGTGGCTAAAGATCCAGAAAGCGACCTCGGTACGTACAGAGATACATAGTACTGAAGCATGACACCGCAGTGCATTAAAGTAGGATGTGAGCCGCATTCCTTCGCACTCCATGCTGCCACCCACTGTCAGTGATTATTTGTTAGATATATTTCATCTTTTCTATCTCAATGCAGAATGATAAAAGTATCTTTGGGCTACAGAATCCGCTAAGCAAAAATCTGATTTGCTTAGAAGGTTATACAATCATCTATCAAGGTAAAGAATTCTTTATTGCCTTTTCTTAGCCGAAAGTCATATGACTTTCGATCTACTCCACAAATTGTAATTAGATTCAAGTGTTAATGGAACGGAAATTGTAATTAATAGCTAGGTAGGTAATAGAAATGTTAAAACCCACTCATTTATACCGAGATATTTGTAGCTACTTTTACCGTAACATATTAACACTAGCAAGGATGAAGAAATTGGGAAATTTATATAGCATTGATAGTTGATGTTTATAATACTCCAGATTGTGAAACTTAGAAGAAATAGATGTATTTTCAATGTTCCATGCAAGAACTGATTGTAAAGTATTATTCGCTGGTGACTCATACATCACCTGTTGTGATGACAAGAACAATGCCATGCCATGCGTTTGAGGTGAGGTGACAACGCATTTACATTTTAATTCTTAATTAAAAATGAATGTAAATATTTATAAGCCACAGCAACCACTTATCATCAGGTGGAATGAATGTACATTTGTCATCTTTACTTTTTCTATTAAAACAAACTCTCTATTCCGTCACTTACATTGTTTGATGGGACAACAATGAAACGCCATAATCGCAAGAGATCGCGGGGTCAACAGCTTTACTTGATTTTTGAGGCAAGGGTGTGAAATACCAAAGACTTCATGACTCCAAGCTGCTTTTGAAAGTTTCTATACAAAAACCCAATAAGTGAATTTGGCCCGACCAAGGACGACATTACCAGCAATCTCGTTTACAATCAACGAGTTCGTTATAGACTGATGTTATAATAGGTACATAATAAAGATAAAACGGTAGAATTAGATAGTTAAAATGTATATGTAAGATCAGTTAAGGTACTAGGCAAATTTAATGGTAACTTTGATTAAAACTACTTCTACAGATTTTAACGCATTTCATTGTTGGATTTTTTAATTCCCGACGTTTCTGTCAGTCTTAACTCGGAGTTAACCTTCAGTTTTATAATTATTATTTATATTCCGCTCTCCGCCGTATGCTCGGGTTTAGTTTTAATTGTATTAATTACAGGGTCCCAAGCAGGTGGTAGTACCCAGCCTCCTTCTCTATTGAAATTAGGATGTTTTAATAGCCTCACGTATCATCCGTGGTAGGAATCGATGTTCTTTCTTGAGAATTTGTGGTCTATGAAAATTGATGTAATGGTTGAGGCCGTCTAGGATATGATAACAAACTGCAGATTTCCGTACAAGTAGTTTTAATCAATGTGTAATGTTTGCGTAAATGTAAGAAATCATTAATAGTACCTATTAGACAGATAATAGAATAATCATCTGAGTGACAAATAGTGCGATGATTTGCCGCACGACATACACGACACGACATTTTAAAGGAATGCAATACCGTAGATGCAATGTAGTCATTTTAGTGATTCGAGTGCTACATCTACCACTTAATTATCTACAGTGCCTAACTATTTAATGCTAAATCTAACGCAGCTGTTCTGCGTTATGAACCCGCAACTGGTGAGGAGCACACACTCGGTCATAGTTACTTAAATACACGTGCAACTCGGGTTCTGTTAACGCCGGCACCAATGAAACTAGTTTAAATTTTTATGCTGATTTACCAAGTGTTTCTCCGGTGAAATAATACATAATGAAAGCCTGTATGTTTGGAAATTTAAAGAAAATCATTTCAAATTCTTGCATTAGGCAGCGCGGCAGATATATTTCCTTCTCATTAAAACCCCACAAGAAATGAGAAGATGCCCAACATTTCATAATCGTCACGTCACTTCTGTAAGGGTCACCAGATAGATGTCGACTCACGTTTGAAGCTGCATAACATCGTCTATTTTTGACTGCAAGATCTTCACTTGACTTGAGACCTTATACTCGTAAGTTAGGTATATTCTACAATACAAGAAATAAAGCAAGGCTTATTTACTGATTTTCATAATAACCGACCATTTTCGGAGATGCTCGTTAACATGAAAAGCTCTTTAAGGATTAAAAATCATCATCATCATTACAGCCCTTCACCTGTTCACTGTTGGACATATGCCTCCCACAAGGAATCGGAATCAACAAATTCTGTAAACAAATATTCTTACATCATTTTCAATAGCGATTGTTTTTACTCTGTGAAACTACATTATTATTGAATATGGGATTAACACTCAAACTTCAAACTTGTTTCTCGGTATGTAATTGAATGCATTTATTTATTAAACATCATCATCATCATCATCATTACAGCCCTTCACATGTCCATTGCTGAACATAGGCCTCCCCCAAGTAATGCCACAAAACACGGTCCTGAGCCACCTGCATTAATCGACTTCCTGCATGTCTTACCAGGTCGTCACTCCATCTAGTAGGGGGTCGCCCTACACTTCGCCTACCGTTTATCGAGGCTGCCACTCAAGAACTTTTTTCCCCAATGGTTGTCAGTTCTTCGAGCTAGATGGCGGGCCCATTGCCACTTCTGCTTACTAATCCGATGGGCTATGTCGGTCACTTTGATTCTACTGCGGATATCCTCATTTCTAAGTTTATCACGCAAAGAAACTCCGAGCATATCCCACTCCATAGCTCGCTGAGCGACTTTGAGTGTCCTCATACGGCCAGCAGTGAAGGATCACGTCTCGGTTCCGTAGGATATCACTGGCAACACGCACTGGTTGTATAACTTAGTTTTCAGGTTTTGAGGTATACCTGACGAGAAGATGTGTCGTAATTTCCTGAACGCTGCCCAGCCGAGTTGAATCCGTCGATTGACCTCTCGGCTCGGGCGAAGTTAGGCTTATCTAGTTGGACTATTTGCCCAGGTAAAACTCGTCAATAACTTCGAACTTAGTGCTCCCAACAACTACCGGCATAGGTATGACATGGATATTAAACATGATCTTTGTTTTGTCCATGTTCATCTTAAGACCTATCCGTTGGGAGGCACTATTGAGGTCATTGAGCATTGTGCTTAAGTCCTCCAGCGATTCTGCCGTAAGGACTATATCGTCGGCAAATTGAAGGCGATTGATGTACTCGCCATTGATGTTAATACCTTATCATTTCCAGTCCAATTGCTTAAAAACGTCTTCCAATGCGGCGACGAAGAGTTTCAGGGAAATAAAGTCACCCTGTCTTACACCTCTCTGCAGTTGGATAGGTTTCGAACTCTGGTTCTGTACTCGGATAGCCATTGTAGCCCTACTGTACAAACACTTCAGCACTTCGATATACCGACAGTCAACTTGGCATCGCTGAAGAGACTGTTGCATCGCCCAAATTTCGACGAAATCAAAGGCTTTCTCATAGCCAACGCCAGGCAAAGTGGCAGATTGTACTCTTCGGACTTTTGTACAATTTGCCTAAGGGTATGTTTGTGGTCTACGGTACTAAAGCCTTTTCGGAAACCAGCTTGTTCAGAAGGCTGGAAGTCATCGATTTTTATGCGAGACGATTCGTTATGACTCTCGAAAACAGCACGTAGACGCAGCTCAAAAGGGATATCGGTCTGTAGTTCTTCAAAAGGGCAATGTCACCTTGAAGAACAATACCACCGCACTTCTGCCCCACGCCTCCGGAGTAGTGCCACCATGGAGGACGGAATTAAAGAGCCTCTGAAAGACTTCAAGTACCGGTTTTCAACCCGATTTCAGAAGCTCCGCTGTAACTCCATCCTTGCCTGAGGCACTGAAGTTTTTAAGCTGCTGGAGAGCCATTCTAATCTCACTCAGACTGATGTCAGGGATATAATCGGAATAGTGGCGTATAAGACTTGCACTTGGATCGTTGCTTACACTCGCGTGTGGATCCAACGATGATGTGTACAGCTGCCCATAGAACCTCTCAATCTCACTCAGAATCTCAGGTGTCCTAGAAACGATGTTACCACACTCAGTCCTCAGCTTTGACAGTTGGCTCTTACAGGCAGAAAAATCTCCGGCAAAGACTTTGGAGCCCTGGTTCCGCTCGATCGCTTCTTCAATACGAGCAGTATTAAAGTTGCATAAGTCTCGCCGCATGCATTTGGAGATCTGTCTGTATGCCTGTATGCTGTCAAATCTGTTGATTTGAATGATTGCAGCCTCATCTCCCGTCTAACAGCCATGAGATTAAGAGTTTGATCGGAGAGTTTAGATGTTCTTCTGCGGCGGGTCTTGCAGAACATAGCTTCGACCGCATGAACAATTTCCACGAGCTTGTCTTTCATATCATCCACTACATTGCAATCTTCTAGGCACTGTAAGCGGTTACGTAACTCGAACTAAAAGGTTTCGGGATTCTGGATTAGAGCACGAGGGGGACGGAGCGTTGACTACATTAAACGAGACCTCTCCAACTTAACGTTTAGGTTCTGTGTGCCTCTAACCATTCGGTGATCGCTGCCAGTTTTCACCCTTGCGATCACCGAGACATCACTGAGCAGTTTGCGTCTGGTCGTCTTAATGAATTCAATCTCATATTTTGTCGAACCGTCGGGGCTCGACCAGGTCCACTTCCTGTGGGGCCGCTTCTGAAAGAAAGAGTTCATCATAAAAAGTCCCTTTTTCTCCATAAATACGGTCAGCTGCTGGCTCCTACGGTACCGTTGCCTTCACCAAATTTCCCTAACTTCAGCTCAACGCTTTCTCTTGTGCCTAGTTTTGCGTTGAAGTCTCCCATAAACACCGTGTAATGAGTTTTGGAGGAATGCATGGCTCTAGAAATATCCTCATACATTTCCTTTATCTTCTCATCGGGATGTGCCGAAGTTGGTGCGTAAATCTGTATAACCTTCAGCGAATACCGTTTGGTGATTCTGAGTACCCACGTCGACCCACGCGACCCACGTCAACGCACTCCCAATCTTTACAACGTTGTTTACGAGAGACTTATGGACGATAAATCCGACACCTCCTTGAGACAGATGGTCGCCCTCCCGGTGATAGAATAAGTTACCGGACTCGAGGATTACCGTGTCCTCCCCCTCTTTTCGGACCTCGGATAATCCAATAATATGCCAGCGCAACTTGTCTACCTCTTCTTCCAACTACAGTATCTTCTCGTTAGTCCTCAGAGTGCGTGCGTTATATGTTGCCAGGTCGAGTCGTCGTAGTTGGCAACGGAACCTCCACTGGAGATTCTTAGTACCCCCTGCCCCACCGTTACCATGGTTGCCACCGTAGGCAGGAATGGCGGGGCCGCCGTGGACTGGGGGCCGTTTGTTTGCGTCGTTACTCATGGGGGGATATTTTCCATAGTTGCCACAATTGGCGAGCGGGTTGGCAACCACAGCTTTTTATTATATTACTATTGCTATTAGGAAGTTGCTGCTGCCCATCTACTGCCTGTCTCCCTCTGTCGCCACATACGACACCAACAGGAAGATATGGGGTAGTGGGTTTTCTCAACCGCCACTACACGGCAATTTATTAAACATAACGTAACATAATTTCTCACGCTTGTTAAAATGACTGAAGGCTATACATTACACGAATTTACAAGGATCCAATCCACAAAGAGCTCAGGAAAGTCTGCCTAAGAAATAGTTGAGATTATTTTAACTACTGCAAGTTGACTCTTGTTGGAGACATGTCCTACGATTTTTTTTATCATTTTACTTCTAACTCTTCTTCTCTTTGGACCAGTCCACTGTCCATTTTTTTATAGGACAGGGTGACAAACGAGCACACAGTCCACCTGATGGTAAGTGGTTGCTGTGGCCCTATAGACATCCACATCTATCCACGATTACGAATCAAAATACAGATGCGTTGTCACCCGCCAGGACTAAGATTGAATGCCTCTTTTCCAGTAAAAAGGCTCTCCGGTTCTCTACACTCACCATACGAAAAACAGCAGCATTACACTACTATCTTATGCTGGTCTGTGAGAGCGTGGTCCTTCCCCGGTCGAGGCGACCCATTCGTGCTACAACTATACTTATAATGTAATTGCAGCGTGGCTCTACCACGTATAATTCAATGACTAATCTATTGCTGGAGATGGCCTACTGTCATCAGTGGAGTTTATCATAATCACCTCATCTCACACCTTTATTGCTGCTCTTTTTCGCCAGACTGTGTGTTTTACATTTGGTATTTGAAAATATTATTTTTTCAGCGTCTGTCGGAGACTGTGAACGTTTTTAGGATTTAACGTCTCTGTCACAGTGGCTTATCACTAAGTTGCGGCGCAGAGAGCTGCGGATTCCAATCCCGCACGAAAAAAGTATTTGCATGGCCTACAAATTATTTCAGGTCTGGATGTCTGTCCTCGTAAAGCTTGTGTATCTAAACTGCTCCAATAATCCTAGTGAAAATGAAAAGTTTTGCTAATAGAAAAAGTTAAAAAATATTCACAAACTCTCTTCTAACGACAATTGCAAGATGATATTTGGTTATAGGCTTTTTATGCCGAATCGCTTTCACTGTATTAAAGTATAAACATGAGTCAGAATTGAATCGTTTTGTATTCCATTACAGCCTATGAAAGTTTACTATTGAAAATAGACCTATTTTATAGATTTTACCATAGTTGCTACGCCTGGCAGGTGGGTTGGCTACCGAAATTTTGAACTGAAAACATATAAAGTTAAAAATTATATATATATATATATATATATATATATATATATATATATATATATATATATATATATATATATATATATATATATACAACAAGAGTCAATCTGCTACTTTGCCTGGCATATGTGGACTATGAGAAAGCCTTCGATTCCGTCGAAATTTGGGTGGTGCTATAGTCCCTTCAGCGGTGCCAAGTTGACTGTCGGTATATCGAAGTGCTGAAGTGTTTGTACAGTAGGGCTACGATAGCTATCAGAGTACAGAACCAGAGTTCGAAACCTATCCAACTGCAGAGAGGTGTAAGACAGGGTGACGTTATATCCCCGAAACTCTTCACCGCTGCGTTGGAAGACGTTTTCACGCTACTGGACTGGAAAGGATACGGCTAGGTAGGTTGCAAGGTAGGCTAGGTTGTGCTAGGCTAGGTCTTAAGATGAACATGGACAAAACAAAATCATGTTCAATGTCCATGTCACACCTATGCCGGTAGTTATTGGGAGCACTATGCTCGAAGTTGTTGACGAGTACGTTTACCTAGGACAAAATAGTCCGACTAGGTAAGTCCAACTTCGACCGAGAGGTCAATCGACGGATTCAACTCGTCTGGGCAGCGTTCGGGAAATTACGACCTATATTCTCATCAGGTATACCTCAATCTCTGTAAACTAATGTGTACAACCAGTGCGTGTTGCCAGTGATGACTTACGCATCAGAGACGTGGTCCTTCACTGCTGGCCGTATGAGGACGCTCAAGGTTGCTCAGCGAGCAATGGAGAGGGCTATGCTCGGAGTTTCTCTGCGTGATAGATTCAGAAATGAAGATATCCGCAGTAAAACCAGAGTGACCGACATAGCCCAACGGATTAGTATGCTGAAGTGACAATGGGCCGGCCATATAGCTCGAAGAACCGATAACCGATGTGGAAGAAAGGTTCTCGAGTGGCAGCCTCGTACCGGTAGGCGTAGTGTAGGGCGACGCCCCACTAGATGGAGTGACGACCTGGTAAGACATGCAGGAAGTCGATGGATGCAGGTGGCTCAGGACAGTGCTTTGTGGCATTACTTGGGGGAGGCCTATGTTCAGCAGTGGACTTATATATATATATATATATATATATATATATATATATATATATATATATATATATATATATATATATATAGCTTTTTTGGGCTGGCTAAAGTTACAGCCTTAACTTGATGTTGTGACCAGAACTAAGAAAGGAATGCTTCGGTGGTTTGGTCACGTAGTAATAATTATCAAGGAAAGAGTGAAAAATCAAATTTATATTGTACATGTGAACAGTGGAGCCTGGAGGGGACGCACTTTTCTTCGTGTGGAAATCCTCATGGATACTATTCGTTGCGAGGACAACGAGAAGCTTGTGCGATACGACTTTAACGGATAAAATTCCATGGTGGTCACCATCAGCGTATACGATGGGTTTCAGGATCCCCGTTGGGAACGAAACCAGAGCCCCTCCTGGCTATACCGATCTCCGCTCAGTATCGCCGACAAGACTGCTCGCAGGGAGAGGTTTCATCCAATGCGGTTCACCAGGATCGTCCGCTCCCGTTCCCACGCTGGGCACACCGCGAGCTATGGGAAGCGGAGTCCTGGGCCCCTCCACCGCAGTGGAAGCAGTTCGCCGTCGCCTCGTATCCGATCTAATACAGATAATCATTTTCGAGCGCCTTTTCTGGCTCACTGCCGCAACTCTAGCGGAGGTTGCAGATCTGGACGTACAACCTAATATTTATCTACACTACTACATGCCATGATTGTCGCTGCTTCAAAGGATATAATGCAGTACCCTGGTACGATCCGTATGGCCATCATCCACTGGAAACTGTGGATTTTAGTTCTACATCGTCGGATGGCCAACCTTTCTGCCCACACAGACGCTCCATACAGAACTGCGATCCATATAAGTCCCATATAGAGGCAACGTACTTCCTTCGTAGTCGTTTCCCCTAGATTGGGCAGCAGTATATCCATAGCACCCGCTACGCTTTCGATCCGGGGAACTAGGCACTCAGAATGTTCTCTGAAGCCAGCGATTGTCCAGGAAGAGAGAGAGACAATTCTGATATGCCAATTAAAGCTCAAATAGATTTAAAAAAAAGTAATTTTCAGCGTCTTCGCCATAAGAGTATAATGACTCAGATGATAAATGGTTACAAGTTATGCAGGAATTTAAAACGGAAATAATATCAATGCGTCAAGAAATTAAAATCTTTAGCGCAAAATTTGATAATGTTTATACGGTGGTATGCGATATTTGCAAGCGAGTCAACTTCATAGAACACAGATTAGATGCGCTTGAGTAACAAAAAAAATGTAACAACAAAAAAGTTGTTGTACACATACATACACTCATTCACACACCACGTGCACATATACATGTACACACACACACACACACACACACACACACACACGCACGCACGCACGCACGCATACACACGAACACACATACACACGCACGCACGCACGCTCGAACGCACGCAAGCACGCACGCACATGCACACGCACACGCACACGCACACGCACACGCACACGCACACGCACACGCACACCTACACGCACACGCACACCTACACGCACACGCACACGCACGCGCCTATACACACACACAGACACACACACACTTACGTACAGACGCACACAAACATACATGCTTAAATGATTGCGTGCTTTAATGGCTTATATGTTTCTTGAGCATTCTTCTTTATTTTTCTGCGCCTAATTGCTTATCGCTACAAAACAATCTCATGCCTATCATAATATGTTTCACAGGGTTCCCGAATGATACGGTGACAATATTTAAAGTATTTATTCATGAAAAAAGTGTACCGTATTCCATTGCATGCTTTTCATAATATTTGCAGCTGCTTATATAATTATGTTTTTTATATAAACCTACTATTGCTACAAATAGCTTTTATTAGCACTGACGAGAGAAAAAATTAAGTTAAAGTTAGCTTTCTTAGTCAAGGCTCCCTAGGAACAAGGCATGATGAATTTAGTGGCTTAGCGCAGCAACACAAACTTCTTAGGAGCTTTTTAATGTCTTTCGTGATAAAATTCATATAATCTTGAAAGGATTTTAGGTAAAGAAAGTGTTCACCGCGCTGCCCCAGTGCGTGTTGCCGAACTTCACGTGTCTTCAAAATATACTTTTTCTTATTTCTCGAACATGCAGGTGTCATCACGATGCTTGCTTTCACCACCGAGCACGTGTTTAATCAGTTATTAAAATAGCAATTAAAAATTTTATTGGTGTCGGCAGTGATCGAGCCCCGGTTGCTGCCGTAGTGTGAAATTTCACATGCTTGTGGTCCTGCGACTAACACTTTTTTTTATATTTTGTTTTGTTATCAGGAAGATACTGCTGCCCATCTCCTATTTAAGTTTCCCTCTGGTGCTTATTTGGTCTGGTTATTCTAAACATTCGGTGATACATAAATTTATTAAATTTATGACTTTCCCGAGGAGTTAAGGGCATGTTGTGATAAAATATGTTCTAATATTGAGCACAGAATGGTCATTGATAATCTTTACAATAAAATTGTAAACGTGCTTAGGGAGGCTGCTGAGTTTAGTTGTGCTGCACCGAATATTAAAAAGAAGAAGCGTTATGTTGCTGGCTGGAATAAGTTTGTGAAGGGTGCGCATGAGACAGCTAGGCAGGCTTTTCTTAACTGGGTCTGGCATGGTCGGCCAAGAGCCGGTCGTCTATATCAGTATATGTGTGAGACACGTAAAATTTTTAAATCAAAATTAAAATCATGTCAAAAAAATCAGGAACAAATAAAATTAGACATTTTGGCTTCCCAACACAAAGCAAAAAATTTTGGAAATTTCTGGAAACACACAAAAAAACTAGGCCCTAAGCCGGCTGTTTCTGTAAGTGTGGGTGGATTATGTGACCCAAAACAGGTAGCTAATCTATTTAAGGACCATTTTAAAGTAGAGGCAGTATTACGGCAAGAAGCAGAAGGGGGGGTGGGCGATGGTGGGCTTGTAGGGACTGGTGAACCTATCCGTATTACAGCTAACGATATAAAGCTGGTACTAAAGCAGATGACTAGAGGAAGGTCACCGAGTCACGATAGCCTCAGTGTCGAGCACCTTCATAATGCAGGACCGCATATTCCAAGGGTTTTGTCACTATTATATACCATCTGTATTCGGCACTCTTACTTACCATTTGAGCTAATGAGAACCGTTGTTGTACCTATTTTAAAAAAACAAGACTGGAGATATTTCAGACAAGACAAATTATAGGCCTATTTCTCTGGCTACTGTATTAGCTAAGGTGCTTGATGGCTTGCTTGAGCGACGGCTTAGTAACTTCATACAATTAAATGATGCGCAGTTTGGCTTTCGACCTGGCCTATCAACTGTGGAAAGTGCTATACTGTCGCTGAAGCATACCGTCAAATACTACACCCAGAGACAAACGCCAGTGTATGCTGCGTTTCTGGATCTCTCAAAGGCATTTGACCTGGTTGACTATGAGCTGCTTTGGTCAAAATTACGTGACATAGCTGTTCCAAATGAATTAATCACCACGTTGAAATATTGGTATGGCCATCAAGTTAACCAGGTCAAATGGTCTGGTGCGCTATCTGACGAATACATTTTGGAATGCGGGGTGAGGCAGGGGGGGTTATCCTCGCCTTTGCTGTTCAGTCTCTACGTTGACGGGCTCATTGGTGCACTCAGTAGCACCAGGATAGGCTGTTCAATTGACGGACAAATGGTTAATAGTATTAGCTATGCTGATGACATGGTGTTGCTGAGTCCATCGGTGAGCGCATTGCGTAAGCTGTTGGCCGTCTGTGAAGTATACGCTGCTAAACACGGTCTCCTCTATAACACCAAAAAGAGTGAATTAATGGTATTTCATGTTGGTGCTAAAAAACCCCAGGTTGTGCCTCCAGTCAAGCTCCTTGGGGTGCCATTAAATAGGGTGTCACAGTTTAAATATTTAGGACACATTGTTACAGAGAATCTTACAGACAACTGTGATATAGAGAGGGAGCGGAGGGCATTGGCGGTTCGATGCAATATGGTTGCCCGCAGGTTTGCTAGGTGTACTAGGGAAGTCAAAATTACTCTTTTCAAGGCTTACTGCCAAACCTTTTACACCTGCAGCCTGTGGTATAGCTATACGCGAAGGGCCTATAATGCACTTCGCGTCCAATATAATAATGCCTTCAGGATGTTGATGGGCCTTCCCGTGTTCTGCAGTGCATCTGGCATGTTTGCTGAAGCGGGTGTTGACGATTTTCATGGCATCATACGGAAGCGAATATCGTCCAGCTGGCGCAGATTGCGGGGGAGCTCAAACGGCGTCCTGAAGGTAGTTAAAGATAGGCTTGATTGTCCCATTCAATGGCATTGGACTCAAATGCATATGGGTGGGACACTTAAGTATCTTAATTAATATTTTTAAAATTCTAAGTTATTTAATTTGATTTAATTTAATTTACTAACATAGCTTGTAAGAAATTTACTAACAAATTTGTATGGATTTTTTAATCTGAAATAAACGTATTATTATTATTATAAAGTTACAAAAAATGTATCAAAACTATTTTTCATGCGAGCCACCGTTTCTGAGATATTACGATTCAAAAAGTTGTAAACGTCATAGTATGCACACGTTTCCACGCCATCTATGAGGTTGTTTACTTACCACGTTTTTTAAACGTGGTTTCTTGAGTAGGCCTATTCCACGAGTCAGTTATGATCCTGTTTAATTTGTAACTATTGCAAAATAATGGAAATAAGCTAAGATTGGAAAAAATTAAAGCGATATAGCCACGCACACAATTGTTAAACAGGGGATAGATGATATATATATATATATATATATATATATATATATATATATATATATATATATATATATATATATATATATATATATATATATATATATATATATATATATATATACATTTTTAGTTTCGAGATTACACTGGTGTTTAAATGAAGGGTCTAGGTTTCATTTTACCTGATATTCTTATAGTTATAACTTATTTATATTATATGATGTTGCAATGATCGATAAGAAAATATTTTAACATATATTGAAACTCTCGAGATATATAAGTATTTACACGTGGCGTACTCGTGCATGTTATGACGTTTACAACTTTTGAATTCTAATATCTTAGAAACGATTACTCGTAGGAAAAAAGTATTCATATATTTTTTTGACAAACAATTTTATGATCTACAACTTTGTTTGGGAAATTTTTTATGATAAAACTTACCGTTTTGCTGAGCATCAAAATTTTTTTTTTACACAGGTATGGTGGGGAACTTAAAAATTTTATTTATTTTTATATTTTGCACATTTTTACTGATTATCATCTTGTTGTAACTTTATGTATCTTCACTCTTATTTTATTATCTAATTTGACCGGATTAATTACGATACCCGCGGAACGTAATATGGTAGTGGATATTCTTACACCGCCACAAATGGTTTGCATTACGCCTCCTTTTCCATGTTTCAAACCGAGATAATATGTTTCAATAATTTTATGTAAATTTTTCATTTTTATTTACTAGCAGTTTTAAGAATCTAGGTATATAAAGCTAGAAATAGAATCTAGTAATATAAAACTAGAAATCTCACTATACTGAAAATATACGTGAATTGTGAATTCAAATTCTTTTCAAATCTACGGCATTGAAGACACCGAGTGAAATAGCCAATTTTTTTAAGTTTGCAGACACGAAGATGGTAGGAAATGAAAATAAAAGGTAGTAAAGTTTAACTGAAGTAGCTAAGTAGGTTCTCAGTGGGTAAATAGAATTCGGAAATTACATCTGCAATGCACACGATTGAGTCTATTTCATTTAAATTCCTTAATTATTGATTAAAATTCCTTAAAACTGAGAAATGCTTTAATTTTGACTATCAAATATTGGACTTATTACAGCAAATTTTCGAAATTATTATCATTTAGTAAAATACTTTTTCGGAATTCACGGCCCATTCATCCAGACATTACAGCCCTTCAAAACACTACTGCTATTATAATAAATATAGGCCTCCCCCAAGAAATGCCACAAAACATGTTCCTGAGACTTACATTCATCGATTTTCTGCTAGTCTTACCAAGTTGTCACTCCATATAGTTGGGGACTGCTCTCACACTCACACTATCTCACAGTAACACATGGATCTGATACGTGGTCCTTCACTGCTGGCCGTATGAGGAAGATCAAGGTCGCTCAGTGAACTATGGAGAGAGAGGTCAGAGTTTCTCTGCATGATATACTTAGACATGAGGATATTCGCAGTAGAACTAGAGTAATCAACATAGCGCATCGGATTATTTGGAACGGTTAGTAAGCTGTAGTGGAACAGCTCCGGGTATAATGCTCAAAGAACAAAAAACCGATGGGGAAGAAGTGTTCTCAAGTGGCGACCTAATACCGGTAAGCGAAGTGTAGGCCATGCCCTCACTACCTTTTTTTTTTTAGAATAGGGTGACAAACGAGCACACAGTCCACCTGATGGTAAGTGGTTGCTGCGGCCCATAGACATCTACATCTATCTTCCATTGCAAATCAAAATGCAGATGCGTTGTCACCCATGAGGACTGAGATGGAATGCCTCATTTCCAGTAAAAAGGGTCTACGGTTCTCTACACTCACCATACGAAATACAGCAGCATTAAGCTACTATTTCACGCTGGTATTCTGTGAGAGCGTGGTCCTTCCCCGGTCGAGCCGACCCATTCGTGCTACAACTATACTACTAATATAACTGCAGCATGGCTCTACCACGTAAATACATGGAGTATAGAGTAACAAGCTGCTAGACAGGAAGTCGATGGATGCTTATGGCTCAGGCCGTGTTTTAAACCTTCCTTGGGGAGGCTATGTTCAAGAGTGTACTTTTGAAGTGATGTAATGATGATAATGATTTTGATGAGAGGTTACAATACACAAATTTGTAATTATTTATGAGTATACAAATGCAAAAATTTATGACATACAACTTCTTATTATTTTATGCGTAAATCTTAGTACTACGTACAAGTTTTTCAAACAATTTTGTGCACAGACAACTTTGAGCTACATTTGAAGTTTTAATGTAGTAAAATTATGTAAGTATAATAAAATTCATCACTCATTTATTACAGCCCTAAAGTCCTATACTGAACATACCCCCCTTCCCCATAAATTACCTTGTAAGGCCATATTTGCCACGCTTGGCACGCGGGTAGGCAACTTTTTTTTGTTTTTAGTCGTTATTAGGAAGACGCTTCCGCCCATCTCCCGATTTTTTTCTCCCTCCATCGCCTTTTATGACACCCACGGAATGATATGGGGTAGTGAATTCTTACACCGCCACTCCATCAAAGGCAGATTAATTCATATTTGTCACGATAGGCAGGTGTATGGACAACATAGCTTTTTATAATTATTAAACTGTCATCAGGAAGATATTGATTCCATTTTTATAGAACAAGACCGAAAAATGGGCACGTCTTTCATATTATATCTATCATCGATTAAAAATCAAATTGCAGATGCATTGTCAACCCCGGGATGAAGGATATAATGCCATGTTATAATTTAAAAAATGGCCTCCGATTCTCTTCACACGTTATATGAGACCCGAGAGCGTAGTCCTTCCCGCTGTAGACCCAGCATATTTGTGCTGCAGGTAAAAAAACCTCCCTCTGACGCCACTTATAATTCCAACGGGATTATCATGAGGTAGCGGATTCACTTACTACGCCAATACACGGCCATACCGAATATCAGTTTCCAACTTCTGAGCAGACGCCTACTCTAATTGCTAAGAAAGCAATGTAGTCGTTAGTCGCACGCACAGAACACCTAATATCTAGCTAGCTATATTAAGTGTTCTGTGGTCGCACGCCTCTAAAACGTATTGGAAAACACTTCAAATGTCCTTGAAAAATTTCATTTCTCAGATATACAACCTTTATCTCACCACAATTTCATTGGTGCCAACAGGATCAAATCCAACCCGACTTTTGTTCTATGAAATTAACACACCTGCACCTCTCAGCTGCAATTTACAAATACATTTACAAATGATTAAAAAAAACCCTATTACCAGTAAGTTAGTAAAATAGGTCGGTTACACAAGTTCAAACATTTATGCCACTCTACAAGTTTCTTACTTCCAATGACCGGAACCCACTCGGTTCTTGGCACTTTGAGGATTAGTATTTGAGTCGTTGGTAATAGCTGACTTTGCTCGTTCCGTCTTCGATGCAAATGACTTAGCAAATCAATTCAAGGGCCCACCCCGATCTCTCTCAGCAGAATTCACCACTTTCGCATTCTTAAGTGACCAGATAGAAAAAATGGAAAATTATGTAAGTTTAAGAATTTTAAAAAGCAGATCTAGGTCGCTTTTACTGAATTATATTAAAATATCGGGTTTTTAACTTTTGCTAATATTCCTTTGTCATTAATTACACTCATGGATAAAATAAAATTTGAGGGAACGCAAAAAAAAATTGTTCGTTTCATGTCAATTAAAGGAAACTTTGCTGGCCATTGTCTTTTAAAACGTATCTATCGCAGTTTCTTTTCCATTATTTTTTTTGGGCCTCAACTCTTCCATACAATATAATATCTTGGGATCGACTTCACATAGACATATTAAATTATTTGGAAATTATTTTATAGTTTACTAAAGTGGCTTTTATTTCTTAATGTTGTATGTAAATATGTATTTGTACTTTTTGAGTCAACTTAGTGATATTACAACCTTAAATATTAAGGTAACACTTGTGGTAAATATGTGTGGCACGTGAGTACAAGTAGTGGGGGCTACTTAGTGTAACGGAATTCCAGGTGGTGTAGGCAGAGTATATTATGTAATCTCCTACGATAATTAATCCCCCAGTAAAGGCTAATTCAATTAATGTAGGTAAATTAATGAAGGACTAGCGGGTAATTGCGTGTTCGGAAACTTTCTTCTACCACATACCTCTACCACCTGAGAATCTTTGAACGTTAAGAGACACTCACTCCAACAGCGATGTGGTTGTATGTGGTTTCCAGGCACAATTACCAGAATACTTCGGAAAATTCTTGCGCGCTCTTATAACGCATAGTATATTAATTCTGAGATTCATCGGTATAACATTTTACTAACACACGCGTGGAATGTAAAAAGAGCCATGCATTCCGAAAAAGATGACGAAATTTTAGGAGTTCATCACCGTTGCGCACAGACGTTAAAAACCCGCGAGCGTTAATTGCGTAATTGCCGAAAGGCGGAAACACCCAACATCCTCCGATTTTCGAAGTACATACGGAGATACGTCACTAGGGCTAAGTGCTCGTAGGTCACACGCCATTCCCGCGGTGAATTTGAAAATTTCACATAGTAGACCGACAGCCATTTTAGCGTATCCACTTGAATTTCGTTTCAATAGTTACGTTAAAACGTCATTTCCTATTTAACACGTTTTTATTAGCTTTGCCTGTCTATCTATCTATGTAACAAAATTTAACTGATTTGGTTTGATTTTTAGCTGATTGATTTGAAAATTTTCATTCGTATCAAGGACCGATGGCAATCACAGTAATTACATATTTCAGAACATATCCTTATCAAGATAAAATATTATAATAGTTATCAAGATCACCACAGCTCATGATCAATGCGTGTTAAGATTTTCTCTTATTACTTACGAATATTTTATTTTCACATTTAGATGCAACCATCCTTGAGGTTTCTTAAGGGTGACAAACGAGCACTCATTTGACCTGATGCTCGGTAATACTGTGACCCTTAGACAACAACATCTATCCTCTATTGAGACAAAATGTAAGAACTAATGTGACTAAGATAAAATGCCTTGTTACTCATAATAAAAATGTCATTAAATTACATTATTTAATTTACAATTTTTACAAAGATATCACATTCATCGTCCCTGACTACACATTTTTCACTTTATAGGTTGACTTTTTCGAAGTCGCCTAATAAAGTGGAAAATTATTATGTGATATTGTGGTCGAGTCCAAATATTTTATTCGAATTACATTTGTGTAGTATTTTTTTAATATATTGCAAAAAATAATATACCTAGCCTAATTTAGTAATACTAACAAAATATGAATCTGTAGCCGTGGTAGCTCAGATGGTTAACGCTTGCTGTAAATTTCACAGTACGCGAGCAACCCACGTTCGATCCCAGCCGGCACCAATGAAATTGTTAATTGCAATTTTAAATGTATATATAGTATAATTTAAATAACATCGTGAGGAGACCTGCATGTCTGAGAAATAAAAAAAAATATTTCGAAGACATGTGAAGTTCGCCAAGACGCATTGGGACAGCGCGGCGGACACTTCCTTGCTCTAAACCCCTCTCAGAAACGAGAGGAGGCCTGTGCCCAGCAGTAAGACGTATATAGGCTGTAACTTTAACTTTTATGAACCTGTAAATTTCTAAACTTGTTTTTGTTGTTGGGACATCTATAATATTATATGACATTATACCATTGACTTATATATTACTAGCGTATTATACATGCTGCAGCTAGTTGCGGCACGAATGGGTCAGCTTGACCGGAGAAGGACCACGCTCTTACAGAATACCAGTGTAAAATAGCAACATAATGTTGCTGTGCTTCCTATGGTGAGTTTTAAAAACTGAAGGCCTATTTTTATTGAAACGAGGCTTTCCATCTTAGTGTAGTAGATAGATTAGGGTCACAACACATTCCGTATTTTGATTATTTATCGAGAATAAATGAAGATGTCTATTGGACTCAGTATCCACTTATCACCAGGTGGACTGCGTGCTTGATTGTCACCTTGATACTATAAATAAATATTATAATTAAATGCATCATAGTATCGAATTTCGATGCGAATTGCTGGCTGGAATACGTGTAGTGGCGGTGTAAGAATGATCACTAACCTATTTCGTCCAACTGGTGTCGTAAGAGTTGACAGAGGGATACTGAAATAGGGGATCGGCAACATATTTATCTGATAACAACGCAGAATAGTTAAAAGGCTGTGGTTGCCAAGCCCTTGCCAAGCGAAGCAAGTGTAGAAAATAACCTTACTGTGAGGCAATCTCGGCGTAGGCCTATGTTCATCAGTGGAGTTTGGATTGGCCGTAATAATAGTATAATGGTAACCGCTTCTGACTGGAATCGAAGCGGTAAGGTCGCTCATTACCCACATTCCATTTTTTTTCGTAGGATAGTGCCCATTATTTAGACTCCGACTTTGTATTGGGCGTCTTGCCTTACCCTACTATTTAAGATTGATATTTCATAAAAAACGTCTTATCTATAATATCGGAATCTTATTTTGGTAATTCAGGAATAACACAAATATAACTTAAAAAATTGCGTGGACATACATACCACACCAAATCTTATTTTCTTTTACAAATACTTGAAATTAGATCTTGCTGGATATACTATTATAATATAAAATACATTTTTTCATATATAAAATGGAATTGTATCAAACATCATTCGAGTATTTATTGTTGGCAACTCATTTATTTATTATGTACGAAGTCCATTAGATAATATATCTAATGGACTCTTTATATAACCATACTACATTAAAGTTTTGCTTTTGATAATATTGCTTTGTGATATTACTTATTATGTCTGGACAACACGAGAGTTACAAATTCTCTTTGTCAAACATACAAAAGGGTCTAACCTTTGAATATAGAATGTGAGTTACTGAAGTGTACCACAAATAATTTATTACGCAGTATCCCATCGATAGTTTAATATGTTAATTTGCTTTATTTGTGGCTTATGTTATTACATGTGTGTACAGTGTAGTGCAGGTGTAACCCACCACCCCATACGGTCCAGTGAGTGTCGTAAGAAGCGACAGAGGGACACTGAAAAAGGATTGGCAGTAGTATCATCCAGATAACAACTTCTAATAATAAAAACTACGATTGCCAACCTATCTGCCAACTGGTAACTATGGAAAAACAACCTATTAAGAAGCTCTACAGTAGAAGTACGGGTACATAGAATTTTATAGGCTTATTGGCTATAATTGATGGATGGATGTTAATAAAATAATATATGAATACGTTGCACAAAATTCACAAACATTAAATATCAGCATATAGTGTCGTTTCGTATGATTTTTTTTTTTTTTTTTTTTTTTTTTTTTTTTTTTTTTTTTTTTTTTTTATAGAATAGGCTGACAAACGAGCACACAGTCCACCTGATGGTAAGTGGTTGCTGCGGCCCATAGACATCTACATCTATCTTCCATTACAAATCAAAATGCAGATGCGTTGTCACCCGTGAGGACTGAGATGGAATGCCTCATTTCCAGTAAAAAGGGTCTCCGGTTCTCTACACTCACCATACGAAATACAGCAGCATTAAGCTACTATTTCACGCTGGTATTCTGTGAGAGCGTGGTCCTTCCCCGGTCGAGCCGACCCATTCGTGCTACAACCATACCACCAATACAACTGCAGCACGGCTCTACCACGTATGATGAGGATAGAGTACCTGACGCCATCTTTACCGGTACCGGTTACCATCACCACGTTTCACCATCGTCCTCTGCGTGACAATGTATTTGTATCTTTATTATCAATGGAGGATAGACGTAGGCGTTTGTTTATAAGCTATTCATTTATTAAGATGTTAACTGGCTTCGTTTGTCACCCATACTTGTGAAAAAAGAAACATTTAAAATTTATAATTTCCAATTAAATTTTATAAAACACAGCAGCATCAAGCCACTATTTTACGCTGGTATTATTCGAATAATGAAACCATTTATAGGAAGCCATAAGTTTTTTTTAAACAAATCCCGTAGCCTATCCTTTTACCATAGACCAGCTACGGTAAGTAGCGTAAAATATGCGAAATATATTGTGCTACGATCATAAACCAACTGTTGTGCATGGCAATTACTTTTTAATTAATCCTAATTCAGAGGATCCTAATATAATGAATTACGTAAGTTCTATTTATTATGCAAAAGGTGAAAGAAAAATGAGACGTTTTCCATTTAAACTTTGGTCCTACGATTGTGATAATAAAAAAAAATTAAAATTCAGTAATGGTCACCTCTTCAGGCGGTCACGTACGGGATCGGGTTAACGTAACAGTTTTCGCATTTTGTGTAATTTATTTAAATACAGTTAGGGAAAGCGTCAAAATGTTAACTTGACATTTACGTAAAATAGTAATAGACGTAGAGATCGGAAATTTAGTCCATAGTACTTTTGGTTAATTTTATCTTTTTACCATGGCAAATATAGCAAATATCCTAAATTTTACTTAAAAACTATAGAAAAGATTTAATGATATTTAATCCGGTAAATGTGACAAAATCTACCAAAAATAAAAAGGTGCTTCACATGCATTGCAGGTGGCTCAGGACCGTGCATTGTGGTATACCTTAGGGGAGGCTCAACAGTGGACTTGTGAAGGGCTGTAATGATGATGATGATGATGCATTTTTGGTAGATTTAGATTTTGTCACACATACGTAAAGTATTAAATTAGATGATCTCTATTGTTGTTTAAACATGAAGTATTCAAATATCTAACATAAAGTTACGTATACATCTTTCTTACAGTAATATACCATGTAGAATATATACACGATGTAAAAATATTCACAACGAACTAGCTACGGGTATTTCTCATTTGTTTTGTTTTGTCAATTGTGTAACAGATGACTGTAAGCATTTATATTTTTTTAGTCGTATGTTCAACAGTGGATTTTTATATGTGGTTGTGGATGGATAGATGAAGTCGGATCTTTGGCGTTTGTTGAATAAATAATTATAGTGCTGACTGAATGTTACAGATAGATTGACGACGTGGTAACAGATGCAGGAAGTCGATGGATGCAGGAAGCTCAAGACCGTGTTTTGTAGCATTTATTGGGAACGTCATATGTTTAGTGGACTTGTGAAGAACTGTAATGATGATAAAGGTTACGATACTTAAGAGAATGTAAACTTATTAGTATGGTAATTATGGGGCGCAAAAATGGAAGCCAGTGAAGCAACAATAAAAAATGAAATGAATATGAAATGAAAATGAAATAATGGAACTCCTGTAACAGATAGAGAACAATGCCAGGAGTGATCTAGGCTAGATATATTTTATCTGAAAAACTTAAGTTATATAAATATATATATATATATATATATATATATATATATATATATATATATATATATATATATATATATATATATATATATATATATATATATATATATATATATATATATATATATATATAGAACCGTGTAGTGGCGGTTAAGAATATCCACTACCCCACATCTTCCCGTGGGTGTCGTAAAAGGCGACCGAGGGACACAGGCAGGAGATGGGCAGCAGCATCTTCCTGATAACAGCAACTATATGACAAAAAAAACTGCGGTTGCCAACCCGCTCGCCAAGCGTGGCAACTATGGCAATATACCCCCCATGAACAATTACACAAATAGACGGCCCCCAGTCCCCGGCGGCCCCGCTATTCCTGGCTACGGTGGCGACCATGGTAACGGCGGGGCAGGGGGTGCTAAGAATCTCCGGTGGAGGTTCGGTTGCCACCTACGACGACTCGACCTGGCAACATTTAACGCACGCACTTTGAGGACTGACGAGAAGATCCTGGAGCTGGAAGAAGAGATAGACAAGTTGCGCTGGAATATTATAGGATTATCCGAGGTCCGAAGAGAGGGGGAGGACACGGTGATTCTCGAATCCGGCAACTTGTTCTATCACCGGGAGGGCGACCATCTGTCCCAAAGAGGTTTCGGATTTATCGTCCACAAGTCTCTCGTCAACAACGTTGTAAAGATTGGGAGTGTGTCGACGAGGGTCGCGTACCTGATACTCAGAATCACCAAACGGTATTCGATGAAGGTCGTACAGGTTTACGCACCAACCTCGGCACATCCCAATGAGGGGGTGGAGGAAATGTATGAGGATATTTCCAAAGCCATGCATTCCTCCAAAACTCAATACACGGTGTTGATGGGAGACTTCAACGCAAAACTAGGCGCAAGAGAAAACGGTGAGCTGAAGTTAGGGAAATTTGGAGTAGGGCAACGGAACCGAAGGGGCCAGCAGCTGGCCGACTTTATGGAGAAAGAGGGACTCTTTATGATGAACTCTTTTTTCCAGAAGCGGCCCCACAGGAAGTGGACCTGGTCGAGCCCTGACGGTTCGATAAAAAATGAGATTGACTTCATTATGACGACCAGACGCCAACTGTTCAGTTATGTCTCAGTGATCGCAAGGGTGGAAACTGGCAGCGATCACCGAATGGTTAGAGGCACACTGAACCTAAACGTTAAGTTGGAGAGGTCTCGTCTAATGAAGTCAACGCTCCGTCCCCCTCGTGCTCTAATCCAGAATCCCGAAAACTTTCAGCTCGAGTTACGTAACCGCTTTCAGTGCCTAGAAGATTGCAATTCAGTGGACGATATGAATGACAAGCTCGTGGAAACTGTCCATGCGGTCGGAGCTAAGTTCTGCAAGATCCGCCGCAGAAGAACACAAAAACTCTCCGATCACACTCTTAATCTCATGGCTGTTAGACGGGAGATGAGGCTGCAATCGTCAACAGATTTGACAGCATACAGGCAACTGAACAGACAGATCTCCAAATGCATGCGGCGAGACTTACGCAACTTTAATACTGCTCGTATTAAAGAAGCGATCGAGCGGAACCAGGGCTCCAAAGTCTTTGCCAGAGATCTGTCTGCCAGTAATAGTCAACTGTCGAAGCTGAAGACTGAGTGTGGCAGCATCGTTTCCGGGACACCTGAGATTTTGAGTGAGATTGAGAGGTTCTATGGGCAGCTGTACACATCATCGTTGGAGCCACATGCAAGTGTGAGTAACGATCCAAGAGCAAGTCTGATCCGACACTATTCCGATGATATCCCGGACGTCAGTCTGAGCGAGATTAGAATGGCTCTCCAGCACCTTAAAAACCGCAGGGCCCCAGGCGAGGATGGAATTACAGCGGAGCTTCTGAAAGCGGGTGGAACACCGGTACTTGAAGTCCTTCAGAAGCTCTTCAATTCCGTCCTCCATGGTGGCACTACTCCAGAGGCGTGGAGCAGAAGTGCGGTGGTCTTGTTTTTTAAGAAAGGCGACAACGCTCTCTTAAAGAACTACAGACCGATTTCCCTTCTGAGCCGCGTCTACGTGCTGTTTTCGAGAGTCATTACGAATCATCTCGCACGCAGGCTCGACGACTTCCAGCCTCCCGAACTTCAGTACCATAGACCACATACATACCCTGCGGCAGATTGTACACAAGACTGAAGAGTACAATCTGCCACTTTGCCTGGCGTATGTGGACTATGAGAAAGCCTTTGATTCCGTCGAAATTTGGGCGGTGCTACAGTCCCTTCAGCGGTGCCAAGTTGACTGTCGGTATATCAAAGTGCTGAAGTGTTTGTACAGTAGGGCTACAATGGCTATCCGAGTACAGAACCAGAGCTCGAAACCTATTCAACTACAGAGAGGTGTAAGACAGGGTGACGTTATATCCCCGAAACTCTTCACCGCTGCATTGGAAGACGTTTTCAAGCTACTGGACTGGAAAGGATACGGTATTGACATCAATGGCGAGTACATCACTTACCTTCGATTTGCCGACGATATAGTCCTTATTGCAGAATCGCTGGAGGACTTAAGCACTATGCTCAATGACCTCAATAGTGCCTCCCAACGGATAGGTCTTAAGATGAACATGGACAAAACAAAGATCATGTTCAATGTCCATGTCACACCTATGCCGGTAGTTGTTGGGAGCACTATGCTTGAAGTTGTTGACGAGTACGTTTACCTGGGACAAATAGTCCGACTAGGTAAGTCGAACTTCAACCGAGCTGTCAATCGACGGATTCAACTCGGCTGGGCAGTGTTCGGGAAATTACGACATATATTCTCGTCAGGTATACCTCAATCTCTAAAAACTAGATTGTACAACCAGTGCGTGTTGCCAGTGATGACTTACGGATCTGAGACGTGATCCGTCACTGCTGGCCGTATGAGCACGCTCAAGGTCGCTCAGCGAGCTATGGAGAGGGCTATGTTCGGAGTTTCTCTGCGTGATAGACTCAGAAATGAGGATATCCGCAGTAAAACCAGAGTGACCGACATAGCCCAACGGATTAGTAAGAGTAAGCTGAAGTGGTAATGGGCCGGCCATATAGCTCGAAGAACCGATAACCGATGGGGAAGAAAGGTTCTTGAGTGGCAGCCTCGTACCGGTAGGCGTAGTGTAGGGCGACCCCCGCTAGATGGAGTGACGACCTGGTAAGATATGCAGGAAGTCGATGGATGCAGGTGGCTCCGGACCGTGCTTTGGGGCATTACTTAGAATGGTCTTTAATTTCCTAATCGATATCTTTACAGCCAGAAGTCCGATGATGCACATAGGTCTTTCCCATAGGTTGTCTCATATCAGATATTTTCCATAGTTGCCACGATTGGCAAGCGGGTTGTCTACCGCAGTTTTGTTTTCATTGGTTATTAGGAAGACGCTGCTGCCTTTGTTTCCCTCTGTCGCCTCTTGCGGCACCCACGGAATGATATATTATTGCTTACACTATTAAAATAGTGTGCTGACATATTCTTTTCCACAGTTCTTCGCTTTAAATTTGTAACCAGCATTTACCTTAAAACGGTTTGAACGGAGTGTACTATATTTATTCAGTGGTCTTATTTTTAATAAACGCCGTACTTTCAGTAGGACAACAATAACTAGTAGGACAGAGACAAACACTTATGGGAAATAATCACTTGTACGATGCGAGATTCGAATCCTTTACCCGGCAAACCGCAGCGTAACGTTTACCTATTGCACTACCTCGTGAAACAAAGATAGTATTATAGTAGGTATTTTATGCCGCTACTGCAGCGTCATTATATCTTTCAATTATACAATCAGGAAATCTCTAAGAAAGACACGTCCATTCGCACCTAACATCTAAGTCCGGTAAAGAAATTATGTTTAATATTTGATTATTACTTATTACATTGAGTATTTTTTTATCATATAAGTACCGATTTTTTATAACATAAACGTTATTCGAAGGGATAAACGTAACTCAAACAAATTAAAACTAACACTGGTATGACGAAATAGTACAACTTTTAAACGCTTTTGTTTAGGTCAAGTCATAACTTATTGTAAGGATAATTTAATGATTACTGGAAAAAATCGTTCCCAACGATCATAAATTTAGTTTATCTTAAAAGTAATTTATCGTCTATATTTAAGCGAGAAACCACCAGAAGTGCGTCACAAAGGGATAAGAAATAACCACAAGTGAGTCCGCAACTAAATCACAACATTTTACTAGCGTCAAAGAAAATATACACTACGTGAACTAGCGTTAAAATATTATTGACACACATTATCACATACCACATCAGTTGAAGGCCAAAACGCCTGCGCAGCAGACGTGTGTCAGTTGCTCTGAGCGTTTAAACAAGTTTACTACCAAGATTATTTCCAACGGCATATCAATGATAAATGCTTTTAAGGAAAATAGCAGACTTACCTATACCGACAATGTGTTATACGTGAAAAAATACAGAGCATACGTGTGTGAACATGAAGTGTAAAAAGAATTTGATACTATTTACATTGTTCGTTACGAACTTAATCGACCAACCAGCCCCAGAAGTGAGCATCGATCAAGGGACTTTGAGCGGTAAAATAAGCGCCGATGGAACGTTTTTCGAATACATTGGCATCCCGTATGCTAGTACAAACAGTAGCACGCGCTTCCAGGTATGTTTTTTTTTTAACTAAATGAATGTGCCGTTTTAGTTTCTAGTGCGATTACATTTTTATCGGGTAATATAAATATAATAAATGTGCTCCAGGCTGACTTACGGTTTCGGCAGCCAGTGGTACAAAGAGTGCCATCCGCACAGCATAGGATTGAAGTGTGCAATCTCTTTTGTTACTTATAAAGTTTGACGGGACAGAAATTCGACAAGAACATAAAGAGATCAGGCTCAAGACCAGCGCAGCAGTATTTTAGTCATGCTATCCGAGGCGTAGATGTGAAACATCGCCAAATTTCCAACTCCTGGGTGGTACTGAGAGTTTCTTAAAAGAAAAATCCAATAGTTGATTTTGACCCGGCCCGGGATTCAAAATCGGGACCATTAAGTTAGAAATCCTAGACCAACATAAGCAAATGTTGCAGACCAATACAATAAGATTAGCAGTCATCTCTTGTCATCTCGGGGCACGGCAGTGCCCCCGCCAAGTCGAGCAAAAAAGCGGTACGGCCGTACCATACTTTTCTCCAAGCAATTCAGGCCATTTTCAATCCCCTATAATTTCGTTGTGGATAGAACTAGAAACATGAATTTCCAGAAAACAAACAATAATTGTAAAGACAAGATATATTTCAAATCTCATTCAATTTGAACAAGTAGTTTAGTAAATGTAGTTAGTCGAAGTTACTTAATTTTTTCACTCACTGACTGACCGATCATCAAAACTCTAACGCACTTCAGCAGACATAGAAGCTTCAAACTTAAAACATAATTAGTGTTTAGTAATGGGGTTTTCAACAAGAACTTTGTTTTTCAATTGGGGCAACACCAACAACATGACAGTTTTGACATATTTTAGTTTTTTGACCTATTCGTAGTAGATGCTTTGGCAATTGTACAATGAATTCAATGTCGCTCGAAAATCGCATTAAAATAATTAAAATCCACTATGAAAATGGTGGTTCTGTTAAAGTTACGTTTCGTAAAATTCGTGATATTTTCGGACAACATAATCGTCCTTCTGAGACCGCTATTAAGAATTTGGTCGCTAAATTTGAATCGACAGGCTCGGTACAAAATGTGCCAACACCAACGCGTGTTCGACCGGGTCGTTCAACCGAAAACATCGCAGCCGTGAGCCACAGTGTTGAAGAAGATCCAAATTTGTCAATTCCTCGACGTTCTCAACAATCCAAAACCACCACATGGCAAATTTTGCGTAAGGATTTGGCTTTGAAGCCTTACAAGGTTCAACTGGTGCAGGAATTGAAGCTGACCGACCATTCACATCACCGTAGATTCGCTCAATTCATTCAGGAACAGCCCGCTGATTTTTTCAGACGAAGCCCATTTTCACTTATCAGGGTACGTCTACAAGCGAAATTGCTGCATTTGGGCTTCTGAAAATCCTAAAGCGATTATTGAGAAGCCTTTGCACGCTCAACGTGTCACTGTATGGTGCGCTATGTGGTCTGGAGGCGTGATTGGGCCGTTTTTTTTTCGAAGATGAGGCTGAAAATGCGGTAACGGTCAATGGATCACGCTATCGCGAGATATTAACATTTCAATTTTGGCCTATTATTGATGACATCGATATCACAAACATGTGGTTTCAACAGGACGGTGCCACATGTCACACAGCCAACGAAACGATCAATTTATTGCAAACCAAATTTCCGCTGTTAAATGCTGTTAAAGCTATTAAATGGCCAGCCAGATCGTGTGATTTAACACCACTGGATTATTTTTTGTGGGGCTATTTTAAGGACAGAGTCTATACCGAGCCAATCGAATCGATCGCGACTATCCGTGACGTGATTAACGAAATAGACCTGCCATTTTGCCAAAAGGTGATTAAAAACTTTGATGAAATAATCGACATCTGTCAGCGTGGTCGCGGTGGACAGTTGCCAGATATCATTTTTCATTCATAATTGCAAAACTTTTCTCTTCGTAATACAATAAAAATTTGAATTATCTTCATCTAAACTCTTTGTTTTATTTTGTTTTAGAATACAAGGTTCTTGTTGAAAAACCCAGTATATATATTGATGAAAAACTAAAATATTTTTCAATTTCGGTCCTTTTTTCTAGATACAGTAACTGCATAAATAACTTTGTAATCCCTTATAAATATGTAGGATTACAAAGTTACATTTGCAGTGAATTAATCAGTGTACCTTTATAATATGTATACTATAATGGAATAAAAGGTGTAGATAGGTACTTTGTTGGTAATCAAGAATTAGAAGGTACCGAAAGGAAAAAAAGTAGGAATATCTGCAAAAAATGAGATACCATAAAAACATAACTTGTAAAAAAAAACAAGTCTCGCAACTCGGTTCTCCTATCGTAAAAAGTTGTGACATCCATGTAATACCAAGGCGGGTAATTTATTCAGTCCCTACTTGGGGGTCCTTCTGTTTCAAGTTATCACGTAATTAAATTAGCTAACATAACAACATCTTATTGTGACCATACCAATATTAAAAATCTTTTATGTTTTAAATAAATAGATTGACTTGGCAATCGCACTAAGCAAACGAATTTAATATTATAATATGTATTACTTGTGAGATACATTTTATTTTCATGCGATGGCCCAAGTCAATATTTTTATTATATATACTACAAGTTATGTTTTTGATGGCATTATATTTACTTTTATCGCTTACTTACGAGGCCGCCACTCGAAAACCTTCTTAAACTACGTCAATGGGATTAAAGTTGCCACTGTATTATGCTTCTATATTATGTGTTCGAATACAGCTATTATAATTATAAATTATAATCTGAAATTACACACAAGGTAAACTTCGGGCGGTTGACGTAATTACTGTATATCTATTGTAATTTTTTTCAATAACGCTAACATATTTATGTAGTCAAAAACGCATTAATTAGTAGCTAATATTACAATGGCCTGAATATTGTAATGATAAGATATTTCAGATAAGCAATTATGTCTGTATTGTAAATATCTATTTGTTATTCTTGTCGACGCACTAATTGGCACACAATTTACCACATAACACATACAATGTAGTCTATTGTGAACATTTGCAATAACAAAATGGAAAGAATAAACATTTAATTTATTGCTTTGTACTGCATCTTAATTGAACAATTATGAAGGTGGGTGGCATCTTAGACCATTCAACTCAATGGATGATCAATGCGCTAATGCTACGAACAAAAAAGTCTGTCACTCTTGGTACATAGTAAGGACCAGAGGGAAAGCTTCCTAACAACGTCGAAATAATCAAAAATTCATATAATATATTCCTATTTTTATAGGGTTGTCATCTGACGAAGGTGAAAAATTTAAAGAAAAAATAACAATAATATATAGTATAAAACAACATGTGGTTCATTTTAACTTTTAAAATTAATATAACAAAATGTATATTTATTGTAACTTAAATTGAAACTGCAAAAATTGTATATTTTGCTAATTTTCATAGTATTTTGTCTCATGGAATCTTGCTGTTGGGTAAAGTGGCGAATATTGAGAAAACATGCAATTTATAATTAAAAAATAAAAACCACGCGAAACACTTGGAGAGAATTTTGAGGAAATAGGTATTCACAGAAGCTTCATTACAGTGGTAGTGGGCAGTGGCGGTGGTAGTGGGCAGTGGCGGTGGTAGTGGTGTTGATAGTGATAGTGGCGATGGTAATGACTGTGGCTGTGATGCTAGTTGTGGTGGTGGTTTTAGTGGCGAAGGTGTTGGTGGTGGTCCACTACCCACCACCACCAACGATACTACAAGCATCACCACTAACACCAGCACCACTTCCGCCAACACAAGCACTACTACCACCTTCACCCCTGTCTGGCAATTATGTTATATATACATAATATACTGTACAAGTATTTGAACAAAACACTAATCATTTACTTATATAAATCTATAATGTCTTATTTTATAATAAATGATATCTAAACTTAGCTCCAATAGTAAAAAAAATGATTTATAAAATAACGAAATATTGTTCTTTCATTTATTTAAATGCGCACGACTAAAAGCCCTTTCATTTATACTCTCACCGAACAGTTGCAAACCGGTTTGTATCCCGACAGAGCGTCGGTGAGCGTCGGTGTCGGTGAGAGCTCACGCACACATCGCAGCGCTATGTCCCATACATATATAGTCGCAGCGAGCTGTTTGTATGTAGCTTCCCCTCTGGTCGTGCTCGTGCTCTTGGTGCCGGGGAATAAACACTGAAATCGTATTTTACTTAAACGAAGCTGCCTGACATTTACTGGGTTTTCAGGTTTTAATAAATCAAAAATAGTGTTGTAACTAAATAACTGAACGGAAAACAAAATGACTGAGTCATAAAGAAAACGACTGAATGGTAAAAAAATATTTTTTTTAACTGAAGGTTTTAAAAATTACGTCAAGATTTATTTAGGGTACATCCATGGTGTCATTTAATCAGGCGAAAATTATCCATCGTGTATGTCGTCATAGGGATTTCTTAAAAAATACTATGCTTAAGTACTACACTTATTTATTCATTGTCATCAGATATAATATCATCACTGTCACTGTCACTGTGAGTAACATTTATTAAAAACTTGTCTGAGACACTATCGATCATGTGGATGTGGTCGAGGTTAAACATTTGGTCTTCTTCTTTTGTTGTCCGAGCCACGCAGCTACTCCATTTTTGGGCAGTCACTTCATTTTAGTCCTTCATCAAAAAGTTTTTTACATCTTTCATTTTGAAGGTGTTGTTGTTTCTTGCAACATACACTTTGGCCTGCGCCAAAATCAGCTCAATGGAATTGAGCTCACAATGGTAAGGGGCAAACGTAAAACAGGGACTCTACGCTCCGCTGCCATCTCGTCCACGGCATACTTGTTGCAGTATTTATTTTTGTGCTGCTGTACAATATCTATATGAGTAGCTTTTACCATTTGTGCCTCGAATGGAATATTTTTGCTCGCCATCCACCCTTGTATTCTTGGTTTATTCCAAGATATTGTAGGCAGCGATTCTAACTTTCTGGAGTGATAGCGGGCATTATCCATCACCACTACAGAATTAGGTTTAAGTTTGGGCAAAACCCCACTAAACCACTCCTCAAAACACTCAGCATTCATCTCTTAATGGTAATCTTCTTTTCCTTTTTTTGCCTAAATATGGCCTATATGGCTGATAATTAGCCGTTAGTCTTTTCCTAAAGGCTCTTTCAAGCCGGTGGTCAACCCTTCTAAGAATGCCTGCCAGGACGATTGTACAGTCTGGTCAATCCTTCCGAAACCTTCCAAACATTCGAGAAAATAAAAAAAATACCAATTACTCATTAAATTCACCGGTGGCATGCAATACCTACACTGTAATAGATAAATAAAACAGAGAAAACAGGTTTCATCTTGGTAATAAATGTAACTTCCTTTCCTGCGATAATCTTTAATTTTTGAAGGTATTGCTGGCGCCACAAAACAATATCGATATTAAGCAATGTCTATCTATTACCAACACGCTTTTCCTTGATTTTGTGGCGTATTTTAAAATGTAAGTGTTTTAAAATTTTCCTCAAGGTACTCCAATAGAAGTTCGGTAAATCTGAATCATCATTTAACCTTAAGAATCTGTAATTTAAACAGATTATGGGTAAGAAAGTCTACGCAATAGAAAAAAGTCAAATGGAACCTCAAAAAAAAAACGCTATGTGTACGTGAGCGTTTAAATATGCAGCTTTGATTTGTGTGATAGTGTCGTCATCACGCCCACTGTATCTATAACAAGCATTACGCACACATAGCGCCGCGCGCAATGATTAAAAAAAAATAACACTAAAGCTACCTTTGCGATGGTGGAAGCCACATTTGCATAAAATTTGGTGTACTTTTCGGCTTATAGCCGCTAAGGTGAAATAGTCTAATTTATTCTTGAAATTATGTTTCGGTCCAAATTCTTCAGGAGAATTTAATTGCTCGTTTTGTTTGTATTCTTTTAATACACTAAACACTGTGGTCATACCGATTCCCAAAATTTCAACTGTCTTAGAAACATATATTTTTTCCGGTACTTCAGTAGCTAATACTGAAGCAGTTTCCTGATCAAATATGTATTTGTAGACATTGCGTACCATAAGCTTTTCGGTAACGCTAAGAGAAGCCCGTGGTCTCTTCTTTTTTGGAGATAAAGAGCTTTTGCTCGACATGCTTGGTTGAGGTTCCATATCGTTTGTAAGAAACAATATAAAAACATAATAACTCAACAATAACAAACACAACGTAACAAAAAACTTAACAAGAAACTAAAAAAAGCAACAGGAGAACAGCGCGCAGAGAAAATATTCTAGCGATCAGACCAGAGGTAAGAAACTGAATGAATGACAAGATCAATACAAACTACACACAAAGTGGCGACCGACACGGCGGGCGCAAGGTGTTTTCTGACAGTCAGAGAGCCCCCTCGAGTCACAATAGTATTAAATTACTATTCTTACTAACAATATTTTTCTGTTTATTTCAATTATATTATATTCGTCAACAAGTTTTACAATGTCAATCACGATAGGTTAATTTAATTTTAGTCATAATCATCAAGTCATCGTTTACTAACTGACTTCCTGAACGCATCACTATTACAATGAACCTGACAATATTATTTCACAAAGTGACATTAGCATCTGTCAGGCAATTTCATTTAATTAAAATACGACTTTACGTAGACAGTACTGCACACCTACTCAATAAATTTTTGTGTAATTATGGCTGGCACACACAAATCTAAATCTCCAACACTATTAACTTTTTACGCACACATGTGGTTAAATACATCAATATAGAAAAAGTTATGAGTGTAAGACGGACAAATTAATTGCAATGCTACCATACTTTATATTGGTACTTTCCCTAAGAAAAAGAGAAAAACTTACAAGCATTAGCAAAATGCACTTAAACAAGGGTTCCATAGTAACAACAACAAGGAACGCTTATAATTTCGCCAAGTTTAACAGTCTGTCGGTTCGTCCGTGGCTTACTACAGAGATTATTGGTAATCTAAAGAGCTGTAAACATGAATACCAGAAATAAAAGGCTCTTAGTACCAAACTCAAAAAGTGGAAGACCTTATGTTTTAAATAACAAGCCATAATCACAAAAAAGTTGTTTTAAAATCGACATTTATATTATTATACTAAAATACTTTTGTGAAATAAAAATAAAGTATCTCAACTTATAAACAAAAAAACTATACGAACTATAACGATAGTACTTGTGCGGGTAGGTACCCAACCCCTTTTTCTATTGCACAATTGTGTCCACCTCATTTTTAAGAAACGGTCTTTTGGAAATCTGTAAAAGTAAAACGATTATGAGAATACATTAGTATAAAGTATAAATGCGAAATTGTTTCTGTACTATAGTTTTTCGGAATAAAGCTTATTCTAATGCTTAATCCAGTGTATAAGTATGCTTAATTGTATTCAAACAGATTCAAGATATTTGTTGATATAAATAAATAATCTCAAATACTTCTAGAACCAAATGATTAGAAAAAATATGTAAACTGATATGTGATCTAACTTTGAAATTAATGTGATATTTTCATATATTAATATGTAAAAACTTTTTTAATATTATAATTTGAATAAAAAAGAACGTATAAATAGTTTTTGTTTATTAAATATGATTTACCGTTGACTAAATGCTTCCCTATTTCATATAAATATAATAAAATAAAAATACATTTTAGTTGATATATTATAGTTTTCGTCTTATTTTGAATTAGTCTGCATACGTCCATTTACGTTATTTTATAAAGCGCGACCACTGCAGGGTTAAGTATGTATGCTATGTTGCTAATATAAACTAGTCTCGTAAGGAGTGCCATTGGGCTTGCGAGATCAATTTTAAACCTAATTTGTAACAGCAAAGGGTTGACTTAAAAAAATAAATATTTAAGTAATCTCGTGGGGAGTCCGCTTCTCACATTTCGAATCATCGAAAGTTTTTTAAATCGACATAGTGACCTAATAATTTGATCACGAATACCTAGGTCATCGTCAAAATATGTATTTGTTTTGTTTTTGAAGAATAAAATAAAGTTAACCCTTTATCAAAATATAATTTATTTTCAGGCACCAGGACCAGCTCCATCATGGAAAGGCATTTTAAAAGCTGTCGATGAAATACATTTTTGCCCACAACTTACCCCTATCGGTGTTATTGGTTCTGAGGATTGCTTGAAGATTAATGTTTACGTTCCTACGAAGGCTAAACGACCACTACCAGTCATGGTGTTCATTCACGGTGGAGCATTTATTTTGGGCGGTGGCGGCAAGTTCCTATATGGTCCGGATTTTATAGTAAAAAAAGAAGTTATACTAGTCACATTTAACTATAGAATAGGTGCTCTTGGTTTTTTATGTTTACGAATAAAAGAAGCACCTGGTAATGCTGGCTTGAAAGATCAAATAGCTGCTCTTCGATGGGTAAAAAAAAACATTGCAGCTTTTGGGGGAGATCCTAACAATATAACACTTTTTGGAGAGAGCGCAGGGGCTACGTCAGCTTCACTATTATTAGTCAGTGATATCACTAAAGGACTTTTTAATAGAGCAATTATTCAAAGCGGCTCTTCGCTATCCAATTGGGTTATAAATAGAAATCCAGTGTGGGTTGCAAGTCTTCTAGCGAAATCCCTAGGTTACAATACCGAGGATCCCTTAGAAATATATAAATTATTTTCTCAAATGACTGTGAATGAATTAGTTTCAGCCAAAACTCGAAAGCCACTCACCAAATACTTTGATACGCAGCTCTTACATTTACCATGCGTTGAAAAGACTATTCCTGGAGAAGAATACGTCATCAATGATTTACCTTACTATTTAATGGAAAAAAAGTCCGAGAGTGTTCCGGTAATTTTTGGTTCGAACAGTAAGGAAGGATTTTTTTTAATATCCGGAGACACAGAGGAATCACTTGAAGAAAGAAACGGACGATATTTGTTTGCATCCGATTTACGTTTCAAATCAGAGAAAGAAGCGACAGCTGAAGCAGAAAAAATTCAAAAGTTTTTCTTTGGTGAGGAAAAACTGAACATGAAACAGTTGATGAATCTATCAGAATTGTATACGCACTTGTATTTTGAAATTCCTGCTCTGCTAGAGACAGATATTTTAAGGAAAAATACTAACGCTACGATATTTAATTATTATTTTGACTATTCTGGTAACAGAAATTTTATGAAGAAGCGAACTGGTTATAGTGATGAAAGTGGGGCCTGTCACGGAGATGATTTGTTCTATTTATTTAATACTATGTTACTACCGTTCAGGATTGACAACAAAGATAACGAATTCATAGATAAAATTACAACGCTTTGGACTAATTTTGCAAAATACGGGTATGTTTATATTACCGAATAGTACTATTATATAGTTTTTATATGTTTGCTTAATATAAGGGTGTATAGAATCTACTTAAACAGTATTCTATTTCATTCTTGGTCTTTAGATTTTAGATAATTAATAAGTTAATAAATTTGTCCCTCTATGAAAAATATTTCCTTTTAACGAAAAGTTAAGTTTGTTAATATATCACATTTTCAATGTTACAGACACCCAACACCAAAGAAAACTAACCTTAAATTTAAATGGACTCCAAGTAATAAGAAGCAAATAAATGTACTCCATATTAATGAAGAATTTAAAATGGGAACAATGCCGAATCCAAAAGCCTATAATCTATGGAAGTATATTTATGACAGATATCGAAAAAGAGAAGTAGAATAAATGTAAATGACATTAAAGCCCTCATTACTCAGTGGATTTTATACGCATGTACTGGTTTATTTCTTTAATTCAAATTCAACTTACTTCTCTCTGGGAAAAATAATTATTTTTTGGCATAGTATGTAATTATAAAGTAACGCGTACTGTCACGAAAATGCAAATTGTTATTTTCCTTATCATTTTACAAATTATCAATTATAATGTTGTACAGCAATTTTATACTGTTAAAAATACATAATATTAGTAATTTTTTACATCTGTTATTATAATTTCTAAATTACCGCATGTAATAAATAACGTGATATTATTGTCATTTGTGAAACGATTTCGATGATGTTTTTTTTTATAGTATTTTAAATTGTTTAAATCACTCTTCTTTAAAGTTGTGTTTTTGACAATTTCGATATCCTGTCGGCGTACGGTCGGACTTCACTTAAATGTGTCCTCCTTAATTATGTTGCAGCAATTCTTGACTTGTGTGACAGTGGACACCTTAGTCTTGCTCTGCATATAGTAGTTGAGCCGAGGTCCTCCCCCACCCACGGAATTTGCAGTGCCCTGAATACCTACGCTCAGTAAAGGCAGAGTTGAGTAGTAGGGTTACTAGTACTCTCCTGGTGTGCAGCAAAGGCTGCCGTGTGCTTCTACAAATGTTAAAATACGTAAATACTTGTACATGGCCTGCTATGTTTATTATTCCATAAAATATATGTCAACAGCCTTGCAAATTAGCCTATTCTTGAACATCTTTAATGGCTTTGTCATTAAAAAGTTATTTTAACTCCGCGAACTGATCTAAAAGAGTAGATCAAAAAAATTATGCATTAATTGAATAAATGAATAAAGAGTGTAGAAGTAAAGTTGTCGAAGAAGTCATTTAAAATCAAAGAAAATTTTGAGATTCTTTATGATTATTAGTCTTTTTTAATGAATAACGAATACCAGTAAAATCTTATAACTTTTACGTGGTAAAGCCACGCTGTTATGTTATTTTTGTAACACGAATGATTTTAGGACCACGCTCTCACATAATACCAGCGTCTTTAAACTGCTGTGCTTGTATGGTGAGTGTAAAAAACCGGAGACCTTTTTTATTGTGTTTTATGTGCTTATTTTATTTTAATCCATAAAGGTTCTGCATTGCATGCAATGCATCCGCATTTTGATTTTTAATCGAAGACAAATGTAGATGTCTTTGAGCCATGGCATGCACTATCAGGTGGAATGTGTATTCGTTTGTTATGCTATACTAAAATCAGGGACTTAAATAACGTTAAAATACAGTAACGTTATTAGCGCAAATGCGAGATAACGTTATGTTTAAGGGAAACGATATTACAAAACGATATTATGCAAAGCTTTGCATGTGTATAACGTTATAATTACGTTACAATAAATATGTCAATTAAACGTTTCTAGAATATTGTTATACAAAATATTAACGTTATTATTTATTGTTCTATGCCATCTCTTTTACTCGTATGTTCGTTCTATGATCTATCGAACGCAGTGCTCCAAAGCTTATCGGTTTTGTGATCATCTGCACAGCAATTGAATTATCAACTGAGATAGATTTTACATAAGTACATACAACTCGGAAGTCGGAATATCAAAGGTAAGATAATTAAATATTTTTAAATGTATCTAATGTCGTGCCCTGGCTTTGCACGGGTGTAATTTTAATAGCTTTTATTTAACTTGCAATGTATGTAACCATGTTTGTTCGGGTGGAATCACGCAACTCAGTTTTGAAGCAGATATTTTTAATCGATTGAGTTTTAACTTAAAAAAAAAAACGTTTAGCTTGGTCTGCACCAAAGATGGCAGATTTATTATTTTTAATGCACTCATACAATATGGATATCAAATGAAAGGGCTTGTTGAGAATAAAAAAATAATAATAATTATAATCTTTATTGACATAAAATTTGTTACAATATTTTTTAAGCCTCTGACTGACTGCCGAGCCAGAAAAGTCAGTGATTTCCCTAATATAATGACAGCTAATTATTTTATGTAAGTAAAGCAATTTTAAAATATGTGTGTGCGTGTGTGTGTGTGTGTGTGTGTGTGTGTGTGTGTGTGTGTGTGTGTGTGTCTGTGTGTGTGTTTGCTTGCGGCTGGGTGTGAGTGTAAGTGTAGGCGTGTGTGATAAGCATGAGTGCGCGTGAGTGTGCGCGCGTTTGCATGTGTTTGTGTGTGTGGTTAAAATTTAAGATTTAAACAATTTTTGAAATATCGATTCAGTTTGATCATAATCTAATCCTAATAGCCAATTCCTAATTTTAATTTTCACTTTTCTACTATTCAAGGGATATATATTTGTTAACTTATTAATTTTGTTGTATAAATAAATATACAGCCTTACTTATAAGCATGTTGCAGTCCAGCAGAGGCTGTTCGACATATTATTGGTAAACATACATTTTTATAACCCGGTTTTTGTTATAATCTGTGGCGTTATAAATAGTCAGCCAGCGATAACTAAAAGTTAAAAAATAAATTAAAAGAAATAAAACTTTTTTAAAACAAATTTTTATTGAAAATGCGCTAATATGGATAAAATAAGCTTTTCTTTTAAAAATTTTATTATCAACTTATATTGTCATTACACAATTCATATAATATAAAATCTTGATGAATGAATGAATCAATGAATATATTTTATTGTACACCACAAACAAATTTACAAAGAACATAACAAAAAGCAGATTACATGTACAATTTGGCGGCCTTATCGCTACATAGCGATCTCTTCCAGGCACCCAAAGGTGTAAAGGAATAAAACAGTGAGTGCTAGGTAGGTGGTGCAATATAAATATACCTAATATAATATCAATACATGCGACGTATAGACAATACATGAAATGATATAAACTAATAATACATAATAAAAGGTAAAGTAAAACATATAATATAAGTTATGTACATATATATAAATATATAAAAAAACCTTACATATCTACACAAATATGTACATACCTACACCAATAATACCTACCTACACCTATGCCTCAAACAATAATGTAACGCGGATAAATACAATAAATACATCATACCAGAAGCAGATTTTTCACGCTTTATAGGTGCGCATAAAATAATTTTTTTTAAATTCATCATGAAAGTTAAAGATTTTTTTTAGTGAACACGAAACAACGACACTCACACGAAAACACGATTGACACATTTTGGCTCGATAGAAAAAGATCCCAAAGTTTCCTCAAATCTACAATTTTAGGTACGCCCACTAAGTGAAAAAGCTGTTTCATTCGAATGTCATAAAATCAATTTTAATTAAATTCAGGCTATATGTTCACCAGTAAATACGTGAGTGAATTATGGGTTTATTTTTCAAAAAGAGTATAAATAATTAAAAAAAAATAATATATACATACATTATATACTTTGTGCTTAACGTATATACGTTATATGCATATGCATATGCAAAAGTAGGGCATTCCAAAACTTAATAGAGATTTTCGCGCTTGTCGCGAGATTTACGGTGTAGATATAGGTACAAGTAAATTAAATAACTCGATCTGATTGATTTTGGTAAAAGTCCTAAAGTAAGTTTAAACATTTTCAAACTAATTAAATACGTAAATCTCGCGACAAGTTTTTGAATCATATAAATTACTAGCTGTACCCCGCGGTTTCACCCGCGTATATCACGCGTCTCTGCCGCGCGACATGATATGACACCTCGCTCATTTAGTTCAATCATTTTAGCTAAAAAATTTGCAAAATTAATTTATTTTTTGACATAGACTCCCCTCCCACACCCCAGTGACACCCGCATCGCATGGTGCTGGCAGTGTACGCGATATAAGGATCTTTCGACGTTACTATTGACTATTTTAACATGGAAAAGTAGTTATTGTGAGATAACTATAATAGTTAGACATATGGTATTGCAGACTTTTATGTTAATATTGATGTCCTCCATAAAACTGTAGCACATCACTTTGCTCTATTGTCAATAGTTTCCGCAGCATACGCGAAATAAGGTTTTTTTTGGTATTTTTTCACACCTTGGGTTACATTAGCGAAGTTTTCATACGGATCCCTAATTTTTTGAAAACGTTATATGGCCTATGTTCATCAGGAATAATGTAGGATTCTAATGGTGAAAGAATTTTTCAAATCGGTTCAGTAGTTTCAGAGCCTATTCAATTCAAACAAACAAACAAACAAATCTTTCCTCTTTATAATATTAATTATATAAGTGTAGATTGTGTAATGACGTTAATAAGTTGATAGTTAAAGTTTTAAAGAAAAAGTTTATTTTATTATTTTTAGTGCATTTAAATAAAAGCTTGTTTTTAAAAAAGTTTTTTACTTTTTATTTATACTATTAATGTTTAATAATAATTTATAAACCTTCCGCAAGACATTCTCTAAACTATAGTGAAAACTGTATCAAAATTCGATGCGTGGCTAACGACTGGTTTCAATATCCTATCTATCTGTGGATGAATTTTCTTACTTGAGCCTGGAGGTAGAATTTCAACGTATTTTTGATGGAGCTAATGTCAAATATCTATCTGTAACCAAACCCACGGATAGACAGAATATTGGAACCGGCCGTTACTGAAGTTGTCGCTAGCGCGGTCTTGATCTAATTAGGATACCTAATAATGGATAAACAAAAATCTGCTAAACTGAATTATTAAAATCTCTATATCTTTTTAGTTTTAGGTATGAAGCGAAGCATTACTCCTGAAATAATGGACTCAGAAGCAAATAATCGTCCAATATCCCCGTCATTGTTACGGCCTACAAGGTCCAATATAAAAGAAGATAAGAATAAAACACGTTTAAGAATTCTAAGTCTGAATGTTGTGCTACTTACATCAACGACGATAGAAGGAATGAATACTTTACCCAATTACTAACTGAAGAGCTAAAATATATTAACCCATGTATGAGAACAAGATGTTACATCAAAATACTAAACTTTTTGAACGAAGTGAAAAATTACCACACAAATCAAATAGAGAAAACGGACACGGAAAGAATATAACCTGCAGGGCTTAACCTTATAATGAGACTAGGAATACTTTGATACATTGCATTACAAATTTAACTAACTGATTAACCAATGCAGGGAATTACAATAAATAAAAAACGATACCTAGGTAGTTGTTTAATTTTTAATTATTTTAAATGAACACAACTTTTAGCGATTTTTAAACAATCAATAATAATAAATAAAGTAGTAGGTACTTAAGGTAATGATAAATTCAAACAAAGAAAATAAACGCAAAACAGCATGTAAGTAATTATAATATAACTAGCTTTAAACATATTAACATTACAAACTAGCTTTATTTTGTAAAAAAACATTTTCCAAAGTGTAAATGGGGAGGGGCACATATCAATGGAGCGAATTTAATAAAAAATGTAAATGTTAAATTGCAAATCTTATTGTTCGTTTATAATCATAATTTTACAATCTTGCTAGTTATTTATAATGCAAAGTAACGATCCGCTAAGATACATAATATTTTTGTATGATGACTACCTATAATAAACATTCTGTTATTGATATGACCGGTATTAGTTTAGCACTAGTTTTTCTATTTATTGTGATGTACTTTTTTCAGTTAACGATATAACTTGTAACAACGCACAAATAAAATATCTTCTATGATATCGTCTTTTAAATTCATCCTCAAATTGGAAACTATGAACTTTAACGATGAAAAAAGTCGTTCCACACTAACTTGCGTTGCTGGTACACTTAATGCAACACGCGCCAATTGATATAATTGTGGATATATGAGCTGTTTTTCTTCCCAGAATTTTAAAACGCTTTCCGACGACTTAAGAAGTGGTTCTTCTAAAAATATTTTAAAGGATGCTTTGAGAGTATTGGTTATTTCACCAGTTGGATCGCTCCTTCTTACTAATGTTGAAATATTATGGACATGTTTTTCTATATAGCTATAATTTAAGAAATCCTCCAAGCACTGACTTGAACCTGCAGCTTGTATATCATTTGCGGTAGATGGCATATTTTCCGTTTCGAGTCTTGAACAAATATGTGTATTCTTCTGATTTGCTAAATTTATTTTCTGAATGTTGATATATAAATTTATTAAATTTGTCTGTGCAATACCTTGTTGTTCATTAGTGAGAGTAGAATTTACTCTAGGATCTAAATAAATAGCATTTAGGAATGCATTATTGTCAAATAAAACATTTTGTCTGTGTTTCATGTAACAAATAATCTGTTTAGCTAACGGAGTGTTAATTTTTTGCAGTTCAAATTGACATTTCATCCATTCGATATAAAAATCACCCATTGTAAGCTGTTCTTTTTGCAAAATTTTAGTAAGCTTCTTTCCTGGAAGCATAGATTTAAAAAATAAATCTAGATCATTCCACGTCTCATCAGGTAAATACAGGAGTTCACTTGTTGCACATATATCCTTTAAGTTTAAAATACTTTCTACCATATCTATGGTAGAATGCCATCTCGTGGTGCAATCTAATGAAGGTTTCTTCTTCCTCTTTTCTCTCAAAATTATAGAGAATGTTGGTGTTCTAAGCCGTTTTATTATATCTCGGGCACTGATTATAACGCTTTGTATGATATTATCATTGCAAGCATCTTGCATTGCGAGTTGTAGGGTATGTGCAGCGCATCTGACTACTGAAATGGCAATGTTGTCCTCATCATCACTAATATTTAATTGAAAATGTGATATAGATTGCCTTATTTGGTCATTAAAATAATTTTCTGTTTCATGATCGACATTATCTGCGTCCGATTCAGAATCAGAATGTGTGATATCTAATTGACTGGAACTGCTATTGAATCGATCGCCTTCTTCAGAATTATTATTTTCAATATGAATAGCTTCGGTCGCAAATAATCTACTCATTTTTAGTATGTTTGCACCATTATCTGTAGTTATACAATAAACCTGCTTGTTGTGGATTCTAAAACGCCGCAAAATGAAAATCAATCTTTCCTTTAAATGTTCAGATGTATGTCGTTTAAACAGTTCAATTACTGCAAGATTTCTAAGAACAATTTGTTCATCCTTAACATATTGAGCATTGACTCCCATAAAACTACGATTCGACAAGGAGGCTACATCCACTTTGAGGCATATATGTAAATTACGCAACTCATTGGCTACATTTGAACGTAATTCGTCAGCAGTATCTTTGAGAGTACATCGTACATTTTGAGAGTTAATCGCCAAGTTAATGTTTGGTATCAGAGATATAATATTTTGAAAAGCCTGATCATCGATTAAAGTCAATGGACGTCCGTGAACAGTAACTAAATTTGTACACTCCTGAAGTAATGTATCCTGCGTACTTAATCTTGGGTTTTTAGCCAAACTGTCACTTTCTCTATTCAGTATTAATACTTCCTTGTGATCATTTTCATGGTATTTGCTTAAATGCTTTAATAGATTTGCACCATGTAGGGTCTGTAAAGAAATAATTTCAAATATGAAAGAAAATTACTATGCGGGTGACTAAAATTTTAATGGAACTAATAGTTGTATTTAATAAGATAAACTGTCGCCATTAAACATTTCAGCCGACTTCAAAAAAAGAAGATATCAATTCGACCTGTATGTTTGTAATATTATTGGAATTGCATAATATTCTAATAATACGTTAGTATATATGGGTTTTAAACACATGTGTAAAATTTGTATGTATTAAGTATGTATGAATGTCTGTATGCATGTTTGTCCATGATGTACAGTGAAACCTGGTTAAGTGGGACCTGGATAATTAAAAACCTCCATTATTGAGAACTACAATGAGGTCCCGGCATTTTTTCATCGAATTACCTCTGTTAATGGGACTTTTCGAACCAGGTTAAATGAGATTTGATTTCTAGGATTTTTTCAATGTAATTTATCTCTGTAATTAGGACTCTGGAGCTCAATTTCCTTTATAAGTGAGAAAATTTATCAAGTTGGGACAGGTTTCGACACGATTGTTTACAAACATTTGAATTTCTAGTATAAACTTAGTATATACTTAAGTTATAACACCAAAAATACGAATTTTCATTTTCATTTTTACTTTTATATGTAAATGGAATAACGGTACACAGCGACCTCTATAAGCGGATGCCTCTGCAAATGAGCCAACTAAATTTTGAACCTGTATAATTGGAAAACTGGATAAACGAAAAATCTTTGACCTCTGGAGATCCCAAATAACCAGGTATTTCTAATGAACTATGAACCTCTCTACCGGGTAAGTTGTGGAGAGCCATGCTGGAGCTATATTAGTAGTATTTTTGTAGCACGAATTGTTCGGCTCGACCGGGGAAGGACCACGCTCTCACAGAATACCAGCGTATAATAGCAGATAAACGCTGCTGTGTTTCGTATGGTGAGTGATCGTGATCATTTTTTATTGATTTTAACTTTAGGATTATTTGCTTACATTTATTTCAAATTAGGAAATAATAACGATTTCATCATAATTGGTTCACCAGTTTTATGACATTGACTAAAACGTGTAACTAAAACTAAAAAAGTTTTTCTAATATGTAATAATTACAACCTATAACTAAAAATTGCGATATAAAATAGCAATTTAAAAAAAATTAAACCAACTTCAAAAAAAGTAAAAAGTAACTGAATGCGGGATTTCATTTACTAAAGATTAGAATTTTCGAAATCGGTGCCAGCCGACAATGCTTTAAGGAAATAAACTTTACAGAAATAATTACTATAAAACTAATGCTATAAATTTTTTATAGATAATAAGAAATAATAACCTGAATAACTGTAATTTGGATTAATATTCTTATCTATAACTTTATTTTTCTATAGGAAGTGTAGTGTAGTGTGTGTGGAAGGAGAGTGGACAGGAATGTGTTATGGCAAACACTGAACTCATATGGGTTGAGCGCTGGTTTGATACAGGCATTAAGGTCTCTTTATAGGGACTCTAATGCTTGTGTCAGGATCAATGGGGTCTACTCGGACTGGTTTGGCATCCAAAAAGGTGTCAGACAGGGCTGTGTAGCTTCCCCTTGGCTGTTCAACCTATTTATGGACCGGTGTTTGCAAACTTTGAAAGATGAAGAATGTGGTTTAAGAATGGGCGAGTTAACCGTCAAATGCCTTTTGTATGCCGATGATCAAGTCATTTTTGCGTCATCGGCGTCTGAATTGCAAATGATGGTTACATTAATGAACTGGGAATTAAAAGAAAGGGGAATGAAAGTGAACACATGTAAGACGAAAGTGATGGTTTTTGAAAGAGAAGAAAGCAAAACGGTATGTGAAATAAGAATAGAAGGAGAGTTAATTGAGCAAGTGGATGAGTTTGTGTATTTGGGATGTGTATTTAGCAGGGATGGTAGATATGATAGGGATATAGAACGACGAGTAAATGCAGGGAATAGAGTGAATGGGGCACTACACTCTATTATGGAGAACCAGAATGTGTCAAAACAGGCACGTATGGTGATTCATAATTCTGTGTTAGTCCCTACTTTAATGTATGGTAGTGAAAGCTGGGTGTGACAGAAGAAACACGAAAGTAGAATAAATGCTGTAGAAATGCGGTCTTTAAGGAATATGCTAGGGTTGAATCTGAATGACAGGGTGAGAAATTGCGTGATAAGGGATAAATGTGGTATGCAAGATGATGTTGTGACCAGGATTAAGAAAGGAATGCTTCGGTGGTTTGGTCATGTGGAAAGAATGAATGAGGAAAGAGTGACAAAGCAAATTTATATGGCAGATGTGAACGGCCGAGTCGGGAGGGGACGCCCTAGGAAAAAGTTTATCGACCAAATTGGCGATATTTTGAAAATGGGCCACGTTAGAAGTACCCTTAACCGACGAGCATGTATGCGTAGATATATGGATGTGAAGGAGGCGAAAGAGGTGTGTCAGGATCGTGCCAAATGGAAGTCCGTAGTCTCTGCCTACCCCTTTGGGTGACAGGCGTGAGTGTTTATGTTGTATGTATGTTTTGTTTTCTATAGGGTATAAATAGTGTTAAATAATCTAAATTAAAATAAAAAAATAAATATTTTAACGTTTGCATTACCTATATAAAAATATAATATTGCTTAGTTAAATAATTAATAATTTAATTTTCTTTATGGTTAATTCATATTCAAATACAAAATACGTATTCTTATTTTTATACGTGGTAGAGCCATGCTGTAGTTATATTAGTAGTATAGTTGTAGCACGAATGGGTCGGCTCGACCGGGGAAGGACCACGCTCTCACAGAATACCAGCATACAATAGTAGCTCAATGCTGCTGTGTTTCAAATGGTGAGTGTAGAGAACTGGCGGCCCTTTTTACTGGAAACGAGGCATTCCATCTTGGTCCTCATGGGTGACAACGCATCTGCATTTTTATTCGTAATTGAGGGTTTATGTAGATTTCTATGGGACACAGCAACCACTTACCATCAGGTGGACTGCGTGCTCGTTTGTCACCCAATCTTATAAAAAAAATATTCAAATAATAACAGCACTAATTACCAAATTATTATTTAATAGTTTTTATATAATATAGCTTAATTAAATTACAATTACTTATTAAAAATTAAAATGCTTAGAATTAAAGTTATAAAAATATTGTAAGGTATTTTGGTGCCATTTCAATTCATTTTGTTATTTTGTAGGTACACACTGTAAGCACAGAATAAATAATAGTACCTACTACGTACAGACGTTTCACTCTTTTGATGTTGACTGCTTACCGACGTTTAATAGCCTACATTGGCCTACATAATTATTATTAATAAGATAATTTGCGCTCGCAAGCCAAAAAAACCTTTATCGCTGCGCGCGAGTGTCCGTATTACTCTGCATCTCTTCATCTTTCTACGTCACGGCAATCACGGCTCTTTTTCCGTTTTTATTTAGGGCTGTCAAAAAGGCTTAAAAATACGGCATGTATAACATTAATAAAATTTATTTAGTTTACAATTATTGTTTTACTTAAAATATACTTAATGTTTTTTTGCCGTCTCTAAAATACCGGTTAACGCTCCCTTTCTTTTAAATTCTGTCGTCAAATTGAAAAGGATTTGGCGCGTTGAAGCGCTGTGGTGGAATCCGGGAACTCCCGGGTTCGATTTCTGACAGCGATAAAACTATTTGTGTTTATTTTTATTTAAGTATACGGTTTAATATTAAAAACTGCAATGTTAGCCCGCTTTCATCTATGACTGCTTCATCGCCATTCGCCAGGCGCAATCGCAGTGAATACAATAAATTTCAAGAACAACTCAATATTCAAGAACAATTTGTATTACAATATAGGTATGAATAAGAATAACTAACCTCTTCATTTTCACGCTAATCTTCAATGGTGATTTGATTCCACATTTAATTAAGTGGAATATAGGAACAGGTAACAATATCCACACAGAAAAATAATATAGTGATATTGCACCATATTAAAAACACATGTACCTAATTGTATTCTAATTAGTTAAAAATATTATAAACAAAGTTTTAATTTCAGTGCTTTGTGATAACTTAAAATATTTTATTTACAAAAGACATGTAAGTTAGCCACTTAGATAGTGAAGTAAATTTGAACTAAGTTTTGAAATAAAGTACTTAGGTATTACTTCTGTATTTAAATAAATTCTTAATTATTTTTTGCTATAAGTATTTATTCAAGCAAAAAACAAATTAAATAAATGTATGTTTCATTATTCTTATATAAAAAATGATATTATCTGAATCCTTTTGTTTGCTCATTAAGCATCCATCCACGCAACAATTATAGTAGTTTCGATGTTCTGCCATTATAATTTATCAAATAGATAGGTAATTTTTTAGGTAATTTGGCCAGGCTGTTATTCATGGGCGGCGGTAGTCGCTAACCATCAGGTGAGCCGCATGCTCGTTTTCTCCTCTTTTAATTCTTTTTATAAGATAGATCGACCAACGAGCACACAGTCCACCTGATGATAATTGGTTGCTGTGGCCCTAGCCCTGTAGACATCTAAATCTATCCTTGATTATGAATCAAAATTCTGATGCGTTGTCACCCGTGGGGACTAAGATAGAATGCCTCGTTTCCAGTAAAACTGGTCTCCGGTTCTCTATACTCACCATACGAAACACAGCAGCATTAAGCTACTTTTTTGCAGGTATTCTGTGAGAGCGTGGCCTTTCCCCGGTCGACCCGACTTATTCGTGCTACAACTATACCTACTACCTACTTATATAACTGCAGTACCACGTAAAATTGTGTCTTTGTTAAATTTGGTCAGAACCAGGAGTACTTTAATCTCTATAAGTTTGTAAAACAACTAAAAACATGATGTTATGAACATTATGGATAAAAAACTTGATTGAATTGATTGAATGAAGGAACCTAATAAAAACTGACTGGTAAAGAAAAGGCGCATTACTATCCACCATCTACGACTTCTGCTTTGACTTACCTTCAAAACTTTTTCGCATCCAGCAACTAAACATTTCGAAGTCTTATTATTTTCGTCAAGACTAAAATATCTATAACATTTATTAATTCTTTTACGACCCATTTCCAATATATATATATATATATATATATATATATATATATATATATATATATATATATATATATATATATATATATATATATAGTTACTAAGTGTAGTTAGAACCAAATTTAAAAAATAAATCAATCTAAGTAATATAATTATCCAGATATAATTATTAATACGTCGCAATCGCAAATCGCAACTCGCAAGTGGTTGATATTTGTTATAATATGCAAATGTTCATTCATTTTACAACGTTGCCAGTTCGCTTTTGGAGAGCGTGAGGTGCGGGAAATTCCCCGTCCGACCGAGCTCCCAGGCCCCACCCATTTCGTTAGTCGCAGATTCGCGCGCGATCGAGAGGAAATATATATATATAAAATACCTCGTTACTATAGAAAAATTCGATTCTCCACACTCAGCATACGAAACACTGCATTAATTTTACGCTAGTATTCTGCAAGAGCATAGTCCTTCCAAGATCGTTCCTACCCATTCGTGCTGAAACCAAAATTAGCCGCAGTATGCCTCTACCAAGGAAGAACATCACAATCCAAACAAGCAAGTCTAAATATACAGTTATCTTGAAATAACAATCAGCTCACAAATTGCCCCGGCTTCGTATGGATGATTTCTGGATCTTGAGTACAGTACAACATACCGGGTCCAATAATTGTAAATCTAAACCATCCAGAGACCCCTCAAACACACAGAAAAAATTTCATCCAAATCGGTCTAGTCGTTTTCAATTTTTTTTTGCGAGATTAACGGACAGCAATTGATTTTTATAAATAGAGATATCAGGCGATATTTAGGTGATAAATGTATTAGCTAAAGGCAAAGAGCTCTCGGGGGAAAAAAGTAATATTTTAGTAGAGCTTTTTGCAATTGACTTATATCCAATTATATACAAAATACTCGATGGGCATCACTTGTCAGATTACTACGCAAACTTTTATGCGTTTCTGTTACTTTTAGTAATCACTAATTTCTCATGGAGTCAGACTTTGTCGGACTAATGGTAATTAAAAACAATCTGACAGAGATCAGTAAAATCGAGTCATACATTGTTTTCTTATGAAATCAGACGGAGAACCGAATTCACCGATATAGCCCTCCATATTTGTTAACTAAAGTGAGAATGGGCAGCATTATTTGTTGAAATTTAAATATGTTTGAAAAACTTGGAAGTAAAAGGAACAGTTAATAATAATAATAATAATCTGTCCTCAATCTCACAATATTTTCTCACAATAATTTCTAAGACTCGTTTCCTAGGCTATGGCTCCAGCAATATTTATTAAATTGACCAAAATTGTAAGGAATATATTAAAATGTTTTGAAAATAAATAAAAAGAAATTTAGTCGAAAAATGCTATTAAAAAATAAATGATAATGTTAGCAAGTTAAATTTCAAATTTTTATGATTTAGATTTTCAAAGCTTGACCGACATGTAATGATAAAAATACACTAACCCCTATATATTTATTGGCTACCGTGACATAATGAGGCGATTTGATTTGCGCCATTTTGGAGCTGACAGGCAGAAGTAAACGTCCATGCAACTAATAATAGAGACAATAAGACAGTGTGACAAAATATATCGATAAAAACTCTATACCCTTTTGGGGGACTAGGCTGCTCGCGTCCGTAGGAAATGCTTGAAAACTACTCCCTACACGTGTCCCCCGAGTAGTGCTAAACGAGCAGCACCAATTCCGGTGGTAGGCTTCGGCCGCTGGCTTTTGGTTACCATACCCATCAATGCAAAGTCTTGTCGCCAAATAACGTTGTCGTGTTCCGGCATGATGCTTGGTGAAGCCATATGAAGAGTAAGTCTGAACAGTAGCGATGTGTGTGTGAACCGGGTGCGAAGCTTTAGTTGTTGCTTTGTCGGGTGCTTGGTTGTGGAGGGTAGCGGGATCCGAAGCAGGGTATTCCGCTGGCTGACTGCAGGTAGTTAGGGACTCAATTAGTGAATTAGCTACTCATGAAAGGCTGCCCCGCCAACTAGCGGAAAATCCCAGGGTGGCTTCATTGTACCGGTTAGTGACCGGGCTGGGGGACACAATGGCGATCTCAGGGGAAGTTCGAGCATCCCCGCAGCATTAAAATATTGGACTCTAATCTCAGCGCAGTTCATTACCAACTTGGGACTGAGAAGCCGCACCTACTTTTCTTGACGGAGACCCAAATTGGATGTCTATTGAAAGCGGCGTACCTTGACTATCCTGGATTCTCCCTGGAGCATCAGTTCCATCTACGTGCTGGAGTCTGTGTGTACGTCTGCAATGACATATGCTTCCTTCGTTTGGTTTATCTTTTGTTAAAACACTGCTGAACCACTTTTTAAAACTATATGCATTCATTGTCTTGTAATTTCCTGTGGCCTTTTTTTCAAATATTCACTGACATTGTGGCAGGCTCTTCTCGCCTCCTATATGTAATATAATAAATCGATTACCGCTCGAGGTTGAATTTTTAGATCCTGTTGACAAGCCATCTAAAAAAGTTTCTCTCACAGATTTCACTGTTGTATCTTCTCAAGCTTTACTAACACCTGAAAAATCAAAAGTTTTGATATGATACTAGTATTGATAAAAACTGCAAACCATCTGTGGTTTTTATTTTATTTTTTCTCGTTTACTAAGGTAAGCTTGCTAAGTTTCCTCAAAATGCTTTTATTAGTTTTCTCGTATTCTAGGGGCACGGTAGTACCCCCCACCAAGTCGAGCAAAAAAGCGGCACGGCCGTACTATCCTTTTCTCAAACTATCTCATGCCATTTTCTACCGTCGAAGTTCGTTGTGGATAAAACTAGAAGCCTGCATTTAAAATGCAGATATTGTATAAACACGGCATATTTAAAATTCCATTCGATTTGAAACTATAGTTTAAGAATTATAACTAGTGAAAGTTTCTTAACTTTGTCACTCACTCACCGACTGACTGGCCGATCATCAAAAACACAAATGCTTAAAATTTTGAACAAAATTAATTTTTAGTGTATAAATCAAGGAAAAACTAAAATATTTTGCAATTTCGGTCCAGTTTTCTAAATACACTAACTACATAAATAACTTTGTAATCTCATATAAATATATAGGATTACAAAGTTACGTTTGCAGTGAATAAATCAGTGTACCTTTATATGTATAATATAATGGAATAATAGGCGTAGATAGGTACATTGTTTGTATCCAAGTAGTAGAAGCCATCGCATGAAAACACAGTGTATCTCATAAGTCATATATATTATATTAATTTAGATTGTTTAGTGCGATTGCCATGGCAATCTTTTTATTTAAAACATAAAAGATTTTTAATATTGATGTGGTCACAATAAGATGTTGTTAGATTAGCTGATTACGGTAATAACTTAAGACAAAAGGACCCTTTAAGCAGGGACTGACTAGTGTTTTTTTTTCAAGTTATGTTTATAAAGGTATAAGAGAAAATAACATCTGCAGCCCCCCCAACAAGCTTTCGGCTGACCTGAACTGCCTCCTGGCGGCTCAGGCCGAGCCTACATAACACATCCCTTAATCTGCCTTAGTTAGGCACACTTCTAAGCGGCTTTTCGCCGCTTGCGCATTCCTTTCTGCCAAGGAGGGTCGCGTTCGTATACGGCTTAGAGATCTCTCGACAGATCGGTAATCCAATCCATAAAGGCGGTGTTTAGTGGGTAAAAGTCTCCACATAACCACGCAGCCGACTGCGTGGTATGCTATGAGTATTCACCGCCTCCCTCCCCCGCTTTCCGGAGGGTTGCCCATATTTGCTTCGGGCGCAAAAAAAATAACATTGGCATATTTAAACAAACTTTCACATTGATTGTAATTAACGTGAAAGTAAATAAGATGATTGGTTAGAGGCACTCACCTGCATTAACCATTTTGTCAAAATAATATATTCGTCGCCCTTCTTCTCTGTACTTCTTTATATTTAAGGTATACTTGATACGCCACAAAATTAAGTCGTGCCTTTTGATTAGAGCGCTGTTCCTTCTTTTTCAAATTTTATTACGTTTATATCCGTTTTTGATGGATATACGTCACTATACCACGTTTATTTTACATATTTATAGACGTATACAATCATTATTTTTTGGTTTTCGAAATATGCGACACTTTCCGCTTCTTTCGCGGTGACGTAAAATCTTTATGAGATCTTGATGTCGATGGACCCGATTCCATACTGGTGATAATATGCAGAACGTCACAAAACAATAACAAAAACTTTAATACAAAACGTAACAAATAATAATACAACAAACAAAACAAACTTAATAAAACTTAAAACAACAACAGTAACCGAAAGTTTTAAATCTCAAACTACCTACAGGCAAGCGTTCTGTTCTGAGTTTTGCTCCACCCGGTTTCTTAAATAGGCACGGCGTGATACCACAATATAAATCATGTATAAACAGGTTTGATATCTCTGAATGACCGCTTCCTTCACCCCACCCCTACCATGAGACATCCTTAACGCATAATGATACGTAATCTATAAAATGTATGGAAGCAATACCTGTCGTTTTGTCTCGATGCTAAAATAATACTTGAGATCAATGCAAGTTTTTCTTCCTGCCCTAGAAACGTACTGTACGAGTTTGAAAAGTTGAAATAATTCATTACTGCAATAATTCTATGTTACCGCAATAACACGGCTTGCCATAGCATGGCATGTCTTATCATTAGATATGTAATCAATGTTTTTGATTATGTTGAGCTATAATTATCAAGTTTCAAATATGAGAAAATAGATTTGAAAATATTTTTGTATTAAATAAATGGTTAAACTTTGTACCAGATATTTATTAAGATCTCCAAATTAAAATTACGTTAGAGGCTACATAATTTTATTTGCAATAAATGTAAAATTATACATTTAATACAACTTAACAATATTCATATTTCCTTTGCATATGAAAGCAACCAACAATTAATTTTAATGCATTAACATTTCCTACCGTGATTATATATATACATCGATAGTGTCAAGTCTGTGCATAAAAATGTTTTACTCTTTGACATTCAAGTCTATATTACAGTTGATAAAATATAATTAAATTAAGCGTATTTTAAAGATAATATATTGAACTTACTGGTGAAAAGTCACTCCTTGACTTTTACTTATGTTTCTCGAGTTGTTTGAACAATATCTCAATGCATACGAAGGCATATTATTTTAAAAACAATTCTTCACTCAAACGTCTCACGTTGCGGCAACCGCTTGACACAGACTAAGTGAGTTGGAGCGCGTGCGCTCTAACGCGTGTTACAAACTTTCGAGTTGAGGCGTCTTCTCTAGTACGTAGTACATTATAACTCAATGATTATTAAGGACTTTAGTGAGAAAATAGTGCATGAATAAAACCCTACGTATACAACCACCGAAGAGAATATATTTTATGAATGAAGTATTGTTAATAAAAAACTTTATATGTCCCACTGGGACGATGTTTGTTGGTTGCTTTCATATGCAAAGGAAATATGAATATTGTTAAGTTGTATTAAATGTATAATTTTACATTTATTGCAAATAAAATTATGTAGCCTCTAACGTAATTTTAATTTGGAGATCTTAATAAATATCTGATACAAAGTTTAACCATTTATTTAATACAAAAATATTTTCAAATCTATTTTCTCATATTTGAAACTTGATAATTATAGCTCAACATAATCAAAAACATTGATTACATATCTAATGATAAGACATGCCATGCTATGGCAAGCCGTGTTATTGCGGTAACATAGAATTATTGCAGTAATGAATTATTTCAACTTTTCAAACTCGTACAGTACGTTTCTAGGGCAGGAAGAAAAACTTGCATTGATCTCAAGTATTATTTTAGCATCGAGACAAAACGACAGGTATTGCTTCCATACATTTTATAGATTACGTATCATTATGCGTTAAGGATGTCTCATGGTAGGGGTGGGGTGAAGGAAGCGGTCATTCAGAGATATCAAACCTGTTTATACATGATTTATATTGTGGTCTCACGCCGTGCCTATTTAAAAAACCGGGTGGAGCAAAACTCAGAACAGAACGCTTGCCTGTAGGTAGTTTGAGATTTAAAACTTTCGGTTACTGTTGTTGTTTTAAGTTTTATTAAGTTTGTTTTGTTTGTTGTATTATTATTTGTTACGTTTTGTATTAAAGTTTTTGTTATTGTTTTGTGACGTTCTGCATATTATCACCAGTATGGAATCGGGTCCATCGACATCAAGATCTCATAAAGATTTTACGTCACCGCGAAAGAAGCGGAAAGTGTCGCATATTTCGAAAACCAAAAAATAATGATTGTAAACGTCTATAAATATGTAAAATAAACGTGGTATAGTGACGTATATCCATCCAAAACGGATATAAACGTAATAAAATTTGAAAAAGAAGGAACAGCGCTCTAATCAAAAGGCACGACTTAATTTTGTGGCGTATCAAGTATACCTTAAATATAAAGAAGTACAGAGAAGAAGGGCGACGAATATATTATTTTGACAAAATGGTTAATGCAGGTGAGTGCCTCTAACCAATCATCTTATTTACTTTCACGTTAATTACAATCAATGTGAAAGTTTGTTTAAATATGCCAATGTTATTTTTTTTGCGCCCGAAGCAAATATGGGCAACCCTCCGGAAAGCGGGGGAGGGAGGCGGTGAATACTCATAGCATACCACGCAGCCGGCTGCGTGGTTATGTGGAGACTTTTACCCACTAAACACCGCCTTTATGGATTGGATTACTGATCTGACGAGAGATCTCTAAGCCGTATACGAACGCGACCCTCCTTGGCAGAAAGGAATGCGCAAGCGGCGAAAAGCCGCTTAGAAGTGTGCCTAACTAAGGCAGATTAAGGGATGTGTTATGTAGGCTCGGCCTGAGCCGCCAGGAGGCAGTTCAGGTCAGCCGAAAGCTTGTTGGGGGGGCTGCAGATGTTATTTTCTCTTATACCTTTATAAACATAACTTGAAAAAAAAAACACTAGTCAGTCCCTGCTTAAAGGGTCCTTTTGTCTTAAGTTATTACCGTAATCAGCTAATCTAACAACATCTTATTGTGACCACATCAATATTAAAAATCTTTTATGTTTTAAATAAAAAGATTGCCATGGCAATCGCACTAAACAATCTAAATTAATATAATATATATGACTTATGAGATACACTGTGTTTTCATGCGATGGCTTCTACTACTTGGATACAAACAATGTACCTATCTACGCCTATTATTTCATTATATTATACATATAAAGGTACACTGATTTATTCACTGCAAACGTAACTTTGTAATCCTATATATTTATATGAGATTACAAAGTTATTTATGTAGTTAGTGTATTTAGAAAACTGGACCGAAATTGCAAAATATTTTAGTTTTTCCTTGATTTATACACTAAAAATTAATTTTGTTCAAAATTTTAAGCATTTGTGTTTTTGATGATCGGCCAGTCAGTCGGTGAGTGAGTGACAAAGTTAACTTCTACGCTCTGACAGCGCGCGACATGTTACACTCCCGTTCACTCGGGACCTTTTTGGCGGGAAAATTTCTAGGTTAGGGAATTTTTTGCAATATTGCAAATTTTGCTATATTTTCACTTTGAGACAATATTTATGGATAAAACTTACAGGAAGTCTTGTTGAATGTATAAACTATCGAATAAAATTATTTTTGGTTGCTAGAAATTGTAATAAAGTATATAAATTACACTGTATAGCATAATAGTAGTATAAACTTCAATTTTAGTGACAAAATTACTACTAATTTGAATTCTACACCTTTGTTTTTGGAGAAATTTATATGAAATTGTTTGGAAATATGTATATTTTATGTTTTATGTGTTTCCATTCGTTACTCATACCAAAATATTAAAATATTAAAAAATTAAAAAAAAAAAATAATATTTTATCTGTGACATTTCGAACAATATTTCTAAAATATGTTCGTGTGAATTTGAAATAAATACAACGTCATGTTATTTCAAAATATGTAGGAAAACTATTTTTACTTACATTTTACACTAAAAATAAATGAGAAATTGAAAAATAACACATTTATAACCCGCCCGCCAAAACAGGCCTTTCGGAATTTGAAGTACTTTTGGCAATTTACTTTTCACTTTTTATACCACAAATTATATATCTACGTGTTGACTATATTACAAGAAATGTAAAAAGTATAATACTTTCGTTTTTAGTCCAGACACAAATATAAAATTCTATAAAAAAGACAGAGCAACTTCATCAAAGTGACACGTGGAACGCCGGAAGTTCAGAGTGATTTCTTTTTTTTTTTTCTAAAAAACATTGCCAGGTTATGGTTTAAAATAAAAGAGCATATCTTTGTCTTTGATACTAATATCTATTGCATAGTGTCTTTGGTTTTGTTTAAAACGAAAAAATAGTTTTTTCATAGGTAGACATGTTTACATAATTCTGATCTAATTCGATCACTACTTGGCGGGCGTAAGGTTGGTATTGCGCGATCGAAAGTGAGCATGGCTTGGCGTACGAGTTAAGAAACTTTCACTAGTTATAATTCTTAAACTATAGTTTCAAATCGAATGGAATTTTAAATATGCCGTGTTTATACAATATCTGCATTTTAAATGCAGGCTTCTAGTTTTATCCACAACGAACTTCGACGGTAGAAAATGGCATGAGATAGTTTGAGAAAAGGATAGTACGGTCGTGCCGCTTTTTTGCTCGACTTGGTGGGGGGTACTACCGTGCCCCTAGAATACGAGAAAACTAATAAAAGCATTTTGAGGAAACTTAGCAAGCTTACCTTAGTAAACGAGAAAAAATAAAATAAAAACCACAGATGGTTTGCAGTTTTTATCAATACTAGTATCATATCAAAACTTTTGATTTTTCAGGTGTTAGTAAAGCTTGAGAAGATACAACAGTGAAATCTGTGAGAGAAACTTTTTTAGATGGCTTGTCAACAGGATCTAAAAATTCAACCTCGAGCGGTAATCGATTTATTATATTACATATAGGAGGCGAGAAGAGCCTGCCACAATGTCAGTGAATATTTGAAAAAAAGGCCACAGGAAATTACAAGACAATGAATGCATATAGTTTTAAAAAGTGGTTCAGCAGTGTTTTAACAAAAGATAAACCAAACGAAGGAAGCATATGTCATTGCAGACGTACACACAGACTCCAGCACGTAGATGGAACTGATGCTCCAGGGAGAATCCAGGATAGTCAAGGTACGCCGCTTTCAATAGACATCCAATTTGGGTCTCCGTCAAGAAAAGTAGGTGCGGCTTCTCAGTCCCAAGTTGGTAATGAACTGCGCTGAGATTAGAGTCCAATATTTTAATGCTGCGGGGATGCTCGAACTTCCCCTGAGATCGCCATTGTGTCCCCCAGCCCGGTCACTAACCGGTACAATGAAGCCACCCTGGGATTTTCCGCTAGTTGGCGGGGCAGCCTTTCATGAGTAGCTAATTCACTAATTGAGTCCCTAACTACCTGCAGTCAGCCAGCGGAATACCCTGCTTCGGATCCCGCTACCCTCCACAACCAAGCACCCGACAAAGCAACAACTAAAGCTTCGCACCCGGTTCACACACACATCGCTACTGTTCAGACTTACTCTTCATATGGCTTCACCAAGCATCATGCCGGAACACGACAACGTTATTTGGCGACAAGACTTTGCATTGATGGGTATGGTAACCAAAAGCCAGCGGCCGAAGCCTACCACCGGAATTGGTGCTGCTCGTTTAGCACTACTCGGGGGACACGTGTAGGGAGTAGTTTTCAAGCATTTCCTACGGACGCGAGCAGCCTAGTCCCCCAAAAGGGTATAGAGTTTTTATCGATATATTTTGTCACACTGTCTTATTGTCTCTATTATTAGTTGCATGGACGTTTACTTCTGCCTGTCAGCTCCAAAATGGCGCAAATCAAATCGCCTCATTATGTCACGGTAGCCAATAAATATATAGGGGTTAGTGTATTTTTATCATTACATGTCGGTCAAGCTTTGAAAATCTAAATCATAAAAATTTGAAATTTAACTTGCTAACATTATCATTTATTTTTTAATAGCATTTTTCGACTAAATTTCTTTTTATTTATTTTCAAAACATTTTAATATATTCCTTACAATTTTGGTCAATTTAATAAATATTGCTGGAGCCATAGCCTAGGAAACGAGTCTTAGAAATTATTGTGAGAAACTATTGTGAGATTGAGGACAGATTATTATTATTATTATTAACTGTTCCTTTTACTTCCAAGTTTTTCAAACATATTTAAATTTCAACAAATAATGCTGCCTATTCTCACTTTAGTTAACAAATATGGAGGGCTATATCGGTGAATTCGGTTCTCCATCTGATTTCATAAGAAAACAATGTATGACTCGATTTTACTGATCTCTGTCAGATTATTTTTAATTACCATTAGTCCGACAAAGTCTGACTCCATGAGAAATTAGTGATTACTAAAAGTAACAGAAACTCATAAAAGTTTGCGTAGTAATCTGACAAGTGATGCCCATCGAGTATTTTGTATATAATTGGATATAAGTCAATTGCAAAAAGCTCTACTAAAATATTACTTTTTTCCCCCGAGAGCTCTTTGCCTTTAGCTAATACATTTATCACCTAAATATCGCCTGATATCTCTATTTATAAAAATCAATTGCTGTCCGTTAATCTCGCAAAAAAAAAAATTGAAAACGACTACACCGATTTGGATGAAATTTTTTCTGTATGTTTGAGGGGTCTCTGGATGGTTTAGATTTACAATTATTGGACCCGGTATGTTGTACTGTACTCAAGATCCAGAAATCATCCATACGAAGCCGGGGCAATTTGTGAGCTGATTGTTATTTCAAGATAACTGTATATTTAGACTTGCTTGTTTGGATTGTGATGTTCTTCCTGGGTAGAGGCATACTGCGGCTAATTTTGGTTTCAGCACGAATGGGTAGGAACGATCTTGGAAGGACTATGCTCTTGCAGAATACTAGCGTAAAATTAATGCAGTGTTTCGTATGCTGAGTGTGGAGAATCAAATTTTTCTATAGTAACGAGGTATTTTATATATATATTTCCTCTCGATCCCCTAGCGGTCTCATGAGACAGCTAGGGGTATATGGATAGAATATTTCATATTGATTTCATAACGACATACTTCTTCTTAGAAAAGTAGTCTCTAAATATAAGTTTTAATAGTTTTAATTGCTGGGGGTGGGTGCGGTCGCATGCGACCACTAGTGATTCGTCGAGCGCATACGATTGCATGGGATTTATATTAGGATTGAAGGGATATATATATATATATATATATATATATATATATATATATATATATGTATATATATATATATACATTCAGGGATGACAACACATCTACATTTTGCTTCTTTTATTAACCTTATCCTATAAAAATCCTAAAGAATAAAAGCTTATAGGTTTGTATTCTACTTTTTTTACTAAGTTTTCCATAAAAAACAAAAGATAATCGTAAGATAATGACATACTACGATATTCACTACTTTTACGGCTTTGTCATTAAAAAGTAATAATATTTCAGAAGTTCCAATGCCAAATGATCGGAATATTGGATTTAAAAGTTTGTTTATAATTCGATTAGAATTCTTATAAAGTCGATTGTTCGTTCTTCATATCCATTTACGTATGCCTTGAATTATAAATAATCGGGAACTTATATGATTTAATAAACAACGTAGGAGGACTTCCTTGATTTTCTGATAAATTAGAAGTGTTTTTGAGGTTATTGAACTTTACCAACAGGAAATCGCAGGAAGCAACAGCTTGGCATATAAATTGCTTCCTATCGCTCTTAGAAATGAGAGAAGACCAATGAGCTAACTAGAATTCTTATTTAATAACATAGAACTATCATTCAGTGCCGCCGGGTATAATCCTCTTTCCCCGCTATGAGCCAAATAGGTATTTCTCACCTATTTCCACCGCTAAGCAATGCTGCGTTCCAGTCCGAAGGGTACAGGAAGCCAATGTAATTACATGTTATGAGGCATACATCACAGTCCTCAGAAGCGACAACGAATCTCTGGTCTTCTTTGTTTGTAGTTAGTGACAATAGTAGCAGTAGTCAAATACCATCAGATGGACTGTAAATTCTTTTGTCAATGTCAAAACACTAAAAAAATGTAAGAAGAGCGGTTATCTCGTCTTAAATTTTTATATAGCTTTTATTTATGCGGAAATATTACAAATCCTGGGCTAAATGGGTTATAAACTAAACTTCTAAGTAGACAACCTGAAGTGTTCCTCTGTGGTAATTTTCATTCCGCAACAAACTTTAACAAGATATCGTCCCCTCGTTTTGTCGCGTGCAACCCCAGGGTCTACCAATTACTAAATTTTATAAGTGTTAAGGCAATAAAATTTAATTTATCGCACTTCTTAACAACACCGCTGTGCTAACCTTAAAATATAATTTCGAAATTTAAGTATTGTTTATCACTAACCTTTTTCACAAAACCGTGGTTAATTAATTACGAAATTGAAATGTTTGAAAGTTTGATAATCTGGTGGATTACGGGTTCTTCTTTACCAATTCATAATATACGACAACTAAAAAGAGGCCTATAACCTTGTAGGATAGAATTTATTTACCAACGCACACGCGAAAAAATTCCCGCTACCATCCAAACTATCTGGAAGCTTGGCGGTTCACCACTGTTAGATTTACAAGGAATTTTTTCCTCGCACGACTTCTTGCCGTGGTAGCTCAGATGGTTAGCGCTCGCTGTAAATTTCACAGTACGCGAGCAAACCGGGTTCGATCCCCGCCGGCACCAATGAAATTGTTAATTGCAATTTTAAGTGCTGATTTACCACGGCGTTGAAGGAAAACATCGTGAGGAAATCTGCATGTCAGAGAAATAAATAAAAAAAATATATTTCGAAGATATGTGAAGTTCGCCAACACGCATTGGGGCAGCGCGGCGGACAATTCCTTGCCCTAAAACCCTCTCAGAAATGAGCGGAGGCCTGTGACCAGCAGTGGGACGTATATAGGCTGTTACTTTACTTTTACTTTTAACGACTTCTTCGTGGATTCGTTTACCATCGGCGATTTTTTCGGGTCGACACAACTTTCAAGAAACGGGTTTAGGTACTTATTTTGAAAAGGCCAGCGGTTGAAATTTCCTATAACTTAAGCCAAGGCTTACAATTGGGTATGGTTATGAGATATGCACTATGATACACTCACAAAATATACATTTAAAAATAAATAGGAACATAAAAACACACAAGGTACAAGATGGCAAACATAATTAAAAATAAATTTCGGCAAGAGTGAGTGATGTGATGCCAAAAAGGATTCCGTCTCAGCGTATGCTACCACAGGTCCTGCAGCAGCACTGATTTTCAGCGGAGCCCTGAATATTATTAATTCTATATTGCTCCCGCGTCGTTATCGGTGCTAACATTATTTTTTTTTTAAAAATATGAGTTAACCATTCACTCAAAGTATACATTTCAGGAATAAACATAAATATAAAAAATACATATACATACACGTGCATATACACACTATCACATAAAAATATATTACATTTAACATTGTACTATATACACATTAATTATCCATAATATATATTTGTTAAATGGTACTTATGAAATAGCCTGCCATTACACGTGAAATCATGATTTTTAAAATGCTAAAAGGTGCTTTTTAGGGTTCCGTAGTCAACTAGGAACCCTTATAGTTTCGCCATGTCTGTCTGTCCGTCTGTCCGTCCTCGCTTAATCTCTGTGACCGTTAGCACTAGAAAGCTGAAATTTGGTATCAATATGTGTATCATCACGCCGACAAAGTGGTAAAATAAAAATTGGAAAAAAATCGCTCCAAAAGTAAAAAACAATGTGTCCCCCCCTCTAACTTTTGAACCATAAGTTTAGAAAATATGAAAAAAATCTGGAAAGTAGAACTTTATAAGGACTTTCTAGGAAAATTATTTTGAACTTGGATGGAAACTACAGTTTTTGTACAAACTCATAAGTGGGAATACTTACTGTGACGGACGGGAAACTACGGAACCCTACACTGAGCGTGGCCCGACACGCTCTTGGCCGCTTTTTTTTTAGTTGAGCTTCAAAACCGTTTACAGATTAACGTACGGCAGCAACAAGATATAATACCGATGGCGTACCCATCATGCGCCATTAAGTTTGTCTATTCACATTGTGACATCTTACAACACATGTAAGACAAATATATACTATTAAAAACATAACTTGTAAAAAAACCAAGTCTCGCAACTCAGTTTTTCTACCGTAAAAAGTTGTGAGACCCATGTAATACCAAGTCGGTTAATTTATTCAGTTCCTACTTAAGGGTCCTTCTGTTTTAAGTTATTACGTAATTAGCTAACCTAACAACATTTTATAGGACCATATCAATTTTAAAAGTCTTTTATGTTTTAAATATATAGATTGACTTGGCCATCGCATGAAACCACAATGTATCTCAGAAGTAATATGTATTATATTAAATTAGATTGCTTAATGCGATTGCCAAGTCAATCTATATATTTAAAACCGTCAAGATACATTTTATCAGTTATCACCACCTGCAAGCACATATTTACACTTGTTAAATAATACAATGCTCAACCTTTCCCGACTTTATTTTGGTGGTTTTAAGCAGATCGATTCCTGCAAGCCCCCCCCCCCCCCCCAAACGGCACCACACCACAAATGAAAGTGCGGACTGAGCGTGTTGAGTTTTCTCTTTTAGTTGTCCGACACGCAAAGCGTGAACAGGGCGTTCTTGGCCCCTTCCATCACTTGATCTGACATAACAGAAATTAAACTCTCGATGAAGAATCAAAACGCAGACCTGTTTTCACCTCGCTGGACTACAATAGGATACTTCATAACTATCAAAAGGTCTATTTTATTCTAGTTACTCATTATTTGAAACGCAGTTTATTTGTAGTGTTTTACTGTACTGTACTGTAGCCATAATATGCTGAAGTACCATGTTGTGTAATTTAAACGAAAAAGTCTTTTAATAATTGATTGACTTGTGATAAGCTTTGGTGATGCGCGAGAATAAACAATATAACTGGCATTGTTAAATAAATCAAATCCAAATCTAAGAAATACATTTTGACAGTTGTCAGACCTATTTCACCAAGCATGCCAACCAAAAAATGGAATAAAAAAATCGATATCGATTATTTATAGTTAGTATTAATTTATAGTTTGGATTGAATAATACCAGAATAAATTATAAAACGAATAATTTAAAACACAAGATTTATAAGTTTCTTCGTATTTGTTGTAACTGCTTATTTCTAGAGGCACAATTATAAATTTTTTAGATTGAAACTAGATTAAAAATAATTACTTTCAGTAGAACTACTTGAGCTGTCGTTGTTTAGATTAATTATTATTCTCTCAAAGTCATCTTTTTTTTTTCTTTTTTCTACCACTTTTGCCCAATCATCGTTTTTGACATGGGCACATGCTTCAATGAATATAGAACAAACAGTAAAAAAAGTTAAAGCCGAGTCAAAAAATATGAAGACAAACACAAAATCACAAAATTACGCACAGTAACTAAGCTCCCGAAAGGACGGGAAATTGAAATTACGTAGTGGTTTTTCAGTGCGGTCTTGTACATGAGATTTTTTGCCTACACTAAGGACAATGGCGAAATAATAGGTGATGGAATTATTAAGCGTCTACTTAAGTCACCATTACAGATATTAGTAAAATAATTTACTATGTATTATCTAATCAAGCTTATGGGCTATAGAAAAATTAATTATACACAATTCAAAACTTAATTGACTAGTAGTTATAGTTGTTACGATTCGTCAGTTAAGACAGACAAAGGTCTTATAACATACAGCCAAGTTTGACATTTTTTTTATTCAGAAAACTCTTCTATATATACTAATGCGTTCTTTAAGAATTCTCTCTATGCTAGTAACTACCCTATAAAAACATGAAAATTATATCTTGGACCTAGCGTATAAAGTCTCTTCATCTGACATCCTCAGGATATATGTATCGTGGGACCGGGCGTCCGAGCCCCCTTCGTCTAGCTACCACAAGCAATATAAAACTTGGACCAGGCGTACAAGGCTCCTTCGACACTATCGATTTTTTTGAACGTGAAACGAAATACTTGACTAACATGTAAACGACTACAACACAAAGAGATAAGTAATTAACTTACGCGCTTGCGCCTGACCTTGGAATACGTTCGTGTTTGACTCATTACCTGTTGTCGATAGAGTATCGTGTAGCCAGAGATATATTAATATCGACGATGGCTCTATATCATGACCAATCTTCTTTCCAGCAACCGCCGACACGACGTTCTCTTCATCGGTATTTTTTGTAGCAACTTCTACCAATTCCTTGACATCCAACCCCAATCTTGTCGTCCACGCAATATTCTGAGTAAGCTGCAACACCCATCAACACATTAGGAAACAAAAAGGCCAGTTATTATTTTCAATTCTTAGCACGTCGAAGTAAATCCTTTATTTTAACACTTCAACATTTAACACTTCAAAATGTAGCCCATGTAAATCATATTTCACATGAACTATCAAATTATAACAAAACTCGAACAAGTTAAGTTTTCACTGAATGCAAACTGTAACTCATCTAGGAAGTTCCCAAAATTTCCTTCGACATTTATTACCATATTTACGTACGTTAAGAAATAATGAAATTGCTTTTTACCCACAAGCACTTTCATTCTTTTAACATAAATCCTAAATATTAAAAAAATGAAATATTTTTTTTAAAGTATAGGGTGACAAACGAGCAAACAGTCCACCTGATGGTAAGTGGTTGCTGTGGCCCACAGACATCTATCGTCGATTACTATGCAGGTGCGTTGTGCATTTTTATTCGTAACCATGAAGACCAAGATGGAATACCCCGTTACCAGTAAAAAGGGTCGCCGGTTCCCTACACTCACCACATGAAACTCAGCAGCATTAAGCTACTACTTTACGCTGGTATTCTGTGAGAGCGTGGTCCTTCCCCGGTCGAGCCGACCCATTCGTGCTACAACTATACTACTAATATAACTGCAGCATGGCTCTACCGTGTGATAATATATATATATATATATATATATATATATATATATATATATATATATATATATATATTGCTAAGGATACTGAAATTTACGTTATTAATATTTGTGGAGAATTATCCCAAATTTTGAAATAATAAAAGAGATTGCTTTATATAATGCGAAAGCCAAAAGTACAATGAATAAGCAGGTAGTGACGAATAAAATTACAATGAATATTACATACATAAAATGTTATAATTAAAAAGCTATAACAATCTAATTACACAGACCTAACTTCTGACTTAAATTTTCTGTCATAAGACATGAAGTGCTTCCACTATGGCAGAGTAATGTTAGCACTAGGTGGTGCTGGTATAGTCTTCGACAGTGAGATTCAGTTCGGGCCTTGTTGCTACCAAGATGCTTAAGTGAAATACCTTCCGAATTAATTAGGGTGTGATGCGTTTGCAAAATGACCTTTCCGAAAGCAGTTAAAGCAAACTTTATAATTAGGTAATAATTCTAACATTGCATTATTACCTAATGCTAAGAATAGAGGACAATTGCTTAAATTGTGTTCACTATTACATTTAGGACAATGCTTTTGGAAATAAGGTTTGAAGCATTTGAGCTAATATTGGGATTAGCGACGGTGACCATGGTTTTTAATTTAGACCTGTTTATATAATTTGTATGCAATTGTCCTCCGCTACGTAAGAGTTCTAACGTCTCAATTAAATCATACCACAACATATCGAAAGTAATCGGCTTTTCTGTGTCTAAGCTCCCCTTGAGTTCTCCCACTCACGACAGGACTTTGAATCTAACTCATCAATGACAATATATATTAAGAGAGTGTCCCAGTACTTGACAAGTTCACCTAACGTTGCTAGCGCACGTATGTTCTTACTTAATTGATCGATAACGCGTTTTAAAACTACCCATGATTCCTTTGTAATAGGCTCGAGGTTAAATAAAGCAGGTACATGATTTTGAATGAGCAAAAATTGTTGAACCTTTCACACAGAAGATTCCATGCTACTTCATAGTTGCTAGCGGAAAACAGAATAGATTGAAGTAGAGCTTGTCTAAACTGAAATGACGCGCCCCACTACTTAATTAGTTGATTTCGATGTGTGAGTGTAAATATTAATAACGACGCTTCATCTGTGTTTGAGCGTCGACTGCTCCGCGAACTATGATCTGTATGCCTACGTGACGGTCGACTAGTCGCGTGATAAATCCGACAACGCTCTCCTTAGGGAGCAGCGTAGGGGCATTGTATGAAACAAAACGTCCGCCCGCTCTCTGCCACCTTCAGGCAATTATGACAAGTTGGACAAAAAATCCGAAACCGACGCGTGCTCCTACGCTTGAGTCTCACCGACAACCGAATGACCAATTACAATGGCATTTGTATATGTATTGCGTCCATATTTTAAATTTGCTTGTGTGCGTTAATGCGATAGTGGGGCGCGTCATTTCAGCTTAGACAATCTATACCACAGCAGCCGACCATCCAGAGATGCACGTAGATAATGAAATTTATTAACATTGTTTATTTCATAGTTAGTGTGAATAAGATTGGTAAAGGTGTTCCAAAACTCTAGCCAATCTTCATATGACCCACTAAACCTTGGCAACTGAACTGTTGGCAATTTAACTAGCTTAATATGCTGGCTTGAGCAGGCACGAGAAAACTTATCACTGCACGCTGACTCTTCATTACTCTTACTATATTGTGATATAATATTTTGTGCCTTTGACAGTGCCTTATAATACTGTGACTCAAAATCATTATGCTCCGCAAGAATTAAGTCAACTTATCGCTAATACATTCGAGTCTTAATTGTACTTCGTCAAATTGGTCGTACAGTGACTCAATTTTACCCATACGCAATTGCAACTCACTTACCGCTGAAGAATCCAACGAAGATAGGCGAAGCGAATTAAATAATTTGTCAAAAATGTCAAACGACCTTTAAAACTTCCTCGATTTTTAGTTAAATCTTTTTCTTCTGTCATACTGAGGCGTTTGTTATCAAGCTGGAACGTTACACAGAAAAAACTTAGGTAATAATAATAATAAAATAGACACTACGAAAACTTACCTAACACAATTACAACGAAGGAAATAATTTAAAATAAAACAATACAAATGAAATCACCTAACAAGTATGTACCTGACGGTATTATAAAATAATTAATAGTACCTAGGCATAAAATAATATTCTACTATAAAATAGCCAGTTGAAATAGTTAAACTAGTAATTTTATGTAGCTTTAACGCTAACTGTATAAAATTAAATACGAAATTAACCTAAATGTAACTTAGACTGAGCAACATGCAACAAAGTTATAATGCCATGTGGTAACTAACACTAACATTATTATAGTAATAACTTACGAAAATCTATAATACAATTTACCAACCTTAATAATAATTTAATACCTGACCACTAAAAGTGTTGGGCGTGGCCCTAGTCGATAGCTCGAACTAAATGGTAGGCGGGGTTAAAATGCATACTATCTCAGCCGACATCACGTGCGAAAGGGATAGACTCTGTGATGAGTAGTAAGAAGCTAGTGCGCACACACATACGCACTCCTGAGTGACGCAAAGCGACGGCGTCATCGCGTACCTACATAATACATATTGCGATTCTTTTTTGAATGACAACATAAACTCAAACCGCAATTGAAAGCTCCGTGGCGCAGTGGCTGCGCTGGGGTCGCGGGTTCGAATCCCGTACGGAACAAATATTTGTATGGCCTACAAATAGTTGTTCCGGGTCTGCATGTTTGTCCTTGTGCAATTTATGTTTGTAAACTGTCTCAACGATACAGGAGAAAATCCTACTGTTGGGGTAACGTAGGTATTTTAAAAAGAGAAAAGAGAGAGGAAACAAATTCGTGCTATTATTATGAACCCAATTTAGTTGATTTGTTTTTACTTAATTTTTAACCGACTTCGAAAAAAGGAGGTGGTTCTCAATTCGTTGTTTTTTGGTTATGTATGTTCTGTTCCCTGATTTCTCGAAGATGACTGAACCGATTTGGAAAATTGTTTTTTGATTTGAAAAAATATATACTTTCCAGATGATTCCATGGTAATCGATGATGATCAGATCAGGATCTGATGATGGTATCTTGGAGAAATCGAAGGAACTCTTCAATAAATGACAGTAAATCAACCGCGATTGCTCCTATCGCGTACCCATGCATTTTTTAGGCAACCACACAGTATAATATCACGCCTGTACCCACTCAAGGGACATAACTCTCAACAAAAAATAGTAACATTAAAAAAATAGAAAAAAAATAACCGACTTCTAAAACAGAAAAAAGTGTAAAATAATTACCTATGTATTTTATTGTAGGTTTTGCAAACATAACTGTAGTTACTATGAATTCTAAATAGGTATTTACTTACCATAGCTAGTTACCTATAATAGCCTACAGCCCACAGGCAACTCCCCGAAGTATATGCCAGCCAGTGTCAGGATAACTGCTTTTTCGACAGCGCGACTGATGTGAGTGGGGCTATTATGTATGTAAAATTTATTTTTATTTATTTAATTAACCTTGTTTAATTAACCTTGTTTGTAAATTGTTTATTGATTCTTTGCGTTCAGTAGCGGTTTGCAATATTCTCTTAGTACTTAGAAAGTTATCAACAATAGGAATTGTGTCACTGCAAGGACAATCACAAACTATCAAAATAGGAACGTACCTAAACGGAATAGAACTAACAGCACAGACTTCCTTACAGAAGTCCGAAGAACACGTCTAGACAAGGTAAGTACCTAATTAGAAGAAAACTAAAATTTAGAGATCGATTGTAAATCAAATTCACAGTACAGACACAATTAGCGAAATATAATTAAAATTTGGAATTATTTTATGATAGTAGATAACGCTAGTTGAAAACTAAACACTGTATGGGAATGACATCACTAAAATAGTCAGGTGGTCAGTTCAAACAAATAAAAGGCGCAATTATAGAAAGAGATTCGTTACGAAACGCTTGTAGGCTAGAGGACTTGGCCTGTTTATGCTATTGATAACGAAGGCTATAAAATATGTACAACTTAGAAAATAAATCATATGTGTACTTATCTGTATTCATAATCCAATATCTGAGGTAGGTTGATGCGCTACTTAATTTTTATATAGTTCGTATTATTATGTAATAAATTAAATCTAAACCAAGATATATACTATAATACCATAGCAAAGCTACTAGGTACTATTTTATTTAGTAGTAGCTTATATAGTAGTATATTAAATTATATTTAAAAATATGAGTATGTCTGAGGTAAGGTTAAATATAAACAAATATTTGCCAAGTGTGTATCCGAGCTTCCGTACCATCTTACAAGATTTAATATACATATTACTATCGATCAAAAAAAAAAAAACAAAAATACACGTTTCTTTTTCTAATAGGAAATCCTTTAATTTCAAATTTATTTTTACTATTTGCTGTTATAGCGGCAACAGAAATACACGTTCTGTGAAAATTACAACCATCTACCTGTTACGAATCATGAGATACAGCTCGCTGACAGACAGACACACGGACAGCGGAGGCTTCGTAATAGGGCCCTGCTGGTTACCCTTCGGGAACGGAATCCTAAAAAGTACTTAGTTGTCCACTCACATCTGTATGGTTCTTTCTTCAAAGGACCATTAGTCACCTGTCTGGTTCTCGTATGACATGACCAATGTAATACCTGGATTGACCTCTCTGAGTTTGTTACGGCAGATCGGATGCTTCTTCTCAGTTTCATGTTTTTGTTGTATTAAAGTGTTTTAAAAAAAACAACTTACAAAACAAATTATAGATTCTTATGTACTTACATAAATTACATTAGGTATATTAGGATATGAGATTCCTATACGTAAGCACGATTATCGAAGATCTAAAAATTACCTATTCTAATTAAATTTATAGATAATTTTAAGATTTTCGACAATCGTGCTTATCAATGAGATGTTTTCGTTAGTTGGCAAATTAAAGTAGTTAAGTACCTAATGTACTACCTGTATCGAAAGTTCATTAGATATTATGTACCTACCTGTTTTCAATTTTAACTACATGTGCTTTAACAAACTTATGGGTACATTTTACCAGCTATATTCATCCCGGCTTCAGCAAGTGGACACGTACACGTACACCTACAACCATAAATAGATAGCAGCGGCTAACCTATTGAGCATTTGTGATGGCGCGCTGCCCCCCCCCCCCCCTCCGTCCGTCCCTCTGATCGGGTAAATAATTTGTAGCGAAAGCGAAAGGCAAGATGATTTACAACAAAAAGGAGCGCGCGAAATTTTATAAACAGACCTTTGGGAGTCTGGATGTCATGAACAATCTTTTGAATGTATCTGTTCAAAATAAAACTATTTGCATTTCTGAACAACTAGTCTATCCCTGTATGGTAACTGTTTTGCAATTTTCGTTCTACTTATGGTATTTATTTCCGCCCAAAGATGTGTTAAAAATAGTGTTGAAATTCGAAATTTTCGACGCTTATAACTTTTAAACATAATCCTTTTTTTACATTTTTATTTCCATACAGGGCTAGATAATGATGAGACAAATTGAAATCATTTTTTATTTTGTACGTACACCATCAAACAGTGGAGTAATCGCCAGACTACGTTAGTATGGAAGAACGAGTGACTAGTGTACCCTTAAATAAAAATTGTTAGCATTTTGTCCTTTGTGTGCTGGTGCAAAGTTCAAGTTGAATCTCCAAATTTTTGCAACTCGAAATGCAACCGTAACGGTTTAAATAATTTGACTCACGCTCCTTTTTCAATATATAAATTAATCCAAATAATCTCCTTATATCCGGCTTCGATTCAGGAACATGTGGGAGGTTATCCGAAATTTTGAAATAATAAAAGAGATTGATCTGGTAAAGGTCTATATAATGCGAGAGCCAAAAGTGCAATGAATAAGCAAGTAGTGAGGAATAAAATATGAATATTACATACATAAAATGTTAGAATTAAAAAGCTATAACAATCTAAGGCGCATGATTGCTAATGAAATGCATCAGGCGTCAACAATATTTATAGGTATGTGTAAATAAATTTTCGCAGTTTTCGATTTTTTAAACAATGCTACTACAAGAATCATACTACAATATTAGAAAAGCTCTTGAAAAAGTAAAGTAAAATATTTTGAAATACCGTGGATCACTTTTTTCTGTAGAAAAAAAGAGTGAGTAACAAGAACACAGTACACCTGATGGTAAGTGGACGTTATGGTCTTTAGACATCTACAACTATCCTCGATTAAGAGTCAAAAAGCAGATGCGTTGCTACTTCTGAGGACTAAGATGGAATGTCTTGTTTCCAGTGTAGAAGAGTCTCTATTTTCCGACACTCGCTGTACGAAAGCATTATTAGAAACATTTAAATACAGTACAATTTCAGCATTGTGGTATTCTGCGAGAGCTTCTCTGATCGACCCGATCCATTCGTACTACAACCATAATATATCAGCAGCATGGCTATGATGAAATTATGATGATGGAAATGCCCTATGGATGGCCTCGTAGGGGATGAGGCATCTATGGGACAGGCCTATGTTCAGTAATGGATTTTAATAGTCTGTAACGGTAACGGTAAAGAAAATTTGCTACTTACAAATGTGTCAGGATACAAATCATGTTCAAAGTTGAATTGACGGCTCCGTAGCGCAGTGACTTAGCTTAGAAATGCGACGTTCAGGGCCGTTTGTGCGAATCCCGCATGAAACAAGATTTTTAAGGCTAACATATACCTGTTCTATGTCCGGATGTTTGTATTTGAGCAATTTATGTTTGTAAATTGACTTCCACGATACAGGAGATAATAAAAAAGTTTAGTAAAATAGGATAAAATATTCTAAAGTCATATATTTTTATCAATATATTAATTTCGTCGAAATGTCTGACGTAATGGTGATATTTTCTAGCAGCTAAATATAAAGTAAGTAAGAGATGTGTCGTTCACCTGACTGAATCCTTTTTAACAGCGTATAGTAATTTTATTCATATAAAACATCGTTGTATAGAAATATACAATTTAATATCTAAATATATTTTTAAAACTCAAAGTAATTCGTTTTTTCCTCAAAATTTATGTCAATTCCATTCAGAAAACTGAAACATGTTTCCAAGTTTCCAGGATTCTTAGTTAATTTATCCACATCGCTCACCGGGCGACAGATGAAAGCCCTTAAAGTGTTTTATTAGCAAAGCCATATTTTTGAACGTGAAAAATACCCAGGTGTTTGTCTTAGGCAATCAAGCAGGTGCAGATGAGAAATGGTTCACATTACATTTTCAATTCGAGCGAATTTTATTACAACATTAGATAAATGAAAATTAATTTACCTTTGTTTCGAATGGACAAAAATTATATTTCATTATTTCTACATAAGTCACCCTGTAACTGTACTATATATAGTGTTCTCTTCGCGGTGAATGAAGTAGAAAAGGCCTAGCATTTCTTTGCGTGACAAAATCTTACCAAGATATCAGACACGACAGATTTAGCTCCTGGTGTTATTACCTGGCAGTTGGTTAATTATATTTTTATCTCTGGTCCGGATATTCTGCCAAATAGTTGCTTATCGAAAGGTTCTTATACGTGGTAGAGCCATGCTGCAGCTATATTACTGGTATAGTTGTAGCAATAATGGGTCAACTCGAACGGAGAAGGTTAACGCTCTCACGGAATACCAGCGTAAAATAGCAGCTTAACGCTGCTGTGTTTCTTACGGTGAGTGTAGAGAACCGAAGACTCTTTTTACTGGAAACGAGGCATTCCATCTTAGTCCTCACGGGTGACTACGCATCTGCATTTTGATTTGAGATGTCTATGGGCTGCAGCAACCACTTACCATCAGGTGGACTGTGTGCTCGTTTGTCATCCTAATCTTATATAAAAAAGGCTAACAATATTTACCAACAAAATGAAAAAAGTATACCTCATGGCTTGAAGAAATTCCTGAATTTGAACATATCTGATACATGTCTTGCTGTAGAACAAGATGAACTGACGTAATCTTACGATCACTAATAATTTCCTAGCTTGAAGAACTAAATACTGATGGAAAAAATGTTCTAAAGAGACTTGTCCATGCTGCTGTTATATTAGTAGTATAGTTGTAGCACGAATGGGTCGGCTCGACCGGGGAAGGACCACGCTCTCACAGAATACCAGCATACAATAGTAGCTCAATGCTGCTGTGTTTCAAATGGTGAGTGTAGAGAACTGGCGGCCCTTTTTACTGGAAACGAGGCATTCCATCTTGGTCCTCATGGGTGACAACGCATCTGCATTTTTATTCGTAATTGAGGGTTTATGTAGATTTCTATGGGACACAGCAACCACTTACCATCAGGTGGACTGCGTGCTCGTTTGTCACCCTATCCCATTAAAAAAAGATTTTTAAGCAACAATTACGACGTAACTCAACGACATACCTCCCCCTATTCGTGATAAATTTCAAAATATTATGTACCTACAAATTAAAACCTCATGAACATCGCGGGCAGTTGCGGACAGTGTCATCTCCTTGTTTTTGCGCGATAATAATACAAAGTGATGTTGTTTTGAAGGACATATAGCTACAATATAAACATAGTGATATTAAAAGTTAAAAACTGTATTTTTTAGTACTTTTAGTGGACTTTTTGCTGAGTTTTTAGTGAATTTTACACATCAGTACTATTTTAGGTGTGCAACTACCCTCACATAGACAATAAAAGGCCCAAACTTAAACTTTATAAAACATTTAATTTATTTCAATTTGATAAACAATTTTGCTTAACTCTCTACTTATATTAACCATAGTTCACTGTGAAATGGCAAAGTGTGGAACCTGTGGGCGCTTCCTGAATTCGGCAGACGCTGTAGGTTGTTGTAACTGTAAGGTAATACACCACCGAGGTTGCGTTGCGATCTCTGAAGGAACTCGCGTGCCTAGCAATTGGGTGTGCTCGAATTGCAAGATAAAACCACCGCGTCAGGGCAACATTTCGTCGGTCCCTGTAACACCTGCACAATCGAGGGTTCTCGTCAGTACCAGGGATACTGCCGATACCATAGCCTGTGGCAGTGATAATGAAGTCACGCCCACCAACAAGTCGTCGGAGCTGAGTGAACTTGTAGCTGAAATGCGCTTTCTCCGGAATGAAATAACAGCCATGAGGAGTGAGCTTAAGGACTACAGAACGGAGATTGCAGGTTTTCGTAGCTCTCTGGAAAACCTTAACGTACGGGTTGGCAGCACCGACGAGCGGGTCACCTTGCTTGAAAAGAAGTTGGTTGAGACCTCAACTTCAAACCACTCATATGAGTCCATTATTCAGGACCTTAGGTCACAAATAAATGAACGTGACCAAGACATGTTGCATGATGATGTTGTGCTATCGGGTGTGCTCGAGGTTAGGGGGGAAAATGTCATCCACCTGGTCAAGGTTGCGGCAGGGAAGCTGGGTGTCACCTTGGATGACCGTGATGTGGTTTTTGCTGAGAGGGTTGGAGCAGTGCGGCGAAACCGTACCGCCGGCGAGGGTGATACGGCCCCCAGGCGCATCGTGGTGCGATTTGCGCGCCGTGCGCTGCGTGATGACATGCTGCGCTCGGCGCGAGTTCGTCGTGGCGCCACCACTGAGGGCTTCGGGTTGGCAGGTGAGGCCCGCCGTTTTTATGTAAATGAGCACCTCACTCGCTACAATCGTCAGATCTTCGCCAAAGCACGAGATTTGGGACGCCGTCTGAAATGGAAATTTATCTGGACCAGGTCTGGTAAAATTTTTGCCCGAAAAGATGACAACGGACAAATCGAACGTATTAAATACGAATCTGACCTTAATAGGGTTTTTGGTCCTGGTCAGATTTGAAGAAAACAAACAAAAACATTTATTTTATTAACAATATATTATATACATACTTAACAAATAAAGTTTATTACTATCTTATGTTGAAAGAGATTCCCTATCGAATGTTTTATAAAACCCTCTGTAAATTGCTTATGCTACTGTTGCATATTTATGTTGAAATATCCTCTCTCAATGGCAACTGTCACATTTTAAGTAATGTTTTACTGAGGAAGAGCATTTTTTATTGTATAAATAACTGTTGTTTATATTTCAAATTTAACTTTTTTACGATATCTAGTACTGATTTTAGTGCATATATTGATTTTATTCTGAATATGATTGAAACTGTGTTAAAAACAGAAAAATGTATAAAGTCCTTGCTTCTTGCAGTCTATATTGGGTTGCAGCTACTATATAAAATTAACCTATTTAATTTACATAGCCTATATTCATCATTAATCTCATTTATATATCTTTCATTACTTGTACTCACAAATGCACTCGTTTATAAATTTATAGTTTCAACTTGTTTATTAAGCCTCTTTTTGAGTCTTATGCAACCTCAAAAAAATTTTTTACTTTTTTCTCCAATTTACACTAATATGCTACAAGTATACACTAACATCCAATATATAATATATATTTATATTATTTACTACTCCCAATGATTCAAGCTAAATATCTAAAAATTGGTCTATATAATGCAGGTTCTCTTAATACTAAAAGTGATGAGTTTATAGTAGCAGTTGAGAATCGTTCACTAGATATTGTAGCTATTAATGAAACATGGCTTAGAGCGGGAGAAGAAAGCAGCGCACCCATACTGCCGGGTTATACATTTAGACATGTTCCCAGATCCCATTCAATTCGGTCAAGGGGTGGTGGAGTAGGTTTTTATATTAGGCGTGGTCTACGTGCTATTAATTGTCCACATCCATTGTCTAATACATCCGTGGAACAAATGTGGGTCTCTTTAAATATTAACTCCCTTAAACTTATTATTGGCACAGCTTACCGCCCACCATGGTTAGATCTTGACACATTCTTGGATGCCATTACAGAATCTATTGTTACTCTTTCTAATTATGATAAATGCATTCTGCTAGGGGATTTTAATGTTGACATGCTGCAATCAAACAGTAGAGTAAGGAAACTAAATGCATTCCTATCTTCTACCAATTTAAAAAATTGTGTTTTACAGCCCACTCATTTCACTGACCACAGTGCATCATTAATTGATTTAATTTGTACCGACGTTAACACTCTCTCAGTCAACGTTGACCATATTTCAGAGCTAGGTGGGCATGCATTAATATCTGCCGAGATTAAAATTAAAAAACATAAATTTAAATCAAGATGGATCTCCTACAGACCATTTAAAAATATTATTTTGGATAATTTCAACAAAGACCTGGTTTCTTTACAATGGGAATACATAAATTCAGCAACTTCCGTAGATGATATGATTGAGATCTTTAACACATACATAAATATACTGTTTGATTCACATGCACCTATGACACAGTGTAAAATGAAATATAAGGCAACCCCATGGCTTACTAGCAATGTGCGCTTTATGATGAAGCTTAGAAATAAAGCTCATAAAGTGTATCTTGCTGATAAATCCGTGTCCAACAGAGAGCACTACAAGTCCTTAAAAACTTTGGTAACATCTGCCTTATTCCATGAAAAAAAAGCTTTCTTCGAACACCATATCAATTGCAAAATAGCATTCCCTAAACAATTATGGAGGAACCTTAAATACACACTAGTTCCAAGTTCCAAGGACACAGGTGACCTCCCTGCTTTCTTTGACAATCCCTGTACCATCAATTCTTTTTTCTTGGATATCCCTGAGAACAATAAAGAATCAATGTCAGAACTCACATATTATGAGTTTCACAGATATAGTGACACTACTTTCATGCTGTCACCAGTGAATAGCGACCTAGTAGCTAGGACAATTTTGGCAATAAAATCTAATGCGCAGGGTATTGATGGTGTGAGTAGAGACATGGTAACCCTGTCTCTTCCTCACACCCTCGATACCATCACTAATATCATTAATAAATCAATCACCAGCTCTACCTTTCCCAGTCAATGGAAAACAGCATTAGTGCGGCCTATCCCAAAGAAAGCCAACCCAAGCAGTGTCAGGGAGTTAAGACCCATTAGCCTCTTGCCTTATCTATCTAAAGTTCTGGAAAAAGTTGTATATAATCAGGTCTATACATATTTGGAAAGACATAATATTCTGCCACAATATCAGTCAGGTTTCCGCAAAGGCCGTAGTACTTGTACAGCACTTGTTGATGTTGTGGACAATATACTAGCTTCTAGAGATCAAGGTAGGGGGACGGTTCTTGTTCTCCTTGACTACTCCAGGGCATTTGACAGTATTAGCATTAACATGCTCCTTTCAAAAATGTCTTATTATGGCTTCGAAAATAGTACAATTAAGTGGTTTCACAGTTACCTCTGTGGCCGACATCAGATTGTTGAGCTGCACAAAACGGATGGTACAGGTACTATTCAGTCACACCCTCTACCTGTTACTAGGGGTGTTCCACAGGGCTCCATATTAGGGCCCCTCCTGTTTATTTTATACTGCAGTGATTTGACTCATGTGATTAAAAACTGTAAATATCACATGTATGCTGACGACCTTCAGCTATATCTGTCATTCCATCCTTCAGAGGTTTCCGATAGTATAAATAGGATTAATCAGGACTTGGAGCGTATTGCACAGTGGTCTAAAGTGAACTCGCTTATTCTCAATCCAGCTAAAACAAAATTTATGATATTAGGATCTGGATACCAAATTAAGAAAATAACTGACAGTCAACCCAGAATATTATTGGAAGGAGAAATCATTCAGCATGTAGAAGAGGCTCGCAATCTTGGCCTTAAAATAGACGGCATGTTGCAATTTGAGAGTTATGTTTTAGATGTGGTGCGTTCTTGTTTTTATAGGTTAAAGGTACTCTACAAGATACGGGATTACCTAAGTTTGAATTTAAGAGTAACCCTTTGTGAGACTCTCATCTTGTCTAAACTAAATTACTGCATTTCGGCCTACGGACCCTGTCTTTTAGCGAAAACAATGAAGCTCCTTCAGCGAGTACAAAATGCATGTGCTCGTTTTTGCTTTAATATCCCTCCGAGAGCACATGTTTCCCCTTATTTGGAAAATAGCAAACTGCTTAACATGTCATCAAGGCTTAAATTGCACTTTGCTACTTTACTATTTGGAGTAATTAAAAACAAAACTCCCGAATATTTATATGAAAAGCTTACCTGGTCCAGTGAACATAACTTTCACTGTACTCGTGGCGCTAAGTTTTTACTTACTGTTCCAGGACACGTCACGGCTGCTTTTCGCGGCAGTTTTCGCTACCTAGCAACAAAGTGTTGGAATAATCTCCCACCCCCCTTTCGTGAAATTCAATCCAAGGTTAATTTCAAAATGCGATATAAATTGTACCTTCTAGATAACAAAGAAAATACAAAGTAACAATACAAAGACTGGTTGTTGATACACTAGGTAGGTGGTTGCGTTATTATTATTTTACTTTAATTTTTGATGGTTCCCTATGTTCTAAGAATAAAGTACATAATGAATTTCAATTTCTATTATATTATAATTGAAATTGAAATAGATGACCGTAGTGACTTATTCTCTTTGTAGATGACATGTACAAGCAGTTGTTGTTATTGTTTTTTGTTATTCGCTCGTGAGAGCAGGCAAAGGAACTATGCCATACAGCCTTGTCTTTGTGTAAAATTATCCTTCGTAATTCACTGCTTCACAACATGTTGATGCGTCACATTGTGCAGCCCTTGGGAGATTCTGATGGCAACTTGAGCCAGCAGGCAGCAGACAGTTGGCGATGGTATCCAAAGATGCCTATGCAAACAGCTTATCTTGAGAATCCATCTCCATCAGAGCACTTGTTTCACAGCTTCCACTAATAGTTCACATGCGCAGACACTTAATACACAAAATTGCACCACTTTTATATATCAAAGTCCACTACAAACAATTATTTAAACAATAATACAGGAGCAACAAACCGCCCCAGGTCAAGTTCCCGCCAAAACTCCTGTACAAGCAGTATTTTGACGTGGTTTACACAGATAAAAATGAATATTGGTCAATGATGTACACCATTGTCCAGGAATTAGCTCTATAACATAGTATAAATATTTTTAATTTATTATTATTCCTTTCATTATTCTATTATATACTATTGCCAACATAGTTAAAAGTAATATATTTATCTATTTATTTTTCATTATTTATCGTTTTTCAGAATATTATCTTTATATTATATTACATAAACATATACATTTAAAATATCTTTAGTTTTTTTTTTGCATTAAATCTGTCTGACAGCTGCTCGCATGTTTTAGATTAGTGGTCCCGACAGAATAACAGCGCTGCGGCTCTTTGCTGTAGCATAATGCTGAGTCGGGTCCTTTTCGTTGCTGCAATCCAACATAAATTTAAATACTTTTTATAAATACTTTTTACTATTAATTGTTTATTTTTATGTTGAGTTAATTGTTTGTTTTTTATGTGTTTGTATTAGCGTAGCTACGAATAAAGTTATTTTCTTTCTTTCTTTCTTTAAAACCATAAATAAAAATGACGCATATTTGTATAACAAAATATCATTGAAGTAATATGTATAGCTGCCGACACGAGTGTTGAGCACAGATAAACTGTAGTGGGAGGTAGGTACACTGTCGGGCAAAATTATTGGATACCTTTATTTTCAATTCGTAATTTAATATTTTCGGCGACTTTAATGAAAATGTTTACCCGAACACATTAACTTTTACTTTGATACAGTAATGTTGCAGATATTCGTGTCCGTTATTTTATTATCTACTGTAAAGTATTAAATGTATACCTGGTGGTTAGAATTGATTATTTTATTAAGAAGAAGGAAGAGATGATATGCTTTCCATAAAATCTGGTGTTGCGGTGCGCCGTACATTAACTACTGAGACATTAGTCGCCTCAGCAGTCTGTTTATATACGTCTATGATGTTTTTCGCAGTACCTAATTTTTTCATGTACTAAACACTGAATAGAAAATTTGTCGGGATTGTCTATTTAACACCAAATTCCTCCTTCTCTGCATATTTAGTCCAAAATCTGAACACTAAAATTATAACAACAAAAATAATTAAAAACAAGAAATAACAAAAACAATTAATAACAAGGAATACAAAAACAACAATTAACAACGAGCTAACAAAAACAATTAACGAAAATAAAGTTATTAAAAAAGTTATCATTAAAATTATTGCTCTGAAGCGTACGGAAGCCGAATGATACGTTCGAAACCAATAGACGACGAGAATCGACTAATGAGCCAATCACGTGGAATGTCAGCGTGGTGAACGTCGTATCGACCAATAAAAAGTGTGCTCACGACTTATGTCGGCAGTTATACTTACGTACTAGAACAGCTATCTCAAACAAAAAATGTGCGCTACTCTGTGTCCGAGCGGTTGGTTTTTTTATCATAGAATAAACATAGGTAGAATGATCCGTAGGTAATAGTAAATTGTATTGATAAATAGGTAAATTATATCGAGAATAATATTTAAATTTTGTCATTTATTTTTTATATTTTTTTGCTTATTTTATATAATATTATATCACAATTACATTTTAATTATATTTTTATCCGAATATTTTAAAAGTTATCTACGGCAAATATAAAAAAAAACATACTGAATGTATGTTTAACAAACTTATTAACATAACCTTTAAATTACAAATAAATTTATTTAAATTAGAATAAGAGTCGTTCATAAATGCTGGACACGCGATAGTTAAAGATGGACGATTTTATTCCACTTTGACTTTGGTGTAGAAACCTAAAAATAAAATAAAAGAATAAGCAGATTTAAACATGAAAATTTAGCCTAATTGTAATAACTTATATATGTTTCTATAAAAAAAAAATTGTGTATAATAATGTATTCGTCCTATACTTAAGTACCCACAGAAATGTCGTATCTGAACATATTAATTTTATAACCTATATTCCATGACACGATGGCGTCTTAGGAATAATTTGTTTTATTATTAATCCATAATATTTTTTTATTGATTAAGTATCTTATTAACCGATGAAAAGAAATTCCTTGGTTTTTACTGACATTTCTTGAATTATTTGTGCAATATCTAAGTACACACGACGGCATATTTTTATCAAGAGATTTTTTTTAAATCAACACAACACGTGACAACTCTACAATCGTCTAGCGAGTGACTGATTAAAGTGCGGTGTAAGCACCGCAGTTGAGTGGAACAGAGTAGCTGAATGCAGTGTCGCCTCTAGTACGTCGTACATAATAGCTCAATGCAAAATATTTAGTTTTGAAACATTATAGAATGCAAAATGTTATTTTTGTTTTCAAAATTAGCAGCTTAGATTATCAGCCAATGAAAGACATTTTCATATTCTATTTTTTATAGAATAAGGGTGACAAACCAACACACAGTCCACCTGATGGTAAGTAGATGCTGTGGCCCATAAACATCTACATCCATCCTCATTAAAATTGACAATGTGAATGCATTTTTACCTTTAAGGACTAAGATTGAATGTCTCGTTTCCTGTGAAACGAGTCTCAGATTCTCTACACTCACCATACCAAACACAGTAGCATTAAGCTGCTATTTTACGCAAGTATCCTGTGGGAGCGTTGTCCTTGCCCGGTTGAGCTGACCCTTTGGTGCTATAACCATAATGTAGCTGTAGTATAGCTCTACCACGTAAAACCTCCAACGCGCTATCCTAAATTATATTAATTTTTTGGCCTTAATTGAAGGAAAAGATCGACTTTATAATGATTTAAAATTCCAAATTCAATATTATAAAGCGATAAAATTTAGCCTAGCGATACTACATTAGCAATACGGCGTCAGAAACATCTGTAAAACATTACTAACTACCGTCGTTGCGTAAAGCTTTCTAATTACGTTCGCTTAGGCCCCTGGCCTATTGTCGAGCTAAGGGCTTAAAACAATTTAGTACCGTACAACTAGAAACAACGTTGTGACAATATCATAATGTATTTAGTATTGTTATTATAATTACCTTATTAAAACTATTTTAAAAATAACATATGTTACACGTCATATTTTTGTTTTACGTACTTCGCTTATTATTTTTTATTTTGTAAATTTATTAAAATTCATTAAGCATTTTAACACTAATTTTTTTCATGAAAATCAAATTAAATTAACAAATTTAATTTCAAAAAAATTTTGTATTAGGAAGAAACAGCGAGAAACTCAGCGGGCCTTTTTTAGATTTATTTAAGTTAGCTAAGATCAGCATAAAAATAGAAAAATGGTGTATCTTACCTATTTTAACATGCAACTTCCACCCTCCTTTAAAAGGTAGTATGTGTTTGGCTCCGTCGATAATACGACACGTGTCTGTGTACTTGGCATCATCAGAAGAAATAGACTCCGCGGAGGCTGACCAGTGCCATCATAGAGATCACCTTCAATATAATGAATTCCCGCAAAGTAACGCCTGGTTCTATTATTTGTACAATAATTTACAATATACTTAAGTAACAATATACTAATTAAATATTATTTTGCTCCATGTATTGTAAATTTTTAGAATTGATTCCGGATAAAGCATTTTGTAATATTGATTTGATTTTAAATTTATACATTGTTGTTTTTATTTTATTTTAAAAGTTTTTATCAATCTAATACAGGTAAATAAAATGAAACACCGACAAATTTCGCCTAAATTTAGGGCTTTATTTCCACATGCGCCAGACAAACAAGACCGGCAATGACTACGCTAAAGTTATGGTAAAATTTCGAAGAAAATATATGTGCTGTAAACTGCTGGAACCATTCTCATCCAGCTTTTTTAAATAATAAGGATGACTAACGAGCACACAGTCCACTTGATGGTAAGTGGGTGATTTAGCCTACAGACGTTTCGAATTGAAGCACGGTTCGGACTGGCGTCTAGCACATCACCGCAATAATATCGAATGGGACTTGTTTATTTGCGTGTGTTCGTTACTTATAAAATTTGTTTCTGGTTTGAACAATGTGTACTGTCTATAGTAAGTGTGATTGCTAATCATTAAGTCCCGGGTTCAAATCCTTGGGTCGGATCAAAAATCTGTTATGGGGTTTGTTATCAAGAAATTATTATATAAAGAAAATTGATTTTAAAATATTTTAGTTCATCGTTATTAGTGACTTCTATACGAATTAAGTAAGAGGACAAAGTAAACCAAGCTATTGCTGCTTTCCTTTTTGCATTGAGTTTCCCAACAACCCAACCAATATTCAGAGATGACGGTGATTTTCAAAATCAGTATGTGTCAATGTTGGTGCGTAAACCTGTGTGACCTTTAAAGAATATAGTTTTATTCTGAGTATACAATTACAATCCTCCCAATTTATTTACCCTTCCGATCTTCATAATTTGTATACAATAAAATCCCACCCACTCTTGCGAAAGATATTCTACTACGATACTAAATCATAGGACGAAACATTAGACGAAATGTTTGGTAAGAGTCAGTTTCATGACTAAAAAGTTTTTTTACTATGCATTAAATCTTAAACCTTGAAATATTAAATTCAAAGTAAAGTATATAAATCTTCTAGAATGCCAACAAAGCTAGCGCCTTTTAATTCCCCTCTCATTCTATATTCATGGTACTTTATGAGATGCAAATACATTACCGAGCACCGACCCTCTCTTTATGATCCCTTGGAATCCGACTGAATACCTTAATCGTTTTAATTCTTGCTGTTGTTCACCTTTGGGGCCATGAATACATTTGGTAAATAAATTATATGTATATAACATTAATATATTATTGTGCACTATGTGTGTTAGTTTTTCAAATTTACAGTTGATCAAGCTGAAAATTTTAGGGGCAGATACTAAAGCACATGCGTGTATCTATATAGGAATATATTTCTGTTTACAGTGGTTATTATAACTAATTGGCTAGTTTTGGTTTCAAGACATAGTCAAAAATATGTTTTAATAAATCGCTAGAGATCTGCCCGGCTTCAGTTTTTACTTTAAACCACCACCACTCAAACGCACACAAAACATTTCATCAAAATTTCACTTTTCAAATTCATAATCATCATTACAGCCCTTCACGAGTCCACTGCTTAACAAAAGCCTTCCCCAAAGAATGCCACAAAGCACGGTCCTAAGCCACCTGCATCCATCAACTTCCTGCATGTCTCACCAGGTCCGTCACCCCATCTAGTTGGACGTCCTATATTTTGCCTACCTTAACGGTACGAGGCTGCCACTCGAGAACCTTTTTTCCCTATATCTCAAACTCGTTAATACTAATGTAAATTCAAATGGGGACGAGCTGAGAATTATCGATACCACCATTTCTTTGGAGTTACACTAGACGAAAAGCTTCAATGTCGCCCCCATATATTAAAACTAGCAAGCAGACTTAGCTCTGCAAAATTATTCTGTAAAAAAGGTTAGATTTTTTAAAACTATTGTAGTCTCAAATATAATAAAAAAATTAATTCAAATATATAATTTTATCCTTTCGTAATTTTTGTTATGTATGTAAGCACATAACACCAGTCAGGGGTTTTCATGCTGGTCTACCTTTCCGGTGATCCTGTTATGGAATACGGGTACGCGACCCCGGCTCCCCGAGCTACTGTTATTCTCATACCTTTCCTGCCGAGATAACAGTATCCTTACACCTACGCTCCTACCCCCAACCTTTTTTTTCCTTTTTCCAAAATGGTAGCTTCCTCTACCAACAATAGCATACCCAAAGAGGGTTGGTGTCAGGCAGGCGGCCGACTGTAAAACTTTTGCCAAATCCCATGCAGTAAACTTATGAATATTACGAGTTGTGGGATATATGACAGGGCTAGGGCGTACCCCGCAGGCGACGCGCAGGAGCAGCACCCGGCTCCTGTGGGAAGTGGGCAAGGGTTGTCGCACCTTACGGAGCGGGTGCGACGTAAGAGGCGAGCCCGTAGAGAGAAGAATGTCAGAGTGAGGTTTGCAAGCTGGAATATAGGTACGATGACTGGAAGAGGAAGAGAGTTAGCAGATGTTTTGAAACGACGAAGAGTGAATGTTGCCTGTTTGCAGGAAACAAAATGGAAGGGCAATAAAGCAAGAGAGATTGGGGAAGGATACAAGTTTTATTACTGTGGAAGTGACGGGAAGCGAAATGGAGTAGGAGTTGTGTTAGATAGTGGAATGAAAGAACGAGTGACAGATGTGAAAAGAGTAAATGACAGAATGATAGTTGTTAAATTAATGATTGAAAACAAAGTAGTGAATGTTGTAAGTGTGTATGCTCCGCAAACAGGCTGTGAAGAGAGTGTGAAAGAGAAGTTTTGGGAGGAATTTGATTGTATGATGATGGGAATACCTGAGAGTGAGGATGTTTATATGGGAGGAGATTTTAATGGACATGTAGGGAGAGTGAATGACGGGTATGAAAGAGTACACGGTGGATGGGGGTACGGAGTACGCAACCGTGAGGGGGAAGTTCTTCTGCAAGCAGCATGTGCTTTCGACCTGGCTGTAGTAAACACGTGGTTCCAAAAACGAGATCAGCATCTTGTTACTTATAAAAGTGGCCACCACGCGACACAGATCGACTATCTTCTGTTAAGACGGAACCAAATCAAGAGTGTAAAAAACTGCAAAGTGCTTCCAGGTGAAGACTTAGTATCCCAGCACCGAATTCTGCTGGCTGACATCTGCTTAACTGTTCGCCTCAACAAACATAAGGATCGTCCCCCACCCAAAATAAAGTGGCATTTGTTGCATAAGCAGGAGTATGCAAGTGAATTTAGAGAGCTAGTTGTAAACAAGATGATAGAGATGGGTGATATGGAAGGAATGAGTGTGAATGAGTGCTGGAAGGAAATGGCTGATTGTATCCGAAGTGTGGCAAGGAAGGTGTTAGGAGAAACAAAAGGGAAGCGTATGATAGATAAGGATGGGTGGTGGTGGAGTGAAAGTATTAGAGAAGTTTTGAGAGAAAAGAAAAATGCCTTTAAAGAATGGCAGAGCGTAGAAGACCAGAATGAATCCATAAAAGAAAGTAAGAGAGAGGCGTATAAAGAATGTAAGAAGAGAGCGAAGAAGGAAGTTGCTATTTGTAGGGCAGAGGCGCAAGATAAATTATATCGGTCCCTTGAAAGCCCCGAAGGTCAAAAACGACTTTTTCAAATTGCAAGAGCGAGAGAAAGGAATGGAAGAGATGTTTCACATGTAAAATGTATAAAAGATGATTCTGGAAGGATTTTGACTGACGATGAAAGTATAAAGAAGCGATGGAAGGAGTATTTTGAGAAATTGATGAATGAGGAGAATGAATGGAATGGTATGCTTGAAAACCCACCAGTGAATATGGGCTTAGTGAGAGAAATTAGTGTGGAAGAAGTAAAAATGGCTGTTAGGAATATGAAGAATGGGAAGGCAGTCGGCCCAGATGGAATACCAGTAGAAGTGTGGAAGTTGCTGAGTGCGGATGGATGGAAGTGGTTGAGTTTATTTTTCGGTAAATTGTTGCAGGAAGAACAAATACCTGAGGAATGGTGCAGTAGTATACTGGTCCCCATTTTTAAAAACAAAGGAGACGTTCAAAACTGCAGCAGTTACCGGGGAATAAAACTCATCTCACATACTATGAAAGTCTGGGAAAGAATAATAGAGAGAAGAATGAGAGAAGAGTGTGAGATAACACAAAACCAGTTCGGATTCATGCCCGGTCGAGGTACGACAGATGCCATTTTCGCATTACGCCAATTGTGCGAAAAGTACAAGCGCGTGCATAAAAATCTGCACATGGTTTTTGTCGACCTTGAAAAGGCGTACGATCGGGTTCCCCGTGAGGTTTTGTGGTGGGCGTTAAAGATGAAAGGTATGCCTGGGAAGTATGTGAGGTTAGTCCGTGCTATGTACAGAGCATCCCGTACATGTGTACGATCTGCCGCGGGAACTACGGGCAGTATCGATGTGGCGGTAGGGCTGCACCAAGGGTCGGCATTGAGCCCTTACCTCTTCCTACTGATTATGGACGCTTTGACGTCGGACCTGCAGGATGAGGCACCCTGGTGCATGCTCTTTGCCGATGACATCGTGCTTGTCGGGGAAGAAGGCATCGAGGTACAGAGCAGACTGACGGGGTGGCAACAGAGGCTGGAAAGTGTTGGCTTGAAGATCAGCAGATCCAAAACCGAATATCTGTGCTGTGATTTCGGCGGTCTTTCCAGTCCTGTACCCATGTCGTTGGATGGCGCTATACTGCCTACCTGCTCAGATTTCAAGTACCTCGGTTCCCTCATTCAAGGCGACGGCGGAATAGATAGAGCTGTGCAGCATAGGATTAACGCAGGGTGGATGAAATGGCGACAGGTCACAGCCACAACGTGCGATCCCCGAATGCCAATAAGGCTGAAGGGGAAAATTTACAAATCGATCATCCGACCTGTCGTCATGTATGGAAGTGAATGCTGGGCCGTCAAGAAGAAGGATGAAAATAGACTGCATGCGAATGAAATGAGAATGTTACGATGGATGTGTGGTGTGACAAGGATGGATAAGATAAGGAATGAGTATATAAGAGGAAGCCTGAAAGTAGCGCCAGTGGTAGAAAAGGTGAGAGGAAGCAGATTGGCATGGTTTGGGCATGTGATGCGGAGGAATGAAAGTCATGTCACAATACGAGTGTTGAATATGAATGTGGAGGGACACACGGGCAGAGGAAGACCGAATAAAAGATGGATCGATTGTGTGAAGAGTGATATGAGAATGAAAGGAGTAAGTATGGAAATGACGGCTGATAGAGAGGAATGGAACAAGAAGGTTTACTGCGCCGACCCCAGATAATGGGAAATGGTTTAGAGAATGATGATGATGTATGTAAGCACATAAATATGGTGCTCTCGACTTGCCTAATTAGGTAGCTCCGAAAAATTCCAGAACCTCTAAATAATTATGAAAAGCGAACACCGCTGTTTGATACCAGAAAAGTGACGAAGTAAATTGTGAAGCATTACTTTCACACAAGGGAATGTGTAATTATTTAAAGCGAATGAAATATATACTTAAATGGTATTATAATCAAATGATACCGAGGACATATTTAAAATAACTAAGGGTGACAAATTTTGTTGTATCCTGCACAGTATATATTCTTACCAACGGTGATGGACGAAACGTCTGTCTATTTCTACGTTGTATTTAACTTCCAAGTAACTAACCTCTAAACTGATGCACAATCTTTAAATGTCATTTGATATTAATATATTTAAAAAATCAATGTGATACAAAAGTAATATTTTAAACGGTAGAAATCCTTTCATGCCAAGGAATCTATGGACTTGAAGATACTGGTACCACTATTTTATACGTTGATAAACTACAATTTGTGCACTGTTGTGTTTCGGTCCGAAGAGAGCCAATATAAATACAGGTTGTAAGGCATTCCATATTAGTCTTTAAAGGTGAAAACGTATTTTGAACTCATTTTTTTTTTGAATTTAGAGTTAAAGTTAGTTAGTAAAAAAAATTTGAGGCTGGCTGTCTACTCCCTATATAATATTGTAGGCTTTGGCCGCTGCGCCGTCGTATGTGGGTTTCTGTATCGTTTGTTTACAGCGGCTCGTGATGAAAAATATCCATCGCTGTAGAAATACAAAATATTCCAAAAACCCAATCTGATACATACTTGACCAAGGTGTGATATTATTATTATTTTTATAATCACAGATTTTTATTACAAAACTTTGTTTCACTAAAAGTACGTAGGATTTAATACGTATATACAACATGTAACATAATTAACGCACTTTGAGAAAGTAGTTTGTTCAGAATCGTTTACTGAATCGATTCCTATCATTTTTAATATAGGTAATTTTTTATCCCAAAAATAATTAAAACTACGTAAATTACAGCCACACTAAACCTGTACAGTCAAAACAAACTGAAGTGGACCGTAACCTAAGGCAATAAAACTTTTAAGAGTGCAGTTTTATTTGTATTTTTACTAATTTTGTCATTCAATAAAAATAAAGAAAAATGAACTTTATTTCAAGCATGTTAAAGTCTTTGAGTTCGTGGATTTATACTGTGATCACACATTCTTCCGGAATTAGTATAACTAATTTAATAAATAATCAGTGCATAAAAATGTTCAACTAAAAATTCGGTGTATGTATTATGATTATAACATAATATACTAATTGGGGTGTCTGAGGGTGTGCGTTAATTACGTTACATATTGTATATAAAATATTGTGATATTATACGTCTCGGACTTTATGGAGTGACCTTAGTGAATACTAAATAAAAATACCAACTGGTTAGATATGATAAGATGAAAGACATTTTGAAAACGAAATAAAGTTGATGTAAAAAAGAAATCACTAACGAGTCAGGTAAAAAAAGACTAGCTTTTACGATAATGCCCTCTTATTCTTTAAAAAAGGTTACTCCCACACTAGGATTTTCTCCTGTGTCGTGGATACAGTTTACTTGTAGGCCACACACATATTTGTTCCGTGTGGGTTTCGAAACTGCGGCCTTCAGCGCCACGGAGCCGTCAATTCAGTCATGCTCATGCCTGAGTACAATAACTAAAAATTAAAGATTAAAGTAATATTAAAGTTGATTTCTGGTCGTTTCAAAATAATTTTGTTGAGTTTTTTAATTAATTAACAATAATAAAAAAATCGAATCTCAATAATAATGACATAGTAAAATTGAAAATAATATTTTCTATTGTTTTTTGAGATTTTTTTTTTATATTTTTTCCTGATATGTGTCATGCACTTCTGGATTTTCCAAACTTTTTATTGACGTTTAACATAAAATTATCGGAAAATTAGAAGTTATAATAACATGGTTATTTATGAAAACTTGTGTGTATTAAAAATACTTTAAAAATGTCGTGCACATTTGGATGTACCCAAAGTTTTTAAATATATTATAAATGTAAGTTATTTATATTATTTAATTAATAATAACTGAAGACAAAATATACTACTTTTTCCATTCGATGGTATTTTATTAATATTTAAAGTTTATAAATATGGTATTTATTTGGAAAAAAACACGTGTTATTCCACCTACAACTAACATAACCATATATAATAGAAAATTAACATCTAAAGGAAGGAAAATACTTAACTTCTTTATTTGAAGTTCGGTGATCGGATAAAAATTTGCCTTTAAATTGCTCCGGGTTACTAACTACCTTCATACAAAATTTCATGTAAATTGGTACAGCAGTTTTTGCATGAATTTTGAATACACAGACAGACAGATAAACATTTTAAAATCCACTAATTTGGCTTCAGTAAGTACCCTTTATTTTGTCTCCTGGACTTGTTTCTTAAATAATATATTAGAATGCAGACAGACACGACTTCTCTGCAGATTTATTAAAAAAAGTAAAGTTACAGCCTATATAAGTCCCACTGCTGGGCACAGGCCTCCTCTCATTTCTGAGAGGGTTTTAGGGCAAGGAATATAGTCCGCCGCGCTGCCCCAATGCGTGTTGGCGAACTTCACATGTCTTCGAAATATGTTTTTTTCTTATTTTTCAGACATGCGGGTTTCCTCACGATGTTTTCCTTCACCGCCGAGCACGTGGTAAATCAGCACTTAAAATTGCAATTAACAATTTCATTGGTGCCGGCGAGGATCGAACCCGGTTTGCTCGCGTACTGTGAAATTTACAGCAAGCGCTAACCATCTGAGCTACCACGGCTGCGTTCAGATTTATTATATTTATAGATAAAAAATTGGTTAAAATAAAGTTTGATATTCTACGTTAAATAATGAAACGCTTTTTTAATCTCCATTTATAGAAAATGCACTGAACCGGTATACGTTCTTATTAAGCACATTAAGCTTTTAACGTAACATGTCTAATTCAGAATTCCTTGTACATTCCAGGCCCTGAACCCTTTTCCAAACATTCGCAAACTATAAACTGTAGTATGTGGCTTTTAAAGTTCAATTTACATTGATGAAATATTTAAGATGAGGTCGTTTCAAAGTTTTTAAGTGTGAAAGCTAGTGTCGGTACAGGCGCGAAGTTGGTTAGTATCATTTATTATTTAGCGAATTGCTGCGCAGTCGGAGGAACGTGGTGTGGGTTCTGTAGAACAGACGATTTCCACTTAAGAGTGATATATGTAAGTATCACTGTACATAGTAAGACGTTGTATTTTGAAATGTTAACTTTGAGAATTTTTTAGTGAAAAGGCAAGACTACTACAGTCCAAGGACCAACAATCAACTTTAAGCTTATAAGGACACCGACACGCAGCCGTCGGGAGTAATATTTTTTATATTGTATTGTTGAAAGGTGTTAAATGGAAAAGGGAGGCGTGTTCCTCTTTTTATTACTTTACTACAATATAAGAGGGGGCATTCGAGCTTGACTCTTCTAATAGTGAGTAATTACCGCCGCCTATGAACAACTGCAAAACCGGTAAGTTGCAGATGCATTGCAGGTCTTTTAAGAAATAAGACAAACGTCGCGATACAATCCATACCATCTCGATAATCGGGGGTAAGCCACTGTGCGATTTACTAGAATTTTTCATCCTCCACAAATTCCTTAGGGAATCGACCAATGGCCCAGCAATTTTTCCAGACCGGACCGGACCGGCAGTGCACTAAATGCGGTCGACACTTTTTATAAGGGAGCTGTATGCTCGTTTGCTCCTCGTTTGCATCGGAGTGCAGTGTCATAGGTATTAGTTGTCTGGTACGGGATTGTCCATCCACCTACCAAGCGTGGCGTTTATGGTAAACACTTTTTAACTCACCACATTTGTTTTCGTGAGTGTCTTAAAAGGCGACAGAAGAAGGGCAGCAGAAGATGGGCAGGAGCATCTTCCTGATAACTACTTAAACTTATAAAAACTGAATTTGACTACCTGCATGTCAAGTGTAGAAACTATGGTGAAATTCTCCTTTTGAGGAGTTATCCAATCTATAAGAGGCCTGTGTACACCAGTAGACAGTTATAGGCGCCAATTGTTTGATGAATGAACAGATAATGCAAATTAAATTCTCTAAATCCTATATTCATATTATTCATTTGAAAATGTGTATCATGCATCATAAAAATATCATGTGAAATTTTCATGCGTGTTTTGTACGATATGATTTTGTTAAAACCTCACAAGACTAGCAAATTGTTGGGCTTATTCTGGTATAATTGGTGTAGTTAGCGACATATTTGTGTTTTACGGGGCGCGCGCCATGAATACGTAATAGGTTTGCGGGTAGAGGGAAAAATTACTGCGAGGTAACGGGTATGGTTGTCATTAAAGGGAGCTCGTCTTCAGTAAATTAGCTTTTTATTTCAGTAACTACGCAATGGAGCTTGGAGCAATTATTTCCGATGCCCTACTAACTATGCCAGAATAATGCAGTGCAACGCAGGACTTATTTATCAAAATGTTTAAAAATTTTATCAAGCAAAAATTGTTTAGTTATGGTTTTGTATTACTAAAAAGAGTTTATTATTGATAATAACCTCTGGAAATGAGGTGATTACTTTCATGCTGATTCTTTTTTTATACTAATTGTATAAAATATATTGTAAATTACATTTTTAATTTTGACAGAGGTTTTTTCCGAATCAGTAATACAGTTTAAAATTTGCATGTAACCCAATTTTTTTTAAATGATTGTATTGTATTCTACTCTTTGTACCATATTTTAAAGACTGTATTACTAAAAATATTTTATTGGAAAAAAATAATGCAGGATACGTAAGATATCTCTTCTCTCGTTATACTTAAGGGGTTTCCACGGTCAAAGTTCAGAGAGTGTGTTGAAGTGAAAAATAGACTTACAGTCCACCTGAAGTGGTTAATGCAGTGGTTATGGCCACTTGCAGCTAAATACACACAAAGAAGGCTACAGATGCATTGTCATCTTTGAGGACTAGGAGTTGCTTATAGTCTGTTATTATACTGGTTCTCGTTACCGTTCTGACTAAAACACTACTTTAGACGGTAGATGAAGTTCAGAGGGTATCAAGCTAGACAAAGCCTTAGCACAAATTCCTTAGCAGAAAAGGAGACTGCCCTCCCACCGACTTGACCACAAACTCAATATTTGAAGTCAGTCTTTTTAATTAGGTAAGTTTAATTATTTTACCGTTTTGAGTGAATTAGTCTATCACAAGACAAAGTAACAACTAAAATGTGGTCGAAACTACTATTTAACGACCTACGTTAAAAACTTCATCCCCATTTTCTACAATTATGGTTGGAAAATTCTTTCTCATTTACAAACTATAAAAAGAAGAATTTATAAAAGAAAAGTATGTTAGATTTTATGTGACGTCATAGATCATGGTCTATAAGCCGAGGAACTATAAACCGAGGAACGAAGTGAAGCTTTCAATGATGCCTACTTTACCAAAATAAACATCATTTTGACTTTGTCTTAATCAGTCAAATAGAAGAAAAATGAATTTTTCTTAAAGGATTTGTCTTTATTGTTTTGCTAAGCAGGCGAATTGACGATCACAGCACCGTACGTCTCGCACCTTTGACGCTGTCGTCACCGGTCTGAGTATTGCACTATGGGTCAAATTTTAGTAAGTGCATAATTAAATGTACTTACTATAACTTTAGCACCTATTACCTATATAGAACGCATTATACAACTTAGCATCTATCAGAGCCCATCAAAAGTCTATCGCTGAATACTTGTCATTTTGCCAAGCTTGGCTGGCAGATTGACAGCCGCAATTTTTTATTATATTGTGATAAGGTAATTCTGTTAATTATCTCCTCCTTCAGTTTACCTCAGTCTTCTCTTACAATTCTCACGGGATAATTATAAGTAGTAGTGGATTTTCTTAAAGCGAGCGTGGGGCTCACATTATGGTGACAACCGCCATCCATGAATGTCTGCAGTACTAGGTAAATTTCAGCTTCGTTGTCGACCTAGAATTTCAAATGTGATATGCCTCATTACCAGTAAAATAATCTATTCAAATCAATGAAATCTTATCAATAACCATTCACAAGCACAAGAGAATTATGCTGGTACTTTAAGCTTTTCAAATTAGTCATAAAATCCCTTTAAGCTGCTTGTGTGCAAAGTTCAAAGTCTGCTGCGAGCTCAAACATGGGTATAACGCGTTTGTCATTTCAAAGCAGCTCTTTGTGCTTCGGGCACTTAAAACTTTTTGTAAGAATAACTTTCTACTGCAAGTTCCCGGAACTGAATTCAATATTTCTTGTTTTCTTGAAATGTCATATTGATGTAGACAGAAATTTTAAGTCGTGATGAAATTTTTAAAAGAAATTCACTGACATTTGGAAAGCATTTACTGAAATATTAAATATTTCTAAGTTTCTAAAAAGGAGGTGTAAGCGATATGGTTAAAGAAAGCATCGATTGGTATACTTGATAAACGATAACAGAGAAATGTTGAATTAAATTAGTTTTTGCAGGTTTATTACATCCGGGACGACGATATAGTTAGCGAAGACTACTTTCAGTTTAAAATTAATATTTTTTGGTAAAGAAAGAACTTCTAGTATCTTGATACCTTGAAGTGGTGTGTTTGGGTTGGAATTCCACTTCATTATATTTCAATTAAAATGCAGACGCGGTGTCACCTCTGGAGACTAAGGTGAAACGCCCGATTTTCAAAAAAATGTCCGATTTTCTAACACACCCTACGAAATACATCAGTATTAATATGCTAGTTTAAGCTGGTTTTCTGTGAGAACGTGGTCTAATCGCGGTTGAACTGACCACGTTTATGCTACAATCATAATGTAACAGGATGACTCTACTACTTAACAAATAATCCCGCGAATCTTGGTAGGAATCAAAGTTCTTCTGAGAGGCTTTGTGGCATAACAATTTTTTATTAAGAAAACCAACAGCTTTACAAATTATATATCTTATAGCTATGTGCAATGTAGTAATGCCAATAAAAGGTTTCCATTTAATTAACAAAAGGCATTGTAACAATCAAACATTGTAAGTACTAAAGTTAACTCTATAAGTATACCAAAGAATTCAAGGATGCCATCCGCTTAAACCTATCAATATCATAGATAATTAAGTAAATACTATAAACTATATGTATACATGTTTCCGAAAGTAATATATTATAAGTACCACCCATTATACACATACACAGAGATAATAACACAAGATAAAGACAAAAAGAAAAGAAAAGTTTTTATGATATCTGTCACTTTCTTTTTGAAAGTTAACTTACTTGAGCGAAATAAGTCAACCTGGCTAAACTTTGCATTATATGTTCTGGGTAATCTAACCATGACAGTATTAGATCCGTAGTTAGTACGACGTTGAAGCACATTTAATAGCGGAGTGTGACGTGTTCGACGCCTAGAAGCGCAGAATGCTACTTTATGCAACAGATCTGAGCAGTCTACTCTGTCCCGAACAATATCAAATAGGAAGCAAACATCTAGTGTGTTGTGTGTCATTCTTCCAAAGTTAATAGACTATTTTCATGACAGACTCGGGTATATGATTCGTGCAACCGACAACACTGGTACGAGACGTGTCTCAAAAAGATTTTTTGTATGCGCTCGAGGCGTTCTTTATAGACCTTGTATTTAAAGGACCAAATCTGATGTATAGACGTGGGCGTTATTTCACGTCACTAGATACAGTAACTGGCTAAGCGGCATGTAACCGAATCACTAGTTTCGAGTCATGTTACAAGTAGTGATTTTTGTAAATGCGTGATTACGATTACTGTTAACCATGATTATTGCGAGAGTCGACTGTCGACTGTCGGTCGCTCAAGCGCAAAGCGCACATGTGGCATACAACAATAAACAAACCGTCGTAAGTAACAATATTATTGTACGTTTAATTTTCATACGTAAGACTATATCCATAGACAATAAAATAGAGTAATCTCTGTTTGTAAATATTTTCAACGGTTTGCGATTCCGGGAAGCGAGTCACATTGAATTTAACTAAAATAATTTTTAAAACATTATTGACGTCACGGAGTCATGAACTCGTTTATTCATAAAATTAAAATAAAACTAAAAAATGTGTATAAAAAATTTAAATGGTTATAATATTATAAAACTTAAAAACTGTGTGTAAATAGCCAAACAAACAAACAAATTAATTGTACAGTGAAAATAAAAGTGCAAAAACAAATAACAGTGAAAACGTTGAAAAAGTGTAAATAAACTGTAAATATCAATAATCATTGTATATACAAACAAATTGACTTGTAAATATGCCTGCGTTAATAATTTTATGAAAATATTAGTGTCATAGTAAACGCAAATCAATCATAAATACATTTAATGCGGTCTGTCCTAAACCTGAATAGAGTATGAAGGGAAGTTAATTTATTGATTTAACAGTCTACAGTTACTGTATAGCTACAAACACAAATTGTGATTAAATTTATTTTCGTTTCGTGTGTAACTGTATAGTTGGTGGTGATATTTATGCAAACAATCACAGTAGCCGAATAAAAATAGCCAGTTACAAAAATCACTAGGTTTGAACCAGGTGACGCCGATCAATTCACTAGTTTCGTTCCGTTTCTTGAAAATGACGTAACGACCCACGTCTACTAGTGTACTCTAGCAGACTACGTACATGTATACAACCTCCAATGAGCCTATATTCAGGTAATGGAGGGGGTAATCCTGTACATATTTACAGACGGCATACTTCTTAGTGTCTATTCTTCAAATCGGCTATGTGTTCTTTCACACCGGTTTTTATTTGATCGAATGGCGTGAATATAAAATAAGTTATTCAACGCGACAAAATCCGGAAAAACCTAGCTTTGTGTTCGTGTAAATATCATTAAAAGGATATTGCTTTAAATATTCGAAAAGATATACATTTTTAAATTGGTAGTGCTATTATTAACTTGTCTTTGTCAACTTTGTCTTGGATTTAAAACAAAAAAAAAACCTGTCGCTAGTGTTCAGAAAACGATCATAGATTCTTGTTTTAATCGATCTTTTCAAATCTATTACTAGAAGGCGTTTTCAAATAACCACAATCTGGTATGTCGTAAATATATATATATATTTTTTAAATATTTTATAGCAGTTTATTCAGCTATTGAAATTAAAAAACATCCTAATTTCAATAAAGAAGATAATTGGGTGCTGCCATCTGCTTGGGGTCCTATAATTAACAAAATTAAACCCAAACCCAAGCATACCACTGCAAGACTTCAAGATACTGTAAGTTCGTTTTGCGTAAATCGGACCAAAAATTAATATTCAAAAACTGAAGGTAGCCGGGCTAACAATGACATTGGGACGTCAAACATCTCAGTCCCCTCCGTGACCATGGTTGCTGTAAAGCACCCGAAACGTCGGGAATTAAAAATAAGTAAAATCAGTTAAATAAACGAGATAGAATCCGTAAATTTAGTTTTATTCAACAGCTAGATTAGTTTATTTTAGTTACTTTCATAGCGTAACGACGTATGGAATCTTACTATGGGGTAATGCGACTGACATTGAAGTCATATTTGTTTTGCAAAAGAGAGCCGTACGGGCGATTTACAACCTAAATTGTAAAGAGTCCCTTAAAGAAAAGTTTAAGGAAATAAACACATTAAATTTGGCATCACAATATATTTATGAAAATATAATGTATGTACTTAAAACATAAATAACTTTCATAAGAATAAAGATGTTCGTATATTAGACACTATGAACAAACATAAACTTGTAATACCAGTTACTAGACTCCACGGAATTAGTAATTCATTTATGGGGCAATGTATTCGCTTTTACAACGAAATCCCAGCATGTGTACAAAATTTGTCATTAAAAAAGTTTAAATGTTTTTTTTAAAGAAAAATTGTACAATTATTTCTATTAGTTATTATAATATAAATAAATACATAAATGAAAATAACCCATGGGAATGAGGTGATCGCCACCATATTATATAAAAATTCATTCAAAAATTGTAACACTTAAAATTTATTGTAAATTTTGAGTATATTAAAAAATCCCGCTGGTTCTTCCTAGGACAGGGTTTTTTTTTTGCGAAACAGTGGTAAATTAAAAAATGAGTTTCAATAAGTATTATATAATAATCTATGTTGAATAAAATAAAAAATGTCGTTAGTACCGGAATAGCTGATATACAATATATAGTATCTACTCGAATATAGCGAACCTAGTTTTCACAAACTGGAAATAGATAACTAATGTAAGAGTTTCGGCTCGGTTATTTATTGGCTCTTAGTGTGGTTAGTTATTGCACATATAAGGCTTATGTTACAAACCAAATTTCAGTCCACCTCAAGATAAGTGAATGATGAAGTAGATGGACACCTTCAACCAACTTTTAAAAAATAAGGCCTCAGACTTCCCCTTCAGGGTGAAGGGGGCCTCAGGTCACCTCAGAAGACTAGCATGGAATGGATTGTTTGGATTGTAATGAAACTTTACAAACGGATAATGAATAATATCAAAAGTCCTTTAGGCTATTTTTTGCCATAAAATCTTGGAGAATCACAAAAAAAAGAAAATTGATAAAAGAAATTCACCTTAGCCTGTTATCTTATCTAGGTGACTTTTATTTTGAAACAATAACTGTAGACTATAGATATATTTGAAAAAAATATGTTGAAAATAATATGCAGACCAACTAGTTACCCTCTGTTTAGTACTTTTCGAAACCGTATAAATACAGGTCGTCTCTATGCAGATCACCGATCTCATTTCGCAGTTACTATACGTATGAATTTTGCTAATGTTTTATTTATATTCAATTCTAATACAAAATTTATGTAATGATTTCTTATATTTACGCGAACACTACACATGATTAAAACTACTTTTACGGATTTTTTCGCGTTTATTTTTACTTCTTATTTTTAATTCCCGACGTTTCGGGCGCTTTCCAGCACCCATGGTCACGGGGGACTGAGATGACTGACGTCCCGATGTCATTGTTAAACCCGGAGCACCTTCAGCTTTTTTAATTATTGTTTATGGTCCGATCTATGCAAAATGAACTGACTATGTCTTGAGGTCTTGCAGTGGTATGCTTGGGTTTGGTTTTAATTTTATTGATTATAGGATCCCAAGCAGGTGGTAGTACCCAGCCTCCTTCTCTATTGAAATTAGGATGTTTTTTAAATCCAATAGCCTCACGTATCATCCTTGGTAGGAATCGGTGTTCTTTCGCGAGGATTTGTGGTCTATCAAATCTGATGTAATGGTTGGGGCCGGTTAGGATATGATCACAAACTGAAGACTTCCCGGAACGTTGATGCTTCACATCAGCTATATGTTCTTTTACGCGGGTCCTAATTGATCTTTTGGTTTGTCCTATGTAAGAGAGACCACATTCACAATCAAGCTTGTACACTCCTGCATCTTGTAGAGGAATATGACACTTGACGGATGGTAGGAACTGACTGATCTTCTTCGGCGGCTTGTAGAATGTTCTAATAGAAGCTCGCTTCAAGATATAGCCAATCTTGTCTGTGACACCTCTGACATATGGTAGTACAGCAGCCACACGCTCGACTGTGGCCGGCTTCACTCGGTCACTGTGACGTAGGCGCGGGACCCGAAGCTTGTTGTCGTGCAGAACTTGCTTGACGTGCTGAAGCTCGGCGGCCAGGTGTTTGCTGTCACAGATCCCTCGTGCTCTCTGTAACAAAGATTTGCCCACGTTAGCTAACTGTGAAGGATGGTGGTGAGATTCACCGTTTAAATATCGGTTTGTATGGGTTTTTTTCCTATACACAGTGTGACCAATGGTGTTATTAGGATTTCGGATGACTAACACATCTAGGAAAGGTAAGGAATTATTTGCCTCTAACTCCATAGTTAATTGAATTTTAGAGTTTATGGAATTAAAACGTTAATTCGATAATACCTTCATGTGCCAAACCACCGAAGTTGTATGGGTTACCAAAGATACACAAACCGAATGCTCCATTACGTCCAATAGTGAGTCAGATTGATTCGCCAACTTACAGATTGGCTCAATACTTACCACCACTCAGAGGACACACAAGAGCACACACTAAGGATTCATACCAATTTGTCAGTGAGATAAAAGACCTACATCTTACTGACAATGAAACCATGGTCAGTTTTGATGTTCAGTCTCTATTTACATGCCTACCTGTTGAAGACTGCATCTCAATTATAACTAGGAAACTAGAGGAAAATAACATGCCAGCAGAATATGCAGTATTACTAAGACATTGCCTTACATCTGGCTATCTATTGTGGAAGGAAGAGTTTTACAAGCAAGTAGATGGTGTGGCGATGGGCTCACCTGTATCTCCCATTGTCGCCGATATATTCATGGAAGACTTTGAGGAGAAAGCCCTCCTTACTGCACCTGTTACACCAAGGATCTACAAGCGGTACGTAGACGATACTTTCACAATTTTACCATCAGACAAAGTAACTGCATTTTTAGAACATCTTAATTCCATAAACTCTAAAATTCAATTTACTATGGAGTTAGAGGCAAATAATTCCTTACCTTTCCTAGATGTGTTAGTCATCCGAAATCCTAATAACACCATTGGTCACACTGTGTATAGAAAAAGACCCATACAAACCGATATTTAAACGGTGAATCTCACCACCATCCTTCACAGTCAGCTACCGTGAGCAAATCTTTGTTACAGAGAGCACGAGGGATCTGTGACAGCAAACACCTGGCCGCCGAGCTTCAGCACGTCAAGCAAGTTCTGCACGACAACAAGCTTCGGGTCCCGCGCCTACGTCACAGTGACCGAGTGAAGCCGGCCACAGTCGAGCGTGTGCCTGCTGTACTACCATATGTCAGAGGTGTCACAGACAAGATTGGCTATATCTTGAAGCGAGCTTCTATTAAAACATTCTACAAGCCGCCGAAGAAGGTCAGTCAGTTCCTACCACCCGTCAAGTGTCATATTCCTCTACAAGATGCAGGAGTGTACAAGCTTGATTGTGAATGTGGTCTCTCTTACATAGGACAAACCAAAAGATCAATTAGGACCCGCGTAAAAGAACATATAGCTGATGTGAAGTATCAACGTTCCGGGAAGTCTGCAGTTTGTGATCATATCCTAACCGGCCCCAACCATTACATCAGATTTGATAGACCACAAATCCTCGCGAAAGAACACCGATTCCTACCAAGGATGATACGTGAGGCTATTGAAATTAAAAAACATCCTAATTTCAATAGAGAAGGAGGCTGGGTATTACCACCTGCTTGGGATCCTATAATCAATAAAATTAAAACTAAACCCAAGCATACCACTGCAAGACCTCAAGACATAGTCAGTTCATTTTGCATAGATCGGACCATAAACAATAATTAAAAAAGCTGAAGGTACTCCGGGTTTAACAATGACATCGGGACGTCAGTCATCTCAGTCCCCCGTGACCATGGGTGCTGGAAAGCGCCCGAAACGTCGGGAATTAAAAATAAGAAGTAAAAATAAACAAAATTTATGTTCATTTTAGTCTCCCTTAAGGCCAAATACTGATTGATTACTTATTTATAGCAAGGGAAGAATGAAATAATTATTTATTTACTTTATTATATTCTTATAAAAGGAAGGATACAAAAGCGGAGATAATGCCTAAAGGCATTCCCAAATATTATATTATATAATTTATTAGCTTTTTCTTTTATTCAAATCTGTGTCTTATATATAAGAGTGGAAACTGACACACAGTTCACCTGATTGTAAGAAGTTATTGAGACATACACACCTACTTGTATCTTCAATTAAGAATGAAATTTCAATGTATTGCGTCCCTGAGTACTAAGATGGAGCGCCTCATTGCCAGTAAAAAGCATCTTCAGTTGTTTTGAATATTCAAAGGAAACGCAGCAGCGTTATTCTATTTACTTGCGATGTTTTTCTGTGAGAGCGTGGTCCTTACCCATTCGAGCTGCCCCATTTGACTCCTCACACCAGTGTCAGTGAATCGAGCCGATTTGAAAGAATCCCGTCATCAACGATTCACACCGCTCCTCGCTGGATGCGATCAAACAGAAGGAGCTTGTACTTGGTTTTCCAGCACAGACTTTAGGACATTATTCCATGTGAGCCCAAATTGCGCCTTGTGTAATTACTACGCTTATCAAACACGTGAAGTTTTTAAGAGGCCAATTGAGCCTGCAGTTCCAAGTGGATCGCAGAACTGATCGATTTGACCGCCTCGGATTGTCCGATGTTGGTTGATGCAAAATGCCAAGTGCCTTGATATTTAGGAGATATGAAAAAGAGGTTCTTTTTTACGGTATATATGCAAACCTGTGTTTTCTGAGGGTTAAACTGGATTATATTTAAATGACCATAATCGGAGACTTGACTTTAGTCATAAGTTTGTTTCAGCATTCGACGACATTTTCCGAGAAATATTAACGCCACGGTCGTTGTAAGCATCACCATTGCTAGCAATTAACATTATTTAATTAACGGTTGTTTTAATAGATTAATGGTGACAAGCGAGCACTTAGTCCACCTGATGATAAGTGGTTACTGTGCAGATGCGTTGTCACATGTGAGGGCTAAAATAGAATGCCTAGTTTCCAGTAAAAATGGTCTCCGGTTCTCTACACTAGTAAAAAACACAGTAGTGTTGAGCTGCTACTTTATTCTGGTATTCTGTAAGAGCATGGTCTTTCTCCACGATCAATTCCTTATTATATATATATATATATATATATATATATATATATTCGTACAACTATACTACCAATATAGCTGCAGTATGGCTCTACCGCGAACAATTATATTAATTATTAATGCACGCAACCTTGTAGAATACAATCGTTGATAAGCCCTCACTGAATTTTCACTTATTCACTTTACTATGGTAACTCTTTTGAATTTTCCTGGAGGTTAATTTAAAATATAATCAAAATTTAAAGTTTAAGCAAAAGTGTTAAACGAACTTACAGTTCACCTGGTCTATTGCAGCTCACGGGCAAGCATTTCAAATAAAGAATAGATGTGCGTCACTTCTGAGGACTACACAGCCTGTAATCGTACTAGATATTTAAGGTATCTTTTAGGTCAAAACTCACCGAAAAACGGGCCACTGGGTATAAACGAAGTTAACTGATAATTATGTATTTTAAGAAAGTAAGTACTTACAATAACTACTTCATAAGCTTCTTCAGTAAGTTTTCAAAATAAGCAATATGTTCATTAGCTACACTAGCTTTTCTGTTTCATCTGTCCTACTGATACACTGAAAGGGTTGATGTTAAATAAAACAAATCACAACAATGAATGATCTAAGCTCGTTTAATTAATTTTAATGCCCCATTAAACCCTGGTAACGAAACCATAGCCATAGCCGTAGTAGCTCAGATGGTTAGTGCACGCTGTAAATTTCACAGTACGCGAGCAAACCAGGTTCGATCCCCGCCGGCACCAATTATTAATTATCTTATCGATCAATTATTTTACCGATCTACGTAACATAAACGTATTTTGAAGCCTTCAGTATGCTTGGTTTGGGATTTAATTTTATTAATTATAGGATCCCGAGCAGATGATGGCACTCAGCCATCTTCTCCATTGAAACAAGATTTCAATAGCCTCGCAAATCATTCTTGGAAGTAACTGGTTTTCTTTAGCGAGAATTTGTGGTCCATCAAATCTGATGTAGTGACAGGGGCGATCCTGAACATGTTCAAAGCCTGCAGACTTCCCGAAGCGTCGGTTCTTCACATCAGCACTACACTTGACAGATGGTAAAAACTGATTTATCTTCTTCGGCGGCTTGAAGTATGCTTTAATGGAATGTTTTAATTTTAACCTATAGGTAGTCGTCGTTAACTATGACACTGGGAGGTCGAATATCTCAGTCCCTCCCGTGACTATGGGCTGTAAAGTGCTCCAAACTCTGGGAATTTAAATAAGTTAATAAAAGCGATAAAATCCTTAATTACTAGTTTTATTTAAATGCCATTGGTAACGCTTAACTTTCACTGCTTTTGCGTTTCATTATCTAATTTGGACGTCACTATATGGATAACTATAACGTCCCATGTGCTCACGTCAACATTATAATTTTAGTGCATTTAAATAGTCACTTGTGGTATATACGTGTGAGCGTTTCTGGGCGAACAATCTTTTTTATCATACATCGATCGAAAGTTCATATTTCGACCTTATTTTCAGTGATGAAAGTGCCAAATTGTCTCCCTTTTTTTTATAGGAAAAGGGTGACAAGAGCACACAGTCGACCGTGAGAACTAAGATGGAGTGCCTCGTTTCCAGTGAAAAGGGTCTCCGGTTCTTTACACTCATCATACCAAACACAGCCACATGAAGCTACTATTTCACGCTGGTATTCTGTGGGACGTCATGAAACATTTTAATCTTAGAGTAATTACATACATACTTATTCTGAGCTTCCGCTCCGGGAAGTCTGCAGTCTGCGAACATGTTCAAGATCGTCCCCACCATTACATTAGATTTGATAAACCACAAATCCTCGCAAAAGAACAACGATTCCTACCGAGGAGTATCATCCTTAGCGAGGCTATTGAAATTAAAAAACATCCAAATTTCAATAGAGACATATTCTCTCATATTCTCTCAAATTTCAATAGATCCATACATATTATGGGTGCTGCCAGCTGCTTGGGATCTTATAATTTACAAAATTAAACCCAAACCCAAGCATACCACTGCAAGGCTTCATGATACTATAAGCTCATTTTGCGTAAATCGGACCAAAAATTAATATTCAAAAACTGAAGGTAGCCGGACTAACTATGACATTGGAACGTCAAACATCTCAGTCCCCCGTGACCACGGGTGCTGTAAAGCACCCGAAACGTCGGGATAATAAAAATAAATTAAAGTTGAATTAAACGCGATAAAATCCGTAAATAATAGTTTTATTCAATAAAATTGCTTGGCAATTACTGACTGGAGTACTTATTACCTATCAATAATCAAGTTATATTAAGTAATAACTCTTATTTATACTATGCATTTAATTAAATTGTACTCACGTTTGCACTCCATTCACACAAAAACGGGTTGAACTTGTGTACTTGTGGCACCCCTTTCGGCGTCACTTTAAACTTCGACTGCCGGCTGCTTAGGGCGAACTATAAGATTGAACTGGCGATGTACTACTGATGGCACCCTACATGGTGTCACATTGAACTAACACTCCCAATCCAGCTGAGTTTATCCACCTTGCTGAAAAAAGATGTTGCTCCCTTTGTGGGGTGCCCGGTACTCAAGCCGCAGCGATACACTGAAAGTACTAAGGGTTGTAGTCCAAACCCAAAGCTAGCACCACTAACTAACAAAAACTTCAGACTGTTCTGGGTTCGATATCCAGGGTCGATGGACCAATGTTTACTAGCTACATTATTGGTTCTGCTGTCCTATCGATACACAAGAGGGGTTGATGGTGAATAGAACAAACCACAACATTGTATGATCTAAGCTCGTTTATTGTTATGTACTATAATTTAAATACCCTACTTAATACTGTTAACAAAACCATAGCGCGATGTATTACGATTTCAATGCCGTTTATCAAATTAGAACTAAAATCTTTTCTCAAATTACAAATATGGTTTCTTCATTAACACAACGCCTAGATTAATCTTTTTTGCGAAAACAACAGACAAATGAATACTAAAATCGACGCAAATACAAAAGAAAATCTCGGCTATAAAATAGAAAACGTTTCCAAACATTGTAACAAGTTCAGTAGCGGAGCAATCTTAACTTGTCAGTGTCGTCAATCAGCCAGGGGGATCCAAAAACAACCCAGCAAACAATTGGAAAGTGAAAATAGGAATTGCTGTTTCGTCATTCCCCTAGCTTGTTAAGCAACTTTACAGTTGTGAAGGAATAACAAGACCTTAACAACCACTGCCTGTACTTATTTTTTACCGAATTCAAAAATATTTCAATTCGACTGTATGTTTCTTTTTTTATATGTGTTTAACTCAAAACTTTTCGCTGGGTGAACTGATTTTGATGATTCTTTTTTTTTATCTAAAAGCTGGTACTTCTTGTGTGATTCCATATAAATTTAATTAAGACATGACTAGTAGTTTTTGAGTTATCTTCAATAATGCGTATTTAAGTGACTTCGAATAGATTGATGAAGTTCTCATTTTAATTATATCGAAGTTGGTTGTACAAAACTTTTAATTTTACCTCTTGCAACCTTAATTCTCTATGATACATTGGAAACAAATATGATGAAATGCCCTTTTTAGGCGCATACTATGTCATGAAATGCGAATATTTCTTTACTGGTTATCCACCACTAAACGCGCGCTTGACTTACCATACCCTTAAATGAAGCTATTTTGAGAGATAATTGATAGAATCAGGCGTTACTTTGGGGAAATCCATTATAATAAAAATATTAATTACTTCGCAAACTTCCGCTAGCTAAATACAATGACGTGTCTTACCTGGATTGAAGAGCACCTCCCGCCCTCCCTCATTTGCATGCACTAACTCCGCCACCAATAGTCCCAGCACCACTTATCTCAACACCACTACCCCGGCACCACTGCTTCCAACACCACTATTCCAGGTAAGACACAACATCGACGATAATACGACACGTGTTTCGCCTCTACACGAGGCATCCTCAGGACAGCTAAGTGAGCGGCGAGTTTTTTTTTTGCGCCCGAAGCAATTAAAGGGCTACCCTATACGTAGGGAAGCGGAAAATGCATTACGCATACCATGACAGCCGGTCTATCGTGGTTATGAGGGACTCACTGTCCTACCGGGGACCCTAAGTGATACCCTCTAAAAACCGCCTTTGGGGACAGGCAACCGGCTGATTAAGCTGTATTGTGCCTTATCGTGAGCGACCCTCTTTTGGGAAAAGAGGGCGCAGGCGGCTACGAGCCGCTGAAGGAGTGCCTACGAAGGCAAATTAATATTAGTTAATATAATAATTTAATTTAATTAGAGTTGGCCTGAGCCGCCAGGAGGCAGTTCAGAGTGTTAGTTAGTTTATTAGGCGGGTCCGAGAGAGAGTTTCTTGGCCTGCGGACTCGATAGCGAGAGGGGGGTGGGGCTGCATAAGTAGCTGCCTCATGAATTAAATGATTTGAGTGCGACTCTGAGGCTTTGAAGAAGTTCTCAGAGAGTTTTTGGAGAAATTGTTGGATTATGGGGAGCTCTAGGTCCCGATGAAGGTCAGAATTACGGACGTACCAAGGTGCGTTCGCAGCTCGACGACAGAAAAGGTTTTAAACTATTTGGAGTTAATTAATGATTTTAGGGTTGGCGTGGGCAAAAACGGGGCCCGCGTATGACATGACTGGTCGTATACAGACCTTATAAAGGGTACGCTTGTTTCTAATGGACATTTTACTGTGTCGGCCCAACATACTGTTGAGCCTATTCAGATAGAACCGTGCGTGACGGGCTACTCTTTTGACGTGGGGCCTGAAAGTGTGCCCTGTGTCTAGAGTGACACCTAAATATTTGGCGGTCGTATGCCAGGGGACAGGGGTCCCTAGCATACGTATTGGTGGAGTGTTTTTAAGACGGCGTCGTTTATAATCGAAGTGAACGGCGGAGCTCTTCTCCGGGTTCACATCGATGCGCCATTTTTTGAACCAAGCTCCTAGGTCATCAACTGACTTTTGGATCTTGTTCCGTATGAAGGGTAGTGCAGTAAATAGCAGTGTCGTCTGCGAAGAGGGAGAGCTGAACACCTTTTGACGGGATGGGAATGTCATTGGTGAACAGGATGTACAGCAGAGGAGCAAGTACTGAGCCCTGAGGAACACCAGCCTTGATAGTTCCCTGTGAAGATAGCGTGCCTTCATGTCGAAAACGAAAGGTACGATGCTTTAAGTAGGAGGCCACGAGACGTACTAGACGATCAGGGAGACCTATTTTGTAGAGCTTGTAGATAAGGCCCGTATGCCAGACTCTATCGAAAGCTTTAGCTATGTCGAAAAAGACCGCGATGGTCTTATGACGACGAAGATAGAAACCGCTGAGGATATATTCCACAATGCGGTGAACTTGTTGGGGACATGAGTGTTGGGCTCGGAAACCGAATTGATGGGGAACGACAAGAGGGTCACCGTCTGTGCGAAACAGATAGCGCCTCATACGTGTTTGCATGACTCTTTCGAAGAGCTTGCCCATTACCTTGAGGAGGCTAATGGTGCGATGCCTGGAGGGGAGGTGGAGAGGCTTGCCTGGCTTGGGAATTCCAATCACAGTTGCCTCTTTCCACGTAGTGGGAAAGTAACTAAGGTTGAAGCAGGCGTTGAAGATAATAGATAAAAAGGTTAACACCTGCTCAGGAAAGTGTTTTAGGGCTTGGTTGGAGATGCCATCCGCGCCCGGAGCCTTTTTACGCTTAAGTCCTTTGATGAGGGATGAAATCTCATCATTGGACACAGAGATAGGTTCGGAGGCCGTAGGTTGTGAGTTCCGGCGGCGCATCCTCCACTGCCTGGACGTGTGAGGGCTCAACGGGTTGAGAGCTAGGAGAGCATTGAGCGGCAATGCTATCTGCAAAGCACTCAGCCTTTTCGTCGTCCTCGAAGGCAACCGTGCCGTCGGGGCGGGATAGAGGGGGAGTGTGGGTGATAGTGTCTATGCGGAGGGCTCTGGCCATCTGATATATGAGTACGCTGTATGAGATGGAGAGATATTCTCCATGAGTTTACTCTTTTCGAGGTCTCGAAATTCAGAGAGGCGGAAACGGAGTTCTCGTTGAAGACGATTGGCCGCGCGCCTATATTCGGGGGTGGGATATTTTGCTGCTCTCCGGAAAGCAGCTTTTTTGGCTTTTAATAGGTTGCTAATATATAGGGGAAGCCCACTATTCTTAGCAACCGGGACGACCCTTTCGTTCTCCTTAAGGGAGGATTTAATAAGGGTGGAGAGTGAATCGACCGCGGTGTCGATTTTTTCGGGACTGTCAAAGTCCGACGGTATTGAGATGGTAGAGTCCTGTGAGTCCAGAGCTTTAGCTAGGGAATCCTTGAATCCCTTCCAGTTAGTGAAGGTTTTCGTGTGTATTGGGGGAGGTGGCTGATGGCCAAGAATGAGGGAGACCGGTCGGTGATCGGATCCTAGATCGTCTAGTGTCTCGATTGCTCTGAGGTTGAGAGAAACTCCTTGGAGTAACGCAAAATCTAGTACATCGGGGGCGTGATCGGTGTTATCGGGAAAGTGAGTAACACCGAGGGGACTATGGACGGTAATATCAAGAGACTGCGTGATATCGAGCAGTATCTTGCCACTAGGGGACGTAGTACGGCATGTCCATTCAGTATGCTTGGAGTTAAAATCTCCAAACATAATGATTGAATTGCTTAAAGATAAAATGGCCTCAAAATTTTTTTTTTTGGGGATGGGTTCCTGACGGGATGTAACAGGAGGCTATGAGGATGGACTGATGTCCAGTCATAGCTAGCCTGCATACCGTGGCTTCCATGTTGGTAAGCTGCGGAGTAGAAATGGGCGAGCAATAAAGTGTCTTCTTGTAATAGATGGCCGTTCCGCTGCCTCGGCGGTCGGGTCTGTCGTTACGAAGAATAGAGAAGTATTTAATAGAAAGGCCTTTAGTGTCCTTGGTTTTGAGATTAGTTTCCTGTAGGAGGAGGAAATCGGCTTCACGATTCCGAAGAAAGAGCTTAAGCTCTGGGAAGTTATTTCGCAAAACGCGAATATTAAATGATACAAGCGATAAACCCTTAGGTTTGATACGACCGTGAGATTTTGGTAGAGTAATTTGCACTGACATTGAAGTTAAGTTAATTAAGTTAACTTAACTTACAACGCTAACAGGAGATTATTATGCTCTGCAAGAGCGAGGAGACGTCCTTGGAGGGACTTCGCAGCGCACAGTTTGCGTGCTACTACCGTGATTTCCCTGATGTCAATATTCCTAATAGCGGAATATAGTGTATTGTAGTCATCAGCTGTGGGCTCTGACTCATTGGAGTAGGAGGTTGTCCGCGGTGGGTCTGCCTTTTTGGGGCCCCAGGGAAAGACTGGAGGCTGCATAGGCCTGGAGAAGCCCGGAGGGGGCCGAATTATGCCCTGAGGGGGCCTAGGGGGACCTTGAGAGGGTCAAGAGAAGCCCTGTATGGGCTGAGAAAGGCCCTGACGGGGCCGTTGGTGGAGGGCCGGGAATGAGCGGTCATTAACCGGCGGTAGAGCTTGCCTACTGGGGCGAGGTTGAGGTGCGCAGGGGCAACCCCTGTAGTTAGCCGGGTGCCCTGTCTTTTTGCACAGGACACATGCGGGCGGGGATTCAGCGTCTTTGGGCCGGGGACACTCTTTAGTGTTGTGGGGATCGAGGCACTTAACGCACCTGGGTGGGGCGGAGCAGTTGGCCGCCGCATGATCATATAGTTGGCAGCGGTGGCACTGCGCTGGGAAACCGCGCCTATGTGGGGGATCAACCTTCACTCTCGACAGGCCACACACTGTGCGTACCTGCCGGAAGATGGCTTTAGCCTCCGGCACGTTGGATAGGATGACTAAGGCAAGGTTGAATCTCTTGCCCGTTCTACTGTGCATTTTGTGCACGGCTTCCACGGGGAAGCCTTGGAACTTAAGGTCCTCAAGGATTTCCTCGTCGGAGAATTCAAAAGGGATGCCTGGGATGACGGCCCTGACTTTACGCTCTTCCGGGAGAGCGTAAGTGTGATGAGTGGCGAGCCAAAACAGCTGTTATTTATACACGCCGACACAACCGCTCCCCACCAAAGTAGCGAGTGACCGCGCCGTGCGATAACAAACCTGCTACTAATTATCATTATTGTTATGATTAATATTTGTAAATATTATTAATATTATTATTGTTTTATTGATATTATTATAATTATTTATTATTATTAATTTTAAAAATTATTATTAAAGATTAGCCTTAAAGATGTCTAACAAAATGAATTAGAAACATTTGTTTGTTCATTCAGCAGTGCATTGTTACCATTATTATTTTTTTTTATCTCCAACTGTTCCAGCGCACACAGTCGCCGCTTCTTATTACAAGTATGTAAGATTTGAAAGAAATGGTCGCTGACTAGGTTGTGTCCAGTGTCCAAGAGATGTTTAGCAATACTTACCATACCTTGGCCTTTTATTGACTCCAATTTTTATTTATCGAAATCCAAAACGTATGAAAAAACTAGTGCGAAGTCATCGGGTGTATGCTCACTATTCAACTTTTCGATGGTTTTAAATTTAGTTATGGGACCTCAGAAATAGCTTACAGCCTACACCCAACAGTCGACTAAAAATGACTGACGGTGAAATAAAGCTATTATTAAAAATCTAATGGAATAACCATTAATTATTATCAAAAATTGAAATATAAGATAAACAAATTTCTTTTAATTTTTTTCTTGCATGACGGTACGCTTTATTTAATCGCTATGATTACATGATTCAATAAAAATAAAATTGTTTCTTGTTGAAGTTCATTAAGATAAAATTACATGTGTCAGGTTATAACTTCATCATCATCATCATTACAGCCTTTCACAGTCCACTGCTGAACATAGGCCTCCCCCAAGTAATGCCACAAAGCACGGTCCTGAGCCACCTGCATCCATCGACTTCCTGCATGTCTTACCAGGTCGTCACTCCATCTAGTGGGGGGTCGCCCTACACTACGCCTACCGGTACGAGGCTGCCACTCGAGAACCTTTCTTCCCCATCGGTTATCGGTTCTTCGAGCTATATGGCCGGCCCATTGCCACTTCAGCTTACTAATCCGTTGGGCTATGTCGGTCACTCTGGTTTTACTGCGGATATCCTCATTTCTGAGTCTATCACGCAGAGAAACTCCGAGCATAGCCCTCTCCATAGCTCGCTGAGCGACCTTAAGCGTCCTCATACGGCCAGCAGTGAAGGACCACGTCTCAGATCCATAAGTCATCACTGGCAACACGCACTGGTTGTACTATCTAGTTTTTAGAGATTGAGGTATACCTGACGAAAAGATATGTCGTAATTTCCCGAACGCTGCCCAGCCGAGTTGAATCCGTCGATTGACCTCTCGGTCGAAGTTGGACTTACCTAGTCGGACTATTTGTCCCAGGTAAACGTACTCGTCAACAACTTCGAGCATAGTGCTCCCAACAACTACCGGCATAGGTGTGACATGGACATTGAACATGATCTTTGTTTTGTCCATGTTCATCTTAAGACCTATCCGTTGGGAGGCACTATTGAGGTCATTGAGCATAGTGCTTAAGTCCTCCAGCGATTCTGCCATAAGGACTATATCGTCGGCAAATCGAAGGTGAGTGATGTACTCGCCATTGATGTCAATACCGTATCCTTTCCAGTCCAGTAGCTTGAAAACGTCTTCCAATGCAGCGGTGAAGAGTTTCGGGGATATAACGTCACCCTGTCTTACACCTCTCTGCAGTTGGATAGGTTTCGAGCTCTGGTTCTGTACTCGGATAGCCATCGTAGCCCTACTGTACAAACACTTCAGCACTTCGATATACCGACAGTCAACTTGGCACCGCTGAAGGGACTGTAGCACCGCCCAAATTTCGACGGAATCAAAGGCTTTCTCATAGTCCACATACGCCAGGCAAAGCGGCAGATTGTACTCTTCAGTCTTCTGTACAATCTGCCGCAGGGTATGTATGTGGTCTATGGTACTGAAGCCTTTTCGGAAACCGGCTTGTTCGGGAGGCTGGAAGTCGTCAAGTCTGCGTGCGAGACGATTCGTAATGACTCTCGAAAACAGCACGTAGACGCGGCTCAGAAGGGAAATCGGTCTGTAGTTCTTTAAGAGAGCGTTGTCGCCTTTCTTAAAGAACAAGACCACCGCACTTCTGCTCCACGCCTCTGGAGTAGTGCCACCATGGAGGACGGAATTGAAGAGCTTCTGAAGGACTACAAGTACCGGTGTTCCACCCGCTTTCAGAAGCTCCGCTGTAATTCCATCCTCGCCTGGGGCCCTGCCGTTTTTAAGGTGCTGGAGAGCCATTCTAATCTCGCTTAGACTGACGTCCGGGATATCATCGGAATAGTGTCGGATAAGACTTGCTCTTGGATCGTTACTCACACTTGCGTGTGGCTGCAACGATGATGTGTACAGCTGCCCATAGAACCTCTCAATCTCACTCAAAATCTCAGGTGTCCCGGAAACGATGTTGCCACACTCAGTCTTCAGCTTTGACAGTTGGCTGTTTCTGGCAGACAGATCTCTGGCAAAGACTTTGGAGCCCTGGTTCCGCTCGATCGCTTCTTTAATACGAGAAGTATTAAAGTTGCGTAAGTCTCGCCGCATGCATTTGGAGATCTGTCTGTTCAGTTGCCTGTATGCTGTCAAATCTGTTGACGATTGCAGCCTCATCTCCCGTCTAACAGCCATGAGATTAAGAGTGTGATCGGAGAGTTTTTGTGTTCTTCTGCGGCGGGTCTTGCAGAACTTAGCTCCGACCGCATATATATATATGCGGTTATAACTTAGATACAAATTAATGGTATCCGTAATTAAATTTAAGTATGATAAGTATCAGAAATGCATAATTTTGTTAATAATTATTAAAAATGGCACAGAAGATAATAATAAAAAAAAACATTAGATTGTTTGTTACCAGTTTTATAAAAACATCTTAATTCAAAGTTCGTAAAATAAATTGGGGCAAAATTACGAACAAAATTTTCCTTCAGGTAAAAGGTAGATTTGTGTTCTAACTTAATTAGGCGCACATTTCACGTAGATCAAAAAGAAAGCGACGATGAATTATTTAAGGCGCGTGTATGTTTATTGAATTTACACCTTAATTACCTTTTAGTTGAGAGTTGGAAATAAAATGTTGTGGAATTGTTGTTATTGAAATGAACGGCAATTATAAGGAAAAATAAAAGAGTGGTAATAATAATTGTAATAGTATTTAGTTAGAGATGTTTGTGAAGCAAACTGAAAGCGTATAATAATAGAAACTAATTCTATTTAACTACCTATCTTAAGAATTTTTTACAATTACGAATTAGCCCGCAACCATTGATTTATATGTTACACTAGATAAGTAATTTCCGCGCCAAAGCGTTGTCACTTCACATAAGGCCACAGCCTTATACTCAGCGAACGTCGGTTCAGTGTTCAAGGTGACGCCGTCCGAGTTAAGCCGAACGATTCACAACAAAAAATGGGTAAATGCGTAGTGAAAGAATGCGTTTCAAGGTCACAAAAACATAATAAATCAAGCGGAATCACTTTCCATACGTAAGTTTTAATTTATATATTCATATTAACGTTTAAAACACTAAAAAATTAAATAAAATATCGAATATTGCCATTTAGGTTCAATGTTGCCACTTTTCCGCATTTGTGATTATCCTACATTAATGGGAGACTATATAATTAATGGAGTAAGTTAATTTGTTACCTCCGATTTTAAATATTTTGGAAATTATAATAAAAACTACGTTTTAACTTCCATACAATATAATTAATTATTCTTATTTTAGTTTATTCTTAAATTATCTTTTAAATATATTTTATTACCTATTTTATATTAATAATTTTATATTATTTATAATTTCGTATACATTTTATATTAATTATATTTTATTAGATACCTATTTTTATTGTTTGATTTATTAGAACCATAAAAATACGTTTTATTTCATCATTATGTTTACTTCTATTTATCTGATAAGCTTTGTATCCCTTTTTTTCTAAGGGGACGTAATAAAGATTTTAAAATAAAATATACTTTTTTAATATAAAAACAATTAACTGCAGCTTAAAAAAAACTCATTTTTATTGCGTATTTTAGGTAAAATTTCATATAGTAAGCCACACCAACCCGCCATTGCATGTTTGTGTGTCTATCTTTTTCTAATCTTACGACGACGATATTGTTTTCGCAACTTGTGTAAGTGAGATAGATATATGTTTACTTAAAATTGTTATTAGTTTCAAAGCTACGTCGTCGCGTTTGGATAGTGGTTACACTTTTTTCGACGCGCGGTAATGTGGTTTGCTCCTCTAGTCTTGTATAACTCAATGCCCGCAACACATTAGTACGATAGGATTTTGGATTGCTGCTTGATTTGCTGATCGGATCTCTTTAAGGTGGATCCTTCCAGTACATATTTTAAAAATACTGAAATGTACGTTACCGTTAAATCCTATTTAACTTCAATGTTGAATATTTGCCATAGTTGCCACGCTTGCTTAGCGGGTTGGCAACCACATTTTTTGCTGTAATTTGGCTGTTATTAGAAAGATGTCTATTTCTTCTAAATTTTCCTCTGTCGTCTCTTATGACATCTACGGGATGAAATGTGGTTGTGGATATTATTATACCACCACGACACGGTAGAAATATATGATATGTGTGTATATGTATTACTATTAAATTGGTTCCAGGGTAATGTTACACTCAAAATAAAAAGTATAAGAAGAGAATATGATATTTATTAAAACAAAAGAAAATATAATCGGAATCGGAAATTTTATCTAAGAAAAAGATGGCACGATACTTTAGAGAATCTTTTTTTTTTAATATGAGAGAAGACAAACGAACATGCGACTCTCCTGATGACAAGTGACTACTGACGCCCATGAACAATTGCAACACCAGGGGAATTGCAGATGCGTTGGCGGCCTTTTAAAAATAGTAGTCTCTTTTCTTGAAGGTTTCCTAAGTTTTATCGATACGGAAAAATCGCCGGTGGTAGTCGATTCCACAAGTAAGTTGTGCGTGAAAGAAAACTTCTTGTAAATCGCACAGAAGTGGACCGCCAATCATCCAGGTGGTTAGGATTCTATCTTGAGTTTTTCGCTTTTTGCGATCGTAAAAGTGAGCAGCTCAAATTAGCCCAAAAAATTGCTCTCAGTACTTCCCGTGGTGAATGCGATAGAAAACGCAAAGATACTCAACATCTCTTCGCAGCGCCAGTGAGTCAAGCCCATCAGAAAGTGCTCGGTTGCCAACGATTCGAACCGCTCTGCGATGGATGTGATCAAATGCAAGGAGCTGGCATTGGGGAGCCCCGGAACAGAGATGGGAACAGTTACTACATTTCATCTAGTGTCGTAGGAGATAATTATAGAACTAATATAATAAGTACATAATAATAGACACAATGCGTAAAATTCCTTGATCTGATACAAGAAGCATCAAAGGGGTGATTCCTCTGGTACTATAACTGCCAAACCACCCTCAACATAAGGGAGTAATCATTCCTACTTCAGGAGATGTCTATGACCCACAGTAGTTTGAAGAAGCGATAAAGAATGAGATGATTTGTACGTTATTGTGTGAAACTGTATTCAAATTTTACATCGTGATTATTGTATATCTATGAATTGTTAATGTTTATATTTTAATTTTAATTAATTCATCTCTTATTCTTCTTCAGGTAATTCATAGAAACATAGCGTCACGGCTGTAATCCCCGAGAAAGTATGCATACTCTAAACATCAGTTATATACTCGGACCACATTTAGTCAAAAATATGGAATTAGATGAAAAAAAACGGGAAAAAGTGATGAGTGTGACTAAACTAGTTAGCGCCTGTCAGCTACACAGCCAAGAATATAACACCCTATTGGACATCTGTTACGAAATGCTAGGTAATTAAGGCATTTGACACAGTCTTTTTGTTATATGTTCCACATTAACATCGAACCCACAAGTCCCAGACCAAAATGAAACACTTCATGTAATAAACCTTGAAATAACTAATTAAGAAATTTAAGAAGGTACTAGCAACATGCTCAGCTGGTTATGAAAGTTCAATTAAACTTGCAATTTATAGGTATAGTACAGTCGTAAAGAGTAGCGACTGGTTGTGACAGCCCTATTGTGAACATGAGATCCATACGATTAGTAACACTCTGTAGTGTAGTTATTTCGAGGAAGAGATGAGGCGTAGTAAGCAATAGAGCTTGCAGCTCGCTATGGTTAATTTGATATACTTTGAGCGTGGGCTTGAAATTTACAGTAAAGTTACACGTGAAATATTTAAAAACAGTTTAAATTTTTCACACCAGTGTGGCTTAATGGTAAGATAACTTGGCTAATAATTTACGGGTGCTGACTTCAAAACTCTATTGAAACACATATCATTAAAAAATCTTTGACCCACTTTTGATTTTCTGCTATATGGCGAAAGCGTTTAACATACGTAAATGGCATATGGACTAACAGTCAGATCTGAAACTATTTCTGTTAGCCATACAAATACTTGGAATTGCTTGCTATACTCTAAATATTTGTAGTTTTAGATTTAGTTGCGCTACAATAATTCCAGTGTTTAGAGTGCGTCCAGGCTTATAACTCCGATGAATAGGCGTCCTCTTACTAACGTGAGCTATTCTACCACTATAATATCTACTATATTATATTTATTATATTACTATACTTTGTTATATTTTTATATAATTTAAACTATTTTATATAATCTAAAATGATTGATTCCAATTTGGTCGATAAATTTGAATCTACAGTGACTCTTACCGACTTTACATATATTATTTATTTCTACAACCACTGGAAAATTGCTTCCTCAATCCTGGCCACAAGATTTGGCAAACCACACTCTTCTATTACCACACAATTTTTCGCCCTATCATTTAAACTTCTTACATACTAAAAATGACTTCAGTTTGACAACATTAATTTTATACTAATGTTTCTTCTGTCATACTAATTTTATATTACCGTTACCGTTAAAGCCTATTAAAAGTCTATTGCTGAACAAATGCCTCCCCTAAAGATTTCCTCTCTCACAGCGCATCTATTTGAGCTGCAATTTTTTTATTTACCACTTATTATTACCCACGAGTAGGTACCCCCAAGAAACGAGCTTAATTATTTTTAAAAGGCCGAAAATGGACATACTATTATATATATATATATATATATATATATATATATATATATATATATATATATATATATATATATATGTAAATATATATATATATGATGAGAAAAAACAGAACTGGATATTTAAATGAAAATCGTGAGTGCAATTAGTTTAATTAAAATTTACCTTCTTATATTGTAGCAGTTCTTTATTGCCTGAAAACCCGCACAAAAGGACATTTTCTAAAAATAAATCCTAGCTAGATCGATTTATAACCCCCGAAACTCCCTGCACACAAAATTTTATATGTATATATATATATATATATATATATATATATATATATATATATATATATATAATATGTATGGGCTGGCATTTACTTATGACCGAGGCAAAACTGAGACTGATATTTATTTAGTAAGGCAAATTTCGAAATAAAATTAGATATTTTTTTGTAAACACATGATTCTCAAATTCTGAAAAGAAACTGTAGAATGGATATTTGGCCAAAATTATTTGGAAAAAAGGGAGTAGGAACTGCTGGTAGATACTTTGTAACAGCTCTTTTCCAAATATTTACGGTCAGTAAATAGTAAATTAAACGAAAAATTTATTATATGGGAAATTTCTGGAGGAAGGTGCTCCAGTAAAAATATCTAATACGAGTATGTCTACTCGTATCATTGTAACCTTGGAATGAATTGCCAAAATAGACTTCTGACATCATCCTGGAAGACATGAAAAAATTTCTCTTTTATATATTTAAAATTAAAAAAATGTATTTTAAAAACAGGAATGTAAGAAATTTGTACGGAAGTTATGGGAGCCTAAATTTGTGAGCGAATCACTGGAAAATTATATTCGAATCGCTTTACGACTATGACTTACGTCGCATCCACAGGCTCTTTTCAGGGTAAAAAAACAACGATACGGCCTGCTATTGTTAGGAACTGCCTTTGTCTCAAACAAGATATTTATCAGATGTTTACTCATTTACCTGTTTTCTTTAGCCTTTTTTATTAAACCCCGGCCATTGTCTTCATTATCGGGGACTGTTCATCTTAAAACTCGAAAAGTGACTTCATTTGAGTTTTGATGTCTTTAGAATAATACAGTATTTAATTAAATCTGATTTATTTCAAATAGAGTTATTTTATCATTCCGTGGGTGCCGTAAAGGGCGAAAGAGGGAAACAAATCATGAGATGGGCAGCGATATTTTCCGAATAACGACTAAAAATAAAGAACCGTGGTTGTCAACCCGATCGCTAATAAAGAACTATGGTTGTCAACCCGATTGCCAATAAAGAACCGTGGTTGTCAACCCGATCGCTAATAAAGAACTGTGGTTTTCAACCCGATTGCCAAGCGCGGCAACTATGACAATTACCTCCCTTAAGACGTAATCTATGGGGTAGGCCTATTTACAAACTTAAAAAATCTGTAGCAAAGCGTAACGTTAAACAACTATTTATTAATTTTTACGTAGGACCCAGTGCAGTTGCCTATGGTTTATCGTACATGAACTTTATTAAACTTAATATAATGATGTCTTATATTTACGTGAACAATACACATTGAAATAATACTAGTTTTTACGGATTTTATCGCGTATATTTAATTATAAATACCTGACGTTTCGAGTGCTTTATAGGACCCATGGTCACAGGGGGGACTGAGATGTTCAACGTCCAAATGTCATAGTTAACAGCGGTTACCATAGATAAAAATAAAACTTTTGTTCCGATCTACACACTAGAGAAATTTTGACCTTACCGTTATCATCATTACAGCCCTGCACACATCCACTACTGAACATAGGCTTCCCTCAAGAAAGGTCACTAAGCACGGGTCTGAACCATTGACTTCCTGCATATCTTGCCAGGTCCTTATTCCGTCTAGCGTGCGTCCAGACTTCGTTTACCGCTACGAGGCCCCCATTAGCTGAAGGTTCTTCGAGCTTTACGACCGGCCCATTGCCACTTCAGCTTACTAATCCGTTGGTCCATGTCGGTTACTTTGTTTTTATCACGGATATCCTCATTTCTAAGTTAATCACGCAGAGATATTCCGAGCATAAACCTCTTCATAGCTCGCTGAGCGAACTTCGGTTTCTTCATACGGACAGCAGTGAAAAACCACGTCTCAGATCCAGTTAAATAGCTCCTTATGGTTTTATGCTACTTTTTGTCAGAATAGAAGTTTTTTCCGAACAGGTGGTAAAAGTAAAGAAAAATATTTTTCAATAAATCTAATAGTAGATTCTAGATCTATTGTACAAAAAATAATCTTATATAGTGATGAGAAACTGTATGCAATTTTTTAAGTTAAAATTAAAGTAACAAAACGAAAGTAAAACGGAAACAATTTAAATGTGTAATATTGGTAAATATTTATTGTATCGTGAGGTTTTGTTTTGTCTGTTTCAATATGAACAAAAAAAACTTATTTTTTTAAACCTATTAGGTAAGGTGTTTGTTTTCCTCTATCACTATAGTTAACTTTATACTTTCTTCCGTATTGTCAATATTAGGCTCCAATTGATAATCAGTGCTGTTACACTCTTAGCACTGCAGCAATTTACTGAATGGGGAACCCGATTTGACGTCATACAATACTTTTTAATTAATTTTTGATGTATTGCTACGATATTGTTATGACAAATATGTACTTTAGTTCTTTCTTCTTTCAATATATTATAGTGAATGACTTAGCTCATGGACTTTGGATAGGCTGTCAAAATGAAATTAATATACAAAGGAAGGGTGTGAAAAAGAAGGGTTTATAACAGAAATATGGGGTAATCGCACCAATTTTGGATCTTTTCGTCGGTGAGTGAAGTTAAACATAATTAAAAAGTAATTAGGGCGTTCGGATAGGTTTACATTGCGGTTTCCTCATTCCTAATACAATTTGCATGCTTTGAAACAGTGTAAATTCAAATTAATTTGCATGCGCTAAAATGAAATAAAACGTTGCTAAACGCAACCTGTGATATTTACTGGCAGGACAACGTCTGCAAGTTTTAGTTAGTAGAATATAATATAATAGAATATAATAATTTTTGTTCAATATAGTAGATTACAAGAATACTAATTGAAAGTAATTTTTTCTTTTACCACTGGTTCGGGAAAACCTCTATCCTGGGAAGAACCAGCAAGAAACCCATCCGGACTTTTATCCGGATCTTTATAGTATGCGGCTCACTTGATGGTAAGTAACTACAGCTGGTTAGGAACAGCTGCGACACCAGGTGAATTGCATGTTCGTTGCTAGCCTTTATAAAAACGCGGAACCTCTTTATTACTTTTTTTAGTACTACTTTTACACTTGACAAATATAGCAGCTACGGCAAATAAGGCACATTCCATGGCAGCAATAGACTTCTTATAGGCTTTAAAAATATCTATGATAAAGATGATTAGAGCGGTTATCCCTTTTACTAGTTTTTTTTTATAGTATAGTTGGATAAACGAGCACACAGTCCCCTTGATGGTAAGTGTATGCCGTGACCCATAGACATATAACTTTCTACCCAGTTAGCTATTGTAAGGACTTGAATGGAATGCCTCGTTTTCAGTAGAAAGGGTTTCTGGTTCTTTAACTCACCAAACAAAGCACAACTGGTCGAAAAAACTAAGGAAGCGTTCAGAGGGCATAACTTGACAGTCCAAGTATGGAGCGACTCACAAGTGGTACTTGCATGGCTGCAGGGAGAAAAATAGGTCGCGAACCGGGTGACAAAGATCAAACAAGCCATCCCCGCTGCAAACTGGCACTATATAAATTGGAGCTCAACCCTGCAGACTGTGCCTCCCGAGGTCTCCACCCGTCCAAGCTAATCAACTTCAATCTATTGTGGAAAGGTCTTGATTTTCTAAGGAAGTTCAACCAATAATAGATACCAAGAAACCTAGCCTGCTACAACACTACTATCGCTGAAATTAAAAAAGTGACGGAGACAACCCTAGCGAAAGAAGACAACAACTTCATAATTAAATTATTAAATAATTGCAGCTCATTGTTATGTGTGATAAGAATTATGGCCTAGGTACGGCGCTTCGCGACAATTTTACGCAACAATGCGAAAACGGACACCGATTTCCTCAGTGCAGCCGACCTCAGCGCGGCCAATAAACTCATAAGTACCCGGTTGACCGAGCTTTGCTAGGTATTTTTCGCTCGGTTTTTTTTAATTCGTGTTATATTTAGATACAAATTACATACTGATGAAATACGAATAATATTTTTTGATCTTAGCGACATAATAGAAAAAACTGAACTGGTTATTTGAATAAAAAATCATGAGTGCAATTACATAACATAAACTACATAAGCACTCACGCCTGTCACCCAGAGGGGTAGGCAGAGACTATAGACTTCCATTTGGCACGATCCTGACACACCTCTCTCGCCTCCTTCACATCCATACACCTACGCATATATGCTCGTCGGTTAAGGGTACTCCTAATTTGGCCCGTTTTCAATAAATCGCCAATTTGGTCGATAAATTTTCGCCTAGGACGTCCCTTTCCGACTCTGCCATTTACTTCTCAACATAAATTTTCTTTGTCACTCTTTCCTCATTCATTCTTTCCACATGACCAAACCACCGAAGCATTCCTTTCATAATCCTGGTCACAACATCATCTTGCAAACCACACTCTTCTCTTATTACACAATTTCTTACCCTGTCTTTCAGATTCAGCCCTAATATACTCCTTAAGGACCGCATTTCTACTGCGTTGATTTAACTCTCGTGCTTCTTCTGCCACACCCAACTTTCACTACCATACGTTATAGTAGGGACCAACACAGCATTGTGAATTGCCATACGTGCCTTTTTTGACACATTTTGACTCTTCACAATAGAGTGCAGGGCCCCATTTACTCTATTTCCCGCATTCACTCGTCGTTCTATATCCTTATCATATCTCCCATCCCTGCTAAATACGTAGCCAACAAAATCATCTACTTGCTCGATCAACTCCCCTTCTATTCTTATTTCACAAATCGTTTTAATTTCTTCTCTTTCAAAAACCATAACCTTCGTCTTACTTGCGTTCACTTTCATACCCCTTTCTTTTAATGATCTGTTCATTAATGTAACCATCATTTGCAACTCGGCCGCCGACGACGCAAGGATAACTTGATCATCGGCGTACAAAAGGCATTTGACGGTTACCTCACCCACTCTTAATCCGCATTCTTCAACTTTCACACTTGATTGGTTGAACAGTCACGGAGAAGCCACACAGCCCTATCTGACACCTTTATGGATGTCAAACCAGTCCGAGTAGACCCCGTTGATCCTAACACAAGCACTAGAGTCCCTATAAAGAGACTCCAATGCCTGTATCAAGCCAGCGCTCAACCCAAATGAGTTCAGTGTTATCCCTATCCACTCTGTCATAGGCCTTTTCCAAGTCCATGAACGCACAAAAAACCTTTTATTTTTGGCCAAAAACTTCTCCGCGATCATGCGCATGGAAAAGACTTGATCTGTACATCCCATTCCCTTTCTAAATCCCGCTTGCACATCCCAAATTTTTCCATCAGCTTCTTTCATGGCCCTTTCAATCAGTACCTTAGCATACAGTTTTCCCACAATGCTAAGAAGGCTGATGCCACGGTAGTTTTTACAGTACTGCTGCGACCCTTTTCCTTTATATACTGGGACTATCACGGCTTTGCACCAGTCTACCGGTACCCGCTTCAGTTCCCAGCATAAATTAAACAAGGTGTGCAGCAGGCCTGCCACGACTTCCTCTCCAGCCCTTATCATTTCGAGTGAAACTCTATCATATCCGGCAGCCTTACCTGCTTTCATGTTTTTCATTGCTTTCATTATTTCATCTTTACTTATCTCGCTATCTCTTTCCTCTTCTTTCGGGGTTTCTACTTCACTTAGTACACACGTTGTCTCCTCACTCATAAACACGCTTTCAAAATATTCCTTCCATCTCTTTAAACTCAAAACGTCATCATTCAGAATATAGCCATTCTCGTCTCTTATAACATTCATCATAGGCTGTTTTAAATGTCCTCTGGCAGTTCTTACAAGTTTTCAGAACATTTTAATATTTGCCTGGAAGTTATCCGATATTCTTCTATCATTCTTATCCGTTCTTTCCTGCTTTTTTCTTTCAACTACTTCTTTTACTCTCTTATTAAGATGTTTAAAGACTGCCTTTTTTCTTTCGATATCATCATTCGTACCGCTAGAATTACCAGCTTTTGTTACTAGTAAATCTAGACATGTTCTCTTCTTTGCTTCAACTTTCATACGTATCTCTTCATCCCACCATAACGTATTATTTTTCATTTAATTCTTCCTCTTACTAACAACACATACTTCGGTAGCTGCATCCACTAAACCTTTCTTTACATTTTCACTCACTCTCCAAGTCTAACTCCTTCATACATAATTCATCCAAACCACTTATATTTTCTTTCAGTCTACATTTGAACTTGTTTTTCTCACCTTCATCTTGTAACCTTTCTGTTCTAATTCGCTGTAACGCAGTAGTAGACACAGATGATCGATGGTGCCAACGCCTGAATAGACCATTAATTCGGCATAAAATCAAATAATGATCCGTTCCTACGTTAGAACCCCGGTAAACCCTTGTATCTACCACTGCGCCCCTCAATCTTTCATCCACAATTATGTAATCTATCATGCTTCTGTTGTCACCTCCTTCCCAAGTATACATGTGAATTCTCTTGTGGCGAAAGCAAGTGTTCGTCACAAAAATATTCTTTACCATACATACGGTGAGGAGATTTTCACCTTTCTCATTTATACTTTCATCACCAAACGTTCCCAATATCCTATCATAACCAAGCCTCCTCACCCCAACCCTTCCATTAAAATCTCCTAATAATATTTTCATTTCTCTTACACTTCATTAACACCATCCTTACCATTTCCCAAAACTGCTCTCGGATATAAGTGGGCTTAGACGTGTCTGGGGCGTAGACCCCTAACACAAACAACTACTTTAAGCCCACTTTTATTCGTATCCATAGCAGTCTTGGGCTTACACATTCATACGAGGTATAATAAAGATGATTTTCTGTGTAAGGCAAAGATACTTAAAAGCTTAAAAGCATTGAAATAATACTAGTTTTTACGGAATTCATCGCGTATATTCAACTTTTTAAATACCCGACGTTTCGAACGCTTTACAGCACTCATGGTCACGGGCGGGACTGAGATGTTCAACGTCCATATGTCATAGTTAACCGCGGTTACCATAGATTAAAATTTAATTTTTGTTCCGATCTATGCAGTATGAACTTATGGTATCTTGAAGTCTTGCAGTTGTATGCTTGGTTTGGGATTTAATTTTATTAATTATAGGATCCCAAGCAGATGGTAGCACCCAGCCATCTTCTCTATTGAAATTAGGATGTTTTTTGATTTCAATAGCCTCGCGAATCATCCTTGGAAGGAATCGTTGTTCTTTAGCGAGGATCTGCGGTCTATCAAATCTGATGTAGTGACGGGGGCGATCCTGTACGTGTTCACAGACTGCAGACTTCCCGGAGCGTCGATTCTTCACATCAGCTATATGTTCTTTAAAGCATGTGATCTTGGTTTTCCTGGTACTCAATCTTCGATATTTTTCAACGACCATTTGACCAGTTTAAATAAATCTTTATTGCACCAGGTGAAAATTAAGACTAAGGATAATAACTATAGATTTGTATGGGTTAAAAACTGCAGTATTATGGTTAGAAAATCTGAATCTAGTCCTATTTTACACATAAATAATATGACGGATTTATTCAAAATAAAATAGGAATTATTACATTAATTACTGTAATTAATTGTTATTTAAACTATATTGTGGCTTATGATATGTTATTTGCATTACTGTTGGTAGTTTTCCAATTTGTTTTAAATGTTATATATGATAAACTTATTTTTATTTTTATGGTTGTTCTCTTTTTCGTTTTAAACGTAATGTATGATAGGCTTATTTTTATTATGCACGAGACCTTGACACATTCGGTGATAGTTTTAATTTCATATTATTTAATTTATACAGTTACTACAGCAATTAAATAAATTTTTGTTTATACACTACTTTCTAAAGTATGTACGACATATATATATATATATATATATATATATATATATATATATATATATATATATATATATATATATATATATATATATATATATATATATATATATATATATATATATATATATATATATATATATATATATATATATATATATATTTACATCAGTATAAAAATCGATTCTAATTTAAAAATTTACTATCAAAACGTAAGGGGTCTACGTATTAAGACTGGCTTGCTTTTCAGAAAGGTCTTATGTCATGAATACGATATAATCTGTTTCACTGAAACTTGGTTACATTCGGGTATATTCGACTTAGAACTATTTGACGCACGGTATTAAGTATATAGAAGTGATCGTAACTACAAAGTCAGAGGTGATACAATGGGTGGAGGAGTTCTGATTGCAATGAGACGTAAGCTAAAGGTCACTAACGTTGAATGCATCCCGTCAATGGATTCAGCTGCTGACGTGATTCGTGTTTCTATTTCATTTGAACGACATACACGATGCAACATATACTGTTGTTATTTTCCACAATGTCGAATTCATAAATATGTGTTGTGAAACTTTTATGAACATATCTCTGATGAAGTTCTCTCTTACCCTGATGACTACTTCATTATATTAGGAGATTTTAACATACCTAGCGCCATCTGGTCGAAAAATAGTAATGCTGATGTGACCTTACATGGAGATTTTTTATCGGATACAGTTAATGAACTATCAAATTTTCTTTCTTTTAATAATTTTAGTCAGTTTAATATATTTAAAAATTTTAATGATCGTATTTTGGATCTCTTAATAGCCAACATTAATTGCAAAGTCAGTTTAGTAACTACTCCAATAGTTTTAGAGGATTCACACCATCCAGCTTTTGAGTTTACAATTTTAAAATCGCATGAGAAACTACTCGAGGCTCGGGCTCACACAGTCAAGTTATATAGAGATGCCGATTATGAGGAAATAAATATAAATCTTTCGCAAATAGACTGGGAATCTAATTTGAATGACGGTAATATCTATGTCACTGTGTCGTCAATTTCTATAACATTTTAAATAATATAATAGAAAAACACGTACCTACTAAAACTATTAAATTTAACACTAAGTACCCAATTTGGTATAATAGCGCATTGATTAAAATTGTAAATGAAAAATTAAAATTTCATCGCAAGTGGAAGTTGTATAAACAGGATAGTGATTACAAGTCTTTTGCCATACTAAGAGAAAGACAAAATTAATGGAGGACGACTGTTATAACAAGTTTATCAATAATGCTGAATATAAGATTGGTATTAATAGTAAATTCTTTTGGTCTTTTGTAAAATCAAAACGAAAACGTAATGATCTTCCAGACATAATGTTTCTAGATGATAATACGACTTCAGATCCTGTGAAAATATGTGATTTATTCAATACTCATTTTAGCTCAGCTTTTAATGTTAATAGTGCAAATCATAATACTCAAATTTCTAACTCCGCTCACTCGATTAGTATAAATTCGGTCACTTTTACAGTCCCTCAAGTTTCAATGTATTTAAAACGCTTAGATGTTAGTAAGGGACCAGGACCTGATGGCATTCCACCCTTGTTTTTACAAAGATGTTACCGTCAATTAGCTAAACCATTAGCAATTTTGTTTAGAACTTCCATGAAGTTGGGTGAAATGCCTTTAGAATGGAAAAAATCGTTCATTACTCCCATATTTAAAAGTGGTAATAAGCACGATATTTCAAATTACCGTCCAATTTCAAAATTATGCTTGATTCCAAAACTATTTGAGAAAATTATTTATGACACACTCTCCCAAATAGCTCGTCCAATTATAATTCCTGAACAACATGGTTTTATAGGTCGAAAGTCTACAGAAAGTAATCTTTGCGAGTTTCTTGATCACCTCTATATTGCAATGGATAGTGGACTGCAGGTAGATGCAGTGTACACCGATTTTACAAAAGCATTTGACAAAATTTCACATAGTATTCTGATACACAAATTAGATCATACATGGTGATTTACTTCGATGGATATCTTCTCATCTTAGAAATCGTAGTCAGGCAGTTGCAATAAAAGGACACTGTTCATCATTTCTCCCTATTTGTTTAGATGTTCCTCAGGGTTCGCATCTTGGTCCACTACTGTTTATAATATTTATAAATGATGTAATATCCTGCTTCCATAATTCCTCCTTTTTGCAGATGATATGAAAATTTTCAGATCTATTAAATCTGTAGAAGACTGCAATCTACTTCAAGAGGATCTGTGTAGGCTTAGCTCATATTGCAAAGCAAATCATATTTACTTGAACATCAAGAAATGTAATATTACCTCATTTACTAAGAAAAAGAATCCAATCCTCTTTAACTATAAGCTCGACGATAATTTACTAAAGAGAGTAAATGAACTGCGTGATCTTGGTGTTCAGTTGGATAGTAAGTTGTTACTGAGATCACATATTAATATAATGACTCAAAGAGCTTATAAAATGCTAGGTTTTGTGATGCGCATCTGACAGATACGTGTGCAGTACGGTCATCCAACCAGTAATAAACGAGTGTTACAAGACAGCGGTTGTTTCATTGCATTCACAAACATATCATTGGCGACGAAGAAGGAGTACCCACAATAAAAAAAAATGGCTTATCTGGGAAATCTGCCTATTTTTGACCATAAGTTAAGTGAATGGTCAATTTTCAAAAGCAGACTAACTCAGTTTGCGAAGATAAATCGCGTCGAAGAAGTGAACAAAAGTGGAATTCTTCTCACCCATCTTACGGATGAAACGTATCGCTTGGTACGAAACTTAGCGTACCCGCAAGACTTAGAATCTCTAAGTTACTCGAATCTCGTTTAATTACTCGACGGTCATTTCAAGCCAAAAAAATGCTCATTTGTGGATAAAGAAAAATTTTTTGGGGCAACCAGAAATCCAGGCGAATCATTGGGAGACTGGGCAGCGCGATTGAGAGGTCTCGCAAGCAATTGTGACTTCGGCACTGCCTTGGAAACGAATTTAAGAGATCGTTTCGTCCTCGGCCTGGGCCCTGGCCCGGAACAAGATAAGTTGTTCGAACAAGACCCGTCCACATTGACACTGTCAGTAGCTATGGAGCTAGCCGAGCAGGCGGCTTATGCCAGGCAGGCGAAGGTTATGTTGTGCACCAGCGAACATGCTCCAACTAAGGAGGAACCGGTATACCGAGCGAAATTTCAAGGTCAAGGAGACAGCGGCGCGGTTATACGGCGTCCTAATGCTGGCAGGACATCAGCAGGTCGCGACCAACCGAGAGATTTTTCTCGTTGTTCGGTCTGTGGCTTGAAGAACCACCAAAGTGATAAGTGCCGTTATAAAAGTTACAAATGTCAAAAGTGCGGTGAAAAAGGTCATTTAAAGAAAGTGTGCGATAGTGTCAATAGATCGCGGATGTACTATATCGAGTCGGTACGCGAACCAGAGCAGGTCAAGGACACGTCTTGTGAGGAGTTTTTGATGATGTGACAATTTTAATTTGAGGTATGTGACTGATAAGCCCATTTCAATTGATGTAATAATAGGTAATCAGTGTACGACAATGGAGCTTGATTCAGGATCAAGTTAAAGTGTGATTTCTTATAATACATATAAGGAAAAATTCTTAAAATATTCATTACGTAGTAGTTCTGTAAAAATGTGCTTATATAACGGACACAAGATTGATCCATTAGGTTATATTACTGTAGAAACTAGTTACAATAACAGTACAAAATTGATTAAATATTTTGTTGTCAAAAATGGGGGACCGCCTATACTAGGTAGGGATTTCATGAGCGCCTTTAATTTTGTGATTACTACTAAATTAAATTACATAAGAAATGATTCGGAATTGCATGAGTTATTAAATAAATATTCGGCGTTGTGGCGTGACGAGTTGGGCGCATTTAATAACTTTAAAGTCAGTTTGCAGTTGAAGGCGAATGCAAGTTTTTTAAGCCGCGTACTGTACCCTTTGCCCTCAGAGATAAAGTCGAACAAGAGCTAAACCGATAAGTGCACTTGGGTATCCTTATTCCTATTAATTATTCTCAATACGCCACCCCCATTGTGCCAGTTTTAGAAGATAATGGCCAAGTTAAAATAGCAGATGATTTTTCTATTACATTAAATAAGGATCTCATAATAGAAAAATATCCCCTGCCTCGAATTGAAGAGGTTTTTGCCAAAATTGGAGGGGGTGAGCACTATAGTAAAATTGATTTAAAAAACGCTTACAACCAGTTCGTCCTAGATGACGCGTCTCAGGAGCTCACGGCAATTAATACGCATAAAGGACTTTTTAAATACATATAAATACTAGGTTAGTGTACGGCCTTTCTAGTGGTCCAGCCATTTTTCAAAGGAGCATGGAGACACTCCTATCAGTAATAGACGGGGTGAGCATATGGCTTGATGACATTTGTGTCACGGGCCCCGATAGAAATTCCCACATGCAGCGGCTAAGTAAAGTCCTAGATAGACTAGTGTTATGTGAATAAGTCAACTAGCGCCATCTAGTGTCAGGAGCGAGAGCGGGGGGGGGCTTTGCAGAGAATGACATCGCGGATCTCTCGACCGACAGCGCCGCCCGAAGAACTAAGTTTCTAGAAAACCTATACTCGAGCTCTCGGTACCTTGCGCGTGTTTACTTGAACATTCCGGATGTTTTGCTGATTTGAATAAATAGGTGGCGCAAGATGCGATCGAGACAGAGTTTAACTCGGCGACACAAGCGAAGCTTCGGAGTGAAATTAAGTGAATTAGTGTGTTTAATTATTAGTGTTTTTTTACTTTAATTTGTATAAAGTAAATTAAAGTGTTAATTTAGGTAATTTTATCGGCAATTTTTATTGTCAAGAACCCTAAGCTCGTAACAATTGGTGTCAGAAGTGGGATAAAATAATGCCGATTTTACCTAAGGAGGAAACGGAGGGTGTCCGTACCCGAAGTCAACGCCAGCAGGAGACGGACCAGAGGAGATTTGGTAGTGCAACGCCGCAGATGTCTGAGGGCCAGCCGCCGGCCACGGAAGCCGGTCCGTCAGCAGCTTCTACGTCTGTGGCACCTGACTTAGGTGCTCTGATGGTGATGCTGCAGGAGCAGGCTCGCCGACAGGAGGAGCAGGCTCGCCGACAGGAGGAGCAGGCTCGCCGACAGGAGGAGCAGGCTCGCCGACAGGAGGAGCAGGCCCGTCAGTTGAAAGAGCAGCTGCAGAACGGACAAGAGGAACAGGCCCGCCGGCAGGAGGAACAGGCCCGTCAGCTGGCGGAACAGGCTCGTCGGTCGAAAGAGCAGATGCTCCTCATGAAGGACCTTCACGCTACCTTTGGGAAAGAGATAAGGCAGTGAAGGATAGGGTTGCTCAACATGACAACCGCCTGTCGGAAGCTGAAACCCGAATCGAAGAACATGAAACCCGAATCAACCATGTGAACAATCGGGTTGACAACGTGATGGCTGACGTGGAGAAAACGCTAAACGACCTCAAACTTGGGGATGGAACTACAGCTCCCGTAGTAGCTGCAGCACCTTCGCTACGTGGATTTAAAGTGCCGCCGTTCGACGGGACCTCTTCCTGGTCGGCCTACAAAATCCAGTTCGAGGCCGTCATGGAGGCGAACGGCTGGAATAAAAGCCAAGCCATGACTGCACTCACCCTAGGCCTGCGCGACCAAGCCTTAACTGTGTTGGAAGCTCTCGGTAAGAAAGTGACCTATGAGCAGCTTCTTGAGGCCTTGGAGGCGAGATATGGTGACGCTCACCTGGAACACGTCTTTCCCGCGCAGCTTAAAGATCGCGTGCAACGCAGCAACGAAAATCTGCAGCAGTGGGCCCTTGAGGTGGAGAAGATGGTTCGTAAAGCATACCAGTCTGTACCTGCGCTCATTGGAGGGAACCTGGTGCAAACATTCATCGACGGCATCCGCGACCTGGAAGTCAGAGCTGCTGTGAGGCTCGGGCACCACGAGACGCTTAAGGACGCCTTGGCCCATGCACTGGAGGTAGAAGCCGTGCGGCAGGATCATCGTTCCCATCGCGTCAGGGAGGTTGCAGCAGCTACAGTTCGCGACCGCAACAAAGGATACAGCCCTAGGTGCTATGGCTGTGGGGAAAAGGGCCATCTTCGATCCAGCTGCCCTAAGCGAACCCTAGAAAGGGAAGGTGAACGATCCCAGGAGGGTAGTGCGGCCAACAGCACCGCCCAGCAGCAGCAGGGAAACGAGTAAAAGCCAGAACCGCGGGGCGGGTGCTGGCTGATGTTAAAAGAGCCCCAAGGATCTCGATCTCACAAACCCATGATGGGAACAGTCTAATCATCAAGGGCGAGATCAACGGAATGCCGTGTAAACTGACCATAGACACTGGAGCCTCTCGTACGGTTGTTAGTTCCCAACTTATAAGTCAGTTCCTTGGGGACTCCACATACAACCGAGAACGCATTAATTTGGTAACAGCCACCGGTCAGCGTATACCCGTCCGTGGAGAGAAGGAGATGGAGTTGAAGCTTGGCAACGTGATCTACCTACATAATGTCATCGTGGCTGATATAATGGACGACTGCATCCTAGGCCTAGACTTTATGAGGAATAATTGTTGTGAGATCGACGTTAAGCAAGGTGTTTTGAAATGTGGACAGGAGGAACTTTTTATGGAAGGTGCGTTACCAGGGAACGTGTACAGCATTAAGAAGATTGTTCTTCCGCCGAGATCGGAAACGATTGTTCCGATTAGTCTTCCCCGAAACGCTGGGCAAGCTCACCGTTGTGTACTTGTGGAAAGGGTAAACAATGACCTTCCATGGAAAGTAGCTCGAACCTTGGTCAGGACCACGGACATCTCAGGAGTACGTGTGCTGAACCTTTGCGACCGGGAACAGATTATAGAAAAAGGCACACTGGTTGGCACTTGTGAGGAAGTGGATTGGTTACGTCGGTGCCAATATATATCGAGTGGGACCCCCAGCAAGGATGCAGAAACGAGAGTGACCACACTTTTGGAAGACTGTCGCAGTGTTCTGTCCCCGAACGAATTGGTCAAGGCGAAGAAGTTGTTACTCGAGTACGCCGATGTATTCTCGTCAAACGATGCTGACATAGGAAAGACTGGTTTAGTGCAACACAAAATAAACACAGGTGAAGAGTTGCCTATCCGTCAGCGGCCAAGACGATTGCCGGTAGCACGTGAAAAGGAAGTGGAAACCATGATTGAAGGAATGGTGAAGGATGGTGTTATTGAACCTTTCTCTAGTCCATGGTGTTCGCCAGTGGTGCTGGTGAAAAGAAGGATGGCAGCATGCGGTTCTGTGTTGATTACCGCCGTCTGAACGACGTTACAAAGAAGGACAGCTATCCCTTGCCAAGAATTGATGACACGCTGGACATGCTTACAGGAGTAAAATGGTTTAGCACGCTGGATCTAAAAAGTGGCTACTGGCAAGTTGAAATTGACCCTACGGACAAGGAGAAAACTGCGTTCTCGACGGGAAAGGGTCTGTGGCAATTCAAAGTAATGGCGTTTGGGTTGTGCAATGCTCCAGCAACGTTTGAAAGGCTGATGGAACTTGTACTTACCGGGCTAATTGGCGATGCCTGTCTGGTCTACTTGGATGACATCATCATCGTGGGCCGTACGTTTGAGGAACACCTTGAAAACCTGGGACGCGTGCTCATGAAGATTCAGAGTGCCAATCTCAAGCTGAGTCCGAAGAAATGTTCACTGTTCAAACGGCAAGTCAAGTTTTTGGGGTATGTAGTGTCGGAAGAAGGTATCCGCACGAATCCAGAGAAAATTGCAGCTGTAAAGGATTGGCCGGTTCCAAAAGACAAGACGCAGGTTAGAGCATTTTTGGGTTTGTGCTCCTATTACCGGCGATTTGTGAAGAACTTTGCAGATATAGCGAAACCTCTGCATAAGCTAACCGAGGAGAAGCGACATTTCTGCTGGGATGAAAGTTGTAATATCGCATTCCAGGAGCTCAAGGACCGTCTGTGCAAAACACCTATTTTGGGATACCCTGACGCAAGTAAAGAATTTGTAGTTGACACAGACGCAAGTGATATAGGACTTGGCGGTGTATTGTTTCAACGGAATGGTGACCAAGAGGTCGTGATAGCGTACTTCAGCAAGTCGTTGTCAAAACCGGAAAGGAACTATTGTGTCACAAGACGCGAATTGCTAGCTGTGGTAAAGTCGTTGCAGCATTTTAGCAAATATCTTCTGGGGCGAAAATTTCACTTACGAACTGACCATGCTGCACTAAAATGGCTATTGCAGTTTAAAAATCCAGAAGGACAAGTTGCGAGGTGAATCGAACTACTGCAGGAATACGACTTTGAGATCGAACATCGCAGCGGGAAATCTCATGGCAACGCAGATGCATTATCACGAAGACCTTGTCCTGAAGATTGTAAACATTGTACTAGGCGAGAGAGTAAGGAAGTGGTATCCGTGAGGATGCTCAGGGCAGACCACCCCAGCAACGAGTGGAAGGACAGCTTACAACGTGCACAGCAGGAAGATCCGGACATCAAGCCGATCCTGGAATGGATGAAGGCCAGTGCTCCCAAGCCCAAGTGGAGCGACGTCTCAGCGATGAGTTCGATCACTAAAAGCTATTGGGCCCAGTGGGATAGCTTGCTGCTTCAGGATGGAGTTCTGTGCCGTAAATGGGAAAATGTTCGGGGAGACAGCTGTCATTTACAAATGGTTGTCCCTAAAGCTAAAGTACCGGATGTTCTACAGCTGTACCATAATGATTATTCAGGAGGCCATCTGGGAGTTAAACGAACTCTACTGAAGATCCGAGAACGGTTTTACTGGGTCCACTGTCGAAACGATGTCGAGGACTGGTGTCGCAAATGTACAAGTTGTGCGGCTGTAAAGGGACCTCAGACTCGTAGTAGAGGTGCATTGAAGTTGTACAATGTGGGTGCACCATGGGAGAGAATAGCCATTGACGTGGCGGGGCCGTTTCCGGAGAGTGAAAGCGGTAACAAGTATTTCATGGTTGTGATGGATTACTTCACTAAGTGGCCAGAAGTCTTCGCCATCCCAAATCAAGAAGCTTCAACAGTTGCAGATAAACTAGTTCATGAAGTCTTCTGTCGTTTTGGAGTACCTTTAGAGATTCACAGCGATCAAGGAAGGAATTTTGAGTCTCAAATATTCCAGGAAACTTGCCGAGTTGTGGGTACTCACAAAACAAGAACGACTTCTTATCACCCGCAATCTGATGGAATGGTGGAACGATTTAATCAGACATTGGAGAGGTACCTAGCAAAAGTTGTAGACAATCGGCAACGAGATTGGGACAAGCACATACAACCGTTTTTGTTGTCATATCGAAGTTCTGTTCACGAAAGTACAGCAGTGACACCAGCTTTCGCAAACTTTGGAAGAGAATTACGGCTGCCTGCAGACCTGATCACTGGGATACCACCTGATGCCCCACGCAGTATAACCGATTATGCATATGACTTGCGGAACAAAATGAATGACATTTATGAGCACGTCAGACAATCGGGCCAGCAAATGTCTGAGAAAATGAAAACCCGGTATGACCGCAAAATGAACAATAAAGGGTTCAACGAAGGTTCATTAGTGTGGTTGCACAATCCAGTCCGCAGCAAAGGGAAATCTCCTAAGCTTCAAGCTAAATGGGACGGCCCGTACCGGATTGTAACCAGGATCAACGATGTGACCTACCGGATACAGAAAGGCGCAAGAGGGACTCCTAAGATCGTCCATGTGGATCGCTTGGCGCGTTATTATGGGACCGATAATGCTCGCGACGAGCATGTCTTAGGAGGGGGCAGTGTTATGTGAATAAGTCAACTAGCGCCATCTAGTGTCAGGAGCGAGAGCGGGGGGGGCTTTGCAGAGAATGACATCGCGGATCTCTCGACCGACAGCGCCGCCCGAAGAACTAAGTTTCTAGAAAATCTATACTCGAGCTCTCGGTACCTTGCGCGTGTTTACTTGAACATTCCGGATGTTTTGCTGATTTGAATAAATAGGTGGCGCAAGATGCGATCGAGACAGAGTTTAACTCGGCGACACAAGCGAAGCTTCGGAGTGAAATTAAGTGAATTAGTGTGTTTAATTATTAGTGTTTTTTTACTTTAATTTGTATAAAGTAAATTAAAGTGTTAATTTAGGTAATTTTATCGGCAATTTTTATTGTCACGAACCCTAAGCTCGTAACACTATGTTAGGCAGGCCTACGTTTACAAAAAGACAAATGTCAATTTTTCAGAGAAAGCGTCAGGTATTTGGGTTACGTGATTAGTAAAACGGGATTAAGGACTTGTCCGGATAAAGTACAAGCCATTCTTAGTGCACCGGAACCAAATAACGTCACCGAAGTTAAGAGATTTCTAGGAGTGGTCAACTACTATAGAAATTTTATTCCAAACGCCTCTTCTGTACTGAGTCCTCTACATGAGCTATTACGTAAAGATGCAAAATAGGAATGGGGAAAACGGCAGCGACAAAGCGTCGCAGCGATACGGCGCGAACTGGCGTCAGAACGCGTGTTGGCTCATTTCGAGCCAGCGGCGCAGCTAGTGCTGGCGGTGGACGCCGGCCCGACCGGTCTCGGCGCCGTACTCTCACAAAGGGCGGAGGACGGCATCGAACGCCCGCTAGCGTATGCATCTCGCTCACTTACGAGCAGTGAAAGAAACTATAGCCAGATACAGAAGGAAGCGACGGCCATTATCTTCGGGGTCCGACGCTTTCATCAATACTTGTACGGTCGCGAAGATCCTTTTATCCTGAAAACCGACCACAGACCATTGGTATCAATTTTTAATCCTAAAGCAGGTATTCCTGTTACTACTACGCTAAGACTGCAGCGATACTCAGTTATATTGTCCGCTTATAACTATGTCGTACAATATGTATCTAGCGGAAATAATATTGTGGCCGATTACTTCTCACGCGCTCCTGTAAAATGCGTCAACGAGTCGTCGAACGATATAGATACAAACGATATAGACACTCATTATGCAGTTAGGTTTCTCGATGCGTCATCGCCGGCCACTTCGGCCCGCGACGTTGCGCAGACGACGGAGCGAGATAGGACGATTAAAACCGTGCTTAGGTACATGCAACACGGGTGGCCGCGTAAATTAAAATGTAAATCTATTTTACCTTATTTTAATTGCAAGTCCGATTTACAATATGAGAATGGTTGTCTTTTTAGGGGACATAGGATTATTATACCACTCGGGTTGAGAGATAGAATGTTACGCGAGCTTCATGATTCTCATTTAGGAATAACCAAAACTAAATGTAACGCTAGAAGTAGAATGTGGTGGCCCGGTATTGACCGGGACATCAAACGCTGGATCGGATCATGTGTGACGTGCGCAAGCGTGCGGGCCGCCCCGCCGCGCAACCCCCCCGCGACCTGACCTCCCTCCATCGCGCCATGGCAACGAGTGCACATTGATTACATGACTGTAGGGCAGAGGGTATATCTGGTAATCGTCGACTCCTACAGAAATGGATAGAATGTCTATACATGCATAACGGAACCTCATCTAATGCTTTAATAACAAAATTAAAAGGCGTTTTCTCTAATTTTGGAATACCAAATGTTTTAGTGTCCGACAACGATGTGATGATTAATTCACTCGAGTTTCAGACATTTTGTTCATCGAATGGCATAAAATACGTGACGTCACCAATTTACCATCCGCCAAGTAACGGTCAAGCTGAGAATTCAGTAAGAACATGTAAAAAATGTTAAAATGTATATTAATTGACAATTTACCTTTGCACAAAGTTCACGACATGTTATTAGGATACCTTTTTTTTTTTTTTTTTTTTTATAGAAGAGGGGGCAAACGAGCATGCGGCTCACCTGATGTTAAGTGACTACCGCCGCCCATGATCAACCGCAACACCAGGAGAATTGCGGGTGCGTTGCCGGCCCTTTATAAAGGAGTAAGCTCTTTTCTTGAAGGTCCCCAGGTCGTATCGGTCCGGAAAAATCGCCGGTGATAAACTATTCCACAGAGAGGTTGTACGTGGAAGAAAGCTCCTTGTGAAACGTACAGTGGTGGACCGCCAAGCATCCAGATGGTGTGGATGGTATCGGGACGTTTGCCGTGTCGTGCGTTCACGAAATTTGGCGGCTGGGATTAATCCGAACAATTCCTCAGAGCACTCCCCGTGATAGATGCGATAAAATACGCAAAGAGATGCAACATCTCTTCGCAACGCCAGTGAATCGAGCCGATCGGAAAGCACTCGGTCGTCGACGATTCGAGCCGCTCTGCGCTGGATGCGGTCAAGTGGAAGGAGCTGGTACTGGGGAGCCCCAGCCCAGAGATGGGAACAGTATTCCATGTGCGGTCGAACCTGCGCCTTGTAAAGTTGCAGGCGGTGTGCCGGCATGAAATACTGCCCCGCTCTGCTGAGCACGCCAAGCTTTTTAGAGGCCAATTTGGCCTTCCCTTCCAAGTGACCACGAAACTGCACGTCACTCGATATGTCGACGCCGAGGATTCCGATACTGGCTGAGGCAACAAGGGGAGTGCCTTGAAACTGAGGGGATACGACAAAGGGGTTCTTTTTAGCGGTTAACGCGCAAACTTGTGTCTTCTGGGGGTTAAACTGGACTAGATTTAGTCGTCCCCAATCCGAGACTCTGTTCAGCAAAGACTCGACTTCAGACACAAGTTTGTCCCGGCACTCGGAGACGTTTTCCCGAGAAATATTGGCTCGGCCGGTGTAAAGAGCATCACCAGTGCTGTCATCTGCATAGCAATGAATGTTACGGGTATGCAACATATCATTGATATGCAGAAGAAACAGCGTTGGCGATAGCACGCAGCCCTGTGGAACACCAGCATTAATAGGCTTGCAATCGGAGCTTGCACCGTCTACAACGACCTTGATGCTCCGATTTGCAAGAAAGCTGGTGATCCAATCGCACAATTTCTCGGGAAGCCCATAGGA